>OY982922.1:13498568-14707854 GCA_963891755.1 Pyrrhia umbra | reverse complement strand
TAACATGACATGTATCTTAATAGATGACGTAACTGCACTTTAAGTATCAAAGGGGAGTGTAGTGCACTTTCTTAATTACCGTTTAAATTAATCTGCGCTCCACCGTTTTGGTACGAGACTGAGAGTTAGAAAAATGTGTGATTGTGCATTAGAACTACTAAAAATGTTTTTCTTGTGATGTGCCAAAAAGTAGAGGTCAAGCAAGACAAATAGCAAAACTAATGACGAACGGAAAATCTATTTAGGGATATTTTGAGGTCGTGTCATTTAATACCTACATGATAATAACCTAAATAATGACTAAAAACTAAATGATAATATCCAAAAACTTTTGTATCGATGTAAAAGACCCTATGGATATTTTGACATGACATTATAGAATAGAGTAATCAAGGGAAATTTTCGTCAGTCAATATGAAGAGATTTTGAAATCTTTGATACAATACTTAACAGTTCTTTGATGTTCTATAATCAGTTGACGGTAATTAGGTATGATATCTTTACTTGTCTTTTTCTGAAAAACCTCTTTGACATTAATTTGTATTCCTCCAAGCTTTAAATAAATAAACAACCAAATACATGTTAGAAAAATATAACGAGCATAAAAGCCCTAACACGTAATACCAGTTTTCGCGAGCCACAAAATAAAAATAAATTAAAAAAGTGTAGCATGTAATCAGTCACGCTTAATCCCCTGTGATCTAATTAATCATTACTAGGTATACTTTGTTCTACCTAGTATTCATCAGTGGGACGAAATTGCAACAGTGTAGCCACAACACTAATTACACCGTTACTAGGGCAAAATAAACTATGTTTTTGTAGTGATGTTCGTTTTACAGTTGTGAAATGAATGGTATTTTTAACAGGTACAAGTATCGTGGGAAAAAGTTCATAAAATAAATATTGGTTACCTGAATACAATAGTAAGCATTGAGCTAGCTTTTTCAATAATTGCGTAGTAAAATATTTGAGGCTATTGACTCTAAAAACAAAGGGAAGCGCCAAAATAAATTCAAAGAAACATCGCCTTTTCTAAACGGTCAACAGCCGTCTCACAGCTAACAAAAAATGGTTACACAATAATTTTCAACACTTCTGAATAAATACAGGATGTTCTCGCTTTAACAGAAAGATAAAAGAGAAAAGCCCAGTCTCCAACAAGTCTGGTGTAACGAAATCAACAAAAAGCGCCAAATAACACTGTATGCACCTAAATGAACGAAAATTCACTACAAAGAAAAATTCCGGTACATTTTTTGAAAAACACTAGCTGCACACTGCTCAGTACACACCCTGTTTGTACTGCTGGGTTCTCCCGAAACGTGCTCGCAACGACATCAAAGTTAAAATGCTAGCTTCTCCATTTTCTAACACAGTAGGTATAGAAACAGCCATTTCTGATACATTGCCAAGAAATTCTTCTAAAACAACGTATTGGAAAGCTCTGGAAATTTCAAAAGAATTCTTAGTAAGCACCTTATTTAGGACGGCTGGTTTATTTGCTGCCAGGCTATTTATTACATTTGTATTGCTTTATCTTGTCTGGAAAAGGGGTAGGCGGATTTTAAAAACTCGATGGGCCATTCAGAGTTTAAGAAAAAACTTATCCGCCTTTCAGAAAAAAAATATAATCTTATTCAACCTAAGTAATTCATAGAGGTGGAGGTCATCAATCAACCTGTATACTTGTTTATTAAAGAAATTGGTCCGTGATGTTAGATTGTGCTTGAATCACAGGACTTAATAAAAGATAAATTAATCCTAATCCTTAAACTAATATAATGAATGCGAAAACGAGTTTGTTTGTTACGCTTTCACGGTAAAATGGCTAAACCGATTTACTTGAAATTTGGTACGGCGGTAGGGTGGACCCTGAAAATAGTTATAGGCTACTTTTTATCCGGGTGTGTTAAGCAGTTCCCTCGGAACGCGGGTGAAACTGCGGGAAACAGCAAGTTTACTAAAATTTTAAAAAGAGACGTTTATCAGAAAATATTTTTGCCACTATAAGCAGGCCATTTTTCAAGAGAATAAATGAAGACCACAATCTATTATCAAATACAATTCAATTCTCAACCTCACTGCATCGCATGCAATCCCAATAAAGCACTAAATTGCAAAACCAGCTGCATTTTAAGTAATCAGAATTTAGTGTCTGCAATAAAACGCCAAAACATGTACAAGATCCCAATAAACTTATTTACATCAATATTATGCCTTTCTGCGCCCGTCCTCCGAATTTATTGTCCGAGGGAAACGGAATAAAATATGTAGATTTAGTACGGAGTACAGTCAAGCACTTATTGAAATTGCTTGATTTACTTTAATCACATTATCTGAAAGCGTAAAAAGGATTGGGTCGTATGGTTCGGCCTGGAGTTTATGGGTTCCGTTTGTACGCTGTGGGAGTGTGGGCGTCGTATCTCCGATGTGCGATTTCTTTGATAAGTACTATTGTGTAGGGTGTATGGTGTTGCACAATGTTTATTGTTAAAATAAACCTTTTATCAGTAAATAGTCATCTGGTAATGTCATTACCATAACATATTTCTGAGGCATTACCGTACTCCTGGTACACAAAGGGCTGAGAAAAGAGTCTGACACTCTGTGTCCTACTTCGCTTATAACGGAAGGAGTCTTTGATAATTTCCCACCCGAAGACAGGGTATTGTAGCAAAAAAATACTAGAGCGAAGCTAAGATACAGCAGAATCCTTACTAATATTATAAATGCAAAAGTAACTCTGTCTGTCTGTCTGTTACGCTTTCACGCCAAAACTACTGGACCGATATAAATGAAATTTGGTACAGAGATAGAATAGACCCTGAGAAACAACATAGGCTACTTTTTTCCCGGGTGCGCTAAGTAGTTCCCTCGGGATGCGGGTGAAACCGCCGGAAACAGCTAGTCAATATATAAAATTAAACTTAATTTCCTACAAAATAGTACGCATTTAAATTGTATAAAACAGCTAGGAACACATAAGCCATAGCACCTAGCGGAGTTTCCACAAGTCTATAAATTGCCAAAGATATGGGACGAGCTCTTCGCTTCCTACGTTTAAGTAGATATCCGAGTGGCTTAAGTTACCGTCCAGTACACGTAAGTCAAGTGGTTCGGCTGGTGCTTCAGCTAAAATTGAGGTCCTCAGATCAAATTTAAAATCGATCAGTAAGTATTTCTGTTGAAGTATTATCGGTAACTTCTCTCGTAAAGTTATGAATAAAATAAAATTCTTTTATTTATGAATTATGATGAAAATAAACTTTTTGAGTATCTAAAAAGATATCCGACGAACCGCCTACCCTTCACCACTTCCTACGATATTTTTCTGGTAAGAAAAGGTCGCATATAAAATCCTTAGCAACCAGTTTTCTGAATAAGATGGTAATATTTCATTTACTTTTTGTTTTTTATTAGTTAAGGTTGAATTTCTACATATATTTTACTATAAGTGGCCCGCGAGTTCATCCACCGTACCTGACCCATCGCGTCAATTATTCACCTCTTGAGAATCTTAGCGTGATGTTAATTTTTTTTTCTTCTTCAAAATCAGGTTATCAAATACAGATATTTCTTTCCAAACTGACTAGATTTTTTATAGATCAGCGGCTTCGTCTGCGTGGGCTATACAAATTTAAATTAAAAATGACTGAGTTTCATATAAACTTCACCTCCTTAGGGGTAGAATTTCGGAAAATCTTTTCTTATCGGATGCCTACGTCATATAAAGAACATACCATCATGGTCTCTCCGATCAGCGGTTTAGGCTGTGCCTTGATCCGTCAGTCATTCAGGATAAAGTATTTTATATGTATAGATAGTAAAAATAGAGAGACTTATCTGTTCTCCTTATAATCCAGTAAAATTGTTATTCGAACTTTGACCAGTAATCATAAATCAATAATTAACGAGAATTGCTATCTACATATTCTACATTAACGCATTTTCTGGATAAAGATTAATCTAAAGACATTTATTGAAATAAGTTCAGTAGTTTTCTACGTATGAAAAAAACACACCGTCATACATGGTCAGTGAGATACATTACTCTTCTTTTCTACTCAGTCGGGTTAACAGAGCCAAGTCAATTAAACTCCACTTCCAAATTGTTGCGTAATTATATTTTACAAAGGTATACCTACATCGCATAATAACATCTACAAGCCTGTCGCAGAGTCATACATTCTCAAAGAGAAACGCTATACATCAATCACCTACGGGGGTGACTGAAAACTAACACAAAATTAATAACGAGCATTCACCGCAGCCAAACTCCACCTATTAATTACACGGCTATACCTAGACCTATGTATACTGTGTGTGACAACACAAACATAAGCTCAGAAGGTTCACGTACACATTTTCGTTTTTTTTTCGGATGGGAAATCATCAAATGACCCCTCGCGCCGTGAGTGGGGCGGGTGGGAGTGTCAGACTCTTACTGACTAAAATCTATCCATGTTCCTTCCTCAGCCCTTTGTATTCCGAGGGCGCGGTATCTCTTTGGAACGTTCCGCAGTCCCGGCAGATCTACACATTTTTTCTTCGTCTTACACTAAGCTCATACTAGCTGTTTCCCGCGGTTTCACCCGCATCCCGGGGGAACTACTTCGCGCAACCAAGTAAAAAGAATTCTATATGCTAATCCAGGTTATAAACTATGTGTGTACCAAATTACATCTAAATCCGTTTAGCAGTTTTTGCGTGAAAGAGTAACAAACATACATCCATACTCTTAGAAACTTTCGTGTTTAAAATATTAGTAGGATAAACAAACTCGCTTTCCCCGTGGTTTCGATCGCGTCTTGAGAGAATCGTTTAACGCACCCGAATAAAAAGTAGCCTAAACCGTTCAGAGTTGCATCTATCTCCGTATATAATTTTATCCAAGTCAGTTCAGCTGTACCGTGAAAGTGTAACAAATAAACAATCAATCTCACTTTCGCGTTTATAATCTTATGAGTAAGGACGGATACCTTGTTTTTTTTTATTAATTTTCGAAGCAACTTGGTCTATGGTATACTATGAAGAACTGTTTTTTTTTTGGATTTACTGTATGGAGGTATTATAGCACAGCATAGGTTCCAGGTGTATTAGGTACAAGTGCCAAAATAATTGTGTATAATTCTATCATCTAATTAAATCCGTTAAATCACTTTAAATGTTTTACAATAAAACCGTAACAAACACTCTTATTCACATTAATATTAGGTAGAATTAATCAACTTCCAATCCATTTGGATTTCTAAACGTGTCTGTGATGTGCCACCGCCGACAACTTCGCGTAATGTAGCGCCAGAACCGGGATAAACCCGTAAACGCCTCCGCGGTAATTCCGACCGACAGTTCGCACTGTTCGCGGGGAATTATCATAAACACAACCGACATCGGCCGGGGTCGATAAGACCGACAAAGTCAGTACGATATTCGGTACAACTATCTCACACCACTCGCGTTCTCTTGTTAAATTATTTTAGGTATTGAATATGGCGAAGTTTGAGGGTTTGACAACGTAATTATAAATTACTAGATGGTAGTCACAGTTGCTATCACATTCTCAGAGAACTTTTTCACGCAACTGGATTAAAATATTATATATTCCATCTTTTCCAGCTTCAATCTCTATACATGCCAAATTTCATCAAAAACGGTTCAGCCGTTTTGCCGTAAAAGTTTAATGAACAGACAGACAGAGTAAACTTCGCATAGATATTAGTAAGAATGTTCGAAGAGAAAAAATTAAAGTACTTATTTCCTTTTCAACCAAAGGCAAATTTTGTAGTTTGTTAGGAAAGTCAGGAATTTGACTCTCTAGGATAAATATCATATTTTAAATAACCCCTTTTATACAGTTTTCAAACCAATAAAAAGAAAACTTTTATACAAAAGTTAAAATAATTAATTAACCCTGAAACACCTTCAAATTATTCCCAAATCCTCAAAACCCTATATCGCCTCACCAAGAAATTAAAACAATCCTACAAATTTACACTTCCCATAAAACTTCCAGACGTGCTCAACATTTAACTCACTTTAAAGCATTTAGCCCTGTTTACCTTCCACAACTGCTGACGTACCATCAAAACGTTTCCCAACGAATTAAGTCATAATTATTAAATGAGGGCGTAATTAGAGTGGGACTTGGCAAGTTTTTACAAAGTGAAGTGCATTAAGTGAGAGATTAAGGGGCAGGTGTTGTTTGCCAAGACCGCTAGTTCGCCCGAGTTCATTAAGATGTTTTCTAACTAGGGATGCGTCGTTAGATAGTTTGGAGACGTTATTCAAATAATGAATGTCGTTGAACTTGGAGTATTTCGTGTTAAGTGAATATGATTAGGAAATATGTGATTTTCAGGGTAAGGCACTTGCTTCTCGTGTGCGAGTGTGCATGTTCGAAACGTGGCAAGTACCAATGTGACTTTTCTGAAGTCATATGTACTTTCTAACTGTATCTTAGACGTCACTGACTAACGGGGAAGGAAAATATCGCGAGGAAACCTGGACCTAAAAGTCTGAAATCGCTAATCCGCCTTGAGCAAGCGTGGTGATCAATGCTCGTACCTTCTCTGTATGAGAAGAGGCCTGTGCCCAGCAGTGAGACAATATATAGGCTGATGATAATGTTGATGATTTGTGTTTTGTTAGTATAATAACAGTTGATTAATCGGTTTTAGTACCTATATTACTAGCTTTTTAACGCGCTTTCATCTGCTAGTGAGTGAACTGTCATATCTATCACAAGATTATTATTAGTACTTCCCAGGATTTCAATTTATATCCGTATAAAATTTAATTTAAATCGGTTAAGCCCTTTTCCTGTGAACACGTAATACACAGACAGAGTAACTTTAAAATTTAAAATAATGGTAAGAATAATTTATTTCTTTCTTTATGCCTTCTCTTTATGAGAAGAGGCCTGTGCCCGGCAGTGGGACAATATATGGGCTGATGATGATGATGATGAATTTATTTCTTTACTAGCTTCTGCCAGCGACTTCGTCCGCGTGGAATAGTGGTGCTCCGCTCCTCTTGGTCTTAGCGTGATGGTATATAATATAGCCTTCCTCGATAAATGGACTATCTAACACTGAAAGAATTACTTAAATCGGACCAGCGGTTCCTGAGATTAGCGCGTTTAAACAAAATGACAACATTTCCCTTCACTGCTCTGCTCCTATTGATTGTAGCGTGATGAAAAGTATACTATAACCATCTCAGGAGTATGACAAATAATTGTACCAAGTTGCGTTAAAATTCGTCGAGTAGTTATTGTTTCTATAGAGTTTATACAGACAGACAGACAGACGGACAGACAGACAGACAAAAGTTTTACTGATTGCATTTTTGGTATCAGTATCGATCCCTAATCACCCCCTGATAGTTATTTTGGAAATATATTTCATGTACAGAATTTACCTCTCTACAGATTTATTATAAGTATAGATAGAAGAAGATTACGAAACATCCAGTATGTCTCTGTCTCAATTTAAAAAATAATATATAATTATTGTACGTTCTTTATACTCATTTTAGAGAGGTCGTTCACGTGCAATATGTTACAATATTATTAAAAGCACGCGAATGTTTTAAATTATTAATGAAAACCTCATTAATTATGTCTCGCAAATGTGTCGCTTTCATAAACACTCTGATATTTTAATTTAATAGGTACCTACTAATAATAAAGTGGTAAATAAAATAATTAAAACAATCTTTTAGAAGTATAAAATAGAGCTTAATTATCTAAACAGTTAATTAAAATTAATACTATTTTGTTTATGATTGCGACTCAAAGACAATAATTCTTGTGACTGAAGTCTAGTTAAAATTGGGGCTACCTGCGAAACTACTAAATTAAGTAAAAGGTAAAAGTTTTATTAAAATTATTTTTTTTTAAGATTCGTAAAACATTTTTATTTACTTTAAAAACAAATGTAATATTAACAGATTTTAGTATTATTATAATTTATTTGATTTATTATTTACTAGCTTCTGCCAGCGACTTCATCCGCGTGGAATAGTGGTGCTCCGCTCCTATTGGTCTTAGCGTGATGATATATATTCCAAATCGGACCAGCGGTTCCTGAGATTAGCGCGTTTAGACAAAATTACAACATTTCCCTTCACTGCTCTGCTCCTATTGATTGTAGCGTGATGAAAAGTATACTATAACCATCTCAGCAGTATACAGACAGACAGACAGACAGACAAAAGTTTTACTGATTGCATTTTTGGCATCAGTATCGATCCCTAATCACCCCCTGATAGTTATTTTGGAAATATATTTCATGTACAGAATTGACCTCTCTACAGATTTATTATAAGTATAGATAGATATAGATTTTACTACCTTAATTAAATTGTCTACTGAAAGCTTAAATACAGATAATTATTTAGTTCAGAAACAGATGTCTTGTGTCTGTTTAGAATTTAACTTTCATGAAATTCAACGTTGTTCCTAAGTTTGTAAAGCCTTAATTATTATCCAGGCGTAATTTATTGACAAACATTCACTGAAATAATATTGCTAGCTTCCTGTGGTTTCACCCGAGTTAAAAAGGAACTACTTAACCTAACTAGATAAAAAGATCCCATCTATCGCCGTACCAAGTTTCATCTAAATTGATTAAACCCTTTTATCATGAAAGCGTAACAAACAAACAAACTCACTTTCGCATTTACGATGTTAGTTAGGATAATGGTGGTCGGCACGCGGCACTGCAGCTGAAGGAAACCTAGCTACATACTTCATGATCTCGGATAAAAAGTATGTCCTATGTCCTTCCTTACAGTTAAAACTATCGCCACACCATATTTATTCTAAATCCGTTTAGCGGTGTCGCCGTGAAAGCGTAAGAAACAAACAACATAAAATCATAACCTCTCTCCACACATCCGGATAAAAATTAGCCTATAACCATCTCCAGGATCCCATCTATCGCCATACCAAGTTTCATTTAAATCAATTCAGCCGTTTTACCACGAAAGCGTAACAAACAAACACATTCCCATTTATAACATTACTAAAGGAATGGATATTTATATACAAATCCTATATTGCTAAGACTGAGCTAGTATTCACGTCAGTCGTTCAATCAACACAGCAAAGGTCGGTAGTCCGGCTAGGCAGCTACCGAGATAGGTGGCCGGCTTACATCCAATCCCCATCTCGGTCTCGAGAGCACGGTAAGCCGTTGGCTTCCATTCGTGTCACTTGGCTTCAGACATTAAGACGTGTCGCCGGCGTTTCTTAGACACGACATTTCTTGCTTTGGATTACACCGAGTAACGAGCTGGTCGAGTTGTGTTAAGTTATTACGGATAACTAAATCTTTATTTGCAATTTAATTTCATGTAATTTAAAGGAACTTTATTTGATGCGTTTTTAAATATCAATATATATAAAAATCAATGCCACTTTTCGTTGTAATTTATTACAAGAGACCGGGCTCACCTATCCAAACCAAATGTTTAGGCTTTGTTCGGACTATTTAGTAGATGGTTTATGTGAAGTTTGCACAAAATTGATCGATCGGTTCATATTTAATTTGAATTCATATAGTCGATACGGGTGAAGCCGCTGGCGAAAAGCTAGTCAATTATATAAAAAAATATTAATGTTCGTTAGTTTCGCTAAAACTCGAGAACGGTATGGCCAATTCAGCTGATTTTGGTTTTGAAATGTTAGACGTAGTTCAGGGAAGGTTTAAACGGTGAGAAAAAGTTAAAGACAGATGTTGGTGATACGAAGTTCACCCGGGTCATCTAGTTAACATTGAAAAGAAGAATGATTAGGTATCTCAGAGCATTCAGTATTTCAATATAAGGACATTAATAGCCAAATTCACTACCTCTGGATATCTATCGATTAAACTTATCTGCCAGATAATTTTATAAGAATTATACATTTATCTGGTAGATAAAGTAAATAAGTGAAACCGTAGAATACCTAGTGTGGTTTATTTTGCTTATTTAGCAAATAAACAAAAAAATGCAAAAAGCAAATGAGTTGTATAATTCTAAAACCTAAAAACTACAGCAATTAGGAACGCCATCATATGGCAAGCGGTCTTATAACCTCTTTACAAAATCCCGAGAACAAATAAGCAATGCAGGCTTGGCATATGGTTGGTGTGCGAATAAAAAAAACACATGCAAACAAACAGAGCTCAGGGCGCCGCTACCGCTAACTCGTAAGCTCTTAATGGATCAAAACATACCTACATGTTATAGTTTAGACCTAAATGTATCCCATTTGTATGGAAAATAATATTGTACCTACATTTGGCTAAACATCGACCTGAATGTACCTATGTTTTCCAAAAATGTATTAAATATTACAAAGTACCTACTGTAGAAAGTGTATTTATACACAAAAGAAAGTGTATTTATACACTTTCTACAGTAGGTACCTTGTATGTAATGTAAATGTAAATTTACATTAGAAGAATAAAAAAATATATATAAAAAAAAAATTATCGGTAAACCAGTCTATATATCAATACAGTAGCTCATTACAAAAGATAAAATATAATTGGTTTTTAAAGTAGCAATAACTTCGATATTTCTCCAAGCGAGCGATATGCATAACATTTTTACTTCTGCTCTTTGTGTGCCATATTATTATATTCGCAACTTTTCTGACTTCAACAAAGGAGGTTCTGTATTCGACCCGTATGTATGTATGTAATGAAAAATGTGTCACAAATATCGAAAATACCTTGTCAAGTTTTGAACCCACAAACTCATGCTTAAGAATCGGACTCAAACCACTCGGCCACCACGAACAACCATCCATTAAATTGAATAACATATGACTCTCATTCACGCCACATAAAAGTCACGCGAATAGAGTAAACTAGATCATAACGGGGGAACATGAAAAACCTTTCCAGTAATATAATGTAGGGGAACAGTTGGAGCGAGACAACGGGAACCTAAAATCTCACGAAACGCGAGTAAGATAGCGTAATGAGGGTTGACAAATTAGTGCCGAGTTCCGTAGTTGGCAAACACTCGACTGGCCGGCTGGGATACCTATTCCGAGGATTACGTTGGACTAAATGAGCGAGATAATTCAGTTTTTAGAGGGTGAGTTAATAACAGCGGAATTTTTGGACAAAATATGGTCGTTTCTAGGCTAGGTTGAGTTAGCTTTTAGTTATCTAAATGCTTGAAATATTGATATTCGTTATATTTTATTTCTAGCAGTGATTGACACTTGGCCTCTATAACTCATCTAATGGTTGGTAAGGTCTTGGCTATCACGATATAATGTAAGTGAGTTTTGAATGGAATTTATTAGTTTCTCACATATTCTTTATTTTAATTAATAACTTTATGCATATGGGTTGTCGAGGTCGGATAGCCAATTGTTCTATGCTTAACAGGTACTCAACTGCATCAGGTTAGACTAAAAGCCGACTCCAACATACTCGTAGATAAGAAAAAGCTCTCAAAGAGATGTCATCAAAAGTGACGGGGCCCTCCCCCAGGGCCATAGCCTGCCGGGGCTGCGCGCCGTTCGAAAGAGATACCGCGGCCCCGGAATACAAAAGGCTGAGGAACATGCATGGGTTTTAGTCAGTAAGAGTCTGACACCAACGGCGGCAGGGGTCATTTGATGATTTCTCATCCGAAAAAAAAAAGATAAGAAAAGGTTCGGAATATGATATGTTATATAATATACATATCTATAATGAACTTCATTATTTGTTATATTCTTTAGGTAAAAATCAGTCGGTATAAAAATATTATAATGTTGATGATTATAACATCCAAGAGGTTGATCCCTAAAATCGGTTGGTGCGTAGTAAAATATCTGTCATTGAGTATTTAAATTGGATCCCGTCACGATCCAATAAATATGTATATTCTAATGACGAATTGCGTACGTAGATGGGCCGTATATACCAGATATAAACGATACCTTATATAAATACAAAAAAAAACAGATTGAGAAGGTCCAAGAAAAAGTCACCAATCTAAATCAATGTAGCCGTTTTGCTGTGAATACTTTACAGACTGAGAATGTTACTCAAGGTGCGTACAGTTTAAGTAACATGATGTTATGTGACAAGTTCATTATTAAGACATGTTATATAACAACTTTTTATATTTATGTATTTATAGAATAGATTTGAGCTATTATTGAACTATTGGACAGATTTAGGGGAATGTGTTATCGTTCTTGGGATACCTGTATCGAAGCCTTTATACTTTCTTAGTCCGTGTCTTTCATAATATTGTATAGCAAAGTGCAGGCAATCTCCTTCACCACCAACCACTACGTGTTCCGAATTTCAAACTTGAATTAAGAACATTGCACATTATTTACTGCCAGGATTCAGTGATTAGGTTTCCTTGTTGTTCTTTTTTTAAACCATAAACAAACAACAAAACTCATTTCTTTGTTAATCCTTATCTCACTTCTGTGAGAGCGGGTCTTTTGTCCTATTCATTTTATGGTATAGAATTAAATAACACCGTTATCTCTTTGCGACACCATCGATGAATTTTGACGTGCAAATAATTGAGATACCGCGATTCCCACTTGTTTATTTTTCTGCCCTTTAATCTGAAACGAATTTTTACGTGGCAGCACCAAAAGAAATTTATTTCCAGAGGGAATTGAGTTTTTGGTGGTGTTTATTTTGGCTTTAAATATGGTGGCTGACTGTTAACGGTGCCTGAAAGCCGAAGTCGGGGTATAAAAAAAATAAAACATAATTATTATGAGTATGTGCTCTTCCATTTTTAAAGCTTATGCTGATTAAAAAATGAGTATTGTGAGGGGAGGGTTAAAATAACAAAACCCTTGATTTTGGACCATGTGTCTGTCGTATCGTCCTGACATTTTTTCTGTTCAACTATAATATTAAAGTAAATACAGATAATTTTTAATTATCTCAACTCTTTTAAAAATATTTCGCCTGTCAACAAAAATTAAAAAACTCAAGCCGTGTCTTTGACATCTTGTAACATTTTTTTTCGCTTTAAATACTTCAGCGGTTCAATTTAAATTAGCAATATCAATTTCGCAAACATTAGTTTGTGGCTTTTAATTAAAAAATAAATAAATTAGAATATAATAGAGCACGACATTTTAGGGTTGTGGTTCAAAGAATAGAAAAAAAATAAGTTGATTTAAGGCAGCTGTTTGTGAGGAATGTTCAATTTTAACTTAACTTTCTGATGTAGGCATAATCTTGAAAGTGCAAAAACAAAAAAAAAACACGTAGATATTAATAGTTTTTTTTGTAAGGGTTTTATATCAGTTCATGTATATATGTAAAATTATAATATATAAATGTACCTTCAGACTTTATTGTCTTCAGCTTTAGACTACCCAAATAATAACTTCATAAGTCTATAGAAACTCTCTAGAAAAAAACAACGATTCGAAAAATAATAAAAGGTGAAAAAAAAACAAATAAAAAACTGAAAATTTTATTGGTCTCAACAAAGAGTTTCAATATTGTCAAAACGTGTTCGCCGTACGTGCATGCGAATTCATATCTACTTCTTTGCAATAAGCTGAGAAACGCAAAGACTACCAATGACTATTCTGCACTACCAACGCTTATCCGTAAGTATTGTGAGTCGACGAGCGTCGTACGATACGTTCGTACGATTCGAACAGTTCACAGAATAAGGCGCTCGGTCTTAATTTTAGAACAGAGTTAAATATTTAATTAAGAACACTAACTTGAGGCGCTTGTTTAGATTGAGATAGTGGAGTAAATTTGTATGGGCTTAAAAGATGTTATGGCTGCATTTTTGCGTAGTTATTAAGGCTATTAATTTGTCAAAGGAATGCATGGAAGTTTGTTTAGGTTAATATTACTTTTCACATGTAATGATTTGCTTCATTTTTAAGCTATAGAGTCTTTGTTTTGTAATGTTAAAATAAGAGGTTCAAAAATACATTATTTTACTATCTGTCTGTCTGGAAGAATGGAGCGATTTAACGAAACTTTCTCTCGGAGATAGCTGAAGTAACATTTATAAAGAACTAGCTTTTGCCCGCGGTTTCACCCGCATGCCGGGGGAACTTCTTAACGCACCCAGATAAAAAGCCTAAAACCATCTCCAGGGTCCACCCTATCTCCGTACCAAATTTCATACAAATCGGTCTAGCCGTTCACACGTGATACCGTGACCAAGGGAAATAGAGATTTATTTTTATATATATAGATAGATAATGAGGAGCTCGTGGCTAAGTAACAGCCGCACGGTTCGTCCGATCAAAGGTTAAGCTGCGCTTGGCGCGGCTGGTCCGTGGATGGGTGACCATCTTTGTCATAGCGAGACTCCTCCATGCCTCGGAAAGCACGTTAAGCTGTTGGTCCCGGCTGTCATTTGTAAATCTTTGACAGTCGTTACGGGTAGTCAGAAGCCAGAAAGTCTGACAACCAGTCTTACCAAGGGGTATCGTGTTACCCGTTAAACTGGGTTGTGGAGGTCAGATAGGCAGTCGCTCCATGTAAAACATTGGTACTCAGCTGCATCCGGTTAGACTGGAAGCCGACCATAACGTAGTTGGGAAAAGGCTAGGCAGATGATGAGATAGATATATAACTTAGGGAACATAAAAAAAAAATAGAGCGTCGCGCATAAAACAACCATGGATTATATTAATAAAAGCGACTGACGCACTAACTAACTAACTATTGTTCGAATGCTACTTCTTCTCAATGTAAATACTTAAATACTGTCAAAACGAATCCATAATATAAACGCACTGCACTAAATAACTCAGGACGAACTAAGTAATTGATAATAAATATTGCTCTGAAATTCATCATTAAAGAATCGCTAAATAAATACATACATTTTTATAAATCATTCATTTTGCTGCTTCGAGCATTCCGGATTCAGATTTCGCTCCAGGCGTTATTCAGGTAGGGTGCGAGTTTATACACATTCATAAACACAATGTATAGATGTATGGAAACTCGATAGGTCGAGTTTCCTTTTCCGGCAAAAAAGTAAAATAAAATGGTCCGCTTTTATAATGTTTTTAAGTTCATGTTTTTTTGTTTGTATACTTAAATGGAGACAACTGTAGTGTGCGTGTTTATTTAAGGAGGACAAGTTATTGATAGAGTATCGGTTTTGTTTATTGGCTGAAAAACGTTTCGAGACTTTTTGAGCACTGTAAGAGAGACTAGGATTTTTGTTTATAATTCACCAAAAATACACAGATAAAAACATTTTATTCTGGGATAGGAAATCATCACAAGATCTCCTCCCGCTGTGGGTGGAGGGGTATGTGTGAGACTCTTACTAAATAAAACATATTTGGCAACAGGTTTCACTCGAACGACAACACCATCTCACCATTACTTTGTACGACAATGTCGTTCGATCAACTCCGACAAAAATAGACACACATCTAAGATCATAACAGCATAGCATCTAACAAACGTAAAGGTGTCATCGAGTAAATTTTTCTCATAAAAATGTTCCGCGTAATGCCTTCCTTTAGTCGATGAGATGAAATTTATTGTTGGTCGTAAAAAGTACATTGCTCGAGTAAACCGCGAAAATTTCGGAAACTCCCTCCCACCGTTCTCACGTCGTCACTCTGTCTTGTGACGAACTTTATACATTCGACCTCGTGGATGGTGGTGTAAATAACCGGAGAACGTTGGTGTACGAACTTCATTATGTGAGGACGAACTTATGTAAAATTCGTGGTGTGAATAGCGGATCAGGTGATGTTAGTCTTCTTAAGTAAGGCTGGTATAAACACTGCGAGTGATATTTTCTGTGAAAATTCATCTTTTGCAAATGTTATAATGATGTTGTAGTTTGAGACTGTGAGTCTAGCACGGACGTGCTGATAATTGTAACGTTAATGTAAGCGGTTTTTGAATCATAAATACAAATTGTAGCATCCAAAGATAAAAATAAAGTGTTCAATTTCAATAAATATTTGAGAAACGAGTACATTCCATTCAAAAATAACTTACGGTGTGAATACTTATTGCAGTCGCTAATCTGCCTTTTTCAAACGTGGTGGTCATGCCTTCTATGTGTGAAGAGGCCCAGTGTTGGGACAGTGAATAAGCCGACTGATATCAGTAGTAAAGTTCAATATTGTGTGGCATAACACGAAATTATTTTATTTCGACATTTCTCCACAGGAGGTATGTTCAGAAAAATGATGACGCCAATAAATTAACACATTTTATATTTTTATCAAAGCTTTTTTTATGAAGTAGTATTCTTGAGATTTTGTAGTTCTAATAATATTACTGTGACTAGTTATAAGTACTAATAATGTTATTGTGACAATTTGTGAGGATGTATACATGTCTATGTTTGTTACTCTTTCACGCAAAAACTAGTGAATGGATTTGGATGAAATTTGGTACACACATAGTTTAAGACCTGCATTAACCTTTAAGTATGGACGTGGAGTCTCACAGGCTACTCAATGTTTTCGTTTTCTTAGTTTCACCTAATTCCCCTCACTCCCCGCGATTGAGCGGCTCAGTAGCTTTTGTTTTTGTTGTAAAACTACCAACGAGGGAGAAGGTTGCGACTTCCCATGAATATCTCGTAAGTAATGACCATTAAAAAATTGACCGTAGCCTGTCAGGCTACACGTCCATTTTTGCCCTATGACATATTTTATAAGAGCGATTAAGTTTGCTTCTGATTTTTTAGTACAAAATGTCAAAAAACAATAAAGCCGGTGATTCTAAATCAAAACGACCATCTATGAGTTCTGTTCAGTTCCCTGCTAGAAAAACTGCTGATTGATTGCCAAAAGAGCTGAAGTTGACCCTAGCTCGAGTTTTAGGTAGTGATCTGGTTACAGAAGATGTCCAGGACCAAGCAACCAGTCAAGGAACCAGAAGAGCATGTAGAATCTGTCCCGCGACAAAACATAGGTTGACTGCACATGTTTGTGTTGAGTGCAACCAACCTGTGTGTCTCCAATGTTCTAGATCTTTGTGCATTGACTGCCAATAAATTTACGTTATTAGACTATTGTCAAAATTTTATATATTTGTTACCCGAAGTAGATGTTTTGTGTTTTTGGTTTCTTATATATTATATTTTGAGAAAAAAAGAATCATTTTGTTATGGGAATAAGGTTGGCTGTTTTTAATTCCTAAAAATGGAACCTAAGTAGATTTACGCTAAAAGGTGTCATAATTTTTAATTTTTAAAATTTCTATAATTCTTGAAACGAAAGTTGAATATATTAGCACGGTATTTTATAGCTAAAACCCATAACTTTAATATTCAATCACTTTTAAAGCGATCTTATATCAAATTCCCAAAAAAAAATGTGTGTGTATATAGGAGCCTGTGAGGCTACACGTCCACAGTAGTGTTAAGAAAAAATGACGTCCATACTTAAAGGTTAACACATGGAATATTTTTTATCCGGGTACGTAGAGAAGTTTTCTCAGGATGCGGGTGAAACCACGTAATATAGCTAGTTCTTAATAAACTCTTTCAATAACTTTGAAATATCAAAGCACTTATTTTACTTACGTTAATGTATAATTTTTTTACTAAAATACTGCCATTGGGTATTCTGCTATCTTTCAAATACAGTGACTATCCGAATTGTAGTACCTTAATCCAATTCCTTCACGAGATATGGAGTAGTAGCAGTAGCAACATGAATAGAACACATTGCATTCTAAGGTTCAAGTCCTTTGACCTGCCAGCAAGACCGGGAGTAAATAAAGTGACAGTAGACTGGCAATTGCTTTGCTATCCGTTGACATTTAAATAAGTATATCTATACATATAAAATGCTTTGTCCTGAATGACTGATGGATCAACGCACAGCTTAAACTGCTGATCGTAGAGACCTGAAACTTTGAGGGTGTGTTCTTTATATGACATAGGCATTCGATTAGAAAGGCTTTTCCAAAATTCTACCCCTAAGGTGGAAAAAAGTGTAGCTAACTTTCAATTTTTTACCATTTCCCATTGTATGAGCCTCTGTCACTTTAATTCGTATAGACCTCACAAGCGAAACCGCTGGTGGAAAGATAGTCTACAATATTTAAACTGAAAACACAAAATAACAATCCTCTTACAATCGCAATATGCAATTCTGAATTCCCTTCACATTCAACACAAAAATCTTAGCTGTATTCTTAGAGTATGAGCCAAGATTCATATCAGAGAGGATGCATTTCCCTATAGTGCGATGCAAAATTAAATTTTTATTACTAGCTCACCGCCGTCTTCCCTGACTTGTGCTCCCAAGTAAACTTTGAGAAAGTTTCTTAGGCCATTAATAATTCTCCCGCGGCATCCGGGACCCCTGAAAAGAATATTTCACTCTTTTGAAGCTGCAAACTGGGTACAATCAAATTACCATTTGAAAGAGCCCCTTGTATTGCTATTTAAGACGTTGAACGATTTTCGTGAGCTTTGTTTGTGTCTTATCGTGGGCCGTTTGTTATAAATCTCTTTACAGATGTCTACAAGTACAAGAATACAGAATTATGATTAACTAGCTTCTGCCAGCGACTTCGTCCGCGTGGAATAGTGGTGCTCCGCTCCTATTGGTCTTAGCATGATGATATATAGCCTATATATAGCCTTCCTCGATAAATGGACTATCTAACACTGAAAGAATTTTTCAAATCGGACCAGCGGTTCCTGAGATTAGCGCGTTTAAACAAAATGACAACATTTCCCTTCACTGCTCTGCTCCTATTGATTGCAGCGTGACTAATATATACGTATACTTTAACCATCTCAGGAGTATGACAAATAATTGTACCAAGTTTCGTTAAAATCCGTCGGGTACTTTTTGTTTCTATAGAGTTTATACAGACAGACAGACAGACAGACAGACAGACAGACGGACAGACAGACAGACAGACAAAAATTTTACTGATTGCATTTTTGGCATCAGTATCGATCGCTAATCACCCCCTGATAGTTATTTTGGAAATATATTTCATGTACAGAATTGACCTCTCTACAGATTTATTATAAGTATAGATATAGATAAAGCCTGATAGACGTTTCGGTTTATTGGTTACGATAATATTAGGTTGTTTTTTTTATAATTTTCGAGAAATTATATATTTATTTAGTGTAAAAAATAAGACACAGAACAAGAGAAACATAATAAAATATGGAACAAAAAATATTGAAAATAACAAAACGAAAGGACCATGGGCAAAAATGTATGAGCTCCGTCCCCACCTACCAACACAAATGAAACTGGTGCCAATTGTTCCTAAAGTATCCACTATTTGATATAAAAACGTTTTTTTTACATAAATCAGTGGGGTTATAAAAATAATTTATTATTAACAAGCCAGCCCGGCGAACTTCGTACCGCCCCATATTTTTATTCTTTGTTATTTTTCCGATGTTTTAATATTTATTCTGTCATTTGGGATGGAGACAAATACAACTAATCAAAAACCATGAAAATCGGTCTAGCCGTTCTGGAGTTATCCTCACAATGCTTATAGTAAGCAAATAAAAATATTCAGTGTATTATTATTGCTCGTTAGAGGAGCTCATGGCTAAGTAACAGCCGCGCAGGTCGACAGATCAAATGCACTTGCATATGCATGCAAACGCGTCTTCATGCTGCTGCGATTCTCCAGTGGATTGGAGTGTCGCAGTGTGGATGACGCTTGAATACATGCGTCGTCCAGGTGAGTTTATGTATAATGGCCACTGCTTGTTGACTGAACTGTGGGGGCCGTGCCGAGTTGCTTGATGTGACTGACGGGTGTGACCAGGCTTGCGCGTTAGCTACAGTCTAGGTGGTCATGAACCCGAAGAAACCACGAGTGGTTGCTGGCTGGGTGACACGCTGGTTGCTGCTCGATGATGGTAGGAGGTTGAGGGAGAGTTGACAACGATGTTGAAGCTCTTGACATCAGGAGATTTGGCTGATGTTTATCACGTCGGGGTCACCAATATGGAGTATCACATCACATTATACACCGCCGTCCACACACATATTTGCATAGAAAAGTTAGGATACTAGGAAAACCCAATGCATTTGGGCAACGTCCCCATAGTAAAAAATCATCAGCTTGATAAGATGTATCAATTGAGCTACATTTCATTTCTGTTGATGGGTGGGGACGATTCCGCCCATGGTCCTTTAAAATATTTTTTTTATTTATTCCACAATACGAGACAGAAAAGTATATAAAAGAAGAGAAATAGTATAAAAATGCAACAAGTAAATTGAAATGCCATTTTATCAGGGAAATATATTACAAAAATAATATATATTTTTTGTTACAACAGGGATTGGGCGTCAAAAACAAACAGTGTGACGAAAAAACATGCAACTTAATCAGTATAATATCCCAACAGTTGCAGTTTTTCGCTAAAATACAAAATGGTTTTTTGAACAATGATTGCTTTCATTTGCTTAAATAGATACCTACAGGAATTACTACGATATTTAAACATTGTCTTATCCTCTTTACGCTTTCAACTTTAATTGCAAAAGCTTGCAAGAGCGGTGAATGTAAATAAAATAATATAGATTATATCGTCCAGCGATCATGGCCGTAGGTGTTTCACCTTATTTGCTTATTGTGCACGAGGCAGAGTGGAGTTTTATGTTTTGCAAAAATAGGGACGATATTGAGCCTGCACATTGTTGGATTATATGTTACAATTATTAAAGGATACCTTTTGAGTATTTTTTTAAAATAACTATCAGATTTCAAACCAAATTCGATACCCAATTAAATGATATAGACACCTCATAATTTTGTTTTTTTTCGGATGGGAAATCATCAAACGGCTCCTCCTGCCGTGGGTCCCCAGAGGGGACTGTCAGACTCTTACTGACTAAAACCCATCCATGTTTCTTCTTTAGCCCTTTGCATTCGGGGGGCGCGATAATTCTTTTGAACATCCCGCAGCCCAGGCAGGCTATCACCCGGTGGGATGGCCACTAGCCTCACAATACTTACCCTATTTTTTAAATTTAATGCGTAATACTAATTTTGAGATGTTAAGCGCATTTGAGATTGAACCCACAGCCGCAATCGTATACAAGATAAGTTTCAAGATGTCAGCATAATTGACGGGGCCCCGCTAGGGCCAGTGCCTACCAGGTTTGCGGGATTGTTAGAAAGAGTTAGAGAGAACATGGAAGAGTTTTAGTGTCGTACACTTATTTGATTATTTCTCATCCTTATATGTAAAAACTTGGGAGATCTCTAAAAATATATTTAAATTAATAGGTATCTAAATCTTTTAGGAACTATTTAATATTAGGTTTTTAATACGATCACACAGAAGTAGATTACATGGACCTAATGCGTATAATTTATAATGCAAATCAAGCCCACCGCCCGCTTTACGCTTCCACAATGGAATAGATAACAAAACACCACACCATATATATATAATTCTGCTGTTAATTTGGAACATCATTTGTTTTGTGTTGTATGTTAAGATTACAAATGTAATGATTTTGTTTAATGGATGTTGAATAAATGCAAGAGAAAATGTCGTAAATAAAATAGTAATACCATAGTACCTATAGCGAATTACGAGGTTACTAGGGAGATGACATCAGTAGGGAAGAAGTCAAAAGATAATGCTGCTTTGACCCTAAATAATTTGGTTTAAGGGCTAGAGGATAATGATGCCATAGTATAGCAAATTACGTTTAGGTATTGTAGGGGTAGAAAGATTTAATACAAAAACATTAGAGTGCATTTGATTTATTTTTTTAATATGTCTTCGCCTCGGGCATAAAATTATGTGAGAAATCGCCTTTGCGTCAAGCCTGTTGCATATTTTTTAATATACCTATTGTACTTTTTCAATTTAATTAATTTATTAAATTCCAATAAAATTAAACCATGATGAGTAACAAAAATAATTTCGAAAAATAAGTTTTAAGTGACTCAATAAGTGCATATTTTTTCCGACATCTTTAGCTAGAAATTATTATTTAATTTTTACATTACTCTTTCTGAAAACTCTCAAAATAAAGGTAAGTCTGAAAAAAATATTCATAAAACCGCTCTACTCAAACAAGAAAACAGTCCATTATACAAAAATGTGAGCATAGAAAACTAGCTTACACCGTCTAAAAGTTTTATAGAACGAGCAAAAATTACATTTAAAAATTTTCACGTTCTATTTCTGCACCTCGCATTGCACTCAGCGCGGACATAACTCAAAATTATGAAATAAAGTGAAATGTACTTTAAAACGTTTCTAAGAGTGTGCAACAGCTGAAACAAATCGTGGCCAACGGTTTGCCCTAATGGATATAATGGAAATGGCGGACTATTGACCCGCTTACCTTAAGTGGATACGCGACTTGCAAAGAAATGTCAGGCTATTGGTAACGTACCTTATGTTCAGTAAGTGTATTTAATGGAGATGTAACGCTCTCGCAGTGATAGGGGCGTTTAGATAAGCTTTTTATGAGGACGCCTCGATTGTTTCCTTGATACTGTATTCTATAGGCGTTTCGTTTCATTACTTTGCGTTTTGTAGGAGACTTCGTAAACTGTTGAATTTACATCTTCTATTTGTAGCTATGTTAAGGTAGGTCATATTGGCTACTGTAACTGGGTTGTGGAGGTCAGATAGGCAGTCGCTCCATGTAAAACACTGGTACTCAGCTGCATCCGGTTAAGACTGGAAGCCGACCCCAACATAGTTGGGAAAAAGCTAGTCAGATGATGATGATGAGGTAGTATTGGCTACGGAATGCGTGCATTTTCTCGCCATTTCCTTTTTGAGAATACGGAAAGAGGACCAGACATATAAGTAGTAACTAAAAATGTGATAAAAAAATCTTCATTTTGTTGGACATAACGTCTTCCAATTTGGCTGGCTAAAATCTTTTTAGAAGTCAGTTAAAATAATAAGATAGAAGACCTTTACTTTTTATTCCATTTTCTTTGAAAAATGTTGTCCCACAGTATAATTACTCTTGTATCGTGGATGCGTTTATAAACACTAAATCCATAAACAGTCAGACTCGAAACAACTTCCTGTGAGCAATACAAATATTTGTATCGTACGGGAATCGAACCCTCGACACGCAGTGTAGCATTCGATGGCTCAGCTACTGCGCCAAACGTTTCGTCATCCTTTATAAGTCACGATATTGTAGTGCTAAGTAGTAAGTAAGCTTGAATTAATCCTATGCATCACAGTACAAAAGTCGTTCCCACATTTAATAAATAATTGCCTCGAGAGGCTGCAAATTTTCAGTAAAACAGTATTTATTAAAAGCTGCTTACCAGCTTATTACACATTATTAAGTTTCTGTGACCCAGTTGTAGCAGCCTCCTTTTATTCAGCTGGGGAGACTTTAATATTTTAGTTGCAGACTATTCCTTAGCTCTGCGCTCAATTAATCATTTTAAATTCTGCACTGTTTCGAAATTGAGTTAAGAAAACCAGAATATAGTACAAATGTATGTACAAAGAATGTAAGTAACCACCTCATCTATAACTAGCTTTCTTGGGCTATACGAATTTAAAATAAAGATGACAGAGTTTCATACAAACTTTGCCCCCCTTTTTCACCCTTATTGGATGCGTACGTCATACAAAGAACACACCCTCTAAGTTTCAGGTCTCTACGATCAGCTGTTTAGGCTGTGCGTTGATCTGTCAGTCATTCAGGACAAAGCATTTTATATGTATAGATAGGTAATGCCATTCGATATAAAAGCCTTTTTTTAGCTATAGAAGTGTTTAGTCTTTATCTGTCAAGTCAAAATGAAGTTTGAGAGAAAGGGACATAACACTTCGCTAGCTAGTTATGAATAAAAGGGGTATTTCGGATAAGTAGACCGCTCACAATAGGCTCATATAGATTTATCCTAACTATCATAATAAATATGAAAACGTGATTTTGTTTCTTACACTTTCACGATACAACAGCTGAGCCGATTAAAATAAAATCTGGGGAGTAATCACGTCAGCCAATATCTTTAAATTTCAGTTGCAACACCTTTATTTTGGTCAGTTCAATGATACATTGCTTCGTTGTAAGAATCGATTTCATGAACGTCCAAATATGAGCAGCAATGAATGTTAAAGTCCTCTGGGAAAGGTATGTCAATCGGATACCCGTTTTTTACGAAATTAAGGGGCTGGCCTCATGATAGATTGAAACATGGGGCAAGGGATAGTTTTTATCCGGGTGCCTGAAGTACAGTCAACAAATTTGAATTATAACCCACCATAAGGTTATATTGCTACATACATTCAAATACAATTATGTCGACATTCGCGTAAACATACGTTTTCATGGTAACACGATATAAATTTATAAACAAATTACTTTTTATTCTCATAGAAATTATTATTTGACACCAATATTTAAGTGACTTTTTGACGTTGTCATTTTATAATCGGAGAGTCAAATTGAATCGAAAGAGTTCGTTCGAACACGGTATTGAAAAAAAAAAAAAGTTCCAAAGAGTTTGGATTCAAAATATGATTATTGATGCTTTATAGAAAATATTATCTATTGTAGTGATAACAAAGGTTAAAATTGCATAGATCTCCAACCCATATTGACATAGTTTGCTTAATTTTCAAAACGTCCTGCACTGTAAAGGATGGAAATCTATGTTATTTTGACGGTTTCAAGCGATTTATCGTCAAAGTGGGTGATGATTCAAATTTGTCGATTGTACATCCTCCAGGCTGTAAGTTAAACCGCGGAGAACAGCTAGTACTATGTGTTTTAGTATGAAACTACATAATATTGAGCCAAAGTTGCTCATAGCAAGCGCTCGAAGCGTGTTGTGGATATTTTAAAAGTTTACATTTAAAAAACATCATGCAGAAATATTGTTCGTGGTTATATTGCGTTATATGTTGCGATATTATGAAGTGCGTTAGAGTAGCCAGTATGAATAACAATAAGTCTCGCCCGCGCTCTGTAATAGTGAAGCTGCGTAGTCCTAGATGTCGCGATGAATTTTATTCCGCAATAACAAGATACAATAAATCTCACTCTGAGGATAAATTAAATACAAGTCTACTTGGTTATGGGGGTAGCAAAGAGCCAGTTTTTGTATCCGAGCACCTTTCCCCAACATATAAATCTTTACATGCTGCTGCACGTCTTAAGGCTAAAGAAAAATCATATAAGTTTGTCTGGGTCCGCTATGGTAAAATTTTCGTATGTAAAAAGGAGAATTCGGGTACTATTCTCATTAGGGATGAGCAGAGTTTAGAAAAAATTGTATAATAATTTAAATTATTAGTTTAGTTTCTACTTGTCATGTTTAAATTTTTATCTTCTTTAATGGATAGTATTTCCATTTTTTATCAGAATGTAAGAGGCATGAAAACGAAGTCACATGAAATTCTAATGTCAATTTTAAGTACTGACTATGACATAATATGTCTTACAGAAACGTGGTTGGATGACTCGTTTTTATCCTCTGAATATTTTGACCATAGATATACTGTTATACGCCGTGACCGTAGTGCACAGTTTAAAGATTTGTACTCTAAAAATTATGGTGGTGGGTTATTGGTAGCTATTAGTAATAGATATAATTTTGTTAACAAAACTGAGTGGCAAACGTCCGTTGAGGATATGTGGCTGTGTATTAGTGCTGGTGGTGTTTGTATGAATATTTGTGTTGTGTATTTACCATCTTATATACCTTGCCATATCTTTGGTCAATTCTTGACCAGGGCTGAAGAAATTTGTTTGCGTTATACGGATTGCACTACTTTGATTCTTGGTGATTTTAATCTTCCTAAGGTGAAATGGTTTGAATCTAAAGATCCTTTTCTAGGAATCAGTGATCCTAAATATTTAGCTTTAAAAGACTTTCTAAACATCACCGGGTTTGTTCAAAAGAATGATATCTGCAATGAAAATAATAATATATTAGACCTCATCTTAGTGGATGAAAACACTAGTCTTTCTGTTTCTTGTGCACCCCCCATCAGTAAACCAGATGTGCATCATCCACCGCTAGAACTAGCCCTTACTAAAACAACAATTTCTAATTTAAATTATAATATGTTACAGTCTAAATATATCTTCATTAAAACTGACTATGAGGCATGTGTTCGTGATCTGTGTAAAGTAAATTGGGCGGATTATTGTCACTTGAGGTGTAATGATTATGTTCTGACATTTTATAATATACTATGGGAGAATATAGATAAACACACGCCGAAGGGTAAACCTAAGAATAATTGCTATCCAGTTTGGTTCTCGGCTTCGCTTATTAAACTTCTTAAAGAAAAGCATAAATACAGGACTCGTTTCAAAAGATATAAAAACCCTCGGGACTACGATACCTTTGTTTCACTACGGATGCATGCTAGGAGAGCTATGGAGGAATGCTTTAAAGATTATATAGAAAGAATTGAGAGTGAATTAAAAACTAATGTAAGGGCTTTTTGGCGTTATACGAAGTCAAAAAAAAGCTTCAGAGGTGTTCCTAACCAGGTTTCGTGGGGTGATCGTGTTGGTGCGGGGGGTAGTGCTGTGGTTAATCTATTTGCAGAATATTTTGCATCCGTATACAGTGCTCGTCAGCAGCCTAGTAATTTGTCTCCAGGTTACTCTTCGTCCAATTATAGTATGTATTATATTGAAATTACTGAAACTGACATCAGAGATAGCATCAAAAAGTTAGATCTTAATAAAGGAGCAGGTCCAGATGAACTTCCTCCTATTTTTATTCGTCTCTGTTTGGATGCTCTTATTGTACCACTGCAGATAATATACAATAAATCCCTTAAGGAAGGTATATTTCCTGATTTATGGAAAATCTCACACATTATCCCCGTGCATAAATCTGGTAGTATGAATGACGTAACTCACTATAGACCAATCTCTATTATTTCACAATTTGCAAAGATATTTGAGGGTCTTATATACAAAGTAGTTTATTCTCATCTTCGTCATATAATTAGTTCGAAGCAACATGGTTTTATCCCTAATCGTTCTACTGTTACTAACTTACTTACTTACACTACTTTCATTGGTGACACCTTCGAAGCTAGGGGTCAGGTAGATACTATTTACACGGATTTTGCGAAAGCCTTTGATTGTGTTGATCACTCAATTCTTTCTATGAAATTGAATTGTGCTGGCATTCATGGCTCTCTGTTGCGATGGTTTGAGAGTTATTTAATGAATCGTTCTCAAATAGTTGCCTTGGCGGGATATGAATCTGTACCGTTTTCTCCTAGTTCTGGTGTTCCACAAGGCTCTAAGTTGGGCCCCTTGCTTTTTTTGGTATTTTTGAATGATCTTTTAGATTTGATAAATTGTAATTGTTTGGCCTATGCAGATGATTTGAAAATATACTGCAGGATATCGGATCTGAGTGATTGTATGAAGCTTCAAAGAGATCTTGATGTCCTTCAACAATGGTGTTTCAATAACAGGATGACGCTCAATATTAAAAAATGCCAGACTATTACTTTCACGAATAAAGTGAAGTACATTAAATTTGCTTATCACATAGATGGATCAGTACTGACAAGGGTATCAGTTATACGTGATCTAGGTGTACTCTTTGATACATCCCTATCCTTTCGTGATCATATAGATGCTACAGTGGCTAAGGCTAAACGTATGCTTGGCTTTATAATCCGCATGTCAAAACCTTTCCGTCATTATAGTAGCATTATACTACTTTACAATGCACTCATAAGGAGCTCCTTGGAGTATTGTTCCACTATTTGGTCTCCCTATTACTCAGGTTATATCAGTAATATTGAATCTGTTCAGGCCCGTTTTGTTAGGTATCTTTGTATGAAAAATGGGATCCGAAAAGCTATACCCGATTACAATGATAGGTTAAGGCACTATAAGATGATTAGCTTAAAAGAAAGACGGATCCATTCTGACTTGCTTATACTACACAAAATTTTAAACGGCTGCATAGATGCGCAATTGATTCACCATTTTAACTTTAGAACTAGCCAACGTAGCAAGCGACATCATTGCATTTTTCAATTGCCTACATCAACCTTAAATACCACCTTTAATAGCCCCCTAACACGTATGGCAAGGTTATATAATGAAAGATCCAACTTGAAGGATTACTATATTGACATTTTTTCTATGAGTTTCCATTCATACCGACATGCCCTATATAAACAGTGTGAACAATGTTCGTCTATATAGCTCTAATGGTTTTGTTTTTGTATTGTTCGGGATTTAGATCTACTGGACACACTTTTGTTTTTATTTTTTATTCTTGTCTCTAATACTCATTATGTCAATGCTATGCATACCTGTTATTTGCAAGGTTACTGAAATGCCAATTTTATATGTTATTTTTATTAGAATTGTAAGTGACAGTGCTGTTGGTATGCTTATATATTAAATAAATAAATAAATATTTGAAATTCATTGGAAAATATACGATATCTACCTACATATAAAGCTTAACTTATTTATAGTCTTATCAGAGACTTCTTCACGCACCCCAATAAAAAATAGCCAATAACTATTTCTAAGGTCCCATTTATATCCATACAAAATTTCATCGACATGTGTTCTGCCGTTTAAACGTCAAAGCCTTACAAACAAGTAAATAAACAAACAAACTTACTTTCGCACTAATAATATTACTGATAGACATAATTGACGACACGATTGGCGTAGTGGCTGAGCAGCCAATTCCACCCAGTCGTGAATCGAAATTGTTTCGGGTTTGGATGTTTGGGAATATGTAATGTAAATTAAGAAAAGTAAAATATATAAATAACTAAACAAAATTGCTGGCATTAATTTAATTGCTAGAAAATAAATTGATACATTCATAGTTCACGTATCTATTCTTTACAACGAACAACCCTTTACTTATTAACTAAACTAATAGCTACTTCATATCTAGAATAGACGACAAATGTCTGCTATAATCGGAGTCGTTCCCGCTCAATCACTCGCCGATCGCCTGTTTTACGTTCCACTTTAATATTTGCATGAAAAATACTCATTGCTCAGGCGCTGAAGTGCGAACATAAATAATGAGGGACCAGGTTTCCGGGCTATTATTGTCGTATATCATCGGGGACTGCGAAACGTATTCTTTTACGTCCAAACGTTTTGTCAGACGAGAATATTTCACAAGTTATTTGTATCAATTTGCTTCGAGTGGAAAAAGTTGGGCCTCCTAACATTTCCTTTTTGTGAGACGTATTCATGTATTGGTTTTCGTAATGGCTTTTTGAATCGTATCGTATCGTTTATGAAGTGAAGTGAACTTTGTTATTGGTTTACAGTATTATGAGAAATATGAAATGACTATATTATATGAGACTAAGTTGGGATAAATGTGTAGAAATACATTGATGAATAAACTTTTATGTACAGATAACAATCCTGAAGTGTTATTTAAAAAGAAACGTTTAATAAAACACGCCTGTAGATATTATTATCATTTTTTTAAATAAATTACGATAAGTACTTCCAATGATAGGGCAAAGTACTACATGATCAAGAAGTCATTTTTAGATCTATGACAGTCGTTACGGGTAGTCAGAAGCCAGAAAGTCTGACAACCAGTCTTACCATTTGGTTATCGTGTTACCCGGTAACTAGGTTGTGGAGGTCAGGTAGGTAGTTGCTCTATGTAAAACTCAAGAGTGTTTTACTCATCACATACACAACTGCATCTGGTTTAGACAGGAAGCCGACACCAATCTAGTTCGGAAAAAGGCTAGGCAGATGATGAGGTACTTCCAATTATAAATAAGGTTCCATTTGATGAAAAAAAGAAACGAAAAGAAACATCTTATAAGTTCTTCCAATTTAATTTCAAACCACAAAAATAGCAGTCCAAACTTTCTACGTCAACAGACTTTCCTACGGAAAACTTAAAAAAAAATATTGAACAATCGTTGAAAATGCAAAAATTTCGTTCCGTGATTCTGCAGCTAAAAGCCGAGATTTATTTTGCTAGTCTCAAATATTAGCTTCTCATAATATTTCCATTCCGGGAATCAACTATGTCTAGATTGTTTTGCTTTAAACATTTTTTGGGAACATTCTCAACAGTACGAACTTGGGTTCCTCGAACATAGCGAACTTAGGTTCGTCTGAGTCTACGGAATTGCGTTTGGACATTAGAGATGATTTTTTGTTATATGTTGTTGGTGGAATTTTTGTTATAGGTATTTTTCTTCGTATTGTGGACGTATGGTTTAAATATACACTCGTAGATTTCATAACACAGTTGTGTTATGTATTCTTTTGGATGGTCGACTTAAGGCAAAATGTTAATTTAATTTATATAAATAAACCATTTATAAATTTAATGTATAATTTAAGAACTATATATTTTATAAAAAGTTATTAGGCTAAAGTTATATTATTTTTGATAATTTCATGTTAAAAAATCTTGGATTTATGAACTTCATATTTTTTATTTTCATTAATAAAATGAATAATCAATCTATCTGTCTCAACAAAACAGATAAATGAAGGAGCAATCTTCATGGTAAAACGGCTGATGCGATTTAAATTAAATTTGGACAAGAGGTTAGAACCTGGTGAAGGACATAGTTTTGCTTGGGTACGTGGAGTAGTTTCCTCAGAATACGCGAGAAACCGCATAAAACGGTAGGCATAATATATTCGTTAAGACCAAAATCGAATTACCGACTGGTCCTCTGAACGGGGATCCTTTTCATTAGGCCTTCATAAAAAACGCATTAAGAAAAACAAGGAAAAGAGATACATGCAATCATTTATCGTTTATGTAGCTCGCAAAGCTTGCCCATTATTTTGAACCTTGTAGCACGAATATTAAAATGAATGCTTTGATACAATATTTTGTTTTGTAAAAATATAAGTACCTATGTAAATAATAACGTAAACTCTGTTAAAATTACTGTGAACAGTTAGTAGCGACCTCACACACAATTAAAAAAATACTTAATTCTGATTCAAAATTCAATAGAACGACATTGGCCGCGATTCTCTTGACACCATCTAAATTAAATTTAGTCTATAATTCTCTCTTTCCATCAACAAATATAAGAAAGGTATAGCAAACTTTTAACACCTGTCAAATTAGAAAAAAATAGTTTTCCAATCAAATTAAACATCACGACGTAACATCTCGACTAAATTAACAAACCTGTACGAACAAAATGTCATCTGTCATTTAATTTGACAGCACTGAATTACTTGCTATCCTCTTCTTGTATTTCGCAATAGAAAAAGAGCATGATATTTTAAAATTAGTTTAGTCGTGTGTAAGTCAGAATCGGCACCATTAATATCCAATTTTGACACCTCCAAATAACTATCGAATTTTACACAAATTTGTAACTTAAGCTTAGATTACAATACGGGAGAAATTGCTACTAAAATGTCAAAAGATTTTTTTACTGTTCACACTACAACCGTTTCTAGTGATGTCGTTGTCACAACCATTTTATATCTTTTTATCATGGAATTACATGAATATAGATACACACGAGTAACGAGGTCTACATCTATTAATACATGCACGTCTTAACCCACATATAGCCCAATCCTTCACAACAATAAATTTATTTGACTACCTACGTTAAAATTCAAGAACATTTACCTAGTCGGAGTTCAGTCGCCTCCGTATTCCGGTAATCTGCGTTATAAATGGTATAACTACTATAACCTAAACATCGCTCCATCAACACAGCAAATCTTGCAGAACGCAATTTATAAACGAGCAGCGATTTTAAATGGCACTTAAAAATATACTTACTATTTTTGAATTAGATTGGTATCGTTTTTTACATGACTAATGGCATACATATAGCTTTAGAGAACTGGAAAATACCCTTTAAACGCCCAACTCTAAATCAGTTGTCATACCAACAGTGCTAAGCACAGAGAATGCAAGCAAAAAATAAAAATTTAACAAAACCCCCTACGCAAAAATGCCTTATATAATTTTGAAAAACAGCTGATACTCTTACACTGCTGGATCGATATTAACCAAACATAGCTAAGAAGCAAGGAAACTGGCTTCCAAATGAAAAAAAAACCGTATCGAAATCGGTCCATCCGTTTGTGAGCTACGATGCCACAGACAGACAGACAGACATCGACGTCAAACTTATAACACCCCTCTATTTCTATAAAAATAATAAATACCTACAATTAAGAGGGTTTTGCAATACTTTATTATTTCGATGTTAAACGAGCAGTGGTATTTGGCCTTTGCGAAATCAACGGGATAATGTTTTTTTCGCATTAATCCGACTCTGTCGGTTAAAGGGTTAACAATGTAATCAAATCTTGGAAGTCAATTTCAACCCTCTTTTTATTCGTATCGATATGAAATGTTGTATGAATGTGTAGTAATGAAAATAATATATACTTTCTATTGGAGCTAATCTCATAGTGAAAACCTTCAGTAAACCCCCGGATGTTATCTGGTGGTCTGGAATGGTCGATTGTACATTTTGACACTTGGGTATCGCACCTCGTGGCCATTTAATGCACCCCTGATTAAACCTGGGGCGTATGACAAGTGGCAAAAACGCTAGTAGAATAGAAAGCAAAATGTATGGGAATTACAGATAGCTAGTCGTAAGCAAATGTCATTCCCACACATTTTGTTTTCTATTCTACTAGCGTTTTTGCCACTTGCCTAACCCCCTATGATTACCCGAGCCCTCGCTGTGCGCTTATCACTCGAGCCGTACAGAAGCACGTCGCGTTCCCTCCGCCGCTCTCTAATTTTGTATGCTCTGTTGTTTCACCGCATTTATTTTTCTTCGCGGTCTAATTCTCTTTGTTGTCTCAGTCGTTTCGCAACCAAATTTCGCGGAATGAGGTCCGTGGTTGAAATGAAATTGGTATTCGGAATGAATTGGGCTCCTTCGTAAGTTTTACGGACCCTTGATTTTTAATTCGATTTGTGCTTTGCACGGATGCTGAATATTAACCCAGTTTACAATACGACTAAACAATGACAAGTACTCGTATAATATTCTGTACATCTAAAATGTATTTTAGAATAATATTCTTCGTTAATTGCCTGTTATTGTTCATCAGCTTTTTGGGTGCCAGAAATACATAGATTCCGATCTAAGAGCGAGAAAGAGAGAGTGCTATTCGTTCTGTACAGCTCCATTTCTGTCATTGGAACCTATGTATCTAGCACGAATATAGTAATGTAATCGTTAGTGGTTTTTATACATGAATAATATTAAACAAGTGATTAAATAATACTCTAATATTTAACTAATTTAATTTATTTAAAATTATTCTAGCAACGCAAAAAAAACAATTCATAATATCCATAGATAGATAGTATGGTCTTCAATGTAAATAGGAACATAATATACAAAGGTATCATGCGTATACCTTTCCCTACCGGGGCTGCAAAATTTTTGAAAGAGTTACCGAACCCCCGGAACACAAAGGACTAAGGAAGGAGCATGGAAAGGTTTTAGTCGGTAAGAGTCTGACCCTACCGTCATTTGATGATTTTCCATTAAAAAAAAGGCACTAGGCAATCGATAACATACAATCTGTAGGATATTCAGTAATTTGGGCAACAAATGGAGAAATAGGGATAAAAATAACACACAAAATTACATGAACTACTTTAATAACGTGAACTCATTACCACACACTATAGTGAACTAATTCTACGTGATATGCAAGTCATCACTACGAGTTACTAATTAAGCCGGCGCTCTCGACTTTGAATACGTTTCTTCAAACGATTTTAGATGCGCGGAAATCCTTTCATTAGTAGGTACATAATATTTATGCATTTAAGTGCTTACTATTTTTTAGCAGGGTATAATGTACTTATTATTTAGACAAAACTGGAGAATAGATTTTATTTGAACATCAATACATTAAATCGAGAGAAATTAAAAGTTGTAGCATTACGATCCATTGCTCTTTACTTGTAAGGTTAAAAAAAATCTTGTGTAAAATAAATATCATACCTAATTAAGATAAAATTAAGAAGGAACGCACACATATTGAATTCTTTGATATTAATTTTAAGAGGATTCAAATAATAATATATTTCCGGGCTCCACAAATACACTGACGGACTAATAAACTGCATCAATGTTCAACACGCACCTACCTTTGAAAAAAACATTTTAACCAAGTATTCCAACTTTTTATACAAATTTAAATTGAAATCTATAGCTTGGTTCGTTAACTTCATAACAGCGTAGTATCATTATCCCTAAGTGTATGTTTGTATACTGGAAAGGGCCATTCATTTTTTTTTAAACTTTGATGCAGTTTCTTTGTCTGGGGGTATAGATTGATGTTTAAGATTTGTAAGTACATAATTATTTTTGATACTAGTTTTTGAGATTCCACGAAGAAAGAAAAAAACTTAAAGATAATTGGTTATAGAATAACAGTTTCGTATGTAAACTAGCTTTCCGTCAGCGGTTTCGCCCGCGTGAGCTATACGAATTCAAATTAAAAATGTCAAAGTTTCATACAAACTTTGCCCCCTTTTTGCCCCCTTAGGGGTAGATTTTCGGAAAATCCAATTTTATCCGCTGCCTACGTCAAACAAAGAATACACCATCCAAGTTTCAGGTCTCTACGATCAGCGGTTATTATGGCTTTGCGTTGCTCCGTCAGTCATTCAGGACAAAGCATTTTATATGTAGAGATGTGATACATACATTTTGCTATTATTGTTTTGTAAGCATATTTACTGTTATTTCATTCATTAAGCTGTCGATAAAAGTTAGTTGATAAAATTACCTGAAGTAAGATGATATAAAAGATGATTTTATCAAACACTAGCTTCTGCCAGCGACTTCGTCCGCGTGGAATAGTGGTGCTCCGCTCCTATTATTCTTAGCATGATGATATGTAGCCTTCCTCAATAAATGGACTATCTAACACTGAAAGAATTATTTAAATCGGACCAGCGGTTCCTGAGATTAGCGCGTTTAAACAAAATGACAACATTTCCCTTCACTGCTCTGCTCCTATTGATTGTAGCGTGATGAAAAGTATACTATAACCATCTCAGGAGTATGACAAATAATTGTACAAAGTTTCGTTAAAATCCGTCGAGTAGTTTTTGTTTCTATAGAGTTTATACAGACAGACAGACAGACAGACAGACAAAAATTTTACTGATTGCATTTTTGGCATCAGTATCGATCCCTAATCACCCCCTGATAGTTATTTTGGAAATATATTTCATGTACAGAATTGACCTCTCTACAGATTTATTATAAGTATAGAAGAAGATAGATTGAACCGGACACCACTGGACAAAGTTTCGTTTCGATATATCGAATTATACAAAAACAGAGATAAGTAACATTATAATATTATTGTTAGAGACATCAGCAAGACAGATGGTGCGGTCAACGCATGAATATTTCACGAGTGGCATTAGGACATGGGAAAATAAATATGGCCGACTTGACTGGGCGCATTTGTACATAAATCGTAGTACCAGCCGTGTTTGAATTACCAATGAAAGGGACCAAGCGAGGGTTATTTATCAGTTAACCGTATATCCATCTTGGTACGTAGTTGGCTGAATTTTTATTGAAAACTCATAAGGATATTGTGGTGCGTTGAATGTTATTGTACAATTATTATGAATGGCTTATATTTCTTTACATTCTTAATTATAACACGATATTGATATAGACGTACTGGCCTAGAGGTTAATGCGCCAGCACCTTAAGTAAGAATATCCGGGTTTTTATTCAAATCCTGAAAAGTACCAATGTAATGTTGGCATAATTTCGAAGTCATGTGTACTTTCTATGTGTATCTTGCACACTACAGGCACAGTATTACGATTATCTCCCTACAGTAGCGCAATGCCTTTGATGACGCGCGATGCCTCCGCCGGCGTAAGTAGATACGCTAAGGTTATTACAAAATGGGAAATAAAATAACAATGAATGGAAACAATCTTCAACAAAACACGACTACGTCTGCCCCTCGCGCTCCGTCCCGCAAAGTAAGCGTGTTTGCGGGACGCGGTTGACACCACACGCCTCCCCGCGAGTCCCCCTCTGTTGCTCCGTGCTCCGCGTAAGTACATTCATTGCGCTACTGTAGGGGGATATCGTAATACTGTGCTATAGGTGAAGAAAAGCATCGTGAGGAAACCTGAACTTAAAAGATGAAATCGCCAATCTTCGAGCAAGCATGGTGATCAATGCTCATGCCTTCTCTGTATGAGAAAAGGCCTTCGCCTAGCAGTAGGATGATCGTAGATAGGCCAATAAAGTGATCCTAAAGGTGGACTGGCAGAGAATGCCAAAGCTTGTACAGTTATTAAAAGTGCAGTGCAGTTAAAACGATCAAACATCACCACTGTTCTTGTTCTTTGAGGGGTTAGAGAGAGAAGTAGATAGTATAGTACAAGTATATTTTTCTGGTCATGATTTCGAGTCCTCAACGAATGTCAGTATGTATTCTTGTGTTTTTACTTAAATATAACTGGCGATACATGTGGTTGTATTAATATGTCTGCCCAAGTCTTTAAGGAGAATGGGTTTACTACACCAAATCGAATGCCAAAATAGTCGAACGTTCAAAATATCGAACGAAATAATTAGTTGAACTTTCAATATATCGAACACCCAATACATAATCGGTGTGGTATTATATTAGTTGAAGACGTAGGTCCGGTCTTCACCAAAGCGGAGATGTCCGAAGCACAGAAGGGATAGACAAATATCCACTGAGGTTGAATGAAGGCGAGATTTAGGTGTTATTGGTTGTTAATTTCCTCTCCTCATGCCTCGCCTGACTTTGGTGAAGTCCAGGCCTTATTATTCTTTTTATATTAGCCATAAAAGTGCGCGAACTGAATCATAGCCACCGTGTATGTGGTCATGAGACTAAATATGCTCACAATCCATGTAGAGTCTACGGTGTACAAACGCCATATTGTATATTTAAAGCGACGTTGTTGAAGGAACCTCACTGCGTCTTGTATTACATTGCGGGATTCTATTCCTGTAACAAGTATAATTATATGATTAAACTTTTATTTTCCGTCGGGGTTAGGTTAGGGGGGGGGGGTCAGACTCATATTGACTGCGACAATGTGGGGGGCCGTCACTTTTGCTGATATCTCTTAGAGGCGCACGTGATACACAAATACGCTGTCGACACGGGATATGATTTAATTGTGATTCTCTAGTCATAATGGAATTATGAATTTAATCTTCAAGTATTACAAAGTCCTCGATGCTAAAGGATTTTGGATTCGAGTTAAAATGTGTACGGGACTGTTCGAAAGAGTTACCGTGGCTCTGGAATGCGAAGGAACAACATGGGTGGGTTTTAGTCAGTAAGAGTCTTACACTTACTCTGCCCACAGTGAGAGGTGTCATTTGATTATTTCACATCCCCAAAAACAGTGGGAAGCTATATATTTTTTGTGCATTACAATTCAATTTTTTATAATTTATTTCGAAATCAATAGTCATAAAAGAGAACAAAAAAAGGGAATGTACAAAATTTAACCCTTTCATATTATGATACCCCCGCATGACCACAACTACAGTTTCACGCTGACACCCCCACTTCCCCCCATTTTTTGTGATGTGACTACATCTTCACGGTTCTTTCTTTTACTTGTGCTATATGACTTTGTTTCTTGCCAAATTTCATGATTTGGAAGTACCCTTTTGGTTTTGATTCCCCCTTTCTTAGACGGACAGACAGATAGATGGACAACAAAGTGATCCGTTTTAAAAAAGAGTAAGAATTACCTTTACATACAAGCAATTGCTTGATAACACATATTTCAATTTTATTTGTTTCAACGTTAATCATCTCAGCAATTAATGCTAATGCAATTAATGGGAATATGTTTTGAAAGATGATTAACACAATATGTATGGTTACTCCCTGAAATTTAAATAATACAAATATTAGTTTCTTAATACTAAACTTAACATTAGTAATGATTACGGTAACTTTCGATAACTACGACATGCTTCTTTATATTTTAAATAAAAAAATATATTTATGTAACCTTAAAATTTGCCAAATGCGAGTTGGATGCGGACATGAAGGGGTTCTTAACATTTTTAAAAATTTGGATAAGGAAAACGCACTTTACATTTTTATTAACGTTTTTAATAACTGTCTATATATTTTTATTATGTTGTTGGTAAACCGGTAATAGCAACCATACTGTGAATAATCTCAACTGTCTGCCTATTACAGCTAATGAGATACAGGCCACTGATAGACAGTTCTGTTACGGAACCATAGAAAATGGCTTGTAAATATAAATAAAAATAATATTTTCTGTATGATGTGATGAGGAGGAATGAGGATCACGTAGTGAGAAAGGTTTTGGACATGAATGTGGATGGATATAGAGGAAGGGGACGACCGAAGAAACGATGGATGGATTGTGTGAAGGTTGATATGATTAGAATGAATGTTACTAGCGATATGACGGCAGATAGAAGAGTATGAAAGAAGAAAACATGCTGCGCCGACCCAAAATAAAATTGGGATAAGGACAGGAGGATGATGATTTTCTGTATGAATTCTTAATTTTATACTATACTTACAAAGTTATACAAATGCAGAAAGTTTTCGTAAATAAGGAAAATGGTTTTAGGAAAAACAAGAATCATTGTCACGGATATCTGAAACAACATTTAAAACGTATGTTTACTTGTCGTATTTGCTAGTTTTTTCCCACATTCAGAGTCAAGAAGTTTTCTCATTAATATAATTAAAAGCAATAATGAGAAAGAGCTAAGACCAACATAAGAATTTTTTTTTCCAAAAAATATAACCGTGTTCTAAAAAAAAATTAAAGAGAAAGAAATATTTAAAACATCGCTCTGGAAGTCAGTGTTTGGGTGCGGTTAGTTAGGACAGATAGGTTATTGAAAACGGACATATGTCAAAGAGAAGTGGGTAGTTTAACATATCAGTGGACTTATGTAATCGTAACATTACGATATGGATTTTATTGAAATTAACAACTATAATATTCATATTCGAATGCTAAGGATTTTCATTTTGCATTTGTAATAAGTATTTTTTATTTATGATAATTATATTTTGATTCAATGAACGAATGTTATCGTAACATTACGATTCAATTCAATAAATAGCATGAGAGTCACTCAAAAATCGCATATTTTTAATTGCTATTTTTAAGTTTACATATGTAAGCGAACGTTTACATTAGTGCGTTTGTGCTAGGCCCACATATACATCAAGTTAGTTCGCCTAACTCTGACAGCAATCAGGCCTTAAACGACAAACTAATAATTACCATTATCTTCATTTTGTAATCGCAATGACTAGTTGTCTTCAACAAATTGTTGTACAAAGTCAAACATTGCTTTAAATTATTTTCCATTACTTTTTCATCAGATTCAAATTGACGTGCCACCGACAACGCACTTTTTAAACGTTTGCGCAGCAATGCGATTCGGCACCACACTGATTCGAACATTATCAAAATCGTGGTGTGGCACCATTCTGATGATAAACTTAGTAATATTCCTGACATAACTACTGCAGGCTTTAATAACCAAGTTTCATCGCCAAAATTACAGAAATACAGGATTATTCCAAGTACCCGTATTATCAAAAATCCGGTAAGAAATAAAATTCTCGTTACAGCTATTTCGTCTTCAGGTTTTTCACCAAGTACTATGTCGATTTTTTTTACTGCAGCATAGAATGTTTGTAAATTTTCTCCGTGATTATACATGCAGTCAATTATGACCCATACGATATATCCAAGAAACGAAGGAACTAAGAACATATTATATTTCAATTGATTCACATAAGCATATTCAACAAAACTAAATGTAAACGTTAGCATCAAAATGGCACAATATATTTTCAAAACAATTGAAACTACTTTATTACTACTTATTTTGAAGTACAATCCGCCAAATAATAGTCGTATCACCATCAAAGTTTTTAATGATATTAATGATTTTAGAGAAACCATTATTTTAAATAAAATTATTTTCTTGTTGCAATAGAAGAATTCACTATTACGACTTCTTGTCACTTATGAATACAGTAAAACACTGACGTGGTTTTGTTCTATTTAAAGTAAAAAACAACAATAAGTTTGATTGAAACTGTTTCAGGGACTTTATGTAATCAACAAAAAGGTTTGTTCGTTTACAAAATTAGCTGTTTTTTTATAATAAGAGGATATTTCTGGCATTGTGTATTTTAATAGTTTTATTAAATTACTTGTCCACGATTTGTCTGCTTTGTCTTACCGGAATAAAAAGTGTAACTATGTGTGTACCAAATTTCATCTAAATCTATTCAGTACCTTTTAAAAATGGCTGATAGTGCACATACAGAAATAATCGCCGATTATGTTTCATCGTTACTTTTCATCAAATTTAGTTCAAAGGGCTTCTGCGAGTTGGCCGCAGCCCACCCGACGTTAGCCTAGCAATGATCCGGGACTCTGTAGTCTCGTGTATGGTAAAGACATACAAATTATGAGATAGTGTAATATATAATACCTAATGTATACCGATATGATACGATTGAATCTGTATTTGGCACAAAATGACACGATACATGTACAACGTCTATATGAAAAACTTCCCGCAACATTCTGTGGGATGACCGAAAAAACTAATTCTTATAACTAGTGAGCAATTCGCTCACGTCCTCACCCGAGATGAGACAAATAAAGCAGAACGTAGCCAAACCAACCCCTAAAATAATAACCCGAACCCTGGCCACATGTCGGCCTAATACCAACCGACATTCGCTCGTAAAAAATATGAAAAGAACCCCGCAAAATACTCTCTATTACATTCCCTGTACGTCGAAAAAATTGGAAATACATTTGTTCGAAAGCGAATCGGACTGCGTATAGCCAGATCGGTGTCAGACATTCTGATATCATTCTGTACCTCCGACGCGTGCCACGTTACCCGCAGATTTAGAATTCTTTTATGAATAACATATTCAAAGTTGATGCTCCTGTTAGTTCCTTGAATAGGAGTCGTTTGGTTACAAAATGGCATTTCCTTTCCATGTTCTCGATCGAAAGTATATGTGACTTCAGAGTGCAGTGAGCGGCAAGAACACATTTTAAAAAAGAAATGTAAAATAATAAGTACCGAGCTGTTTCTAAACTAATTGGTCACTACCTCGTTTGGTCATCATCTGCCTAGCCTTTTCCTAAGTATGTTGGGCTCGGCTTCCAGTCTAAATTGGATGCAGCTGAGTACCAGTGTTTCATCCGGCTTAGACTGGAAGCTCGGCTTAGACTACCTCATTTGGTCTAGCTAGTAAGTAATGGCACAAGGTCCTGGGTATATTATTTTTTTTAGGTATAAAAAATATAATGACTCGGCTCCGCATATAGCGCTCAGACTCTTACCGACTAAAACCCATCCATGTTCCTTCCTTCGTCCTTTGTATTCCAGGGCAGCGGTAACTATTTCAAGAACCCCTTTGCATTGGCTAAACTACCCTTGGCTTGGTCGGCCATTTTTATTTTATACTAGCTATTTTCCGCGGTTTCACCCGCATCTCGAGAGAACTACTTCGCGCACTCGGGTAAAAAGTACGTTATGCTCTTTCTCAGGGTCTAGACTATCTGTGTACCAAATTTTATTTAAATCGGTTCAGTATTCCCATTCATAATATTAGTAAGGATAGTTATTTTTTAATAGTCCATCTTAAACTATTTAAGAAACTATCCATAAAAACGCCTTTTATTTTAATATTAATTATTAAAACTCGTGTTTCTTGTAACAAACCAAGAGGAAAGTGATCTCAAACCACTTGAAGTCATACCCTTCCGAGTTTAAAGATCAGATTAATTATATAAATGACACAAAGCGCAAAGTTTTGTTTGAAGTATGATACTAAAGGAGTTACAGGGAGGAGTTTCTTGGCAATTAAAACGATACTTTTTATACAAAAAAAGGACCAAAAATAATAATACTATACAGGGTACAAAAAATTATACACAATTTTTTTTTTACAAATTGTCGATAATAATTGATTTATGAACTCCATAAATATTTATGAACAAAAACCGGCCAAGTGCGTGTCGGGCCACGCGCAGTAGGGTTCCGTAGTAGGTCTTAGTTAGTCGCCTATAACTCTGTAACCGGTTAAGCTTTCTTAGCCATGATAATTTTTCTTGTAAGTTCATTACATGTGCTACGTCTGTGATTTTTTTCACATTGTGGGTACAGCCATTCAAAAGTTAGAGGGGCTCGTACCGAACAAAAATTTGCACTTAAAAGCTAGATATTTCGCAAATGGCTCGCTCAACCGAAAAATAGTCTTCACACACCCAAAATAATATTTTTGAAAGGCCTATCTAACCAAACCCCACACGAAGGGGTACGCGAGAAAAAAAAATCATCCCCACTTTACGTGTATGGGAGCTACCCCAAAAAAATAATTTTTCAAAATTTTATTTTACCACTTTCTCGGCGTGATCAATATACATATCCATACCAAATTTCAGCGTTCTAGTATCAAGAACCTCTGAGCTATGCCGCGGACAGACAGACAACAGACAGTCAGACAGACAGACAGACAGACGGACATGGCGAAACTATAAGGGTTCCTTGTCGGACTACGGAACCCTAAAAAGGAACTATCAGTCTACGTACTTATTATAAGTACCTACAGTTATTACCTACCTATTTATAAATTACCTATGAAAAGCAACGAAATAAACTCAAATTTAAAGACGTTTCATACATAGATACATATTCGAATTCAAAATGATTCCCAAAACCTTGCTAATATTTTTGTCTGTTACGCTCTAACGAAAAAATAACTAAACCGATTAATAAGAAATTTAGTATGGGGATAGCTTGAACCATGTGGAAAGACATATAATAGTTTTTATTTGATTTCGTAAAGTAGTTCTCCCAAGATGCGAGAGAAACCACGGAAAACAGCTAGTACCAATCTAATAAGATAAATAAAACACAGTAGTTTTAGTTAAATCTTCATCGCGACTTTACATTCAAGATGGAGTTGTTTGCTTCCAAACACAAAAGTCGACCGTAACCGGCCGTAATGAAGGGTCGCGAGCAAAAACTTGAGACTTTCATTATGAACTTGATTAAGTATGTAAATGTACGAACAAGTTTCTTAAGAACGCAGTGGACGGTAAGATTTCCTAAGTTACGTAAATATTTTGTAGGGTTTATTTCGACAATAATTATAATAAAGCAGCTGGGGGCGGTGTCAGGGGCTTAGTGGCTCGTGGCTCTTCGTCTCGTCGGTTTATCTAGGTTAAGCTACTGTTGCTGCGGTCGATCCAGCAATGGGTGACCATTCACGGCATACCGAGACCCTACCGTGCCTCAGAGAGCAAGATGAGCTGTTGGCCCCGTGGCAGCCAATGTAGAATAACTTTTTATAGTTGGGAATGGCTAGGCATATCGCATATAGTGCATTTAGCTTTGCGATATCTGTCTATCACAGTTATATGGATACCATACATATTGAGGTAAATATGCACGAACGTTGACGGTTGATTCCTAAACTATCTTTCTATATATATTAAATGTATCCCTATTTCCCTTGGTCACGGGATCACGCGTAAACGGCTGGACCGATTTGGATGAAATTTAGTACGGAGATAGAGGGGACCCTGAAGAAGGTTTTACTTTTTATCCGGGTGTGTGAGTTAGTTCCTTTGGGACGTGGGTGAAACCCCGGGTAATAGCTAGTTTAAAATAAATTGGAAGTAATTTAATTTAACTTACAAAATCAACTAAAACTGCTCTCTTAGCTGTAATTATCAGAGCCGAGCCCTTTGTACATTTAAAGTCCTAAACAAGATCTCAAGCAAAGTCATTAGAAAACATGTACTCAAAGCTTTTATTTTTCGATTTTAGCCCACTCTCTGTTCCACTCATTTGAACGTTGAGGTAGACTCATTGTTGGCGTCCACTTTACTACAAAAAACCCACTTGAGCGGCATTCGCTAATGAAAAATAAAAATCTTTACTAAAACACCGTGAAACTCCCAGTATTGTATTATTCGTTATGGATATAACTGGCTCTTCCTGCGGCTTTGCTCGCGTGATTTACGTTGTTGGTGGGAGGAGTGAAAATTCGGTAGTGTTCTGGCGAAAGTCGTGAAAAGAGCTACGATTGAATACAAAGAAATATCCATGGCAATATTATGGTTCGTCACGTCTCAATGAATGATGCAAAATAATCATTTATTCATAGAATCTAATTGATGAGATGTAGTTAAATAAAAGTCAATAACATATTAAGGGCGAATCACCGACATATGTATTCGTAATCGGCCCATTAAACAAAAACGTTTTTAACCACGAAGCGAGAATATTCGTGTTACCCACTTCTTATTAAAACTGGGGTTGTTAATCTGTTTTCTGTTTTTTGTCACTGTCAGTCTGTTATGCATTCACTGGACAATGGCTGAACTGATTTAGATGCAATTTTATACAGAGATAGATTAAGACCTGGGAAAGGCCATAGGATTGTTTTTATCAGGGTGTGTACTAGTTCCTTCAAGATGCGGGTTGCGGTTGAAACCGCGGGAAACAGCTAGCTAGCTAGCTAGTAAATAAAACCAATATTATTTTCGTAACTAAAACCTCTAACGACTTCTATGAAAAGATATGTGCGTTCGAAAATAGCAACCATTAATTCAAAACGACTATTCCAGAATGCACTTTTAGCTGTGTTCGACTTTACAAGAGCATTCGACAATAACTCGCAGCTGCTGATATTAACTAGCTAGGTATAGAGGCGATGTACCATTCCATGAACATTTAATTTGTCTATTGATATTGCTGGCTTTAATATTGTGTTTATTTTAAAAGCCTATTATTTAGAATAGAATAGAAAAATTATTTTTTTCGATAGTGGACACACCACACACATACAATTAGACAACAAGTCGTCATATAAAATGCTTTATCCTGAATGACTGACGGATCAACGCACAGCCTAAACCGCTGATCGTGTATGACGTCCTATTATAGGCATCCGATTTTCCGAAATTCTACCCCTAAGGGGGTGGGAAAGGGGGGGGGGAAATTGTATTTACAACAAGTGACTAAAAATAGAGACGTAAAATGTAGATGACCTTGACACTCGCATATTTAAGTAGTATATAGGCCAAAACTCTAAGGCCATATGAATATCCCAGTAGGGTGTTTAAACTATTGAGTTTTAGACATGTCTTTGTTTATTTTCGAGGTTGTGGACTTGCATAGAAGTTTTGACTCGTTATTCTTTGACTGCCACTGTTGAGATGCGGGCGCCGCGCCGCCTCCGGCCACCTGCCTTTGATCCCAACTCAACTGCGTCTAATTTTACTTACTAGGTCACCTTTGGTGTAGACACTCATTCCTTTTTTGTCGTAAAGAGGACAGAACTATTCTTCAAATTTGATAGAATGGGTTTTGATTGTAAAAATGTTTCTAACAGATGATAGTTGGAAATTCGTTCTCAGATAAAATTTTATTTTTATTCCATTTAGGTAACTAACAGCGATACATAAAAATATTTTACAAAATATGCCAATTACAGTTTTTATGGCCAATTATAGGTTTTCCTATTTAACTGAAATATGTGAACGGACTTATACTAGATATGGAAATTTTTAAGTTTGGGTTCGACACGTGTGTTTTAATCAATCACGGGAAAAAACTGAAAAATATTAGTTGTACATGTTCAAAAAATATTTTGAAGTACTTTTTATCTCAAACACGATTAGCATGTAAACAATAATATTATATACTAGCTTCTGCCAGCGACTTCGTCCGCGTGGAATAGTGGTGCTCCGCTCTTATTGGTCTTAGCGTGATGATATATAGCCTATAGCCTTTCTCGATAAATGGACTATCTAACACTGAAAGAATTATTTAAATCGGACCAGCGGTTCCTGAGATTAGCGCGTTTAAACAAAATGACAACATTTCCCTTCACTGCTCTGCTCCTATTGATTGTAGCGTGATGAAAAGTATACTATAACCATCTCAGGAGTATGACAAATAATTGTACCAAGTTTCATTAAAATCCGTCGAGTAGTTTTTGTTTCTATAGAGTTTATACAGACAGACAGACAGACAGACAGACAGACGGACAGACAGACAGACAAAAATTTTACTGATTGCATTTTTGGCATCAGTATCGATCCCTAATCACCCCCTGATAGTTATTTTGGAAATATATTTCATGTACAGAATTGACCTCTCTACAGATTTATTATAAGTATAGATTCCACAATATAGAGAAAGTATTTTTAAGTATTTAGTAATTCCGAGAAACCTTCAAAGGGAACTCATAGTATATAGACCTTCATTCAAGGAAATTCAAACATAGGACAAAACAGTGAAGCAGCTAAGTACCTTCTTATACAATCATCAATTTAGGCGGATCACACACTAACACGGGTCACGACGCATCTACGTCGCGTAACGCGCGTCGACGCGTTGACAGTGTTTTGCACTACGCGTGTTTTGTATATGTACTGAAGCACAATGGAAAAACATTAAAAAACGCAGCCCCACGCCTCGGAGTGTTGCGCGTGTTAGTGTGTGATCCGCTTTAGTATCTACCACTTCCAGTAGATGGTATAAAGCTAATAAACAGTTACGATGTTTAATAAACAGAAACGTCAGCTAAATGAAAGTTATTTCGGTATTTGCCTGATACTTGTCTGCGTGGGTGTTACGTGTTATTAAAATAGAATAGAATAATTATAGATACACTTAAACTAATTAATACAGATATAATTAAAATTAAAATGATGCGTACAACGACAGTCTTATTGCTAAAAGCGATATCTACCGGACAGACCAGACCTTTGAAAATAGGAAGGACAAAATATTAAATAAAAAAGGAATAAACAATAATAACCTTTCACTGATTTGATATAGGTAAGCAAGTTTAGTTTTTTTATAAATATCATCTTTTAAGGGTCATCATAGCCTGCCGGGGCTGCGGGACGTTCGAAAGAGATACCGCGCCCCCGGAATACAAATGGCTGAGGAAGGAAGATGGATGGGTTTTAGTCAGTAATAGTCTGACACTCCCACCCGCCCCACCCACGGTGGGAGGGGTCATATGATGACTTCCCATCCGAAAAAAAAAAGGATCATCATCAGCCCAATATTTTCTTACATAAGTGTAGGCCGGCTTCTATTATAACCAAATGCTGAATATGTATTAGTATTTTACAAGGTACAACTCCTTCTTTGACCTCCATAGCAACCTTTGTAAGACTGATTTTCGGACTTTCGAGCTTTTGATTTCCTGGAAAGACGTTCAAAGATCTATAAACAAAGAGACCAACAGCCAAACATGTTATGCGTTGTTCGGAGGGGTATCGATATGAAATACCTATCTGGTTTTCTGATCAAGGCATGATTATGGCAAGCGTAGCTTAACCTTTAGCCATGAGCTTTATTTCAATAGGTTTATAAGTAAATATTATTTTATCTTTAGACTAAAATAATAGATCCTACTAATATGTATTATAGATGTAAAAGTTTGTCAGAATGGATGTATGGCTGTTCGTTACTCTTTCACGCAAAAACTACTAAACGGATTTGGATGAAATTTAGTACACACATAGCTTACAACTTGGATTAACACATAGAATATTATAATATTTATTATAATAATATTTATTCGGATTCGTGCAGTAGTTCCCTGAGAAACAGCTAGTTAAGAATATTGTATTTATTAACCGAGTTCAAAAAGTAACCCGGTAACTGGGTTGTGGAGGTCAACTAGGCAGTCGCTCCATGTAAAATACTGGTACTCAGCTGCATCCAGTTTAGACTGGAAGCCGACCCCAACATAGTTGGGAAAAGGCTAGGCAGTTGATGATGGTGAACCGAGTTCAAAAAGAAGGTTCTGTATTTCGATTACCATTTTCATCATAATGCAGTTCGAAACTCAACACAAATAAACCGAAATATCACCACAGTTTGTTAATTGACTTAGGATTGTGAACATCGCGAAAACTTGATCAAGGGAGCTCGCAAACCGACGCATAATACGGAGCAAGTTGAATTAGTTCGCCTTGCGGCCACCGGACATCGTCGGACAACGGCGTACTTGAGAACAGTTAGACGGAATAACCGATCTGCTGGAAACCTTCATTATTATGTTAAACATGACCCCTGTATTAAACACAGAGTTAACGAGTAGTACTTAGTTCTTACAACAATAAGAAATAAATTCTTTGGTTATTTTTTTTGGTCGAAAATTGGTTTTTAATCAACAGATAAACTCACTGTTTATACTACGTAAGTATTTGTATATAAAAACTTTTTTGAACAAATTGATCCGTCTTCAAAAACACTACAAATTGACACAACTAATTCTACATCGTTCTAGAAGTCGGTGTCTCCAATTATAATAGTATACGCTTGGCTGTCTCCTTTAACACTTAGGGGCGTTATGTTATATTATGGAATAAATAAATAAATATCTTTGGACAATTTCACACAGCGCCATCTAGCCCCAAAGTAAGCAATGCCAGCAAGCATGCTTGTGTTATGGGTGCTAGCTTAACGGATATACTACTTATATATTTTTATAAATACATACATATTATAAATAGTAACACCCAGACCCGTTACAGAAATTAAAATTCATCAATTTTCTATTTCTGCCCGGCCGGGAATCGAACCCTCTTGCGTGGCATGTTGACCACTAGACCACTCAGGTCATCAAAAAGGAATGCTGAAAGCAATATTCATTCATACAAACAGGTCGATACAAAACCTTCTTTTTTGGAGTCTGTTAAAAATAAATCCCTATTTCGTTGGTCACGTCATAACTTGAGAACGACTTAACCGATTTGGATGAAATTGGGTCTAAAGATAGAGGGGGTAGTGGGGAAGGTGGAGGTGGTTATAGCCTATTTATTTATCAAGGTGGTTTCCTTCGAGATGCGGGTGAAACCGCAGGAAACAGTTAGTTGATAATAATAATATTAATTAATAAACCTACTTTGGTGTCTGCATGTACATGAATTTCACGTGTTATCGTTGTTTAAAATATTTCATTACCAACTTTCAAAGCCCTGTCACAGACAGTAACAGATAATTACTTCCATTAATTAATAATTATGACTCATTTAAATAAATTTAATAATAGCATCGTGTAACTGTCCTTTTGGGAGACAAAGGTCTCTTCTCATACAGAGACGACATAAGAATTGTTCACCGAGCTTTGTGCAGATTTTCTATTTATATTTTCATTAGTTATTTTTAGGGGTTCCACTTCGTCACACGTCATGGTGGACTAGCAGTTAAGGCACCCGCCTCTCGCGTACGTGTGTGCGGGTTCGAAACCTGGCAAAGTACCAGTGTGACTTTTCTAAAGTCATATGTACTTTCTAAGTATATCTTAGACGTCACTGACTATCGGTGAAGTAAAACATCGTGAGAAAACCTGGACATAAAAAAATCTGAAATCGACAATCCACTTTAAGCAAGCGTCGTGATCAATGCAGCTACAAAACCAATCCATGTTCCCTCCTCAGCCCTTTGTATTCCAGAGTTATTCGTTTCATTTTCGTAGTTCGTTTGACCCCTGTGACTATTACTCAGCCCCGAGCTCCTCTTTATTATATTCTCATTTATAAGGCAAGTATTCTAACAAGCAAGTAGCCTGCACACATGTAATAAACAAATACTAGCAACTTAGTGCCATAGTCTCAGTTGCATCGTTAATAACACAGTAAGCCAGTGGTTCTCAACATAAGAGTAAGATTGTTCGGTAAATTTAAAAAAATATATATTTACTTGTTTATTTTTATGACTAAGGCGCTATCCACACATTTCCGGTTAACCCCTTCCTGCCGGGCTCCCTCAGGGACGAGAAAAAATCAGTTACATGCAATTTGTACGAATTCGTTCATACATATCCGTGTCAGGCGCATCCGGATCGTCAGTGCCCGGTGCACGCTCGTACGCACGGACGCTCTGACAGTGCTATTCGATTTTTATCTAGGTACATTGACAGCCGTTTAATAAATATACGTTTTGCCGGCTGATAGTCTTCTTATGATCTGCTTCTTATTCTAGCGCTATTGCAATCATTGCTAATTCTTTATTGTTAAATAAAGACATTGTGCTGGAATACGGGTGACGGATGGCACGTCCCTGACGGGAACACTGAAACGGACAACTCGAAACACGGATAAAAAATGTGTGGATAGCGCCTAAAGAGTCCTACTGCTTGGCAAAAGCCTCTTTACTTCCTTTATTTTTACTAACGAGACTTGAGACTCAATTATAATTATGTTCCTCGAATTGGGATTCCAGCATTCTTGTCTTTCAAACAACGTTATCTGTAGTCCTATATGCGAAAACTTTATGCGAGTAGTAGTTCCATTGCAAAAGGAATGGTACTAGTTCGGTATTAGGTCTATCTCACTCTTAGAAATGTGATGGCAAAACATATACTGGTACTATTGAGAACCGATATTATATTATATTGTTAGTAATTCCCGATCAGTTGTAATAACTAGATGACGTCACCCGACAATGAAGGTATATAAGTCGTAGACTTTTCTGCATCCTCTATTCGAAGTGATCTTTTCTTTACCCACAACACCTCTCAATGACATTTCTTTGTAATTTGATTTTAAAGTTAAAAGTTTGTTTTTCACAGATTTTACATAAGTAACGATATGATAGCTACAATAGTATGATACTGTGGCGTAACTATCAATGCCCAAATGAATCGCACTTCTAATTCAATATTTGGCATTGAGTCTGATTTTTGCTTAAAAGAAGATCGTGGCGACAAAAACCATAGATAACCTATCTTTGGTCAATAAAAGTTTGACAATCACTGCATCGAGGTATGCACTGGCCGTCCATGCACTATTATGTTAAGAATATACTTTATTTGCCCGAGTTTATCGCACGGAACTAACAGCTCTGAGACTGTAAAGGAATCCTCAAGGGAAATTTATGTATATGATGAAATTAACGTACCTATTACTTCCTAACATTTCTTGGGAGTCTTGCCCTAATATTGACGGGTATAAAGGAAGTGCAACGTCGCATAAATTAAGCTGAGAGCTTACGTAATAAGATCAGCAGTTTCGCAGGAATATTGCGTTTACAATCTGGTTGGATTAGGGAGTTTGTTTAGTTCTAAAATGACACTTAACGCGTTTGGTATAGAGTCAACATTTGTTAATACCTAATAATTTAAATAGAAATTATGTTTTTGTAAGGATTCTATATAATCTTTTAAACTTGTATATTTGCCGAAATAATGCTTTATAGTTAACTATACTCCATTTACAATAAGATTAGACATTTAAACGCACCCCATTTACCGTTCGTTCAAACGATTTTGAGTTCTATTCCTTATAGATAAAGATGGTGTTGAAAGCAAAATAATGTTTACAATACCAAAAATATTCTGCATTTGTTTTTTGTTATGTCACCTTAGCAATAGAGCCTAAAATCGTTCGAACGAACGGTAAATGGGGTGCATTTAAATGTCTAATCTTATTGTAAATGGAGTATAGGAGATACCCGCGGTTTTACCCGCGAACTACTTGACGCATAGAAACCCGGATAAAAAACTATGCGCTTTTCAGGTCTACATACTAAATTTCATCTCAATCGGTGCAGCAGTTTTTAGTAAAAGCGTAACAAACAGACATTTTTTTACTTTCGAATCTTTCGGATTTATAATTAATACCTTAGGATAGATTAAATATAAAATAATAGTTTAAAAAAACTAAAAAAACACGCTTTTATTGCTGATCGAACTAAAAAGTAGAAAATAATTTTTAAATAATTCAATTCAGAGTAAAAAGCGTGGGGTGCATTTTCCTATATTTTCATGACTCTCCTCTCATTAATGGTTGCCAATAGAATAGGTGTAATAATTAAATAAAATATCAAGCACCCCACGCTTTTTACTCTGAATTGAATTATTTAAAAATTATTTTCTACTTTTTAGTTCGATCAGCAATAAAAGCGTGTTTTTTTAGTTTTTTTAAACTATTATTTATTTTCCATTTTTTAGTTCGGTCAGCAATAAAAACATGTTTTTTTAGTTTTTTTTTTCGGATTATTGCATTGTCATCGGCCTTTAACACGTGTGCAAAGTTCCAAGTTGATCAGACGTCTAGAAACCAGTGAAAATTAGGTTCAAAGATTCCGTTACATACATACATACATACCTACATACATACATACAACCCGAGCTAATATAAAAGCGTGTTAAAAATTGCGATATTCTCAATAGTTTTTGTGATTTTTACCATCACCAAAGTACAGCTTGCGTGTTCTACAAAAACATAAAATGTTCTTACTCACTGCGTGTTCCTCAGCGAAGGGTTGACGGCACCGTAACACGTACTTTTTACGGCTTTATCAAAATCCATTGAATTATTTCGATGCAACTTTAGCAGGAATGTAACGACCTCCCTTTATTAGTCTCACGTTCGTAATAAAATATGTCGCGTAAAAAGAATTTTATAGGAAACAGTTTTTACAATATCAGCGGATTTGCTCAAGGTTATATTATCTCATTTCAGGTACTCTTTGGATGGGCATGTTTCTAGACCAGAAGTTTTGAGGAGGATCATCGTATCTGCCTAGCGTTTTCCCAACTTTGTTGGGGTCAACTTCCAGCCTAACAGAATGCTACGAGTATCAGCGTTTTATAGAAACGACACACGATACCCCTTGGTAAGATTTTGGTTCTTAGACTTTCTTACTTCTGACTATACGTAACGATTGCCTAACATCTATAAATGCCAGCTGGAACCAACGACCTTAGGTGCTTTACGAGGGGCGGAGGAGTCTCGGTATGAACTTTCACGTGGTTCGTTTGAAGAATATATACCCAGACCCAGGAGTAGTATTCCAGGAGTTGTTTTAAGCCTTAAGTACTAATTAAAATATATAAGAAAGATAAATATATATCTTGTCTTGAATACCTATAAAAGAGACACTTGATTGGCTGAATCTAATTCAGAGTATAATTCTGTAAAAGTGATTCTAGACTTTATATATCTACTTATCGTTAGCTCTTTACCTTTAACAAACTAAACTCCTATACCCTTTTCCATGTTTCAGCCAATCTCTGTACAAAATATCATCTCAATCGGTTCAACCTTTTTTCCGTGTTCTTCAATAATGCAACGAATATGTTATCCAAACTTCTAACAATATATTAAAATGCCAATATGAGTTTATTTATTTAGCGGTCATGGTTAAACTGCTGAAGTGATTTAGATGTGGGATAAAAAAAGACTGAAAGAATTCTTCTTGACCAATTTTTTTAGACTTCGCCCCACACTAGGAATTACTCCTGTATCGTGGGTGCGTTTACAAACATACATTACACATACACAAACACAGACCCGGAACAATTTTAGTTGTCCCGTGCGGGAATCGAACCCGCGACACGCAGCCCAGCAGCCAATAGCTTAGCCACTACGCCAAACGTGCCGTCAATTGTGTGAAACATTTCCCTCAAGACACATGTGAAACCACGAGAATTAGCTAGTGTTATTAAAAATCTAACAATCCTAACAAGGAGTTGGCCTGAATATTTGTTGACTAGCTGTTTCCCGCGGTTTCACCCGCATCCCGAGGGAACTACTTAGCGCACCCGGGTAAAAAGTAGCCTATGTTGTTCCTCAGGGTCTATTCTATCTCTGTACCAAATTTCATTTATATTGGTCCAGTAGTTTTGGCGTGAAAGCGTAACAGATAGACAGACAGAGTTACTTTTGCATTTATAATATTAGTAAGGATTAAAAATAACAGAAATACGAATACCGTATTGAAACTGTAATATACATAGTTCAGTACTAATGTTTACCCAGTTCATCGATTCCCATGGTACTATCGTGCCAGCAAGGTATCGTAACGGGCTGTTGCATTCCTATAATCCATTAGCGGCCGTGTAAGCATTACATTATACATTATTATGAAAGTTATTTTTTTCAAGCTGTTATTTAACTTGCTACGTTAGTATTTTGTCTGTCTGTATGAATAAAGTTGTGAGTCGGTATTGGAGTGTTGGGTGTTATTTATGTATGTATTAGCTTTGGTATAAATATGTGCTGGTGATGAAGGAGCTTCAAGATGATCACATCAACTCCTTAACTTATTTTGAAGTGTGTTTCATTTGAAGTTGTAAGATTTGTCCTCATAAGATAGTCTTTTTTACTATATAGGTTTAACTGTCGCAATACTAAACAAATATACAAAACAAAATATTAACATTAGTATTAATTAAACATATTTTGACGACCTGAGTGGTATAGTGGTCAACATGCCGGAATACCACGCAAGAGGTCGCGGGTTCGATTCCCGGCCGGGCAGATATTGAAATGATGAATTTTAATTTCTGTAACGGGTCTGGGTGTTACTATGTATGATATGTATGTATTTAAAAAGTATATAAGTAGTATATCCGTTAAGCTAGCACCCATAACACAAGCATGCTTGCATTGCTTACTTTGGGGCTAGATGGCGCTGTGTGAAATTGTCCAAAAGATATTTATATTTATTTATATTTATTTAAAATAGAAATGAAATCAAAATTGACATGAAATATAGTTATGAATCGTAATCTAGTTAGTTTTCATTATGTAACAATTGCGGTTACTATGTGATAAAGACCATCGAATGATTTAAATATTTTTTAACAAAGGCGCTATAGTCCGTACCAATTGATTTTACGAAAAATTTAAACAAAATCATAACCTTTTTTGTTCTAATTTTCCTACATAGATAAATAAAATTGCATTCAATAATGAATGATGATGTTTAGAGCATGAAATTGACATAAATGCGCCATCTTTACGCTATTTTATTTATTTCTATGATAATTAGAACAAAATAGGATACGTCTTTATTTTCACTTTTCATGTTGTCTTATTACTACAAACAACCTGATAACATTTAGAAAAACATTTATAATAATGTTATAAACAAAGCCCAGCTAACGAGAAACATTGAATATGCATCAGGCCTTGTGTTCAAAATCAACCAAACCGTATTATTGTGCCAACAGACTTGTTTGTTATTATTTTAGTAAATAGTTTACACCCACCGATAAAGTTTTTGTATTTATAACCTTCTAGCGACTGTTAAACAATAGAGTGCCCTGACAATATGCCGGAAAAACAAAAGGGTAGCAAAGAATAACATAGTTACGACTAACAAAATTTAGAAAAACATGGGGTAAGTTGTTACGCAATGTAACATGTTGCCCCGCAATGTAACATTCGCCCCATGCATCACTCTCAAAATGAAAGTATTGAGGCATACATTTATCAAAATTTAAATTTTCGATCACGAGTATAATGTAGGTCGTGCGTTTAAATTCTAAAATGCAATTTGTGCCGGCAGAGGGCAGAGTGTGTAGGTCTGAAGTCCATTAGAATTTATGATACATGTAGGGGCCGACAGTAATTAAAAGAGCCCGCAGAGGGGAATAACACACCGAAATACTGTAAAGTTATGATATTATACTGTTGGAGCTACTTTGATAAATGTACTTGTTTGTTGTGAAGAGGTCGATGAACAAACTTTTGTAACATTAAAACGGTTTTGACGATTCTGGGGCTATAACTTATTTTAGTGGGCTCACGAGATGGACGGTAGAATAATATACATTTTTTGAGGATTGTTGCGTTTATTTTTTGTATAAATCTCAAAGCATCAATATTAATTATGAGTGAAAATTGATACTAAAGGGTACCTTCAATATTTTTTTCCCCAAAGTCGTGGTGGCCTAGTGGTTAAGGCACCTGCCTTTCGTGTACGAGTGTGCAGGTTCGAAACCTGGTAAGTACCAATGTGACTTTTCTAAAGTCATTATGTACTTTCTAAGCATATCTAAGACGTCATTGACTAACGGTGAAGGTAAACATCATGAGGAAACCTTGACTTAAAAAGTCTGAAATCGCCAATCCGCCTTGAGCAAGCATGGTGATCAATGCTCATGCCTTGTGTGTATGAGAAGATGCCTGTGCCCAGCAGTGGGACAATATATTGGCTGATGATGAATACATTTTTACAACTCTGTCATTATGGGTATCAGTAAAATACGAATTAATAGGAATTGGTTGTTTTTACGGTTTTACTCACGCGTATTTTAGGGAACTACTTCACGAACCTGGATAAAAAGTAGGTAAGTTAGTTATAATAGTTTGGACTAGGATGAAGAAATCATGGCTCGAAGTGTGTCTAATTAAATGTCCTATGTATATTTGTAAAGGGAATAACTGTCCTTCACACTCTTTTAAATAATATACATTTTAGCGAAATCGTTTGTTGTGAGAAGAAATCTGGTCCATAGCACTTCTATACGCAATTAAGAGGTTTTTATAGGCAGCCGTATGGCCTTTTTTATTACAGAACGTTTAAATAATTTTATGAGATTGCGTTGCCGAAATTACCCTATTAACTTTTTTAAACAATCTCATTTTGAGTTTTACTTTCGCGCGAGTTTCTGTTTAAATGCAAAGTGTGAATCTAGAACAACTGTTTACTGTTATACATATTATTTCCTTTATTTTGTATTAATTTGTTCGATTACATATATCTTTTACTTAACACCAGCTTCGGTCAATGGTATCTTGCTTCAGTTTCGATAGGAACCGTTTTTACGTCAATTCGAGTCGCGAATGTTTACTCTTCATTTGTTTTTGGCTACGTTCATGATTTTATTATTACTAATAAGTATAAGCTTTCTATCAGTAAAATAAGTTACGGAATCACCAATTTATTCCCTGTACTGTAACAACAAATGTCTATAACGTCGACAGATTTGAGAATTGGCCATAAAGCCAAAATTCGGTAACAACATGTAGTGATCAATTCTAAGATCTGACCACGACATATAATACGATTTTAGTTGTTCTGGGCGAACATGTTGCTTGTAAGATTTTGATACACTCGCAAGACCTCTTTTGTGGGAGGTTCAATAGAAATTGTCGGGAAATGTACATAAAAAATTAGGTCTTTAACTTAATGAGCTCCTCATACAATTTAATTAAATAAATAATATTTTTCAAAATATTAATTTACCAATAGAAAGCCAAAATACAAAGGTTCATTTTTGACATATAAAACTTTGGTTTATTATTTCTTTTTCATATTTATAACACAAAGAGAAAGCGAACCTGTTCAAATTAATGAGGGGCGTCGTTAACGCGTCCCCCTCTTATGAATCGAAACATTTATTAATGATGGATGATGAGGCAAAAGATGGATTTTTTGTAATTTCAACTGAGTGCAAAGTGGGAATTTATTTGATTGATTTTTCTTTATTAGAATAGAATTCCAATCACTGTGTAAAGGTTTTCATATTTGAAATCAATTAATAATCGTATTGAGGTCTGCTAACAATCAGAAAAAAAACCCTACTAATATTATAAATCTAAAAGTAACAGACAGACAGACTGTCTGTCTATAACAATGTTATGGTTAAATGGCTGACGCTATTTTGATGAAATTTGGTATGGAAACAAAAACCTGGGAAGGAAAGACGGCACGTTTGGCGTAGTGGCTGAGCAATTGGCTGCTGCGCTGCGTGTCGCGGGTTCGATTCCCGCACGGGACAACTAAAATTTTTCCGGGTCTGGGTGTTTGTGCATGTGTTATGTATGTTTGTAAACGCACCCACGACACAGGAGTAATTCCTAGTGTTTAAAAAAAAATAGGAATGTTTAATTTTTTTAGCATTTATTTCATTTCAAATTTCTGTATTGCATTCGATCTATATGGACTATGGTCTGAAATAAAGCTTATTATTTTTATCTTGTACCTATGTCTCTGCCATAATATAAGAAATAATATAATAATAATCCTAATAAGTAGCAAAGCACTGCTTATTCATGAGGCGATTGAATCAGCTACTATAATATAAAACATTCGCAAATACTCCCATTTAAACCCACGTAACAGACGAAAATCACCCAAAGCACTAACTCCAAAAACCCTCATAATTTGTTTAACAGTTCAAACGCTCCATAAACTAACAAAAAACGAATAGAAACGAAAGTATAGGCCGATATTGCGGTTCTGCACAATCGTAAGGAAGCACACATGACGATCGTAAAAAATGTGAATGGCATATTGAAATATTTTCTCGCGACCCTTTTTCTGGGCAATTTTCCTTGAGGCTCTATGTAACGCCGATATAAATCTGACTCGCAGCCCGTTACAGCTTCTATTTGTGTGTTTATAGTGAGATGGAGGTTCCGTTTCTGGTAATCGAAGATCGAACTGTGGTGTGGCTACCTGATATTATTTCAAAAGGAAATATGACGTCATTATATTTTTTAAATAGATGTAAATTATTCTTTATTTAGTAGTTATAAGGCTACTGCTCTGGGGAGTTGTTGCGCCACTTCTTCTTTATAGCAAAAACACATGAGAAGTGGTGAAAGGCGGGCGTTTTGGGGCTGTCTTTTGTAAATGTGTCGTTCAAAAAGTGCTGATTTTCAGCTTAATTTGAATAAATGATTTTTGAATACTAAACTATATACATATATACTACACTAATACAGAGCGTCAAAAAATTCCTCCTCATCGCGGTCAACTGGGAACGTACCCAAGAGGCTGGCTGCATTGCCACGTTGGATTGCTATGCTTATCCGTTGGCCAAAATAACAGCCAGCCTTTGGGTCTCGCGAAGCGTCAATCAGCCGCCTGGATATTTCCTTATTTTTGAATTGAATTTTGAAAACTTAAAACTTACCAAGTAAAGGTTTGGTGACATTCTAATTACATCTGAAAATTGGTTAGAACACATTAGGTATTACATTTTTTTACCAGATAAGCTCGCTTGTTAAATGTAATCTTTCAAATATTAGCAGCGTTGACCACTTACTTTGAACAAACTGTTTTGCATTTTTTTAACAACCACATAAAAATAAAATATACTACTAGACAAATTATTTCAGACATCAAAATCATCGTATTGTACCTAATAGCCCCACAATCGATCCTGCCATTTCATTTCGTTGTAATATTTACCGAAATATCGTACAGCTCCTGAATAACTAATGAGCCTTAGAACTCGCGTTAATTAAATTTAAATTAATAATGACAAACTTCAAAATTCCAAATTTTCCTTTAAAGTTTTGACGTTTCTGGATACATAACTAAGGAGAGTGTTGCTAATAGACTTGATTGGTTTGCAAATTGCTGCCGATTCTGTAATAAAACTTTCACTCGATACTCAGAAGTCTTTGCAAGGAGTTTCTAGAAAAGATTTTTCTCTCATTAAATTGACGTTCATGAGATTTATTCTACATACGCTTGATGAGATGTGTAGTGTTTCTGGGTTTAGAACATTAATTTGAGTTCTGGAAATTTTGTTCATCACCATGCAAACGCATTATACCTGCAATGCGAGATAAGATAGGAGGGGGGAGGCAGTTTCGTTTTAAATGTTTTACTTCTCCTTATGTTTTTAATATTTCGATCTTTCAAATCGAATATTATTTAAGTTTTTATTCACTTATTTAATAATACAACGACTAGTGTCTAAAGCACTGTGGGGGTAGGTTAATCAAGCTGCTGGATGTTCTTCAATGAGGGACACATGCTGGGTATAATACTTTTACTGACTGGTACCAGATTACATAGATATTAATTATAAACTATATTTCGACCTAAGTGATTGGGTGCGGGGAGACGTCTGCTACGCCGCGCTAATACCACCGCGCGCCTGTACGCTAAACCCATGCGTCAGCAGAACGTCTCAGTTTACAATGCAATGAGTCCCTACAGCACCAATGTTAAGCGGGCGTAGTCCTTTCAAATTTAAACTGTTCAAAACAATCTTAAGGACTATCATAGATTATTCTAGTTTGTAGAAAAACAAGACGTATAAAAAATATAGAATCTTTTGTAATTTTTTTTTTTCCATTCTCAAATCCCGCTTATAATCCACATTCCAATACAGTGTCCTATAGATCCTGCAGTATTCCAACGCCAATCTACTTCAATACATTCAGCAGAGCTTTACTTCAACTGTGACCGACCAAGATATTCCGTACCGTGGCGGTATATGAGAAAATTTTGCATTTTATACAATTGCATTTTTACTGTAGTCTTGTAGTTTATGAATAAGATTTGTTTTATTGCTGACTGATATATGAGTGGAATAGTATAATGTTCGTAGACACAGATTTAGTAGTATTATAAGTTGTAAGCAATAAATTTTGATATATCTTGCAGAGCTTGGATTTTTTTTACTGCAGAGCAAAACCTTGTAGTGAGGTATGAAACAACACGATCGTAACGAATATTATAAATGCGAAAGTAAGTTTGTTTATTACGCTTTCACGGTAAAACGACTGAACTGATTTAGTTGAAATTTGGCATGGAGATAGAGGAGATCCCAGAAATGGTTATAGGCTACTTTTTATTCGCTTGTGTTAAGTACTTTCCTCGGGACGCGGGTGATTCCGCGGCAAACTGCTAGTATAGAATGAGTGGATTTAATATTTTCAACCCTAGGACAACATAAGCCGTCTTACTTATAAACTCCGGTTAATTTTTAATCTGCTGCTTAGCAAAGGAATAGCAAAAATCATAAATGCCGTTTAGCGATAATCTGAACTTAAGTTAGTAGCTTAATTCTGGATTACGACATTCAGTAAGCATTAGGTGAGAAATGGTTAAACATCAGATTATTTATATATATATATATATATATTTTTATAAGTAAGACGGTAGAATGTTAAACATCAATAGTTTAATTTTGATTTGTTTATAGTTGCATTAAGATCTAAAATCCCTTAACACCTTCATCTTAATCAACGCCAAAAACAACTAAGACTTAATAAGCGTCTAGTCCGGTGAGTGTTCGACCGAGATACAGCCGTTTAATGGGCCGGCTGTGGCAAAAACAACGCTGTTGCAACCCAAATTATAATATTGGAGTTTCAATTGCACAAGTTTGTACAATTTGCTACTTCACACTATCGTGGACGCCGACGGTTGGGTTCCCTGTAATGGTACCAGCTTTAATACTGTGGAGACTGGATAGTATTTTCTGTGTTACAAGAAATAAAAGAGTTTGTTTGTTTGGTACGTTTTCACGGTAAAATGGGTGAACCGATTTGGATGTAATTTTGTATCAAGGTAGAGGGGATCTTGAAAATGGTTAGAGGATATTATTTTAACGAGTGGGTGAAGTAATAATTTCTTCGAGATGCGGGTGAAAACATTATAAATCGTCAGTGGAGTTCTAACAGTACGTAAGTATTTTTTGCAGGTTTGGGGAACCAGGAACAAAACTTAAAATAACTTACGCACTATCAGAATTTCACTGACAATATATAAATCTACAGGTAACAGCCGGGACCAACGTTTTAACATGCACTTTCCGAGCCCAAATGCCAAGAAAGGGGCGCAAATCTAGAATCCGGGATACCGACCAAAAACTCAACTTTGGAAAACCATAATAATACGTTTCTCAAGCTAGATTTATTGTCAACTGGGAGCTTATTGTAAACTAGAAAGACAGTCAAAAAGGTATTTCAGATATAAGTACCGAGAGAATTACTTCACCGGCCTAAAATTATTTTAAAAAAATCTTCCTAATGTCTATCAGGTTCATTTTATCTCCATACCAAGTTTCACCTAAATCGGTACAGCAGTTTTACTATGAATACGTCACAAACAAACTCACAATCGCATATGTTGGTTTGTCGATTCCATCTTTATATTTATTTTACAAAAACTTAATAATACTAGGTCTTACTTCCTAATACTTTACATGATCATTTTTATATATTTTGTAGGAAAATAGATTTTTAATATCTACTGGTAGAGAGAATCCCCGCGAGCGTGGCTCTAATCCAAAACTAATTAAAACTGCGATGAATATCTTCCCTTTCACATATTTTAAAATTTTACATATTTTTTTATGAAACGTGGTAAAAAGTAATTTGATAATAACTTGTCTTATAATAATAATGATGTATTTATTGCACGTTATGTATTTATATTATAATGTAAAATAAAAGAATAAAATATTGACTCATAGATTGTTTTACTAGTAAAAGGCTTCTCTACAGTACATAATTATATAGTTAATTTAATAACCAGGTTTTAAATCAAATCCAAATATTTTTAACTAGCTGTTTCGTAAATTCACTTTCTGAGAAAATTACTTTGCATCCCCGGATAAAAAGTGGCCTATAACTGTCTCCGAAGTCCCCTCTATCTCTGTAACATATTTCATCCAAATCAATTCAGCCGTTTTACCGTGGTAGCGTAACAAACAAACAAATTCACTTTCACATTTATTATATTAGTTGGAATTTCACTTTTTAGTTTTTTAGTGAATTTGTTCACTTTTTAGTATTTTTTGAAATGCCACACCAGCCAGTCTTTAACTGGCAACCCTCCTTTACCGACAATGATACTCCAAAATGACGTCACTACCAAGCACGAGGATCAAACACGACAGCCTTAACACAACTCGTGCATCTGCTCTCGGCAGTACTGAGAACTTTGACAAATTAGTTCATGCTTTATGGCTGCTCAAAACTTTGTTTAAATGTAACACAGGAATAGCATTTCAAGCATCGTAATTCTCATCACACCAAGGGAATGGTCCCACAGAGTTTTAATTAACCGTTTGAAATGAAATCTCTGGCCTTACCATGATGTGCCAAATCAGGAATAGTTACGTCGTGAAAAAGAGACGGTGCTATACTATGTTGTGCTGTATCTCGCTCGCACCTGAATAGTGATTGAAATGCTGATCTTAGGGCCAAGTTCACCGACAAATGGTTACGTAATCGGCCCGTTAAACAAAATCGTTTTTTAACTACGAAGCGAGAATTTTCGTGTTACCCACTTCTTGTTCAAACTCGGGTTGATCGACTGTCTTAGTAATAAAAAGCTGAAATGATGGTGTTATTCTTCGAAACTTGAAGTTTGAATTCACTGTTAATAGCTGTTATAGTTGAACTGACTGTTATCTTGTCAGTGAACGTGGGCCTAAAGATAGTGATCGACTGCCTCGTTGGTCTAGTGGTCGAAGGTGGTCGAAGTAACGCAATTGCTGTAAACGGGGTCTCGGGTTTAATTACCGGGTCGGCCCGAAATCGCTATGTGGATTTTAGAAAAAAATCAAAAAGCAGCCCGGAGGAAAGTTTGTGTTATCATACTCTCGTGCATGGGCGTTTCGTCATCCGTCGTCTCCGTCTGCTATCTTGATAGCAGTTGTTATACAATGCCATGTCGGAGGTCTTGAGGCGGATTTGAGAATACTCTGACACTAGGGCTTGTTAGATTGGTATAACGGTTATACTATAACCTGCAGCCCACACGATGAGAAGAAGAACTGATTGAAAATAAAACGTGGTAAGTCTTTTTTTCTTGTATGGCATCTCACTGGTCAATATAAGAGGTTGTTGACTGCTTAACCGGGCTTGCCTGTGTGCCTTAAAATTAATTTTAGGGCCAGTCAGGTTAAAAGGTGGTACGACCCCTGGACCCGTTTATATAGATGCGTGATAGTGATCCGCATTCCAGTGTAAAAAAGGAATAGTGTAGCCTATCCATATTCTACATCGCCATCTCTATTTTACTAAAATATAAATCACTTTGACGTATCATGATAGGTTTGAGGTAGTGGATTGTAATCCAACTTTAAAATTTTAGAATGAAAGCTGTATATGTAAAATTTTAGGTTAAGAGTCTTTTTTAGCAAAAAGGTAACAAATACTGATGTCACTTACAGTGATATAAATATTTGAACTCATGCTTTTAAACCCTTCCATTTGACAACCCACACAATGACCTTTCCGTTGAATAAAAAATTGGTAGTATTTCTTTATCTTTGTTTTCAATTTGGATTTAAAAAGTGACAAAAATATGAAACATAGGACATACCTTACCTTACCTAATATGATTTTATTTATTAACAATTTAATTTTATTTTATAACAACTTAAATCATTTTAGTTACAACATAATATTTACTCACCTTAACTAGGAATATGAATAAAAATTAAATATTATTAAAAAAACAAATAACATGAGTATTACACAACAGTGAAAGTAACGGCTATTGTTTTTTTGAGATTGTATTAAAATACAAGAAAACAAGTCAAAGTAATATTTTCTTTCACGTCAAAAAAAATAATCATCGTTTTTGCGTTCATTAAAATTCGAATTCGCAAGATCAAAAAGACTTAAGAGTAATAAAAAGTTCGTTCAAAAGACTCCGTTTTATTGACAATAATTTGACATCCATGTCGTAAATTAAAAAAAAACAACAGTAATTATGGATGTCAATAGCAGTCAGACTAAATTTTTCAGTGATTTTCTTCACATTATAACATAATATAGATAGATAAATCTGCTGGCTTTATAATCACAGGGATAGGATTTCGAAACCACGCTAGTTTCAATATGACTTTTCTAAAATCCTAAACAATCTACATTTATCGTAAAGTGCGTACATATTATATAACATAACATGTTATAAAACGTTGTTATATAACATATTTCAGTATTGTCGAGACTGAATGTTATGTTGTATAACATAGCACATAGCACATGTTACTTAACCTGTACGCACCTTTACACGTCATTGACTAACGGTAGTCCTTCACCATTATTCAGATATCTGATATCCCACTGTCCCATTTACAAGGCATACAAAAAACATACTTTAAAAGTCGTTACGACTTCTCAAATACATAGTTGATAACTGGTCTAGAACACCAGCGTAGCAGTAACTGCATTGTTTTGTCCCCAGCCTGAAGCCATCCTAACCTAGTTGGCAGAACCTAGGCGCTTGATGACAGCACTAAACCTATTAGAAATTCTATGCGTTTAGTTTCCATTCCATTAGTCTGTGTTCAACGAATGTCCTGCCCAGTTTCGGCCAAAATTACCGCCTCTAAATAACAGAACTTAACGCTAGCGTTTGCAACGCATTAATCGCCGAAGCCTATAACAGTGACAACTAAGCTCCAACGTATTGGTGCAGTTAGGCTGATGTAGATCAACGGTGGCCGTGCTTGGGATTTGTAGAATTTATTTGCGCGAGCCCGGTACCTCTATGTATCCTTGTTCGGGGGGAGAGTTAGTGTTACTGGAATAGCCACTTCATGAAGTATACTCGAAAATATTTTGCAAAGTGCTTTATTGATTTTTTTAGTGAAGTAATCAGACCGTTTTAAAAGTTAATTATCTTAAGGCTATGAAAACAAGATAGATATAAGGAACTGGAGTAGTAGAATTTTTTTCTTATGTTATTATTGGCTGTTTAATTTGATAAATTCACTCCATGCTTGAAGTCAGATCAAAGGTATGATGAATATTTTTTGGACACATTAAACAGGGGCGCACTTAATACCAAGCGTAAGTAATATAATATGACGTAACTCTTTATAATTTTTTGACGTGTTAATGAATAAGGTGGTAAAAGTACCTCATCAAGCAAGCCACATCCAGCACCTCTAACTCCAACCCCACGATCCCTCGGCGGCCATTCACTACTCCCGGTACCCGTTTCGATTACATTGACGTCACGGCCTCACAGCAAAAAGATAAGTTTTAGCTCCTAATGTAAGGGTTACGAGACACGCGAGAGACCCGGGATAAAGATGCGGACATAACTTATTGGAAGCTAATAGGCTAGGTCTCACGGCGTTGTAGCTCGGCTATTTTTATATTATTTTCCTTTTAACTGGTAGTAATGTTTTGTTGCTGTGTGGTAATTTTAATAAGACACTGTTTAGCTCAATTGTAATCGTTGTGTATATTGAGGATTGTGGATTGTGTATATTGCTCGTGGGTAAGTTACAGCCGCACGGTTCGACCGATCAAAGGTTAAGCTGCGCTTGGCGCGGTCGGTCCGTTGTTGACCATCTATGTCAAAGCGAGACTCCGCCGTGCCTCGTAAAGCATGTTAAGCTGTTGATCCCGGTTGTCATTTGTAGATCTTTGACAGTCGTTACGCGTAGTCAGAAGCCAGAAAGTCTGACAACCAGTCTTATCAAGGGGTACCGTGTTACCCGGTAATTGGGTTGTGGAGGTCAGATAGGCAGTCGCTCCATGTAAAGCACTGGTACTCAGCTGTATTTGGCTTAGACTGGAAGCCGACCCCAACATAGGAAAAAGGCTAAGGCAGATGATGTAATCGTTGTGTATAATTATAATTCGATATCGTATATTATGATATAAATTGAAAAATATTAATTCCTAACTATACTATTATAATTGTGAAAGTGAGTTTGTTTGTTACGCTTTCATGATAAAACGGCTGATCCAACTTTTATGAAATTTGGTATGCAGATAAAAGGGACTCTGGAGACGGTTATAGATTACTTTTTATCTGGTTGCAATGAGTAGTTCCGTCGGGACGCGTGTAAAACCGCGGAAATCAGTAGTATATCATTAAATGCAAAAGTGAGTTCATTTGTTACGCATTCACAGTAAAATAACTGAACCGATTTGGATCAAATTTAGTACGGAGATAGAGGAAAGTTTAGAAACGGTTATAGGGTACTTTTTATCCAGATGGGTTTAGTAGTTCCCCCGGGACGTGGGTTAAACCGCATCATTATATATCAATAAAAAAAACATTAATTGCTATTATCTTTAGTGACCTCTGTTACTGTTATACAGAAAATCATTATTCAGAATAAACATCATAGCGAAAATTCCCCTCAAAAAAAAACAATAAAAATAACCCTAAAAAAATGAACTACACACAATGAATAGAGTGACGTATTAGTTTTTCAAACAAACACTCACCAGCCAACGAGTTTGTAAACAAATAACGCATTCTGTACATCACCAAGCTCCACAGTCAGATAGCAATCAGCGTTCGAACTAGTTCGGACGCCCGAAACTGCAGTACACTTGTACAAGCAAAAACATGGACCGGTTTTGGTGATTAATTTTAATTTCCTAAGTTGGCGAGCGGTGTTGTAGTCAATAGTTGAAACTGTGAATAATATTTGAATTTGGTTGATTGTTTTTTTTTTGGATTATTTTTTTCATGATCTTTGATTTTAGCATGAACTCATTGTAATCAGGTCGTATTAATGAGTGATCCAGATTTCATTCTGACAAAGAAATGGAGCTATACAAATCATAGTACTATCTCTTTTACGCAATTTAATTTGAGTTTGTTTGTTTGTCACGGCAAAAAGTTGACATTTCATACAGTAAGTGATTGTCTCAAGACAGTCTCTTAAACTAGTTGATGCTTGTGATTTTGTTTACGTGAAAATGTACGTGGCACCGTAATATTTTTCATTCTGAAGTTAAGATGTGACGAAGGGAAATAGGGATTATTTTTTTAATAAAAAATACACTTTCCGTCACCCAAAGGCTGGCTTTTATTTTGGCTAAGCATTGCCATCCAACGTGGCGATGCTGCCAGCCTCTTGGGTACACTTCCAGTTGACGGCGATGAGGAAGAATTTTTTGACGCAATATTTTAGTTCGGTTTATATTAGAATATTTCTACTTTCTTTTTTTAATTTTTCCTAATATCTAAATATATATGTTATATATATCTAAATATATATAAATATATGTCGGAGATACGGACCTCTTTGATGGAAACATTATTTGGCACCAGTGTCGTATCCATGACGACACTAACAGAGTCGATTACGAGCTGCTGACGAGGAGAATGAAATGTTGGAAATGAGCTTCTGGTGATGTTCTGGTACGAACGGTGAAGCCATGGTGAAGCAGTGAGGACGTGATTGAAACTGTTGGTGCTGTGATAATGTTCAGAAGTGACCTTTTGTAAAGTCAGATCACAGTTTGTAACAATTAAAGTGTAAACTATCTTCCTGCTAAGCCCACAAGATAGAAGCTTTCCATATCTGATAACGAGAGTGACTCCCCTTCTCCGTTATATAATATAAAAATCAAAGGTGACTGACTGACTGACTGACATAGTGATCTATCAACGCACAGCCTAAACCACTGGAGAGATCGGGCTGAAATTTGGCATGCAGGCAGATGTTATGACGTAGGCATCCGCTAAGAAAGGATTTTGATAAATTCTACCCCTAAGGGGGTGAAAAAGGGGGGCAATTTTGTATGAAACTCGGTCATTTTTTAACTCACGCGGGCGCAGCCGCTGGGGGAAAGCTAGTTAATAATATAAATAAAAACAACAAAATTCTTTTTTCAAATAGGTACTTCATTAAAATAACAACAGAATTAGTGGCAAAATGTTTAACGTTGTTTTAATCTATGACCGCGTTGGACTAGACGCTGTGTACTTTATGTAAATACTTTGTGAACTGAAATAGGTAATGTAGTTTCATTTATTTATGTCCTACACAGTAATGTATGGAGGTCCGCTAAAGAGCCACACGGGCTTTGATATATTACACAACTTATTGTTTTGTAATGTTTTTTACGAGCTACGCGAAAGCGAAAGTTGAGCGAAAATAATGCTTTTATTTAGCGAGTTTTTCGTGATTTCAAGTTAGCTTTTTGTTTGCGTACAAGTATAAATAAAAGTGAGTTTTTAATAAGAACTAGAATATTTAACCAACCAATAAAATAGCTGCAAATCTATATTTAAGTTATATTATGTACCTATATGGATCTAAATGTTATTAAGATGGTCACATAAAGCCTATCCTAACTTCGTAACTAATATTATAAACGCGAAAGTTTGTCTGTAACACTTTTACGGTAATATAGCTGAACAGATTTAGATGAAATTTGGTAGTGTGATAGATTGAACCTTGGAATAGATTATACTCGTAAGACGTGTTTAGCTTTTTATCTTTAGTTTAAGTTTACATACATAATATGTGTGTGTGTCAATTAGTCGCCGGCGCGTAATTCCTTCATGACGCTAGTGAAACCGTGGGAAACAGCTTTGTGCACCCGAAAAAAGCTATAGTTTCCGTTTATCTATATACTAAATTTCATCCAAATCGGCCAAGCCGTTTCTGTGTGAAATCGTGACAGGCAGACACAGAATTACTTTCGGATTAATTAGTAAGGATGTCAATTTCATAAAACAAGCATAAAATTACGGTGTAATAAACATTAATTTATAGACATTTAACTTGAATGTTAAATTAATTTCAACATGCTATTGGGAACCCACCGCACCGCTGATTCACTATCGAACCGTGACAAATTGGAATTGTTTCGCTTACATTTCCGCTTTCGCCTGAATATCGCGGTATCCAAATTTAATTTGCAAATTACATTAATATTTGACGGTGTGTGAAGTTAACTAATTGCTAGCAATCGATGTTTTTTTTTTTGGTGAAATTGTTAGTTTCGAGTTTTTTATGCGGGACTAGTCGTTACAACTAATGTACTTATACAAGAATTATATTTTACTTTTAATAAATATGAATATAATAGGTATAGTTTGGTTAGTTGCACCAATATAAAAATATTTTTACTGCGCCTTTTTTTAGCTTTATGTAGTTATCTGAATATAATAAATGAATGATAGTAAAATATACTAATATTTCTAACTTCATTTAACGCAGTTATTATTCTATATTTTATTTAAAACGCACTGTATTTTTTTTATCTTTTTTGAGAATAAACAGTTATTCAAGATTTATTAGGATACTTAATACATATACTTATTTTAGTTATTTAAAAACAACAAAATAAAACACACTATAGAACAACGCAACACCAAATAGCGTCGCTTTTGTTTCACCTTTTTATTTTAAACCCCCTGATTCCCTCTCTGATTTATAAATGCAATTAATCAGGCTGAAATATCAGCCCAATTATCTCAGTGGATCCTACCGCTTTTTTTCGCTTGTTGTTAGCGAGGAAACGGGTACTTGTGAAATAATAATTAAATGATTGGATGAATTTTAAAGCGTCTTACTCTTTAATTATTAATTGTAAAGGCAGGTTTATATCCTAACTCAAATTGGCTTTAATAACAGATAATTTTAAGTAAATGATCTAATTTGTATCACACTTTTTTTTGGGGGTGGGAAATCCTCATAATTTTGACTCCTCCAGTGTGGGTGGAGCGAGAAGGAGTGTCAGACTCTTATTGACTAAAACTCATACATGTTCCTTCCTTCGCCCGTTACGTTCCAGTTCCACAGTAACTCTTTCAAACAATCCCGCAGCCCATTTGAATTAATTTTATATTTCTTGATCATAAATATGTAGTTTGACAAAGTTAGGTTAGGTATAGGTTGTCAATAAAAATGTCTATTATTTTAATTGTTAATATATTTTTAAGACCTCTCGTGTATGATTTAAAATTCGTTGGTTTTATGTTACGGAATATACTTTTTTCTTGTAAAATTTAAATTAATTTATAAGATATTTTGATTTTAGAAACATCTTCTATACCTCACATCATAAACTTATCACCCCATAAGGCCAAAGGCTTCCCATTTCTTTTTACTTTTATATAAACTCACAGTTGATCGACAAGTCACATCTCTAGCATGCTGCATCGATACGAGGTTTCAAAGGTAATCGATTACAGAACAATTCGCGTGGAAAATCAAAACCTGTAGTGAACATGATGGACTGAAGACCGTGACGCGGCACGCATTGCGGTTGACATGGCCATTTGTTCCCACAATGTAAGGTGTTTACATCCTACGACACGGCAACGTGACGGCTTCAGCTCCTGTTGCGGTAGTTACTCTTGGGGCATGTAAGATTTAAGCGTTATGTCATGAGAGTGGATAGCTTTTGTACACAGACTATTGTTTTGGGTTGTCTTGTAGATTAATCAATATGCAGAATATTAAGTCTTCTAGAATCTAGGTTAATCAATAAAGGAAAGAGACCTCACAGATATTTTATGAGATACAAGATGTTGACTGAATTACAAAATAAATAACTTCTATTTTTTTTTATAAGTGCGTAATCAAATTATTCTCCTAGCAATCTAGTCGTCTATAATGTAAAAATATATAATGTAATAATGTAGCACTATAATTTAACAAGCCTTTTTTAAAGCCACCTAATTATAGCTTCCTGTTTTTCCATACTATTTTCAGAATCTACAATTCCACGTGCCACACTGTCATTACGTTCCACAACCCAACAAGCTCACAGTCATTATTAAACCAGCAATGCCTTAAAAATTAACGTTATCTTTTTCCACGTTGAATTATTTAATTCTTTACCCATGTAGCATGATATAAATAGCCCCGCCGCTCGCTCGCGCGGTTCAAAGGAGCTTGTGTTACGTTACAGCTCCGCTGAATATCATCATTTTTCCTTGTTACCAACAAGGTGGGTGTTCTCTTGTAAAGTTGCTGGGATTTCCCCTGATGGTGACAGATCATACATAGTATTACTGAGGAATATAAAGAAATTCATACCGCTACATTACGAGGATGGAGCGTTACAGTCTGCATGCGATCGTTACTTGTTTTTATACTTTTTGAATGAAGTATTTTGTTGTGTGCGTGTTATAGGGATGGGAGATAAGAATGTTAATGCAGGGCTTTGTTGGGTGCAGACATAACTTCGCGTTTATGATGAGTAGTTTTATGTACAGGTTGTGCTTATTACAAGAGCGAAGTTTTGTGAAACATCTACATATAAGCGCACTTCGACCGCTCGACTATGCCGTGACGGCAAACGGCATGACGATCTCTTATGCCATCATGATCTATACGCCACATTCTAGCTGCGGCGTGTAAGTATATGAATTTGGCTTGGATCTTTTACATGAAGCGTCCCATAAAGGTACATTTTTTTTAATTTCCATTTCAATGTTCATTTGAAACAATGTCTAAGTCTTTAAGAGCCAAGATCACCGACAGGTGGTTACGTAATCGGTCCGTTAAACTAAAACGTTTTTAACTAGGAAGCTGGATTTTCGTATTACCCACTTCTAGTTCAACCCTTGTTTGATAATCGACCATTTCAGGAATAAAAATCTCAAATAATACGTTACCCATCGAAAGTTGGAAGTTTGAATTTATGGTAAACAGCTGTTTTAAGTTAATTGTACCGTTATCTTATCGGTGATCTTGTGCCTTAGTCTTTTAAAGAAGCAGCTAATTTAAGTTTATCCCATAGAGACGCAGTAACTGGGTTTGTTCTTTTGTGCTTAATTTATATGTACAGAGTAGAATAGAGAATTCAGGAAGAAAATACCGTACGGTTAATCAACTTAGCCTTTATAGATTATTATTAAAATTAATGTACCTACCTACCAGGATCTAGTTGTCGTTGAAGATTTTTTATGACAAAGTCCACTCTAATATAAATTAAAAAGTGTAATTTGATATTGATGATCAGGCTTCCATTAAAATAGGTATTAAGAAGGCTTTCTTCATGCTTTAAGTCTATTAATTAGATTAATACTATAATATTGGATTTAATTCGATAAAAACTATATATATTTTATTAGTGTTTACTTTATAAAACAGCTTCCAAAATCTAGTCAGGCCAATGACATTTTGTTTTGATACTACGAAACTCCCAAACTCAGCACTGAGCAAAATAGGCAATAACAATTTGGGTTCCTTTAGCCGCCAATAAAACGTCGAGTGGTTCTTTAATTTGAATTTTGATAGAGTTCTAATGAAGCTGTAACGAACTTGCTAAGTTTTGTACTTGGACTTGAGCTTAGAAATGAACGTTATTACGGCAAAATGTATTTGTTCTGCCTTCGTCCTTGACAAATATTAATATTCTCAAGTTAAATGCGTTGCTTCAATTAAGCCCTTAACTAAGTTTGCCGTTTAGACTTGTTATCTTAGTTCTTCAGACGTTCGAGAATTATTTATTTAGTTGTCATTTAAAGCGAATTCGGATGTCTTGCTAATTCTCGCTCTAAGCATATTACTAGGATTCTGTTTGCTGTCGAGTCGAGATAGTCTGTAGAAACTTTTGATGCGTTAATATTTGTTTAGATCATTTAAATCTCTCACCTTTATAACTTGTAAAGTAGCATCTGTATATTAGAGATTATTTAGTATAAATATTGGAACTTTCAATTTAATCGTTCGTTGCAGAAATTATTGTTGAGCTTGAGTCTTGAATTTTATTTCAAATCTGTTTTTAACAAAAGTTATAACAGGTGAAGTCGGGTGATAAATATTAATTCTAATTTTACGACCTGAGTGGTCTAGTGGTCAACATGCCGGAATGCCACGCAAGAGGTCCCGGGTTCGATTCCCGGCCGGGCAGAAATTGAAAATTGATGAATTTTAATTTCTGTAACGGGTCTGGGTGTTACTATGTATAATATGTATGTATTTATAAAAACGTATAAGTTGTATATCCGTTAAGCTAGCACCCATAACACAAGCATGCTTGCTGGCATTGCTTACTTTGGGGCTAGATGGCACTGTGTGAAATTGTCCAAAGATATTTATTTATTTAATTTACTAACTAGCTGTTTCCCGCAGGTTCACCTGCATTCCGAAGGAACTACTTCACACACCCGGATTAAAAGTAGCCTATACCAGGGTATTTATTATAGCAAAAGACAAGTACAAATATTTGAAATAATTATTTTAATTATAATAATAATTATGGTACAAAAAAATATAATTTATAATTAAGTAGATATTGAAATACTTTATGCGTGCGCTGATTATTTAATACTAATTAAAAGTAGTACTATGAGTACAGTTTCATAAACCAAGAATTTTATGCTGAGTTAAATAAATAAATAAATAAAATTAGCATTCCTATCTTTACCTAACCCAGACGACACAAATTTAAAATTCCCACACATCGCTAACACGTACCCTTCCATTCCTCTGAATATTAAAAGGAAAACACATTACAATAAGCTCTCGTTTCAACACGAAACCGTTGTTTCACTAACTAATCCTTATCCAAAGGTGTTCCGTATGAAATAACATGCACTGTTATAATAGGGTTGTTGCAAACGACAGACATTTTGGTCTTGCGACAACCATCTACGATTTTGCGGACAAAATTATTAAAAGCAGGTAAAAGCTAAAAATTATCAAGCGTTTCTTGTATTACCAGGTAGTGTGTTATTTTTGTTACTCCTGCTTTTTATCCGATTAAAACGAAATGAAAAGGAGAGTTATGATTATATTAATTATTTTTTATATTAATTATGACACCCACTAGAGGACATAATAAAGTCATGAACTAAAAAAAAAAAAATAGTTCGTGTGTCGTTTTAATATTCACATGCACACGAACAATATTTTGTTATTATGTCGTATGTCATTTTAATTATGTATTTAAAAAAAAATATTCACTTGCACTTTAAGTATAGCTGAAGTAAATATGATGTCGTGGAACCTCATCATCTGCCTAGCCTTTTTCCAATTATGTTTGAGTCGGCTTTGGCAACCTTTGGCATTAATATTAAAAATTTCAATTAAATTTTCGGGTTTTATTGTAAAATCTTTGTAGGGTCTTTTATTCATAGTCTTGTATTGCTTGGTGGCAAAAAGTCGCAGCAGATTGTCGGCTGTCTGCAACCTTCCTAAGGGGTATCTGCCATTAACGTAATTGCCACTTGAATATTCAAGATGCTGGATTAGACGGGATGCTGTGATCGTCTGAACGCCTCATTTGTATGCTATTCGGAAATTTTGCATGAGTACAACATCAGAGGTGATGTTACTTATTTTTAGCCACTGTGAATGAAATATATGCACGCCGCTAGCTTGATCGTGTTTTGTTATTTGGTTTATAAATAATATAGAGAATATAATATTTATATGTAAGTTGATTAATATAAAGTATATTTATAAAATCTTAACTAATATCATAAATCCGAAGGTAACTCTGTCTATCTATCTGTAACAAATTCACAAGAAAACGGCTAACCGATTGAGATGAATTTTACTATGGATATACATACATTGAAAGCTAGGTAGACATATAATAGTTTGTATCTGCAAGGTGTCACTCGCGTCCTCAGCGGAATGTACTATACATATTTTCAAAAGGAAAAGTATTATTTATATTGATTCAGAATAAAAATGTCTCTTTGTAACAAATTCTTTTCAAATCAGTACCGTTTTTGCGTGAGCGAACAATAGGCATCGATAAAACCTCCCATTCTCATAAACTTACGCATTTTTATATGAATATAAGTATAACAAGCCATTCTGATCTTAATTTTTTGTATAACATAAACAAATACTATAAAAAAAACACTTTTGGTAACTCGCTAGTTTTCGATTCCGGCAAACCTTTAATTAAATTCGCGAAAAAACAACTTCACCGCGAAGCGACGAAAGTTTCAGCATCTAGTTTTCAAAATGGCCACCGATTCAGCCAATAAGCCTGGAAACTCAGTTGCTAAAGCCAATAATCGACCGTTTAATAAGAACGCTTTAGCAAACAAATCAGATTATTACAACCGACCATTAAACTGGCTTAGCTCTACCGTGAAATCATTCCGACAAATGAATGTTGACCATCGTAACACTGCATCTGTGTGCGTTTAATACGACAACGGCAAATATTTGCCGATTGCGATCCGTTCTCGATAATTGCTCAATGTTATTTGACTACTCTTTCTAATCGATTTATTTTGAACTCGAGTATTCGAATATTATGATCTTTTATGGTGTTTTGGTTAGCTAATCTGAAAATATTCAGCAAAGAAACAGCTAAATATTTTGTTTCCACGTGTATAATTTTTGTTTGAAATAAAACTTATTTTTAAATATTTCCGTGCTTACTGAAACGAGTATCTATATTTGCAGATGAATAAATGATTTGATTTCAATACCTGCGAACAAATTTACCATAAATATAGATTATTTGTATCAGCAGGTTTTGACAATTTTTATTTATTTATTTATTGAATGGCATTTAAATGTAAGACACGATAAAGATACTATTTTGCCTTAGATTGCTTAAATAATTAATTTGTATATTGATTTCTTAAAGTTAAAGCTACATAATTATGTTTCATAATTAGCTTCTAATAGATATCACAATAAGCATATGCATAACTAGGTTTTATTCGCGACTTCGTCTGTGTGGTCTTATATTTATTAGTATCAGATACCTGGATAAAAAGTATTCAGTATGTTAATTCAGGTTATTATAAACTATGTTAGTACCATAGAGTAATTACCAAAAATCATTCGTATCCATTCATTCGTTGTTGTGTGAAAGAGTACTAAACATATATCCATCCTCAAAATTTCGCATTTAATATATTAGCACCTAGGATATTATCATATACAATTTACCAAACAAAACACAGGCAACGGTAGCGCTTCAATCAGGGTGACCGTCCCAGTGATTGGACGCAATCGGACGCTTTACACGGCGCTCGTGTGCAAACATCCTTTTTGAACGACTGCCTATAGCTTAGTGAGTGCTTTGATCGGAATTGAATTCCCGAGCAAAGACCATGATGATGAGAACGTTCAAATACAGCTTATAGCTTTGTTGCTGTCAAAGTCAATAAAGTTTCTGTTTGCATTTGTGGGCTCATGAGCAGTAACTGTCTTACTGCTTTGAGGTACTGTGTTCCCTTAGTATTAATAGTAGGAGATGATGACATAAACAATACATGCATGACGATCATCTAAAGGCTCTTTATATATTGCGACTAATGCGATTCAGTGTAAATTACACTTGGCAGGTTGCACCAAACTGTTTATCATTTATAATTTTACGAATATCACAAAACAAGATAACAATAATTAGCATACTTTTAAACTACACTACTATTATAAAGAGGAAAGATTTGTATTTTTGTGTGTATGTTTGTCATGAATAAACTCAAAAAGTACTATGCCAATTTCAAAATTCTTTCATCATTGGAAAGCTACATTCACCCTGAGTAACATAGGCTTTCCGTGCGAAGGCGGGACGGGCCGCTAGTATTTCATATGTTATCATCACATAGATATAATAATTAATTAGTTTTTTAGTTTCCTCAGAATATAGGTAAAACCGCGGATTATAACTGGTTCCTTAAATGTCTCGAAAAAGAAATTAAGATTTCTTTCACAAAAGAAGGTCGTTGGTAGTCTTTGCTCAATGACCCTACAGGTGCGAAATACAGGTCGGAATTCCGGCCGGAATACTGTCTCTATTCAATCATTCTGACCGGCATTTCGGAGATGTGCGTAAGATCTTACGTGTAGAAGGTAACCTATTACTGATTAATATCATAAATGTGAAAATGTATGTTTATTTGTTACGATTTTGCGGTAAAACTGCTGAGCCGAATTGTTAGGATTTCGCTATAAAATAACTGAACTGATTTAACAAAAATTTGGTATGGTGATAGATGGAACCTTGAACATGGAACATATGCTACTATAGGCAACCTACTACAATAATCTGATAAAATAATATGTTTTTTAACCAAAGTCGGATTGTAACAGCCGGTTGCACTAAATTTTTTCTCATTTTTATACTTTTACGAATACCACAAAACATGATATCAATAATTAGCATACTTTCAATATTTTTATGATTTTAATACATAGATATAATAATTTAATAATCATATAACATACATATTTAGACGAAAAACATAAGCAAAATTATTTAATTTTATCCACCATTTTGACAGATTCCTTCCATTTCAAGTATAAGTAACCGCATTTTTTTTGGTGCAACTGGCTGTAAATGTTTTTAAAGAATAACAAAATTTGCAAAATATTCAATAGTAATTTATTCCAAGTGAAACAAATCAACTTCCTAGTATTTAAATATATCTCGAATACTATTTAAACAGATAAAATATCATAATTTACTGTAACCTTTCCCAAATATGGTCGGGTCGGCTTCCAGTCTGACCGGAGGCAGCTGAATACTTGACATTTTTGCGTGGAGCGACTGTTTATTTGACCTCCACAACCTAATACCCTTTTACGAGCTTAGTTGACAATACACAAACGCTACATAGCACTTTACGGCTATTTTCAATATCCTATCTATCCGTAGATTTGCTTACTAGAGATAGATTTTTGACATTAGTCGTATGGACTTTATGTCAAAATTCTATCTCTAGTAAGGAAATCATCGGCTAGATAGGATATTGAAAATGGCCATGGCTGTTACATCATTTCATTTATACTTTTACGTATGCCATAGAATTTGATCATTAAATCATTTTTTTATGTTACTTAGAATGAAGTACCTAGGTATAATAATTAAGTAAACGTACATCATAAATCTAACGACGAAAAATATAAAAATAATCAGCTGTATTCCGCGGTTTCACCCGCGTCTTGGGTAAAAAAGTACCCTATAATCATCTCCTGATCTCCCATCTGTCTCCGTACCAAACTTCATTCAAATTGGTTCAGCTGTTTTTACGTGAAAGCGTGACAAACAAACTCACTAGCGCATTTATAACATTAGATTGGATAGCAACATTTATCAGTTTAATTTTCCATTTTGACTGACAAGATTAGCATTTGATGTAAGTAACATATTTTTTTTTTATTGCAAATGGTTGTAAGTATCAATTTTTATAATATTTATATATGCTTATTCGTTAAACACACGTCTACCAATTACCTATCGCTACGTCTCTACCAGACGGTAACTAAACGCAATCGTTACCAACGAAATAATAATTAAAAGGTCCACAATAAGTCTTTCATACAGCCCGTCGATAAGGCCCTGTCACAATACCCTGGGAGACAAAAACAAGAGGAGTAAAAGCCTTTGTTCGACGCCAACAATAAGGTAAGTGAAAAAGCCTGAATTGACAGCAGCGAGGAAGAATTCATTGGATCTGTATGAGACAACATGATGTCCATGTAATAGAAAATGGTCAATGGAGTTATTGTATTGATCGTTTTGATGTTGCGAATATTGTCTGTTGATGACTTTATATTATTTCGTGGAATTGTATGGCTTATAGGTAGTTATTTTTCAGCACTCTTATTACGTAAATTGCGATCTAGTAGACATTATGCTTATCGACCAGGTAATTTTATATTTTTAAATAATTATTTCTTAAGGTAATTATTAAAAAAATAACTGAAAGTTGTTTCTTACAAATGTCTATATTTACGAAAAAAAAATAGTTTTTTTTTATTAGATATGTCCATTGTTTCATTGATACTTATTACATAAGATAATGTCCATCTTACAGCAAGATGGACATTTTCTTATGTATATGAACTGCACCGTCTGCACCTAGTATGGAAATAAGTTATGTTACGTAATCAAGGTGTTGAGAGATTTAAGTTCGTAAATAGAAGAAATGTACAGGAGAAATTACTAGTGTGAGCCCAGTTTTTCCATTTAACTATAGTTTTTTAGTTTAATGAAGTTTATTAACACTCTGCTCCACGTGCATTTTTTAGGTGTTCTTTAATACACTTGGTACCGAGCTGATCACGCGAAGTGGTGATTTGAGTGCAGTCTTTAACATGTAGTAGGTACTAAATAATATTGTGTTGAAATATAGAAATTTTCACTTTACAGCATAGTGTAGGGATTAAGACAGACATGTTGGAAAGCCGCCATACTGTTTCGTAGAGTACATTATTTTGGATGGAAAATCCTGAATTTCAAATAATGTTCTATAGGAACTTACATTATTGTTGAAAGGGTAAAACAAAATAGCTTTTAATAAGTATTGTAGCATGTCGAATTTATCGCTAGCCTAGTGACTGATCTATGTGTACATAGGACTCGAAATATAAGAGGATTGATGCAATACGAATACCTACAGCTCTGCTAAAACCTTTAGGAAGACACAAGCGTGATTGTTCCAAGTCTTTTGAATACTATATGCGTGCGATTTTAATTTAATTAGTATATATAGTATAGTCATCATCATTTGCCTAGCCTTTTTCCAACTGTTTTCGGCTTCCAATCTAAACTAAATGCAGCTTCTCTGACCTCCACAACCTAGTTACTGGGTAACACGATACCCCTTGGTAACACTGGTTGTCAGACTTTCTGGTTTCCGTAGCGACTGTCAAAGATCTACAAATGCCAGCCAGGACCAACAGCTTAACGTGCTTTCCGAGGCACGGTGGAGTGTCGCTATGACAAAGATGGTCACCCATCCACGGACCGACCGCGCTAAGCGCAGCTTAACCTTTGATCGGTCGATCCGTGCGGCTGTTACTTAGCCACGAGCTCCTCTTATATATCGTATATATAGTATAGTCATCTCCTATTATATAGTATAGTCGATTTAGAAAGAGTATTAGTACCACCACAAACAAGAATGTAATACAAAATTCGAACACGTTAATCCCTCTCTTTATCTAACCGATTGAAACGATCCAATTCAAAATTCGAAAGCAATCAGCCGCGTTCCTCAAACGGTAGTCGTTCAAGCGCAAAAACGCCCCGGGTCTCCGAGCCGGTCCGGCGCGATCTTGTAATAACCGACGCAAACCGGTTTCGACCGGTAATATCTCGCTTCAACCAGTTTTGCTCGAATTAGCCAACGGTCCGGGTGGCAGCGTTGCGTGCTCCGACCTCTGGGCCTGTGTGCATATGTAATTGATGTGCTTTTCCCTTCAATTTAACGCCACACGTAAGCGTGGCGCTAAACGTATTGCACCAACGTTTTAGCTTGGACTTTAAATCGTTGGTGTGAAAAAAATGCAGGATTAATAATATTTATTGATCTGACATCAAGCTTGATTTTTATACACTATTTGATATGAAAATTAGAATTATAATTAGGTAAACTAGTATAAAAAACATTTTATCTTACTCCAATGGTATCGATATCATAAACAGAACAAACTCCACTTGCTTCCATACATCGCACCACTTTTAAAAGAGCTTATTCAACAAAAAAATAAACAAAACAAAAACACGCGTACATTTAATAAAAACTTACTCATGTGTGTTGTGTATATAAATTAATAAAAAAATGCTAAAATTCGTACAACAATTCAAAAATATAATTGGCCACATCTGAATACGGATCTCGATTTCGATTTTCCGATCCCGTGCCACGGACCCGTGAGATCCATTTACGTAATTGATACATACGCCCCGTCAATTTAACGATGGACTGTAACAGGGGCATTTACCGTACGACCAACCGAAAGTTAATTGCGGATAGTTTTCGCCTTGCGACGGATGCTAAAGATTTTCCTTTTCTTGTTGAGTGTTTTTTTAATTGCTGCATTTACACTCCAAAAACTGTTTTGGTTGATTATTTGTGAGGATGAACGTTTGCCGAGGTCGGACCTTGGACCATTCATAAATAAATAAAAATACTTTGTGCCAACGAAAACACTTTAAGACATCGGTTGGCGCTACGGCATGTTCGGAAGAGTTATCGCGCCCCCAGAACATGAAGGGCTGAGGCCTTCTTCAGCCCTAACATGGATGGATTTTAGTCAGTAAGAGTCTGACACTGCCTTCCACCCCACCCATAGTCATGAGGGTTCATTTGATGATTTTCCATCCGAAAAAACTGGCTTGAAGAAATTGGTTGACAGTCGTTATATATATATATCGTGGTCAAAAGCCAGATAGTCTAACAACCAGGGTCACCAAAGGGGTATCGTGTAATCCGGTAAGGGTTATAGAAGTTCAGATAAGCAGTCGCTCCATGTAAACACTGGTTTTAGCTGCATCTGGTTAGACTAGAAGGCGACCCTAAAATAGCTGGGAAAAGGCTGGGCAGATGAGTTTGTGAGGATGGATGGCTTGTCGAGACCTTGAATTGATAGGTACCCACCGAGAACATTCCTTGAATTTTTAAATAGTTTAAGTAGTACTTACCTTATGCTAACTTAAAAAAAATATTCAATTTTATGTACAGTTGGTCTGCTTTTTTTACTGGAGTTTTTCGCTTGATTTTTTACAATTTGCGTAAAGGCTTGAGGTAGACTTTATACTTCAAACAAATATAATTAAATATCCTTTATTTAACACCATATGATAAGTGATAACAAACTCCCCAAATTAAGGCTCTTGTAAAAAACACAAAGCTAATCATATCTAAACGCGGTTATTAACGGCCTCCCATTGTTTTTTACACAAACAAATAAAAACAAAAAGATCCTGCCTCAAGCTGGAGCCATTGTTACAAAGATTACGCATTTCACTCACCTCTGTTGGCTGGTTTATGTAAAGAAAATGAAAGCTAACGAAATAAGTTTTTGTGCTGCATTTTTAATGGTTCCAGGAATAGAGTGTAGATAGAAGCAGAGACTTCTTTCAAAGAGCTTTTATTGAATGCCAGTTTTTTGTTAGTTATTCACAATAAAAAATAAAATATTCCTAGCTATTACTGCATATTTGTAAATGTCGATGTATTTTGCTGTAGTTTTTAAACCACAGGTCGTATTTAATTGTCTCATGTGAAAGTGTTAACCAAAAACACAGGAAAATAATATTTTTGTTTTAAGTTCTGGGTAGAGCTATAGTGTGATAGAAATAAAGCTCTTTGTAGTCAAAAGTATCGGGACATTTTTTTTAAACCTGTCATTATATACTGATAGTAAATAGTTTATTATCTTTTTTTTGTCATCTTGGGTTTATTTATTGTCCCAAATACATACAGACTAAAAAATACGTAGGTACTATAATACTACCAAGGAGGTCCTTGCTCGAGTTATGAAAGCGAGCCACTTAATTCATCTGCCTCGGGAATATTTACTTTTTAGCCCCTTTAGCTACAAGTGTTTTAGGGAGAGAGTAGTTTGTTGGACAGTATTTTAAGAGCTGTATTTTATAACTCATTCATTTTTCATATGGGTAACCAACCTCCCAAGCGATATAGAAATCCAACTTTATTTTTTACATTACCATAAAATGGGAGAAATAAAACTGCAGCACACGCGACAATCTCTACTAGGATCACCCCCTTACTAGACATAAACAGTAAAATTCTCAGCTATGAACTCAACATTAAACACGCCACCTTTACTCCTAACAAAAGCAGACTTCGAATAAAAATTCTTATCACAGCGACAATCATGTCGAGTAGGCAATCTCTTCGAATAGCCGGCGAACGTAGCAAGAAGTCCAACTTCGATCAAAATTTTTAAATTGAACTACCGAAATGTGAAAGGATTTTTGGTGTTCCAATGTTTGAAAAAATGGGGACTTGTAATTGAGTCGTCTTATTGGTCCTTTGGTAAAAAGTCAATTGAGACTTAGCTGTGGATTTAGACCTAGAGTAGTATGGTCACTTCTCTGTTTCAAAATTTCAGATCTCGACGATAGAAACAGTGTGAAGTAGGTTTTGATTGAAGACTCAATGATCTAACTATAACTCTATTTTTTTTTAGGTAATGGTTGTGTTTTGTTAATAAAATAATGTCAAAATAACTCATCAGGAATTCATAAAATTATGTTACTGTATGTATAAAAGCCGTGGTGCAGCTACATCTCGTGTACGAGTGTGCGGGTTCGAAACCTGGGAAGTTTCAATGTGATGTTTCTAAAGTCATATTATGGACTGAATCTTAGACACCACTGTTGCTCATGTCTTCTCTGTATAAGAAAAGGCTTTTACTCATTAATAGATAATACTGTACACAAATCTTCATGACAGCACATTCTTCGTTAGATGTTTGATACTTAGGTATAAATTTTTGGAGGAGTTTGTGGCTAATTAAAAAGGCATATGGGTCAATCGGTCAAAAGATTGAACTAAGCTTGGCGCGGATGGTCCGTAGCTGGGTAACCATTAATGTCATACCGAGACTCCTCCGTGCCTCGAAAACCACGTTAAGCCGTTGGTCCCGGCTGTCATTTGTAGATCTTTCAGCCAAAAAGTCTGAGAACCAGTGTTACCAAAGGGTATCATGATACCCGGGAACCGGATTGTGAAGATCAGATAGGCAGTCGCTCTTTGTAAACTATTGAAAGGAAAAGAGATAGACAGATGAGAAGTTACGTTAATTTTATTCTCTGCCTCCTCTATTCTAGGTTTAACAATAAATTCCATACTATAGGTGCGTGCTAAAAATATTTTGCTATTAGTAGTGTATTCATCGCTAAGTCACCTATAAATACAATTATAAGTGTGATATATCCGCCATTTAGCATTGACCTTGTTTGGCTAAATTTATTTTACTGCCACTCAAAGAAGTTCTAGTGAGTTGCGTGTTTATGAGTGTTGGGGCGCGCTTTTTGTCTATGTATGTGATGTATTTAGACATTTGTTTGAATTATTACCTATATATTTCTCCTTTGTGATTTTTATCTATTTTAAATAGACTTCAAAAAATAAGGTTCTGTATCCGACTCGTATAAATGTATGTTTGTATGTCCGCGATTTTGTTCATTGTGATTCAAAAGTTACGGATCCGATTTGGATGGCGTTCTCGATATTTTAATGCATATTTTGGAAGGGAAGTTTAAGTATGTAGTACATTAGGATCTGATGATGATCTTTGGAGATAGGTAATGGAACTCTACAATTACTAACAGCAAAGGACTCGCGATTGCTGCAATCGCATGCCTATGTGTTGTTTTCACCATTCCATAATATAATTTTTAATGTTATTGTTGAAATCAAATATTTTGTATGACATAAATTAAACAATTACCTTAACTAATATTATAAGCGTAGTGAAAAGTACAAGTTTATTACGCTTTCACGGTAAAACGGATGGATCGATTTGGATGAAATTTAGTACGAAGATAGATTAACCCTGAAGTCGGATACAGAATATTTTTTAGGTACGTTAAGTAGGTAGTTCTCTCGGGATGCGGGTGAAACTGCTATTATTATATAAACTAAAAATCCGGCCCCATACTTTTAATAGCATCTTGTGAGCACTTAACAATTCTACATCATTATCAAACCTGATTACATCCACCCACAAATCGAGACAAAAATAAAAAAACAACAACACCTTACCCATCCCGAGAATCAAACTCAACGCTAGACCAAAGAGAAACCGATCACAAACAAACAGCACAAACAACGTCTTAGTTATCAACAGACACTTAGCCAGTAAGTGGTACAGTCGCAGCCAATGAGTCATTTAAAGCAAGATTAATTGGACAGCTTGAAGCGTTGTCGTCGAGTGCATAACTGCAGTGGCTTGCAGTCCGGCTCAACCCCACTTGACAGCTTCAAACAAATCAAACGGGCTAAGCAACCAGATGATCGGCTTCTATGGAGCAACTATGCTGTTTAAGTAGCCTCGAATGGATACCACAGTGAAAACTTGTTCGATATTATGATTATATTTAGAGTAAAATGTAAAACTCTTTTTTAGGGTTCCGTACCAAAAGTGGTAAAAAGGAACCCTAATGATTTCACTTTGTCTGTCTGTCTGTCACATCCGATTATTTCAGGTATTACTCACCTGAAATAAATGCGACTTGAAATTTGGTAATCAGCAGAAAATATGCTCCCCTCCTTAACTTCGAAAATTGAAAAGCGAAAAATCTGAAATAATTAGGATTGATAGAAATTAACCTAAATATCTATTTTTTCTGTAAAAAAATAAGACTATGATTCTAAGTTTCACTAAGGAATCAGCAATTTTCCTCTACAAACAAACTAAATTTTGCGGTCAGAAAAAAACAAGATAATTGCGACTTTATTGCGTGTAATATTCCTTTTAAAGATCGGAACCCTCGGTGCACGAGTCCGACTGCACTTGGACGGTTATTTTTTAAGTAGGTTATACTTGAAAAAAGTAGTTTTGTACGGATTTTTGGAAGTACAGATGCCATACCATATGACCCATCCTCTTTTTGATCACATCAAACGTAGCTTAACTTACTTACCGATAGATCAGCATCCTTGCGGCTATTTTACCCATTAGCTGTTAGTTATAAAGATTGACGACTGAGACTGAAAATCTTTTATTTTACAACTCCCTAGACATGAAACGCTTATGGAAATTCTTCTGCTGTCGAGTAACAAAAGTTTTTACATTAGGCAAAGGCATGACAGTATAATGTCATCATAAGAAGAACGGTCGTAAGCTTGTACATTTTTTTTCGATATTGAGTTAAATATATATTCGTAATCATAATCTTTTCCCGATATTCCCCAATTCCCCAAATATGTACTTAACTCAATAACGAAAAAAAAGTTAGTTACGGCCTTTCTTCATAGAACGGTTGATATTATGATGATGAATCTTATATTATACCAAAAGGAGAAGCAGCCATCGCTATGGTATCATCTCTTTATCCTCTATTTAAATTATTACTTTGAAATCGGACAAGTCGACACTTATTTGTTTCATTAATCGATTTCCATGAAGTCAGCCATATAGTCTACTAGCTTCTGCCCGCGACTTCGTCCACGTGGAATAGTGGTGCTCCGCTCTTTGGCGTAATGATGAAAAAACATATTTCAGTGTTAGATAGCCCATTTATTGGGGAAGACTATAGGCTATAAGTCTTCTCCAATAAATGGGCTATCTAACACTGATATTTTTTTTTTGACCAGCAGTTCCTCAGATAAGCGTATTCAAGCAAACAAACAAACTCTTCAGCTTCATATATTAGTATAGATTAACTAGACAAACCAACAGACGGATTTACTATATTTTTTTAAGTTAAAGATGTAGTTTTACTGTCATACAGAAATCACGGAGGAAATATAGCTAGAAAAACGATGATATTGCATCGCATCCCATCGCGGAAGCTTCTGACGCATACCTAGGGCGTTGGGTGGTACGCGTGCGATATGAGTAAGTGCAACACGAAACTCAAAGAGCTTTCCGTGAGCAAACAATAATGTCACACTTCAGAGGCTGCCGGCATTGCTTGAAAATACACACAGAGAGAAGTACACATTTATGTGTACATATACAGATATTGTGAAGGGAAAAATGGATAAGTTCTCATTAGCTGACTATAGCAGGTTGGTAGTAGAGGCATGTAAAATATGTTTTCACTATTTGTCCAATGTCATTTTTTATTTGATTTATTATGAGGATTTCACTGTGGTGAGGGTTTATAAAAAAAATATTATGATTTTTATTTAATTAGCTGTACTCGAAAATTACCTAAACCTTGCGTTGTAATGCCATATTTTTTAAACCATTCCTTTTTTTTCGGATGGGAAATTTACTGATTAAAACCTATCCATGTTCCTTCCTCAGCCCTTTGTATTTCGGGGGCGCGGTATTTTTTTCAAACGCCCCGCAGCCCCGGCAGGTTTTCAACTAAGTTTTATCACACTCAGTTTAGGAGTAAATAAGAATAATATAGATAAAACCAATACTTGTTTTAATTTATGTAATAAACTAGCTGTTTCCCGCGGTTTCACCCGCATCCCGAGAGAACTACTTAGCGCACCCGGGTAAAAAGTAGCCTATGTTGTTCCTCAGGGTCTATTCTATCTCTGTACCAAATTTCGTTTATATCGGTCCAGTAGTTTTAAGTTTTAGTTTTAGTTCGTAACAGACAGATAGACAGTCAGAGTAACTTTCGCATTTATAATATTATTAAGGATTGTGGCTTTCGGAAGTATCAAATCATCTTTTTTGGGGATAGGGAAAAGTTAAATATGAACACTCAAAATCATTTGCCGATAAGCAAATTTATTCCAAGAAGTTATTACACATATCTTAATAATTACGATATGTCAAGAAGTCTCTGAAAAATCACTGAAATTATACGTTTTTTTTTCATAACAACAAAATATAATTTCAAACAAACATAGGTACTTTTAAAAGGATTAATAATATTATAGTGATATACATAAATACTTTGTCATATCAAAGAGATATTATTGAAACAACATTGCGTTTAATAGTCCACAATATTTTGTATAAATGTGGTATCGTAACTGAATTTTATGACCCAAATAAAATTTCAAGAGACGTATTCAGGCGGAGAGACTCTGAACCTGTACAAGTGTATATTATATATATGTATATATGTGGAATGCACTTAACATCGTCGACCTGTAAGTGAGGGCGCCCATAACCACATTATGTTGTCAGGAAATGAAAAAGGTATTACAATTTTTAAAATGAAAATTTTATTTGATTTGCGGACACTTTTAACATTTTGTTTCATGCAAAATGGTTTTTGAATTGTTTTAAATTTTCATTCTCCTTCATGCAAGTAATGGCTTTTATTTAAAATGATTTTAATAAAATATGTTGAAGATTTTCTATGGTTTAAATATCAGTTGTTAAAAAGCTTAAAATTCATGTTGTGTTGCTGTTAATAAACTTGTCATAAATAATTTCAAACTGAGCTGTTTTGAATAATTGTGGACTATTAAATTTATAAATTTTCGTAATATAAACTAACCAAATTTAGTACAATCAGAAATAAATATTATGCTATGCATTTTAAACGAGTTTGATGGATTAGTGTTTATTTAAGAGAAAATAATTTTGGCTAAAATGTATGCGACAATTTTAAATTATGCATGTATCTAATATATATTCTGATTGAACTCGATAATATAATAATAATATTTTATAAAAAAATAATAATAATTGTAAAATATTTTATAGTAAAAAAGGCCTATCAACTTTACAAAATAATAATAATTATCGCAAATAAACTAGCGGAGTTTATTAACATTCAATTCTTTTTTATTTATAATATTCCCTCACATATAAGTTTATACTATATACAATACACAAAATTTCTAAAGTATTTCACTAGGGTCATTTTCAGTATACCCTAGATCCGACAACACCTTCATATTATTATTATTATTTACACTTATATAAACATTATGAATGTTATTCATAATTTAGAGAGTTATAAATTTTATAGCATCACAGTGTATTCATTTTTATTTAACATTATTTATAGAAATTCAAAGTCAATTATAATTATTTACTTATTAGCTAATTACATCCAAGTTGCGATGTATACATAATTGAAGTAAAATATAAATTTCGTATGTTAAATAGGTAACTAAGACTAAGTAAATGTAGGTTAAATAAATTTGTTGATGATATTAAATGTAAACAGGAGTTATAAATTATGTTACGAAATTAAACAGTATTAACATTTTTACTATAATATATATATATATAAAGTATTGAATTATTTAAAAAAAATATTATATTCTAATGTTTTGAGAGAACTTAATTATCAATATAGAACTGAAACCAATAACGAAGATATTTGAGAAAATAATACATGGTTAATTTATTAAGTTTTTCCGCAATTATTATAATTTCATGCAAAGTTTCCAAATATTCGAGAAAGATAACAGATATACACGTAAAACTAAATAATTGCACTTTGCAAAAAAAAACGATAGAGGAAAATTATAAGTTTATTTCAAAGGAGATTTTACTTTCCAAGCATGCTGAATTATCATTAACATGTAATATTACGATACCTGAAACTTCCTTTAACAATCATGTTATTATGAAACCTTTTTGCCCTTCATTAAATGTAGATATTTCCTCGATATCCATCGAAATTGGGTCAGTTAAGGTAAAAGCTTTTAAAACAACAATGAAAAAATAAATTATACGTATTAAATTTATTGTCTACATTTCATTCAAACTATTATAATTAATCAATAACACGGGTATTTCATACAAATAAATACAAACCTCATATTCGTGAACAATTGTTTTTTTTTACCAACATGTTAGACTTTATAGTGATATATTATAATAACATTATTGAGCCAGTTTCTGAAAGTATAAATATTATTTACAATATAAAACTTTTAAATATCTAAAAAATCTTTGACCAGTAAAAAACACATTAAAATAATATTTAATTTACATATAACAAAAACTATGTTAAGAGTAATAAACAGTCGTTTATTTACATTATAAAATAATTCAAAATGAGAATCATTTAAAATTTTGAATTATTTTATAATTTCAAAAGTATGTGTGTAAATAAACATTTAATAATTTTAAATGTATTTTTATTAAATTGTCTAATAAAAACAATAATATAAGGACCATTAGGTAAATGTCCATAAAAAATTGAAACTACTCATATTTTAAGAAGGGCACTTAGTTTTAGGGAAAAAGGAAATAATGAACACATGTACTATGTAGGTATAGAGTTTTCTCATACGTACTTAAGTTATTCGAGACATATTTTACTCCCTCTTTTTTGTAGTCTTTTTTAATTGTTTTTTTTTTAATAAGATTAAATGAAAAGATAGTAGATCAGTGTGATCTACTATCTTTTATTCATTTGAACTCAAATAAGTATTTTTTATTGATACAATTACCTATTAGTAAAATATTGTTTAAACACTTGTCTTGTTTCATGAGTTTGATAATAGTGTGTGCGAGCGATACTTTATTTTATTAGAATTATGTCAAAGCTTATTTCATTAATGAATTTAATTTATTAAAAAATGTATTCATATAAAATGAAAAAAATAAAAATATGCATTAACATTAATTTCACCGAAACCCTTAGAAGATACATACAATTAGGTACCGCTTTTTACTGTATTTTCATGCTAACAAATACTATTATTAGAAAAACTGTTCTATCCTAATATGCATGATAATTTGATGCACAGTGATCTTTTGTGAAAATTATGTATGGATTTTGGAGCAGTGCCCAATAAATTAATGAGGATTGGCTTGCTTGCGCCGCTTCGATTTTAATACAGTTGGCACATCTGCCATGTAACGTTTTGGGGATTAGCAATTACATCATCACAATTTAGAATTTTATTCTCTAGAAGCTTCTGCACGCGACTTTGTCTACGTGGTCTTATATAACGGGTATCCTAGATGTTAATCCAGACAATAAATTATTGTGGATCATTTTGGGCTTCTTCGAGAGAGATGGAACACGAATAGGTTTTAGCCAGTTAGCCTGAGTCTTTGAATAACTATGAATATTTTCTTTCGGACAGTGAGCTGTGAGACTCGCCGTCCAGTAAGGACCGGTCCCGTGTCGACGGTGCGCAGCATAGTTGACGGGGCCCTCCCCCAGGGCCATAGCTTGCTGGGACTGTGAGATGATACATACTACACTTCTTTAGGCCCCACCCACGGTGGGAGGAGTAATTTGATGATTTCTCATCCGAAAAAAAAAGTTGTGCGTTTGTAACTAATTTATTCGTCAATTTGAATGATGTAGAAGTAATAAAATATATCTCGTGTTAATAATTACTTTATAATGTATACCATCAGTAAGCCTATGATAGAATAGTGCCAGTTTTCAGAACATTAATTACACTTATAATTACTTAGATAGATATATCTCTTTTTGAAAGTGAATATTTATTGACTATAAAACAAATATTTTTAGCTAATTTACATTCGTTTTGCGTCAAAGGGAACATGTTTTAAATAACAGTCTTTCACAATTTACTTCGATGTATATATACAAAAATATCGATCGAGTTATTTCTTAGAAAATTAAGCATTAAAAAATTAAATAAAATTTATTAGTAGTTTCACTAGAATGCTTATTGTAAAATAACTAAGTTGAAAAATATAGCGAACATATTTCTAAATATTCAGTTTGTACCGAGAATTTGTCCAGTGTAATAGAAATATTCCCTTACCCAAAAAATATTTTACCTATACACATTATATTAAATCCTTTCATGAAAATCGAGTAAAAAAAACATAATAAAATTCAACCCACCACATACCCGAAATATACGTTAAGCCGTATCACAGACCTAATCCTAGATAGTAAAAAAATATTCTAGAAAATAAACGTGTAACATGATCCCTTTGGCACAAATTCTTTCTAATAGTAGTTCAGACTAGACGCAACTTTCTCTGGCGTTTGCTAGGAGTGGTGTTCTAGTGGTGACCACTTCTCTTCGCCTAGAAAACGTCCCGCTTGTCACGCTTCTACGATCTTCTGCCAGGGTTCCGATACTCTGTGTCGAAAGGACAACATTATTAGATATATAAACTGAAATATTAAAAATAGTAGGCGGTAGGCGAATGTGAAATGTTCACACGCTGTACACTCACTCACACAGAGCTACTGGGAAGTGTATAGTATACGTGCCACGCACACATACAAGGCGGTAGAGAGCGATGGACAGGGGGCGTGGCATATGTGAGTGTCATACCGTATGCCGTCTCGGCATAATAGCCAGACTTGTTTTCAAGGCATGCTAACAGATGTTAATTTTGTTAAAAAATAAAACCTCCTACTTAGGCAGTCGGGTAAAAAGAACAAATGAATAATCTACCATTTAAATTTCAGACCGCTAATTCGCTGACACGGTAATCATTTATATTTCACGAAATTAACTGGATTAACGATAAAAGAATATACTTTTTGAACAAAGTCTGCGTTAAAAATAACTGTTCACTAATTAGGGTGTGAACTCGCGCAAGCAGTCTTATTACTGTAATTAATAAGTAAGTACCTACTAACGAAAATAGCTTTAACATTTTAATTTCAATAAAAAAACGTATTTTCCGTGAATGATTCAGTATTGGAATTGTCCTAAAATTAAACATTTATTAACTCCAATGGTCGTATTAACACAAACTCGCAGTGTCTATGATCGGATTTGGCTAGCTTAATCACACAAGCGTTCAATTCGAGCAGATTCCAAATAGTACCAGGAATATCACCAGTAAGCGTACGAGCGTTTATTATTTATTTCAAAACACATTCTGAAATACTAATTTGCTATAAATAATAATCATTCAACAGTGCTATAGCACATTTTGTATTATATTATTTACTATTCAAAAATCATTATTTCTGCCAGATAATTTATTAGATACGTTCAAAATTCCAATTATTTTATCTTAAAAAAACATTTTTTTTTTTAAATCTTGATTTAACTTACATGGGCATCTGAAGCAGGAGTAATCGGAGTGTGCGGAGTGACAGGCCTCATGTCATGATGATGAAGACTATTAGAGCTTCGCGAAGACCCCACCGGCGGAGATATGACCGCCCCGTAAGGCGGGGGCTCTGGGGGTCGCTCTAAGTCGCGAGCACTGTTGAAATCTGATCGACACCAAAAGCAAGAATGATTGATCAATTCAAATTACCAAACTTTTCAAATGCAAGTTACATTTCAACATAAAAGTTAAAGAAATTACTTCTATGGTTGAAGTGGACGATCAATCTAAACTTAAAAATTACATTAAAAACTTTTCTTTTTGACGTTGACTTGTTAACTACGGCTGTGCTTACTTATCTTGAAAAAACATCGATAAAATAAACAAACACGTTTTCAAGTCATACGTTTCTCTATTTAGCTAACATGCAAAGCATAAAAGCAAAGACTTGCACCGAACAAATAAAGGTAACAAAACATTTTGTGATAAATATAAATCGATATACCTATATTACCTTTACCAAGAGGTACCACATCAGGATTTTTATCGTCAGGCTGAACCGGAGAATGGTTGGTGCTTTGTATCGCGCCTTTGTACGCCTTCACCGTCTGCATAGGAGCTAAAAATAAAGTAAAATATATTATAGAGTATACATCGCACGTCCAGAACGAACGAAGGTGAACTATGAACATAAAATTGGTTTAAAAATATTGAATTTGACGTGTACAATACACATCCATCACTCTTTAATGTTGTTTAGAATTTGTTGTGTAAAGGTTTTAGTTTTTATCGCGTATGTGAAGGTTTTGGTTGAGGGCGCAGCAAACTGAGTACTAGTAGGTACGACTCGAAGTGCATAGAATAGATTACAAAATTTAACCACACATTTATCGATCGAATAGAGCAAATTGGATTATTTTGGACCCCATTAAATATATACATTTTGGGCAAATTGACAGTCGCAGTGGCGGCATAAATTCAATGGCTACTTATAATCTGTGCTGTGTCGCTTCAAAATTTCCAGTTAATTTTATTGGTAAATGTACTTTGACGTTCTGTTTAACGTTTCACCTGCCTAAATAGGCGATAATTTTCGTTTATATTGAATGTAGGTACGTAGTGCGGAGAATAGCAAAAGTTTAATCGATATCGATGATTCCAGTGTCGATATAACGATACGATTGTCTGACACGACATTCACAAGTCAGGTCCTAAATCCACCTGGCACTAGGCTGGCACAACGAATGTTTTTCTCGATATAGGTAAATGTTTTTATTGCACCATATTTCTAAAAGGCTATTATTTCTGTGAAAACGTTTGTTGCTTACAAAGTTTTTGGAACATAACTTTTCATGCTCGCGAATTCCAACAATAGCAGGTTTTTGTACTAAATCTAATGGCCAAACGCAAGGAAAATAATAAATCAATGTGATTATTATAAGAGTAGGTTGTGGACATTGAATGCTAATATTTGTGCAGTAAGTGTCGATTTGTGATCACGTTATTTCAATGAATGGAATGGTTTTTCGACAGCATGCTTAGGGAAGCAATAAATGCCTGCGTGAGTGTTGATACTTTTGGCGCACCTTGGTCAGCATAATATATAACTTACTATATTGGTGTATGGTTAATTTGGTCATGATATCGTGTCGATAAAAAGAAAAGGAAGTACGCCAAAACAAATAAATAGGTATGGGAGAAAATACATTTATTATAAATGCGAAAGTGAGTTTCTTTGTTTTTAGGCTTTCACGATGGCTGAACTGATTTGCATGAAATTTGGTACAGAGATAGAATGAAGTCTGGAGACGGTTATAGGATTTTATCCGGGTGCGTTAAGAAGTTCCTTCGGGACCCGGGTGAAACCGCGGAAAACAGCTAGTTAAATAATAACATTGAAGCAATACCATTTATAAGAATAAAAAAAAAAAAATTAAACCGACACTACGAGTATTATTGTCAATAGTAGATTTATAACCAATATCGGTTATAGTTTCAACGATATGAAAATAATTTTACACACAACCATTGCTATCTAAACCAGCCTTCAGATAACATGAACATACACAAGCAAATACGTCACTGGGATTCAGGTTATGAAAATTACATTACGCGTCACGTCAATGTTATTTACCATCACAACCTTCCTTGTCTCATGTTTGTTTCCATTAATATTATTACTACGACGAATGAAGTGGTTGCATGACATTCTAACCATCTTAGCTCAAGCCATGTCTGTTCGTCACTGTTCGTTTGTTGACGGAGCGGTTAGAATATTTGTTCACATAACACGTGGCTGCCGCTCTGCTGTTGGCATAGTCAAGGTTGCCATTCTACGCGTGTTTGTATAGGGAATATGCTGAGTTTGTGCTCTAAAGTAGACGTCGGCGTTTCAATTTTCGGGTTATAGGATATTCTGTTAAAGTATCAGCTGGTTTTTCGTGTACATTTTTAGGTTTTGTAGGATGTTTTTAGTAAGTTATTTTCAATTACCTAGTGTATCTTTAAATTCTAGTTGTAAAAACTTTTAACTAGAATTCATAACTAAAATTAAAACTAATATTTCAAAACTAGTCAACTTCTTATTTTTTTTTAATTATATCCAAATGTTATTCTACAAATTTAGTTGATCTAATTTATATAAGGCTTTCAGTAAGATTATTGAGTGAGTTTGGAGCCTAACAATTCATGACATCAATCAATACTTTAAATAGGACTATCTAGAGATGGGTTTACTATTTTGCATATTATATTGTGTTCTGTTGGTTAATCATTTTGAAAAACAGTCGTACTAAAATAATAATAGTTAGTGTCGTTACTGCAATTTTAAATAACTGACTCAATAAACTACTCTCTCTGTAGATTTCACATAAAAGTATCATTAAGCTAAACAGCCAAACGTCTTAAAGACAATTTATTTAATAATATGGAAACTTAATAAAGACGTCGTCGTCGCCATCCATCGACAGGCGGAACATCTGCAATTTCATTCGAAATGCAAAAGGACATAAATCACATTTCAAATGCAGTCAAGCCCACAGCCGGGCCGTCCGAGGCGTTCAAAAATTCCAGTCACGCGACAGAATCCACCGCTATTCGCCAGTAAACCTGCCCAGCGAAGCAATTTCGATTTATTTGTGGTTGAAGGTACGAACCTCTATATTGCTTTTATATTACCTTCAAAATAATTACCTATTCGAAACATCGATAATAAAAAGGCATTAGGCACGTCACTATCGAATAAACCAGTCTTGCCAACATAAAATAAAAAATATTATTTAGTAATTTTATTGTTAAGTTTCAAAATGTATTATTTTAAGATGTTATGTATTAAATTATAGTGACATTACGTGAGAATGACTGAAGAAAATTACTTTGCCACTATCTGGCGACAATTTTGCCGTAAAATTCAAACTTGTGTCGTTTATATTTTAAGTTATAGGAGTTGCACACGCCATGGGACGGTTAAATACTGTTATTTGGTTGATTCATAGCATCTATCAAAATTGGATACGCCACGATCATGTACACATAAATGATTCATCGACCTTATGTCAATTTGAGTAATCATACTTTACGTGATATATTTTTTATGCTTCCCTGCATTCCAATTTCGACTGTTTGAGTTACAGAGCAAGCTTTCAATGTTTTCTCTCTGTCGATTATTTTCGCAGGTTAAATTGCAGTGTATAATACTGAAAAGGTATTACAGAAATAATAGATTTTAGGTAGACATAAATTGAAGTTTGTTATTTAATTATTATTTTTTTTGACTTTCCAAAGTGCTTATTATTACGCCTAATTGAAATAAATAATTACGCCTAATAGAAACTACTTAGCGCACCTAGATAAAAATTCTATGACAATATCTAGGGTACCTACTATATTATCTCCATACTTAATTTTATCCAAGTCAAGTGCAAGTGTTACAAATAAACAAACAAATAATCAATTAAACTTAACTTTCGCGTTTCAAATATTAAGTTGTGATAGTTAGAATAAGGAAAGTTAGGATTATATTTTTCTTCAGATATAATTATTTAGTTCAATATAATGTTGTATTTGTATATTTCAAGTCATGTTTGTTGCCACTCTTACAAGATAACGTTGTAAAATTATTTTGGAGAACAAATTCTTGAATCCAAAGATAATTTTATTTAATCTGTTTATATACTTCAATGAGTAAGATATTATTACTTAGATTATTACAAGGACGTGAAACAAAATAACACAATAGACGTAGTTATTGGCCAAAGAAATCATTACCTGCCTAGCCTTTTCCTAAATATATTGGGGTCGGCTTACAGTTCAAAATTGAAAAATCCTTTATTCAAATTAGGTTGAAAATCAGCACTTTTTGAATGTCAAATTTACAAAACACAGCCCCCAATATGTCCGCCCTTCACCACTTCCTATGTATTTTAGTTTGGAAGAAGAAGTGGCGTAACAAACTCCCCAACAACACATGTCTGTCTGTAAGGTTTGAAGAACCATCTATGTATATACAATATCAATATTAGACTTACCGAATTTGTCAAAATTGGTGGTACAATGAAATGTTTTCTTTACCTTCATACTGCATGGGTGGATGATGTCTTCTCCTCGCCAGTAGAGCAATAATCACGATTGCTACTAGGGTCCCAGCGATGCCAGCAATCACGCCTAATGCCCAGCTAGCATCAACCCCCACTGCTTTACCGGAGTTCGCTTCTGTGGGTAAAAATGAATTGTGAAAATTGTTTTCACATTAGACACGATTGGCGCAGTAGCTGAGTAGTGGCGGTGAATGTTGCGGGTTCGATTCCCGCACGTGACAACTTAAAATTGTTCTGGGTGTTATGCATGTTTGTAAATGCACCTACACAATAGGTTCCTAGTTTGGGACCAATAATAAAAATGGTTATCGTTTTATTTTTGCACAACTGTCCACGAAAAGGAGTGTCATGTTTTCAGTGTTCATGTATGTATGTGAGTTCCTATATTCCGCTATAGCTTATGCTATTTAATGTAAGAAATGCTATTAATTTCGCTTAAAAATAGACTTAACAATATTTATAAAGTGACTAGGTCAAATAAAAAAGTAATCATTATCAATTAAAATAACAACTTTGTTAATTTTTGTAACATCAAAAAGTTTAAATTTCATCTACCTATTGGCTCTAGTTGTCAATCCAATTTAATAGATAAAATTAACCAAAAGCTACGTCGTGACCTAATTAAGTATTCAACACGAAACTATCCATGATTGTGATAATTTAGAATATTTCTTTGCTCAATATTTATTAAAAATATTTTTTGAAAACATTATTCGTTAATAATATCGTAAAAAAAAGATTTATCTTAAAAATATCTACTGCTACTACTAGAAGTGTCGATGTTTAAAGGGAACAGAAAAAAATTCATAATATTCCTCAAAGTACGTACCTGTATGTAAAGCGAGTCGCGTCAAAGTATTGATCCTCATCATAACGATCTCCGACCTTCCCCTAGCGTTTGACGCATAGAACACTAGCCTCAAACTCTTTCCTGACCCAAGACCACGGAGTATCCACGCTGGTAACGCAGTGGAAACATTTGCTACTAAGTTCTTAGATTCCCATACTTCCACGAAGTAAGATGTTTGAAGACCACCGTCGTAACCTAGAAGACATATGACATTATTAAATAACTCTAAAAAAAGTTTTTTTTTTTTATAAAATAAATTAAAATTTCTGTAAATGTGATCTTTAAATCAACCTTATAATATCCCAATTTACCTAATACAAAAAAGACTTACCAGCTATACATCTTATTTCTGCGGAATCATCAGTAAGATTTACAGTGGAGCAGTTGTTCAATGGGTCGGGCCTCACTGCTGGAAGTAAGGAGTAGCGACATGGTTCCACCTGCTGTCCAGCAAGATTCGTGGCCCTACACGCCAACGACCCATAGTCCTTCTCTGACGCAGGAGTGTAAAATAATACAGATCTTCCTACTCCATTTAAAATGAATTTATCCTGTGGAACAGACATAAAAGTTACTTTTACATAAAAATGCTAATGTAATAAAACTGCCATTCGAACAGAAATTATAAGTGTTACCAACACATGAATTTGTTCAACTCTCATAGGAACACTTACAGCCCGGTCTGTAATCCCACAAAAAACTCGTAGATTTTTTTTCGAAAACATATTTCCATAAAACAAAGGATTATTCATGACGAGCCCTGTTCGCATGTCCATAAAAGAGAATGACAAGGACCGTACGTGTATTTATAAAAAAGGGGATGTTGGTAACAACAGAACAACGGAAGTAACAAAATGGGATCGTTTTTAGAACTTGAATTGCAATTAATATGTAAACTGGTGATTAATAAACATTGATTTATGTACTATATAGTAAAATATTATCTTGTTGAACTGATTATGGATAATCTTAGAAACTTTTTACCTAATTTATTCTGCAAGATTAAACAAATTTAAATATATATTTACTCTTCATCATTGAAAAATAAAAGAATTTCATTACAATATTGACGCCTACTTTTATAAGTCAACATCAAAAGATTGTATAAGTACAAGACAGGCATATTATTATGCTCTTTGAAAGGACCACACAGAAGGCTACTTAAAATAATAAAGTAACAAAGTGGAAGTAACTCCACTGTGTTACTAAATTAATCCATAACTTTTAATAATTCCTCTGTGCAAGTTCATGCTCACATTACAATTCTGTTTGAGAGTTTCTCAAACTACAAAACGTTTACATAAATTCGAGTAACGAAACATCAATTATTCCGTTTAGTACAATGCACATTTAGGTCCATAATAAAGTTTGTTGTACTCACGGGCTCTATTTCCGAAGTTCCCATGGAATTATTGAGCGTCCATTGAAAGTTCTTGGGTGGTGGGAAGGCGTCCACTTCGCATGTTACTTTAGTTGGTTCATTGATCGCGGCACCAACTATAGCTACTGAAGTAGCTAGACATACTGGCTTATCTGCAAAGAATTGGTTCTATACAACTTTTGGTCAAAGTTGAATTGTGTTAAGTGCGTTTGATGGCGATAATTATAGTATTATATCTTGTACCATGGTATGGATGCTTTGGACTGCGAGCCCGTCTCACAGTTGACAGAGTTTTTTTTTACATACACATAAGTCATGAACTAGAAAACTAATAAACGCAATATGAACCACAGAAATTTCAAATGGAATTAGCCCTAGTTCTGGCAACAAACTTCAATAGTATCTATATCATTGTTTTGATATAGGATTTCAACTTCCTATTACTAAACACTGAGCATAGTGAACTGTTCAGCATTATCCATCAATTCATGGTCGTCATGGGCGCTCCATCATTCGATTTGGATACCAGTTGCGTGTGACTAATATATGCACTCCATCACATTTAGGCGCGGAGTAATCTAACCGATCATGGCCTATCGTCGCCTGGATATCATTCATTGTGAGCCATTACTCACGCTTGGAGCTGGCGGTTGATTTTTGGTCAACTAGCAACCGTTTGATGGATCGTCTAAAATGTGAAAAGTTTAATTGAGTTTGTTGTAGAGTAGAAAATTTTTGGTCAATTTTTTTTTGTTTTAAAAATAGTGATTTGTTTATGATCTAAGATGGAATTTAACCTTTTTGGGATATTTTATATTTATTTACTTTTAACATTAATATTTATGATTTATTGTGAAGCAAAAATAACTAAACATTGGAATTGACAATATACGAAATCATACGGGATTAATATCGTGTTACCCAGTAACTGGGTTGTGGAGGTCAAAAAGATAGTTGCTCCATGTAAAACACTGCACCCATTAAGACTGAAAACTGCCCAAAGTTGGTTTAATTGGTCGGTGTATAAACGTTTTGGTTTTATTCCTATTTAAGAATAAACAAATACGGTGACTTTGTATGTAAAATGAGTTTCTGATACGTTTCGACAAGAAACACAATTTGCACACTTATGAAACATACAATTAGAGTTTGTTGAGGTGTTTATTCTCCAAGAGTCGGAAAGGAAACATTGGATGAAAACATTTCACTTATTTTTAGAGAAATAATATATAAAAAATTAATTTGAACTTTTTTACTCGAAATAAATATAATTCAATCAATTTATTTCATAAATCCCTTTTTATAACTCTGAACTATTACTAAGTTAGCGATATAGTATGGATAACGTATCCCATCACACACTCTCTATCGAAGCCAGATGTATGATTTCATAAAAAAGCTATTCGAAACTCGTTTTTATCCTGTTACTGAAACAAAATACAAACAAAAAAGATGTTTCGTATTTATTTTTAAGCAGAAACCGGCTAGCCTGAGTTTGAGTTCCAAACTACATACCAAAGCTGTTAGGTAACGTTTTTTTTATTTTTATTTTAAATAAAGTCGTTATGGAATCAACTTTTCTATTTTTGGCACGAAACTTTTCAATTTGTTTTTGGACAGTAGTTTCCTGTTCTAGTATTACTGTGTTTTGTTTTAAACTGATAGTTGTAAAAGGTTTTGTTCTGACATGTCATTTCCTGTATATTTGATTTTGTTAATTGTGCTTTTTTATATCATTTTCAATACGAAGATGTGAGCTTAACCTAGCCTAAGTATTACCAAATATTAAAACAAGTTTGCTAAGTTTAGTTTTTGTGTTTATCACAATTACTTTAGTTAATTATTAATTATGAATATCAGGGAGGGTGGAGCTCGTGGCTAAGTAACAGCCGCACGGGTCGATCGTTCAAAGGTTGAGCTGTGTTCGGCGCGGTCGGTCTGTGGATGGCTGACCATCTATGGCATAGCACTCTAAGCTATTGGTCCCGGATTACATTTGTATTTCTTTGACAGTATAGACTAGAAGCCGACCACAACATAGCCTGGGAAAGGCTAAGCAGATGGTGACTTACACATAATATTCGTGTCACCTTCATTTATTACAACTATGATCTCTTTTAGAGAGACCATGATCTGTGTACAAGTAACTAATTATAATATATATATTAATAAATATAAATACTATTTTTGATAAAATTTATTTTGGAAGAATTTTGACAACTAAATAGTTGATGGAAAAATTGAAAATGGTTACAGCTTATTCATTACATTATTCAGTAAATTACCGTTCATTCTAAAAACGAAACTCAAATAACACTGTAACTATAATTACAGATACCACCTTATTAATAGTAGTAAGGAATTGACGTTGTTCGTGGTAATTATTATGTCGGTTGACATTTTAACTTAAAATACCAAATAGTTTCTAATAATCAAGTTAAAAGGTCAAATCTGACTTCTGTATCCATTAAAATGTCTTTAGGAAATGGGTATGTACTGTATAAAATATATATATATTACAAACGAAGTTTGAAAAATCTGATTCTGAATTTCATTCCAATATTACTGTAATGTCTATTGTTTGAACTTTCGCAAAATATGCTATTATTATTAATTTAATAACTTACACCCATCATCATCTGCCTAGCCTTTTCCCAAAAATGTTGGGGTCGGCTTCTAGTCTAAACCAGGTGCCGTTGAGTACTGGGTGCTGTTGAGTTGAATGTTTTGCATGAAGCGACTGCCTATCTGATCTCCACAACCCTTACCTGGTAACACGGTATCCCTGTACCTTGGCTTCTGACTACTGGTAACAAGTGTCAAAGATCTACCAATGACAGCCGGGACCAACAGGCAGGCACGAAAGTCTTTTTCAAGGCACGGAGAAGTCTTACTATGACATAGATGGTCACCCATCCACGGACTGACCGTGCCAAGCGCAGCTTAACCTTTGATCGGTCGACCCGTGCGGCTGTTACTTAGCCACGAGCTCCTCATTTACACCCTAATTATTTCAAACAAAAATTACGTTCGAAAATCACGACCAATATTTCCAATTTATCGAAATAGTATTTAACAGGGTCATACATTTAGAACCCTGGTTTAAATCCTATAAACACAGCCTACAAAGCTTTGCATGTAAAATCGAATCAATCCGGTACTATTCAATGAATTTACAAGTTATGCGTTACACGCTAGGTGCAAATTCAATTTGCTTTGCCGATGGTGTGTGAAGCGACATGGTGAATTGATATACACATTCGAATGCAAATTATGAGGAAGAGGTTTGTTAATATATAGTCTAGATGACTTATGAACCGTCGTAGCAATATGGAGAAACAGATAATCCGTATAAGTCAGGAAGTATCAGTGTAAGATTGAGTTTACCTGGGTAAAGGTGCACTTGGCACGGTTGGTCCGTGGATGGGTGCATTTTAAGCCATGCAGTTCCGTGAAAACGACTGGTTATCAGTTGCATTTGATCAGATTAGAAGCCCACCCCAACCACGTTGGGTAAAGTTGTTCAGATAAATATTTAAGTGTATAAATTTCTATAAGATAAAACTTATAATTTTGATGATTATAAGTTTTTTTTTAATAAAGCCAAGTTTTTTGCTATCAAGTAGTCTGTCAAAAAGTCTTACAATTGGTCTAACCGTCGATTAGGTAAACAGAACAATAAATACACAATAGTTAATCATCATCTAGTTATATTAGAAACCAATTCCATTCCAATTGAAAAAGACAAAAGTTTCAAATATTCACAAAGTTTGCATAGCAACAAAATCAAAACATATTGCAGTTTAAAAACGATGCAATATTGCTTTTAAACACGCGAATAAAAATCAGCGCTTAATTCATGACTGTCAATATCAGAAACATAAATGGAATGGGTCTTCCCGTGATATATTGCTCAGTGTTGCCAATAAACTGCGTATCATTGATTGCCAGAATGTTTTATACACATATTTATTGTTGTGAATTAAAAAATAACACATAAATATGATCGATAAGCTTGTTTGCACGTGAGATGCGCAATGGGAAATAAGGATCGATTGCGTTTTTAAGGCCATAAAAAATACTAATAGATTATTTTACTACGATTACTTTCTACCAGCTATTATCAGATTTAATTGTCCTAGTTACAAAATTTTATTTTAATATATAAAATAGTTTATACTTACAAAACAAAAATGCAGAAAAATATGACTAAGCGTCAACATATTTAATTACCACCACTGACTGACGGTGAAGGGAAACATCATGAGGAAATCTGGACTTAGGTCTAAAATCACCAACCCGCCTTGAGCAAGCGTGGTGTTCAATACTCATTCCTTCTCTGTATAAGGCCTGAGTAGCCTTACCCCACTCGTGGGACGTTACAAACAAATGAAAAAAAGCGTCACCATTTAATTTATAATAGAGAATTTATGATAAAATTAATTATGACGATTTTATACAAGACCCGTTTCTGCCCCGCGGGGAAAGAACAGAAAAATCTGGTATTATATGTTAACAATGATACGAAAACAATGTTTGTTTTATAAATATCTTAATTGAGTACTTCTTATAAAGGCGGAGTGTTTGCATGACATAATAAGTATATATAATACAGTAAAGGTTATATTATATTCTAACAACAAAACATCATAAGTCTCGAATAATGTAATATCATAATTTAATAAGTAAAGGCAAATATGATTACTAGTGGTGGAGCTCCGACCGTTAATAGTACTGCTATATACATTATATAACTGAGTATTACGAAACCGGGAGTAATAATTATTTGTGAACCCCAATTTCAATGAATTGGAACCTTCGACTATGTAATGGCATGAACATACATACATACAATATAATTTAGGAAACTAAAAATAACGTATATATCAATGAAAAGGTTTTCACAGTTTTTCTTGTCAGATCGTCTTCTTGAGAGTATGTATGATGATAATGATATATTAACAATCATGATATAACTAGAATATCGTCATCAACCGTATCAGTCCACTGCTGCAGAGCATACAAGGGTACACCACTAAGCCCGGTCTTTAGCTCTCTTCTAATCCCTGACCGCTGCCATTGAATATCATCGCACCACTTGTTACAGAGTACTACGTTTAATAATAATACTTTATAGTAAAATATCTGCTAAACAGTAAAATAACAGTAAAATGAAATGACTCATCAAAGCAAGCTATACCAAGTTCCTTGCTTGCTAGAATGGGCAAAAGTTCTTCGTCCCTTAAGTCTTTTATACCTGATGTTATATTTCAATATTTCACTCGATATTTCAGTATTTACGCTCAATCTAGTTTGAAGAGGGTCATATTTTTCATAGGCTGTCACATCTACAGGTAGGTTTTTCTTAAGGCGTGGGACTAAAGGGGACTGCCCATTGACACTTGTGGCAATGATGATAGCTAAACAGAGCCACAGGTGGTTACAATAGTGACGGACACATTTTTGATGCTCAACCTTTTTAGTGAGCAATGAATCGCGAAATTGGGGACAACAAAATAAGATCGCAGGTTTTGAAAGTGAATATATTATTCTGATAAAGGTATAGGAAGAAGATAGGAAGTAAATCGATCAAAGGTTAAGCTGCACTTGGCCTGTGTAGGTTGTGGATGGGTGACCATCTATGTCATACCGAGGCTCCTCAATGCCTTGGAAAGCATGTTGTGCTGTGGGTCCCCGCTGTCATTAGTAGATTTTTGATAGTCGTTACGGGTAGTCAGAAGCTAGAAAGTCCGACAACCATTCTTACTAAGGGATATCGTGTTGCCCAGTAACTGGGTTGTTAAGGGAGTCGCTCCATGTAAAACCACTGGTTTTTAACTGAATCCGGTTAGACTAGAAGCCGAGCCCAATATAATAGGGAGTGGGCCAGGCAGATTATGATATATCATTATAATAATAATTATTATACATATATCATGTTACTTACTAAGAAACTTTTCAATAAGTAAAGAATTTTAAACCCTATCCTGGAACGGAAGAGGAATATTAAATACATATTACTAATGTCGATGAAAATTTAGCAAAGCGTAGTGTTTTTCTTCATGTATTTAATTTCGAGCTAGAATAAGAAAAGAAACATAAAACAATGCAAATAAGGATTTGACATTGAAACTTTATCTCTACACATTCAAAAATAAGACTCAAAATTATTCGGCTCCATTGATGTTAAATATTTTACAATAGGACCACTATTTTCACTAGAGCAATGTGAAAAATTTAATCAATGGTGTGACTCGTCGTGTAACTGCGGTTTGTGGCTTTAACCCGTATGTGGTTTAAACTATTTATTAACAAAGTGAATTGGTTGTTGATATAAATGTCTGTGGGTATTCAATAAATTGTAGTTCCAAAATAAGTTAATCTTTAGCTTTAAAAGCATTATTCATCTAAGATTTACGATTTATTGTCCTTAAAACTAAACTTAAAGGTTACAAATACTTAAATACTTTTCCAATAACTAAAGAATTAAAATAGTTTGTCAATATATTAATAGCAAGACATTAATCTAATGTCATCGTCCATTTGAGTTTCAAACACAGATTACTATAACGCCTACTTAAAATGTAAGAGCAAAGTTAAATAAATCTTGAGTTAAGTAGGCGAGTCCTTTTAAGCTTCTCAATAATTTAACTTGACTAAACTATGATACTTCATTAATTTGGCTACAAGTACTCCTTTCATGAATTTATTAACATAAAATTCAGAATTCGCAAGGAGCTATCCTAGGCCCATCAAGGGTAAATAACTTTTTCGTCGTTCTCTAACTTAACTTATCTAAGTTTTTATACTTAGGTAATACTTACAGATAACTTGTAGGTTGACGGGTAGAGATTTCCCATCCCCTTCCACGTTGGATGCTGTGCACGCGTACTTCCCGGCTTGACTTCTGTTAACACCTTGTAAGGCTAAATTTGCTGAACCAGCTATTACCCCGGCTCGCTGGTTGTGCGTCATAATTTGGCCCTAGAATAGATTGATCTGGTCAGTATGATAAAATAATAGAAGAAAAAAAATTTTCAAGATATACATATTTGATTAGATATTTGAATAGCATCATTTTTCATCATCAGTTTTTAATTCACCTATGATTTTTTTACCAATTTTACTTGATACGCTAGTTTTCTCATATAAGTAGTTGCTGGTGGTCATTTTCCATTGCTGTTAGAAATCGTCACATCATCACCATCACAATCCACAAACGAAGACTAAATTATTTACTACGTAAATACAACTGGCCCAAAACATTTTTTGTTGATATCTATCATCATCATAATCATTATCAGCCCGAGTCAGTTCAATGTTGGAACTATACACCTCTGAGCAATTTTTTTATAGGTATGAGAAATCATCAAATTACTCCTCCCATTGTAAGCAGAGCGGGAGCATGTGTCAGACTCTTATTGACTAAAGGCCATCTATATTTTTTTCTTCACCCTTTGCATTGAACAGCCACGGCAACTCTTTAAAACAATCTTACAGCCCACAGAGCTCGATATTCAGCTCTCCTTCTCCAATCCTATTCTAATTATATCTATACTAATATTTAATTTCTTGTTACTTACATTATGTTCCCATACAACTTTATAAGCTGGTGGGTTTGAACGCACCATGCATTCGAAGTATACGTCATCACCTTCCTCGATGTCATTGGGATTCATCTTGGAGCCCAATTGTAGTGTCACTATTGGAACATCTGTTGAGAAAAATATCGTTAAGTATAAAATAAAAACCACAAAAATCTTGGTTAGAGAAATATTATGATAATTGCCAATTATTGCGAATATTGTTTCTGTCAATTCAATGGTTTCTTATCTGCATTTGAACAAGTCAGAGCAATACTCAATTTTAAATAATATACTAATTTTTTTGCACAACACACCAGAAATAAGGCTAACAATAAAAACAAACAGACGAATTGAGAACGTCCTCCTTTTTGAAAGTCTGTTAAAAAATTATCTAGAACAGTACATCTCTAAACACTTACAAAGAAATAAAAACCCATTGACATTCAACAATGTCCACAAAAAATACCTATTTACTTAATACATTAAACATACAAAGAGCTGCTTTACTGGCTATAAATCTTGAATGGAAAATTCCCAGTTCTATATTCAAAACAAAAAAAAAGAAAACTCACAGTGTAAATTGAGCGTGACACTGGTTTCTATTGTTGTGTGTTCTAGTTTGACGTGGGCCGCCCGGCACGTGAGCGTCCGCCCGTCTTGATCCATCCGAGGCGTCCAGCGGAGATACGATACGGTCTCGTTTTTATCGTCTGAATTCTGGATAACATGATTGGTTACTTCATAAGTCGTATAGGGAATGGGGATTAAAGGAATTGTTGAGAGTTTCTTCCTTCTATGGCTAGGGTAATATTTTAGTATTTAATATTTCTATTTCGTTTTTTTTTGGAACTTTTTTTTTTCAAAATTGTTAGTCCTTTTTATGTTTCTTATAATGGAGGATGGTTGCTAGATCTTTAACTTTCTTGAGAAACGAACTCAGGGTCCCATGTTCACTAGCACTTGCAATCACTGCACTAACGAGACATTTTGTTTATAATTACCTAATGTTTAATCATTTGTAATTGCTTAACGATATTGATAATTTAACTATTTTTATTTAATCTCTTAGAATCGACATAAAACAAAAAAAATACACACAGTTGATAGAGAGAAAAATAATATTTTTTACGATACCTTCTGTATCGCAGCTACAGACATCTGCCTGTCATCCATCCACCACGTGATGACGGCTGGTGGTCTGGCACCTACTGCTCTGCAAGCCAGCTCCGCCGCCTGACCCACGGAGAGCGGCTGTTCCCGAGCTAGTATCTCCACGAATAGTGGGCGCACTGTAGAAATAGATCTTGATCAGATTATTTTGATTTTTTATCTATTATTAGATGTAAAAATATGAAGAACTGCTAGTACTAGGAACTGGCCTATAACCGTCTCTAGGGTTAATATCTTTCTCCATACCAAATTTTATCCAAATTGATTGTCGCTTTACCCGTGAAAGCTAAAACGTGAAAGCTGGAAGCTAAAGTAACTAACGTAAAAAACAGACAAGCTCACTTTCTCATTTGTAATGTAAGTTAAAATATTATAATCTCTCCATATAATATTTACATTATTAGACATTTCTTTTTTGGGACAGTATAAAAAAATCCTAAAAATTTGGCGTACAAAATCGTCCCTTAACCTTATTGTCATCAACAGCATATTGACTGACAGCATTGCTAAGTTAAACGACAATGCTTAGCCGTTGACCAAAATAAAATCCAGCCTTATTTTTAACTAGTTTTACCCGTGTTTTCACTCATATCCTGGGGGAAATACTTAGTATACATGGAAAAAAGTTTTTCACGTAACATAAAATAACAAGGTTTTTTTATAGTTTATCTATTGTGTTCAAGGTCATTCATCTAATCCATCGAGTTCAAGAAATAGTTAAGGTATATTAAGATACTATTTTCATAGTTGGACAAAAACCTATTTAGTGTCTACTCCCTAACCAACCTGGCATTACACAGGTGGGATCATGGCCAAAACCAGACATAAGTGTCAAGAGACTATTATAGTGACAAAAGTAAAATAATTTTGAAGAAAAAAAAATCAAACTGGCCATTACAAAAATATTTTATTCATAAATAGAATGACACAAAAGTGACAAACGCGGTACCCTTATCATCATTATGGACCGCCAAATTTTGTTATATGACAGCCTGGTGGACCAGTTCCCGACCATACTATTAATAAACTTTGGTCCACAAAATGGAATTTAGTTGGTAAAGTTGTACTTGTATTGTAGATACATACATCAAGTACAAGTTATAATACATAGTATTATAACTTTTGTTAGAATTTGATTTCATACAAAAAGAATACCTATGTAACATAGCGTGTGTTTTGGTCAACAGTTAGTCAGAGGTTGTACAAATAATGATTGTGAAGGGGTCAATGATGAATATCTTTGTAGAAGAAGCTTTTGCCCAACAGTGGGATTCCACTTGGTATTAGTCGTTTCTCATGCAGACGAAGAGATTTTCGTACAGAAAGTACATAATGAAGATTTTTGAAAAGACACATTGATATTGCTTGATTTCGAGCCGAGGTCACCATGACTTCATTAATAAGTACATTCCCTTGCCAGTACATTACATATATTATACCTACATGTAATAGGGGTCAGACCTACAGTCGACAAGACATGAAATGAATACTAGTTGTTGCGTGTGACTTTGTCCCTTTCAAAATCTTAAAATTAAATTTATGTAAAGACTATCCTTCCTAAATGGCTTCAAGCAAGATTTATATGAAAATGAAATTATATTAATAATTCTTAAGAATTATAAATTTAATTTAATATTTAAATATTAATCTAACTAATCTATCTATCTAATTTATTGATTAATAATGCTATATAATGAAATGAATACTAGTTGTTGCGTGTGACTTTGTCCCTTTCAAAAGCTTAAAATTAAATTTATGTAAAGACTATCCTTCCTAAATGGCTTCAAGCAAGATTTATATGAAAAAAATATTATTTCACAAAATATCTTTCGTCATAATGGACTTCGAAAAAAGCACTCTAATTTTCTTTGATGACATATATTTCAATTAAATTTAGTGATATTTTTTGTACGGTAGAGCTAAAATATGTTTTCACGAATTCAAATTTCAGCCTCCAATAAATAAAACACGCATGCACGATAATGGACTATCCATTAAAGTTGATCTGTAATTCAATGTTTGCAGCGTTTTAAGCCGGGATTATTTTTATTGGAAAATTTGTTTCTCTCCGTACGGTTCTCTTGAAACAGAGAAATTGTAGATATATACCGTTAAAATGACGGTACGTAATCCATCAATGCGGGTAAGAGCAATCTCAAAAAGAATACACATGTTATTCTTTTGTACCTTTCAAATCTAAAAATATCAATACGATAATAAACGTCAAATTAAAACCTTATTGTCAATCCAGAAATTGGTTCCATAAATCCGTCGTACGAATTAAATCGAAGCATTCCGAACAATAGGAAACTAAAACGCTAATGGCGTCCATTAACGGCATGGGTAGTTGAAAAAGTGTTAAAAACAAAAATAAGATCGTCCACTAAAAGCTTTGTTGGAAAAAGGTGAGCTTAACGTGCATTACTGAACGAATGACATCATGGGTTATTATAATGGAGAATAATTTCCTGTTCGCCGACGTGGCAATGGCGTCACGTCAGGACAATGCTACACAAATAAAAACTAATGGCCCCTCAGGGGTGAACGTTGACAAAAGAATCCTGTCTGCCGACGAACCGTCATATTCCGAGATAATCCGAGAGACTAGCGCGGTTGATATAGGTTAATCGCGCGGATTTACGTGGATTCAGTCTTGCAATAACAGAAAATGAACGTTTGTCCCCGTGTAATGCGGATGTTATGAAACTTTCCAACTATTTTGCGGCATCCAATGTTATTTTTCCTTGAAACTGTTGCTCGAGGCAGATTGGGTAACAACTGGGAAAAGGGTAGCACTAGATTTGATTAAATAAAGTGTCCTTATATCTTTTTATAGTGGCGTTTATTTTGTTTGAGATAAATAAAAATATTTTCGCGGTAAACGTCGCTGTATTTGAGATAACACGAATCTAGTTATGTAAGTGGGGTAGTAAAATAAACATAATGCCAACGAAATTATACTTAGATAGATATAGAGCGTGTTATTTTTATTCTGACTTGGGAAAAGGAAGATATTTTTGGGAGCAAAATTTAGTTTCATAATATTTAAATCTAATTTTGGGAAGCAACTTTGGTTCTCAGAATCAATGACAACAAATTTAGTATTCTACTAGCTTCCCGCCAGCGGCTTCGCTCGCGATATTTTAGCTAATGGATACAAAAACTTGACAAATAATATAGTAAAACCTTCCTCATTAATTACTCTCTCTATTAAAAAAAAACCGCATCAAAATCTGTTGCGTAGTTTTAAAGATTTAAGCATACATAGGGATATAGGGACAGAGAAAGCGACTTTGTTTTATACTATGTAGTGATGTACTAGGTACTATTATCTTTTATTGCAGAGCCAAATATCTCGTCATACGTCCATTATTGAATTTATTACTGGTTATTACTGTTTCAACTTCTTTAGAATGTTTTTTAGAGATGTATATACAATGAACTGTTGTCCATGTTCTAACCACTACAAGAGTACCTTCATCTTACTGCACCCTATGTGTATTTCTAACTCTCTCTCTTTTAGTTTTATATTCTTCAAAAAACTTACTAGTCCCACAAATCTTCAGTTTATTTACGAGACCTATATGTTTCTTATCCTCTCTTAGAAATTCTAAGTCTTTCTATAAGCGATAGATATCTCTTTCCCTCTCCATTCCTCTGTTAGTTGAACCTATTCTTCTCCGAAAGCAAAAATAACTTCCAGCTAATTCCAAAGTCGTATCAGTCCTACTTTTCCGTACGACCATAATATTTATCCTCATATATTACTATCACGTATAAGATGACGTACTGCGCTGTCAACGTTCATAATGTCCAAACGCGTTTAGTCAGACAAATCACTGTATATTAGGTAACAGACACATCGTATATACAGTCGCTTCAAAGCATATCTAGATGAATTGGAGACCTGTGTTTAGGTCTTATTGTGTACGGCTTGCCTATACGAACGTACTAATGTTATTTAATGTAAGTGGTTTTCGAATAATAAATACAACCATAACGAAGCATTTATGTTCAAAATGCATATATCAATATTCGACATCCATTAAAATCATCAATTTAAATAATATTATGTAAGAAGCGAGTAAATATTTCATTTAAAAAAATATTTCGATACGAATAGTTTTTTAAGAGTTATTCGGCCTAAGTGCAGCTTATACACAACTATTACTTAGGAAGAAGATTTAAGGGTATATTTCGTGAGTAAAATAAACGAGCAAATTTTCATTGAATATACTTATTATGGGGATGATATGAGACCCAAACCTTGGAATTAATAAATACGCTAAAAAATATAGTAAAAAAAAAAACTAAAAAAAACATTTGACTATTCTTAAGAAACTCGTATGGTTTCATGGTGGCACGTTTGGCGTAGTGGCTGAGCAATTGGCTGCTGCGCTGCGTGTCGCGGGTTCGATTCCCGCACGGTACAACTATAATTGTTCCGGGTCTGGGTATTTGTGCATGTGTAATGTATGTTTGTAAACGCACCCACGACACAGGAGTAATTTCTAGTGTGGGGCAACGTTTTAAAAAAATATACATGTAATATGGACACCTCAATCTAATATTTTAACACCTTCACTGCGTTAAGGGGCCCTTTCAGCCCCGTGAACGACTCTCCCCCAGTGCGGGACTAGAAATAGTGTTTGTTCACTCTGGTGCGGGAGGTGTATCTCTGGTGTTTACAACAGTGTGAATGAGATAACTATATTTTTGTGTTGTTCGTTAAATATGGAGCTCATTGATATTATAAAAATATATGGGATCTAATGAACCCCGTAACGACCGGGAAGTAGAAATTATCTATTATTGCGATACGGGGCTGAAAAACCCCGTACGAATTTATCGTGCGTCCGTACGGGGTTGTGGGCTTATTTGCTTTAGTGCAGTCAATAGTGACAGACTTCTCGTCAAATATTCGATACTAAATGAATTGTCACAATTTAAATCACTGAACGTATTCGCCGTAGAAAAAAAAATTGTTGCAGAAAATTTGTTCCTTACACATTTTGTAATTTTCATATTAAAAGTCGTTGATTTTTATTAGTTCTTTAGAAAAGTATATTGAATACTGATTTTGCAATTATATTTTATTTATATCTTAAGCAAGTTCGTAGGTTCAAATCCTATTTTTATTATTGTTTGTTGTAGTTTAAGACTAGTTGATGTATTGTGACGTTTTTAATAAAAGTTATCGATTTTAATTCTCACATCACTATAAGTTTTATCGATGAAAAATATTTCTGTTCGCTACGGGGCACAACATACTCGTATTTTATAACGAATAGTGCGATACGGGGTTCAATGTGTCCCGATTTTTTTTTGGTTTATAATTTATTTATTATATGTCGTATCTACTGACGAAACCAGATAAGCATAGCCTATTTAATAATTTATCAAACAAAAAAATAAATAATTAAAAATAGTAAAATTTCATAAAATTACAGGTGTTTAAAACATCGTGGGTGTTCGGGGCACTTTAATAACCGTAACGCACATTGAAGTAGTACATTAAAGGGGTGCACTACGCCCCGTAACGCAACAGTTTTAAGACTTTAGTTTTGAGATCCCGCAGTGAACGTGTTAATATATACGAGTATAAGTTATTATTGAGATTTTTTCGACTCTGTGTATTTTGTAAATAATATCCCTTGGGAATTTCTTCCAGTCACTTTACCGGACTTTTCTACCCTCATATCAAGAAATTCTTAAAAAAAGTTAGAAAGATACTTACAATAAAGTTGTATTTGCACATTGACCCTCAAAGGCGGTACCAGCACCGTGTTGTCAGCAGTGCAAGTGTACACAGCTTCGAAGTAATCCCTTGAGAGTTTCGGTATCCTCAACTCTAAGAGACTGATGCGAGACTCATCGTCTACGGGAGCGACGGTTGCTATGACTTTATCGTCACGCCACCAGCGAATACGAGGCATTGGTTTACCTGTAAAAAAGTTTATATTTGAATAAGAGTATTATAAAAAAAATTATAAGTAAAGTCGACTCGTATGGTGACGTGATATGACGTAATGCCGTGACAAAATGGCATGACGCCTTATTCTGCCGTCATGTCTCTTTTTTTTACTCTAGTTATATAAACAGTTTCATATAAATAAGATAATTAATTTGTCTTTAATAGTCTGCTTGATATAATTGGGCCATTGGGTTGATTCATCATTGAATAGTAAAACAAATACATGAGTACTGAGTAAGGTGACAGAAATAATATTGATTCATATTTTCGCATAGAAAGCGAATCTATATTTTTTATCCTTCAACCAGCATAAATCTCGGTGTTACAAAATCAAATATTAACAAAGGCAAATTGGAGAAATTGCTGATTAACAAATCTTAAGGCTGTCTGAACCCTTCAGTAATTTATAATCGAATTTGTTTCAATTATAAAATTAAGCGGATCTTTCAGTTAAATACTTTATTAGGCTACTTAACGGTTTGGCTTGCGAATTAATACTGTGGTAATATTTTTATTTGAACTACTAATGGCCAAAAGTTTTAAGGCTTCAGTTCATGAGCTTGGCGAAATGAGGTACTTGGTATTGTAGAGGTTTTATTGGGTTTTATGAAACCTTATAATATTTAACCTTAGTTTAAACTGGCCATAGAATCGTTGTGAGATTGGAATATAAATATTTTTTGCAGTTTGAGCAACTATTTCTGGGGCCTGGTTAGTGAGCAGGTGAGTCTCCGCCAGCCATTTTTCCGTATATATTTTACATTTTTTCGGCAGGCGCGATAGTTTTCCATAGTTTAACATATCCTTGTCCACTATCGTCCCATCATAATAGCTCAAGTAGTAACTTTCCATAGAGTGTACAGGGACAATCGCCGGTCATGTGTCACCATCATATTTCATTAAAGTTGTCTCAAAGGGCTTCTGCGTGTTGGCTTCGGCCCCACGTTCACCTCCCAAAGGTCCAGGACTCTGTAGTCCCGTGCATGGCAGAGAGATATATAATCATAATAATATGAAGGAACGCTATCTAGCAGTCACTCAGCGATCACAAATAAAAAGTAAAATCAAAAAAGCTCCTTGTTGATTCTTCATAATGATCCCTCCGTCTTTGGCTACGCATTTCCTATAATAAACTTCTGTAATTTTTGTGTAGAACATAATTTCTCTTTTAAAATAACCTTACATTATGTTCTATCCAATGAATTGAATAAAGGTTTGGTAATATTATCAACCAAGCATTTAATAAACACTCCGTGCTGTAACGAAAAGATAGTAAGTTTCCTGTGGTTTCACCTGCGTCGAGAACGAACTAATTTACGCACATGGATAAAAAAAATAGTCTATAACCGTTTCCAGGGTCCCCTCTATATTTGTGCGTAATTTTATTAAAATCGGTTCAGCCATGAAACCGTGAAAGCGTAATAAAAAAACAAACTAAATTTCACATTTATTATATTAGTTAGGATTCTTTTAGTTCAGCACACAGACTCGGGTTCCGTAGCTCAAAGGTATGAACAGTTTTATTCTTTCTCAACCCGTACTCGCTGTATCCTATTTCATCGAGTTAGCAGTACGGTCGAGTGGGAACTTTAGTTGTGACGGTACAAAGGTAACTAGTTTAATTTCAACTTCTACTAGGAACCGTCACTTTTGCCTTGAAATGTCAATGTTTAACTTTCTACTTTATCGTGTTTGTGAAAAGTTAACGGGTTTTGACACTAGCTCAGTTTTGTGGGGCAGGGTTAGGGTTATAGTCATCTGCGGGATGTTCGACTGAGTTACCGCGCCCTCGGAACATAAAGGGCTGAGGAAGAAACATGGATGGGTTTTAGTCAGAAAGAGTCTGACACTCCCTTCCGCTCCACCCACGGCGGGAGGGGTAATTTGATGATTTTCCATCCGAAAAAAGGTAATCGGTCCATCTATTATATCCAAAACTATTGCGTGCGTAAACCTATAATTTATTTGTGCTGTTCAGCGTGTAATATTACGTTTCTTTTATTTAAATATAATTTAAAGGTTAAAAAAAATATTTTATAAGATTAAATAATTGTTTTTTAATGTGGTAATGGGGAAATAAATGTTGAGCATTTTTTAATAATGTCTAGTTTAACAAATAGTATAATTGCCAGTTTTACTTAATTTATTACTAAATTTATCTGGTAGGTAATTGCTATCCAGAAGCGGTTAAACAGGCTATTATTACACGGTGAATGACGTAACGGTTTCTTTTATGCAACAGTTTTGATACTTTATGATATTGATCTAGGTCCTAAACTTAATAACTAAGTACAAGATGTCCTCATATTTACCTCCACTCACAACACAAGTGAGCTTCAAACTCGTATCTTCTACGTAAGGGCCGGCCACTCCGACCACTTCTTTGTCGAATTCATCGAAAATTTTCGGCTTTTCTGGTAATTCTGTAACAAAAACAGACATAGGTACATAATTTTCATAATTTTCTGTGCAAAATTTGCGTCAATCCTACCTATATAATAAATACGAAAGTTTTTAAGGATGGATGAATGTTTGTTCATCTTTCAAGTAAAATCAGTCAATGGATTTTTTTGAAATTTGGCACACTGAATTCGCTAAAAATTCAAAACAAAAAAAAAATCCCTACTTATTTGTCGGCCACGAATAGTATTTATAATTTTTTACGAGTTCTCTTTAGTCAATATTTACCATTGCATGGGTCTCACTCTCAACCGAGAAAATTTTCATTTTATTATTTATAACTTGCTAAAGATTTGTAGGTTTTCTAAGCCAAGAGTGTGTCGGAAAAATCAGAAGGGCGAACTTCAAATAACTTTAATTTTGATATAAAACTAGTTCCAGTTTTAACGAATAATTATCATGTGTTGGTGGTCTCGTTTTAGCTTCATTTTGTTTTTACCATGTATCCAAATATTATTCTAAAAATTGTAGAATACCTACTTAAAATCTCTTTAGTTTCAAAAATTTCAAGTTATTTTTTTCTAGTCTCACTTTCACGTCTTAACTCTTTATCCGAACATTGGAAAAGCTCAAAACTAGTTGGAGGCTAATTCGTAATGAGAATTCGTACTTCAAAACTCAATTCGGGTTACAAGAGACTCTTAGCGAGTCGAGAAAATTTCCAACAAAGCTTGGAAAAACAAAAGCAAAAGTACTTGACTCTAAATAGCTCCGTCTTTTATATCCTAGACATCAAACAAGAATCGACTGGTACCTGGTATTTCTTACAAAAATCCATGAAAATTTTCGTCTTTACAAAGGCAAAAAGGAAATTGTCAGAAGCACGGAAGCTTTAGTATTGGCTAAGTGTCATCAAACTCGACTTTTAGTGACTAGAGTCGAACAACTCATAATTCTGAGAATCTTATCGATAACAGATATTTGAATTCTAAAGATTTGATGGCTATGAATAAAAGTGATAATATCGTTTTTAGACCCACGTTTTTGATAGCCTGCTTTTTATTATTATGATATTTTTAGATTCTTTTTTTAAGTTACTGAGTGGGCTTTTGAAGGCGTAATACTTTGCGATTGGCAATGTAAGACGTTCTCTAAGTAACATTTTTTTTTTCAATACGTTAAAGGAGTGTCATGTTTTTATTAAAATTCATATATGGGTCGACCGATTAGAAGTTGAGTGACATACCAAGAATCCTCCATTCCTCGGAAACCAAATTAAACTGTTAGTCCCGGCTGTCATTTGTATATCTCTGACAGTCGTTTCAGAAGCCAGAAAGTTTCACAACCAGTCTTATCAAAGGGTCAGATAAGCAGTCACTCCATGTAAAACACTGGTACTCAGCTGCATTCTGTTAGACTAGAAGCCGACCCCAACATAGTTGGGAAAAGGCTAGGCTAATAAATGACAATAAATATGTGGGTGTAATAGGTAATAGGTAGGTAAGTTCATTGGTAACTAGCCCTGTAAGGAAGAAGAAGAGTCTGACATAAGTTACTCTCGTAACATGATCCCACTGTCGCTGTGACCTAAGCTTTACTCCTGTCACATACAAGCTATTTCCCGCAACTTGGTTTGCATACAAATATCAATCTCGTTTGATTCGCTCACGTGTACAGATTAAAAAGTATCGGTTTCTGTTGCATCTCTAAATCTTTAAGCAGGTACTCGTATTTACCGAACGCTTAAACTATTTGTGAGTTTGACTATTATAAATCACCACTATAGTCTATACCAATCGACTTAAAGAAAAATGAATACAAATACTTAATTTATTTTGTTCTAATTCTGCCACAGAATTTCTAACAATTCATCATTTAATGCCATTTTATTTACCTATGTGGGAAAATTAAAACAAAATATGTTATTAGTTTGTTTATATTTTTCGTAAAATTAATTGATACAGACTATACTCTGTATGTTTTATTGATTATTTATTATTTATTCTGTATTATTGATCAAATTAATAATAAGGCTAGATTATTCAAAAAACATTTATCTGATCTATCTAAACAAATTTAATGTGCGTTTGGCGTAGTGGCTGAGCAATTGGCTACAGCGCTGCGTGTCACGAGTTCGATTCCCGTACGAGACAACTAAAATGGTACCGGATCTGGGTGTTTGTGCATGTGTAATGAATGTTTGTAAGCGTATCCACGATACAGGAGTGATTACTAGTATGGGGCAACGTTTAAAAAAATATAATCGACATCATATAATTATTTTAAATTGTGTGTTAATAATATGGAACTATTTTTGAAGTTTGGTAGTTATCGGATTTTTCATCGACCTGTTATTGCACTACAATTTATTACTAATTTAAATATAAATTTATTAATCCCAAAGAACTACAATTTCATTAAAATTCAATCAAGACTATATGCAAATACTTTGAGAATTCCAAACACATCACTATCGTTATCTAGAATTAGTAGTGTATCAAAAATTAGTTAGTTAAGGGCAGAATCAGGCATTTTTAAGCTTTCCTTGAGAATTTAGAGTTGATTGAAACTAACGCTTTTTTTTTCAAAATACCTATACTGTAGAAACTAGCCTTCACTAATCTTACCTAATACAGTCATTTAATGTATAAATATACTATAATATAGTATAGGCATCCTAATATTATAAAAAGGACTGGGTATTTTTTTTAAACTCTTAATGCTTACCGCTGCCGCTTATGACTTACACACTAAGCTAAGCCTTAAACAGATATTGGTTTACATAAAAGCAACACGCGCTTATCTAGTATAATATTAAAAAGTCTTGCTAAGCTTTAACATATACTGAACTGGAACTTTCAGTATTAAATATTTAATTTGAGCCTCTTCGTTGGCGTGTAGTATTTCTCATGGAGTGTTTATGTATTTATGTGTGTTATATTTACATTTGTGTTTTGTTTTGAAATTAAAATTATGTCTATATGCTATCACGCGGTGTCCTGCGTGACGCGGTGTCCTGCGTGAGCGACGAACGCGACGCGACGCGACGCTGCGAACGCGACGAACGCGATCAACTCAACGGCTACCCTACTTGCGGCCTATGTGACAGTCGCGTTAGTCACATCGTGTCGCGTCGCGTCGCGTTCGTCGCTCACGCAGGACACCGCGTCAGATTCAGTCACGGGTGTCTTAAGAATAATTTGTGTTACATTCACAGTAGATGTTCACTTTTTTTTTAATAACAGTAAATGATGTAAATTTTATACATTCTTAGCCATATTTATAATTTAAAAAATAAGTATAATAAAATGAAAATTACTGAAATGAAATTGATTGAATGAACATTTTCAATCTGTAAAAGTAAATGGGTATAAGGTCAGCTGCCGGTTCTCACGGAGGAGATGGGAATTGAGGGTAGATGGTTATTATAGGTTCAGGCTCTACTGCTGTTTATTAACACGTTGTTTCGTGCGGTTCCTTTCAAGGAATGAGATGCGAACTAGCGCCCTCATTAAAAGTTTTTACAAAATAAGAATGGACTGTTTTTTTTTCTTCGAGCTTCTTTAGATTTTTTGCTAAATTGACCGTTAATGTATCGGCCTAAAGAACGAATGAAATCGGTATACACATCCTTAAGATTGAGAAACGTTAAAAATAGAAGAATTTAAATAAGTATGAATTAAATAAGTTTAAAAATATGATATGTATAATTTACGGTGGGTTTTCTTTTAAATTTAAAATATTATCCGAATTTTGAACGCATTCAATCAATTTCATTTAAGTAATTTTCATTTTATTATACTTATTTTTTAAATTATAAATATGGCTAAGAATGTATAAAATTTACATCATTTACTGTTATTAAAAAAAAAGTGAACATCTACTGTGAATGTAACACAAATTATTCTTAAGACACCCGTGACTGAATCTGACGCGGTGTCCTGCGTGAGCGACGAACGCGACGCGACGCGACGCTGCGAACGCGACGAACGCGATCAACTCAACGGCTACCCTACTTGCGGCCTATGTGACAGTCACGTTAGTCACATCGTGTCGCGTCGCGTCGCGTTCGTCGCTCACGCAGGACACCGCGTCAGATTCAGTCACGGGTGTCTTAAGAATAATTTGTGTTACATTCACAGTAGATGTTCACTTTTTTTTTAATAACAGTAAATGATGTAAATTTTATACATTCTTAGCCATATTTATAATTTAAAAAATAAGTATAATAAAATGAAAATTACTTAAATGAAATTGATTGAATGCGTTCAAAATTCGGATAATATTTTAAATTTAAAAGAAAACCCACCGTAAATTATACATATCATATTTTTAAACTTATTTAATTCATACTTATTTAAATTCTTCTATTTTTAACGTTTCTCAATCTTAAGGATGTGTATACCGATTTCATTCGTTCTTTAGGCCGATACATTAACGGTCAATTTAGCAAAAAATCTAAAGAAGCTCGAAGAAAAAAAATACAGTCCATTATTATTTTGTAAAAACTTTTAAATGAGGGCGCTAGTTCGCATCTCATTCCTTGAAAGGAACCGCACGAAACAACGTGTTAATAAACAGCAGTAGAGCCTGAACCTATAATAACCATCTACCCTCAATTCCCATCTCCTCCGTGAAAACCGGCAGCTGACCTTATACCCATTTACTTTTACAGATTGAAAATGTTACATAGACGGCGCAGATGCGGCCGTGTGACGAAAAAGACACGCACTCCGAGTAAGTACCTTCTATAATTGAGTTACCCTACATTAAACTTACCCTCGGACCGTATATCGCTAAAATAAGAGCCTCGGAAGACATCGTTGATGCAAATTACTTTTGCCCGAAGCAATCTTTTTACCGTTTGTGATTTTTCGTGTAGAATTATTTTGAAACACGATTATGACGTAAGAATCGAATCAAATAATAATACAATAGAAAACGAATAGCGGGCCTCGTAATAGGTTGAAGGTTTTCTGTTTATTTGTAATTTATTGTTTCGTTACGTGAAAGTAAGTATTGGATTAAGAAAAAATATTTATATTAAAATATTGATAGAAACTACAGGAAGCCGAGCAATAAGATACTTAATACCTATATTGTTCTCATTTTATACTATTATTAAATGTAGAAGGAAAGAAAATACAAAATAATGCAACTGTGAAAAAGACTACGCAGTGGCTACGCCGTAGCCGTCTGCTACGCTGTCGTAGCAGGTCGTCTACAAAATAATTTCATTATTACGAGCTTGTCCGCCGCTGGGCACTAAATGTAATTAATGATCTGGTGACCTATTTAATATTAATTATGTCTTTAGTATTCTACTCTTTATCAATATCAACTCTGCAAATCAAAACGGCCGAAATAATAATACCTATATTATTTTTTATTTAATCTACGTAAACTGATGGTCGGTGAATGTTACAACAATATTTCATTCTATCTTGCGGGTTATTTAAACACATTGTTTCAGAATAGTTTGGCTAGTAGTGGAAATAAATTGCTTGTAATATTTCAACGTTACACTAAAAGTAAAAGAAAAAGTAATCTCACCTCTATTTACTCTTAGATAGTAGGAGCGCAACCAACTTATTTTGTTTTTTATGCATTAGTGTAAGTATTTTTATATGTATTAGATTCGATTCGTTCTACATGATATCTCTCTTGATCGTCATAATTATTCTTAACTATAATGGAAAATCAAAAATATTCCATTAGTCATAATTATTCTTGGTCTCAACGCCAGCTACAAGAAATTGCAATTTCTCAATAAAATCTCAATAGTTAATAATAGATTTTGCCATTTTAAATGAAACGTAACTATAATTGGCAAAATAACGATCTACATATATTATCTCCCTGACTTAGAGAAAAACCAAGCTTCACGTATATAATATAAATAATCGGTAGTTTTCAAATATTCAAACTTCAGATTGCATAAAAGCTTAACGAAATTACTACCAAAATTCAAGTAAGTACTTATAGGCAAACTTTCAAGAATTTACTAGACTACTAAAGCAGGCAGGTACTTGTAGATTCCTTGTGAGGAATCCACTGAGAAATCATTTTAGGAAAATTCATTCCTAAAATAATGAATGGACGGTTTGAAAGTTATAAGAAAGTTATTTATTTAGAACATTTACAATATTCAAAATAAAAACATAAATTTTATCTTTTGATCCGGGAATCAAACCTGAGAAAATCTGAAATTATGCTAGACTAGCTTTCAGCCAGCGGCTTCGCCCCCGTTTTTCACCTACTTATTTCGGAAAATCCTTTCTTATCGGATGCCTACGTCATACGAAAAAAACACCCTCCAAGTTTCAGGTCTCTAAGGTTAGCGGTTTATACTGTGCCAGTCATTCAGGACAAAGCATTTTATATGTATAGATTATGACATTCAAATTGGCAGTACAATCCTAGATATAATTGCTGTCCATAATATATGAATTGTGCGTTTGCCAAAACCAATTTCAAGGTTGATATATTATTCTTAATTACAAGACTGCATTTGCAAATGCATATGAACGAAATAATTCGAGCTATTCTATAAATAATATTTGAGAAGCTTGTTGCTTAGTAACAGCCACACTGCTCGATCAATCCAAGGTTAAACTTAGCCTGGTGTGGTTGGTCCGTGAATGGGTGGCTATCTATGTCATACAGAGACTTCTCAATGCCTCAGACATCACGTTGTGCTGTTGGTCCTAGCTGTCATTTGTAATGTTTGTCATTTATACTTTGACAGCCAGAAAGTCAGTCAAGTCAGAAAGTCTGACAACAGCGACGTGACTATTAATATGGTTACACAATCCTCGTGTACCATATATGGCACATTGGACTGCTAACGTGTTAAACCAAGGTATCTTGTTCAGTCGTAATTTGCACTATAATGTTTTGTATTCATCACATCATTTTTCTACTTTTACTTATTCCAAATTATTTGGAGTCAGCAATGCATACCTTTCTTTTTTCTATACATCTCTATCAGCAATAATCTCATTATTCACCTATACACACACGCCTCTTTTTAGCCATGTCATCTTTTACACAGATTATTTAGGCATTTGACTAGTCCTAAATCCATCGACATTCATGTTCAAAACCTTTCTTGTCATTATGTTCTTTATTATTTCACATCCTATATCCATACCATGACCCACGTTTCGGCATTCATGTATTTTATTATAATGTATGATAATATGTCGACTTTATCAATAAAATGATTAACAAAGGCGAGAAATTGTTAATTAATTCCAGCCAAAAACACCCAAGTAAAAACAACATCTATTAACAAAACAGCAATCTTTCTACAACCAACGTATTAATAAGCCATTCATTCAGATTACATAATTCGTAATAAGTATACAAAGTAATAAAACTAAAAGAGTTATTAGCCAATAAAACAGAGATTGGCCCACTGCCAGCATGCAATATGCAGCCACAGACGGCCGAGTGAAATGGCTACTTTATTGGACCACTCTTTTAGCTGCGTCTGGATATCATACTTTGACTTCACACAGTAGGTTTAGAAGGCTGGCAGTATTATTCAAAAACACATTAGGAGATCGCTTGTATAAGAATATACAAGAATAAGGTATAATTACAGTTCTATACAGAAATTTAAAGTTATATAAAGAAAACCAGGTGTTTTTCACGATTTTCCTGTATTCCGAAGAAACTACTTCGCGCCCCTTGATAATAATACATACTATATATATCCAGGTTATAAAATATGTGTATACCAAATTTCATCCTAAAACAGTTAATAGTTTTTTTCATAAAGGAGTAATAAACATACATTATATCCTCACAAATATTGGCATTTATAATAATTATTAGTAAGATGAATCTAATTCATCAGACTTTATGCTAAAATATTTAGGAATAAAACCAGCAAGTCTTTTCCCTATCAACTTCCAAAATCTCTATAAGCTTCTATCTCATCATTCATCCCCTTTCCAACCATGCTATTTTATACAAAATACACCCAGTTATATTTGGACTTTTTGTATTTATAAAGCCATCTGTTCTCAAGCTCATCTATTCTCCATGAATCTCATCCAAGTTAATCAAAATCGTATCATACAAATTTTCCACCAACACATCCCCCATAACTCCTAAAACGCAACTTCATCATAGCAAGCAAGATGTCTGCCAATAAACCGCTACTATTTGGCTGCGTTCCGATACCACACATAAATTTATAACGGACATGGGAACCAGGTGACTTGAACAGACATAAAATATTGATACACCAACGTTTTGTGGTAAATAAAGCCTTATTGATTGGCGATAAGCCGTACATACAGTCAATATTATAATAGAAACTGCTCGATACACGAAATCGATTTTGTGTAATTAATAAAAATGTTTTTTTAATCGATTACATCTGTCTGTTGCTTGTTGATAATTTATTATTCGTAACAATGACCAATTTGTCGGTTATTAATAACTAACTCACCCGTGATAACTACTTCACGCACCCGGTTAGAAACTATAATCTATCTCCATGCCAAATTTCATATCAATCGGTTTAGACGTTTTTCGTGAAAGCATAAAAAACAGTCAAACAGTTACTTTCTGATTTATAATTACTTAAGTATAATAATAATGCGATTAATAGTCGCAATTTTACGAGATATCTTTTTTAGCCTCGTTATTAGCCATCATATTGTGTATTACTGTGTATTTTTCACCCTTCCCTTCTGTGGTCTTTTTTCTAACAACTTACATCCTATGTACTATACCTACATGACTTGACCTTCATTTCTCTACACTCATGAGTTTACTGGTACGAAATATTATTCCATCTTCCTTCCAATTCATTTCAAATATATATCGTAGATTTTGATTAATATGTTATTGCTACTTGCCTGCCGAACCAATTCTTCAATCGAATGTGGGTATAACACAGCGAATCTAATATATTTTTAAGCTTAGCCAACTAAAACTGTTATTGGACCAGAAAGTTTCGATAAGATTTGCGAACCCAATTTATTACTATATTGACTTCAATATCTATTATAGAAAAGCCGATAAAACATACCTAAACGTATTTAGTTTAAATTGAACAATGTCAGCTTAAATAATGTTGATCTTTGTTTGTTTATTTTCGACCTTGATTTCTTGTTAGTAAGGTTTATTTAGCAATGGCTCTAATGTTTACCTACCTACTAGTTTTTACCCGCTGTTTCACCCGCATCATGAAGGAATCACCATCATCTTCTTAAACATCTGCATTTATATAATAGACTAGCTCTTTCGCTTATTCGCCTGTGTGGGCTCTACGAATTCAAATATAAAATGACAGAGTTTCTAACTTTGACCCCCCTTTTAACCCCCTTAAGGGTAGAATTTCGTAAAAACCGTTCTTATCGGATGCCTATGTCATACAAAAACATACCCTCCAAGTTTCAGGTCTTTACGATCAGCGGTTTAAGCTGTGCGTTGATCCGCCAGTCATTTAGGACAAAGCATTTTATATGGTCCTTATTTAGAGAGAACAGTTACTTTATCATATTAGTAGGTTAATATGCCTTAAAATACCACCAATAAGTCAAATATTCTCAACGTATTAATTTGGATTTCTCCATCAACAAATTATTGCCGATTAGCGAAGACATTAACACACGTAAAAGCTTTAACGTCGCTCCAATAGCCGCAAATTGACTAGAATATTAAAGACATGTTCAGACAAGCGCAGTAGAAGTTTGCATTCGAATGCGAATTTGAAATAGTCACCATAAATGTTAAATGAACGATCCTAGACAGTGCCGGAGCATCGTGATAGCTAGTCGAGCTATGAATATTGTACAATAGCTGTCTACCTAAAATTGTCACGAAGTGTAACCTGCACTTAGCAACGTAGTGTACTGTAATATAGGGACATTAAATTTTAGTGCGATTAGGCTAAGTGACGTAATATCCTTTTTTTTGTGTCATTTGTTAGTATCATTTAGCTCCTGTCACACTTATGATATTTTGTTAATATTGCTATTAATATAAAATCCACCTTATTTTTTTAGTAAAAAAAAATATGCCTCTCTGACAAAAAAGTGGGTCAATGTCTGCTTGTAAACGTGATATTACATGACGTCTTAAAATTGACAATTGGAGATCGATTTCATTTCAAAAACCTTGATTACTAATCTATACCTTGAATACCATATAAAATGCTTTGTCCTGAATGACTGACGGATCAACGCACAGCCTAAACTGCTGACCGTAGAGACCTGAAACTTGGAAGGTGAGTTCTTTGTATGACGTAAGCATCCGATAAGAAAGGGTTTTCCGAAAATCTACTTCTAAGAGGGTGAAAAAGGGGGGCAAAGTTTTATTAAAAATCTGATAATATTTTCATTTGAGTTTGTATAGCCCATGCGGGCGAAATGGCGGAAAGCTAGTATAATATAAATGTTAAAGTTAGTGAGGTCTTTCATGCATAAACTACTGAATGAATTTGGATGTTTGATACACACATATAGTTTATAACCTGGATTGAAACATAGAATACTCTTTATAAGATGAGCGAAGGAGTTTACTCAGGATGTGAATGAAACTATTGAACATAGCTAGTTTTTATAGAATATCTAAATGTATATAAAACTCAAAGGCGACTGACTGACTGACATAGTGATCTATCAACGCACAGCCCAAACCACTGGAGGGATCGGGCTGAAATTTGGCATGCAGGTAGATGTTATGACGTAGGCATCCGCTAAGAAAGGATTTTGATAAATTCTACCCCTAAGTGGATAAAAAGTTAGTAAGAAACTTTGTCAATTTTAAACCGATCGGGCTAAGAATTCATATAGCCCACGCGGGCGAAGACGCTGACGGAAAGCTAGTGAATGATAAAAGTTAATTGCTCCTTGTATTAATTATGCCACTGTAGAATTACTAAAGTTTGATTAACTTCTAACTAAAGCTTGTTTTTGCTGACTAGCTTAAATTCGCCAACCATTCCGATTAGATTCGCAACACGCACGTATTTGGATATAGCGTTTGTAAATTAGCAGAATTAAGGCTTTGGATAATAAACACCATTCTAACAAACAAGATTACGCGACTGTTCAAATGTTTCGTTATGCGAGGACATCGAGTGCATGTCTATTAGAAAATTCGACATCTGTATGTTTGATTGAGTATTAGTACAAATGGCGATGATCGTATTAATGTGTTCTATTTTGACTGGGGTGTACACGGAATTATAATTTTGATACTAGGATATGGTATTCGGACTTTTTGGCAATGTGTTTATAAATCTAAGAATTTTAGTTTACAGTTGTATGCATAGATTTATTATATTATATTTAGCCTTAGATTGGCAATAGAGTCAGTAGGGCGAGACCAAAAATAGTACACTAGTGTGCGTGTAACGTGCATTTTCTTCGATAGATGAATTACAACCAGGTACTGCACAAGTAACTATAATAATTATTTGCATCTATTACTACCAAATTTACACTATTAACGCAACATGAAATAAAAAAAGCATCCAACTCATTTTGAAGCGATTAACAAGGAATTAAGCAGTCGACAAGCTCCGGTTAACCCTACTTAGCCGTGATAGTTTTCCTTGTAAGTTCATTACATGTGCTACGTCTGTGAATTTTTTCACATTTCTAGGTATAGCCATTCAAAAGTTAGAGGGGGGGTTGCTCGTATCGAACAAAAATTTGCACTCAAAGCTAAATATTTCGCAAGTGGCTCACTTAGGCGAAAAATGGTCTTCACACACCCATAATATTTTTGAAAGACCTATCTAACGACACCCACATACAGGGGTACGCGAGAAAAAAAAATCATCCCCACTTCACGTGTTTGGGAGCACTACCCTAAAAAAATATTTTTCTAAATTTTATTTTACCACTTTTTCGGCATGATTAATATACATATCCATACCAAATTTTTGCTTTCTAGTATCAAGAACCTCGAAGCTATGCCGCGGACAGACAGACAGACGGACATGACGAAACTATAAGGGTTCCTTGTCGGACTACGGAACCCTAAAAAAAATTATAATTATGTTTACTGAAGTAAAATATTAACTTACCAATAACATCCAGCAAGATTTTATGATTCCTCGTCGGCGATATTTTGAAGTCTACCCTACAGCGGTACATGGCGCGGTCAGTGGGTATGACGTCACGTATCCTGAGGGACGCCGGAGTGGCGGAGTGCCACCGCGCCCGACCTCCCAGCACGTCGTCCGCCCAGTGAGCGGAGGGCCCCTTTATACGGCCATCGTAACTGTGGACAAATGTAAAAATAAACCAACCTGCTAAGCTTTGTACTGTACATAAAGTTCTGTTAGGTATTGTCATAGCAATCGTTGCACGTGACTTTGTTTGAAACTTCGTTGTTAGGAGTAGTATTCATGATATAAAATTGCGCTTTTTGTTTCCGAAAGGTTAGGCAGGTAGTCGAATAAATTTTGCCAGTTTTGTAATAGTCACTAACAAAATCAAATTATTGTGTTGGCCTATTGTTTTTTTTTTTTCATTCATAACATTCTTGAAAATAATTAAATTGTATCTATTGCACGTGTTTTTTAAAGGACTTATCGTATTTTTATTATAAATATATTTAATTTTATATGCATAGATGAGATTTGAAATATAAGATGTAAATGACTGTCACAGAGCTAAAATAAAGATGTTGATGTTGTGTAGTCTGTTCTTCACGCAACCTTTAAAACGATGACCATATTTACATAAACCTTCCACACTGATATTAAAAAAGCAATTTGACGCAATCGATTACAGCCATAAATAAATGATTAGGTACTTAAAGAAATGAGAATAATAATTCCATAATCCTAACCTCGAGTTTGAACTCTCAAAAATTCAATGCGTTCTCAACGTGCTTCGAAATGAAAACGTTTGGACTCATTAATATTTCATAACCGCAGCCCGCTTAAGGCCAGTTCAGCGCTATCCCTATTCTTTTATACAGTCACCAACATAAATCAAAATGGAGGATCAAAGTGTAAGAGGGACGATTTTTATAAATTGCATAATTATGCAGTTCTCTACGTAGAAAAATCTCGCGACAAATTTTTATACCTCGCATCTTTCAGCAAAGTAAGAGAGTATCAAAAGCCTGAAATAAAATTGAAACGAAAGTTTAAGGAAGGAAGGAATATTTGCAGTGTAATTAAAAATAATAGCCGTCTCTTCGAAAACACGAGTAACGTACAAAATATAATGAGATTTTTGTTTCTAGAAGTATATTCGATATTAAGCTCGATAGTTACGCTTCTCCCTCGAGGTATAACCGTCATCGTATCTACTAACTATCGCTTAGCATGTATGTGTGTCGTTATTGACCTGACTACTGCAAACGACAAGCCCATTTGATAAAATTGTGTGTTGTATTTTTTTTGTCTATGCATTGATTAAAAAGTTTTTCAACACTTGCAAACACGGCACTATACAAAGGGCACTGTATATTTTTTAATTTATAACTGGGGCAAAGAGTAATGTTATTATCAAAGTCAGATCCAAGATGATACCTACCTACAGATACAAAAATGTTGTTTCTATCCTGTTGGACTCAGAGTTTAATTTAATTATTGTCATCGTTAGGGTGCCATCTACTAATGAAGTTGGGCGGTTACTTGGTGAAATCCTTCGCAATCTTTCGCCGCGTCTTTAAGCTCGCGGTAGCAGAGGCCTGTCCATTCCTGTACATCATCCATCCACGTCTTCCTCTGCCTGCCTTGAGCTCTTTTTCCTTTTATTTATACAATGTAAACATAGCTTCAATCATTCACGCCAAGTATTTATGTATAACTAGTTGATTCCCACGGCTTTTCCCGCTTTTCGGGGGTGTCCTTCGCTAGGCTTTAAGCTATCTCTATACCTTCAGCTCAATAGGTTCAGGCGTTGTCGCGTGAAAATGTACAGACAGATTGGGTTCATAATTACAATATTAGTAAAGATATATATTATGTAGTATTGATTGCTGTATATTTTCACAATATGTGTATATTTTATGAAGAAGTTTGTAGTTATTTTGTGCATTTAACGCTACAGCTATGCGTATTAAGTTATTTCATTTCTTTGTATACATCTCACTTAATTCTATTCTCCTGTCACAGGTATGCTGGAAGAGATTACCATTGAAATAAACAATACATTTGTGTATTCATTTCTTTCTTATTGTTTTTATTATGTTACCTATAAATAAATATATTTTATTTATTATTAAACACGATTCAGTAATTAAATATTTTCCTATAAAAATAAATATTATCTCTCTATATAGCTTACCATTCGTTGTATGTACCCTAACAACACAAATAAAATACTCAAATATTGGATAAACAATCCGATCTCCACTTTATCAGTTAAACGAATTAATCGGATTAATTTGACATTTAAAACTGACAAACCGATTTACCGGTCACATAAATTCGATTGGAACTATGCGATTGTTTATTTTACAATAATTTGTATTTTAATTGTATCACTGTAATCGTTTTAACGATGTAAACAATTTATAGAACGACTGACTTTTGAACGAAATAAATGAATAACGAGGCATTTAAAAAGTTGGTCTTACATTTAATGTACTAATATTATACATCCTTGACTAGCTGTTTGTCTGTGTTACGTTTTTGCAGCAAAACGGCTGAACAAATTAAGATTTGGTACTAGTTGTTTCCCGCAGTTTTGTCCGTATCCTGAGAACACAACTACGCACACCCGGATTAAAAGTATACTATGTACTAATCTAGCTTAAAATCTATGTGAGTACCAACTTTCACCCAAATACGTTTAGTAATTTTTACGGGATTTGTATACAAACATATAGACGGACAAAATACTAGAAAGAAAATATTAAGAATGTTTCTTTTTTGCATAATTTAAAATTAAATATCTATAATGCACAGACATCGGGTTGTTACAATTTTATTATTATGTAATAGATGGCGTCGGAGATAAATAAAACAAAGAAAATGATACAGGATACTTTTTATTGGGATACATGCAATTGCCCCTTCAGGATGCGACTGAAACTCCAGGAAACAGCTCCAGCTAGTACCAATGTAAATTATATGAGTTCGTGAGTATTAAAAGATAAATAAATTCTACGCTCAATAAACTCGTGGAAGCCAACCCAGACTGCGATCTATTGGTGGATAATTACACCAAATTAATGGTTAATTAATGGTGCCTGCATTTTTGTGAGGCTAATATTATTTAATTATAGTTATTAGTTTACCTATTATATAATACTCTGGTTCATGTAATTGGTTTCTTAAGCCGTATAAATCAAATAAATAAATACGAAAAATATGTATTATTATTAAATAAATAAAAATAATTTCTGTACTGTATATTTTACATTGTTTCGGCAGGCACCATTGGTTCCCATAGTTCCCTATATTCTAATCCATTATCATCCCATCACAATAGCCCAAGTAGTATATTTTCATGTTTTGCAGTAGTCCTGCGCAAGCCGGGGATTGTTTTATTTTGCATTTCTTTAGTATACACAGGGATAATCGTCGGTTTTGTGTCATCATTACATTTCATTAAAGTAGTCTCAAAGGGCTTCTGCGTGTTGGCTTCGGCCCCACGTTCACCTCCCAAAGATCCAGAACTCCTTAGTCCCGTGCATGGCAGAGGGAATTCCGTACTCAAATATACTTTAAAGAAAAAAGAGCGAGCAAGTGGGTAATGACGCTCACATATGAGAAGACTGTAGAACTACTTTGTAATAGTGATATTGTTCTACGCTTACGCTCACGCTTCGAATATTACAAACATAATGTCATTAGCTTAACTTGGGTGTCTGATCAACATCTATGAAAATTGTTTGAAAATAAACTATTATTAAACTTTTATCAATTTATATTTAAGTTTATATTTTAGTATGTGTCGTGTACAATTCGTTGTAATTCACGTAAATGGTTTTCATTTCATACTATGTTCTCTTAATTAATTTTCCTTTCACAGGTTTGTTCGCAGAATTTTCTTTTGATGTAAACAGTACTTGTACACTGTACACTTAAATATTCTTTATATTAATCATCTCTTTGTTTTATGTCAAACGAACTGACTACAAGTAGATCAAGAGAAAAGTGAATTTCTTTGAAGAAAGCTATCACTGGCAGGAGTTTTGCAATGAATTATGAAATAATGATATTTTATAATAATATACATCATTATGATCATCATTGGTCTATTAAATATCCCACTGTTGTGTTCTCTGTTGGGCTCTTCTCATACAATGAAGACATGGGAGGTTTCTCTAGGATATAAATTAAATAACTTTAGAAGCATTTTATAATATGTCAAAATACATTATTTTTTTAAAGCCAAAAGTTAAAGGTTAAGCTTACTTTGTGGCTTCCTGATACATTAATATAAATAAATATTTAATCATCAAGATATACAGTATCTTGAATAAGAAGTATCAGAAGTAATTCCTCATACCAATTCAATCAACATCGATAAAATATCAACATTTCAGTAGAAAATACATACATACATCATAATCCGTCACTGAGACGTGAGAAATGTAGCCAAAAGCGGGAATTTTCTTAAGAGTAGTTGGCGGTCCAGATCAATCTTCAGATAGCATTTGTATCGTATTCTTTTTATGTATTATCTAGCTTTGTTTTGTATATATTGTACGTATCATTTTGATTACACGTGGGGATACGATAAAAGCGAATGGTTTTGATATTGGTAAAACATTATTTATTTTAATTATTTGCTTAAGACGACGACTACCGCCAATGACCTTGAGCAAATGGGCGGAGCTTGAGCTTCCCCCCCGCGACCCCGCAATGCACACCGCACGGTTGTCATTTTATATTTTGAAGAACTTTGACGGGTGACCATAATATTATGTAGAGATTCTAAGGACAGTCGCATATTGTATTTTGATATGCATGTCTAAGATATAAAAATCGATATACAAATAACATCTGTCTGAGTAATACTTCGGAACACTAATTTTAAATTTCCAACCCCCACTGCATACTTCGTTTGCCAGAAAAGCAAAAATATTTTCAATTTCTTTAATCTGCAAAACATGTTTATCGATCTGAATTGTTACAAGTTTCAAGAAAAAATTCTGACAACTAGCATTCTTGAATTAATCCGCTGTGAAAGATGGACAGACAGACAGACAAAATCGCACCATAGGAGTTAATTTTTAGGCCATATTGGTGTCCACTTTGAGCTCTTCTAACAGAAATGCACGCAAGTTTTTTTCATATTTGCATTTTACGACATCTGCTGCTTCTCAAATAACTTCAGCTCATCTTCACTTGTATAGGAAAATCATATTAGTTTTGTAAGGAGAGCCTGGAAGCCAGTTAATTAGTCCGACGTTTCTGATCCATCTGTAAAGTGTCCGACCAAACCTTTGGCATCAGCTTTGGCTAAACCATTAGCTTAAAATTGACCTAAGTTTTGACACCAACAGAACCGAAATTGAATAATCTATTACGTTTAAAGACCTAAAAGTGAGTGAGACTGTATTACAAATGATGTTAATATTTTAAATAAGCTGCAGGTAGTTTTATTCATATTATTAAGTTGATACACCGAACATATTAGTAAAAAGTCATTGTGGCTTCTTTGCTAAGGCACCTGCATCTCATTTATGAGTATGCAGATTCGAACTTCGAAACCTAGAAATTACGAATCTGACTATTCCAAAGTTTTACATGCACTTTTTTTAGTATAACTTAGACACCATTGACTAACGGTGAAGGAAAACATCGTGAGGAAACCTGGACTACACGGTCTGAAATCACCAATCCACCTTGAAAAAGCGTGATAATTAATGCTAATGCATGTCTATGTCACACCCAAAAGTGGGATAGTAAAGATTCCGATTATGATCAGGATTTTTTTAATTTTTACCTATCATGAACAATGGAATATAACCCGTTTTGGGCCTAATTTTGAAAGTGCCGCAAAGCAAAAAATCAATGCAAAAATAAATGTGCTAAATTCGGATATAGACTTTGTCTGAATGAGAATTAACTGTTACATTTTCAGCACCAAATTTGTACGACCCTTTTCCACGGTTTCATGCATTATTGAAGAAATAAAGTAATGGAAAAAAATCCTACCATTGTATGGCACTTCGATAATCTTTTAGAAAGATGCAATATCGATTTTTGACTTTGAAACCATTTATAATTACCGATTTAAATATTTTTGATCTTTATCTTTTTACCTTATATTACTAATATAAGGTTTTTTTATAATATATTTTATCAGAAAAACTCACCGCAAAAATTGACAGATTTTTTTATAAAAAGATTATTAAATTGACATGCAGTAGCTCAATTTTCATTTAGTTTTCTTATGACAATTCATCGGAATTCAAACATAACCTTGGAATTGGAAAATGGTCGAAATACCATATTAAGAAAAGCATTTAAGAGAAAAATGTACGGAAGTCTAATTATTTCAGAATGTTTGTTTTACAAACTACGGAGAGTTTTTTTTAAATTTAATTCGTATACCAAAAGATGTCGAAGAAAACGTAAAAAATATTAGAATATGCATCAAGCCTTTATATCAAGCCCTTTCATAATTATGATGTAGAAACTACACTTTGTAATTTTAATTCCCATTTTTCCTCGAAAGTAATAGGTAGTATTTTTCTACTTTATCCATTTGCGATATATTTCAACAATTATTCCAAATCGATAAGGTTAGTTATTCCTGAAGTAATTATCAGCTCTGACAGACAGACAGAGAAAGTCGCATCCCATAAGGGTTACTTTTTACTATTTTGGTTCGGAACCTTAAATATACTATTTGAATATATCTTTTTTTTCGTTTTCAGTTCTTCTGTCTTTGACTTCTGGACCAAAAATTAAAGAAGATCAAGTCCTTTTTATTTATCAGGGCTTTAGCCAAAGAATTAAGCGATTGCCTATTAATCGGCTTAGGCCTAGCCAAAAATCGACGTTCTGTCGGATACTAATTGGTGTTGAAAATAAAACATAAGAGTGGCATAGTGAAGTAGGACCTTCATTTCTAAAACACTATGCTTCGTCTTATCTTTTAGATTGTGTGTATATAATATTATCCCACATTAGATACCTTGACTAATAGATTAATATGTATATCATATGTGACTGCTTACTTGGCGTTTTTACTAAACTTCGAAAATGGTTGCTATGTAAAGCATCACTACCCAATGTTACCAGTAAAAAACCGGCCAAGTGCGTGTCGGGCCACACGCAGTAGGATTCCGTAGTAGGTCTTAGTTAGTCAACTATAACTATGTAACCGGTGAAGCCTACTTTGCCGTGATAGTTTTCGAAAGTTAGTTTTTTTTATTTTTGAAAGACCTATCTAACGATACCCTGCATGAAGGGTTACGCAACAAAAAAAATATTCATCCTCATTTCACGTGTTCGGGAGCTCCACTAAATTATTTTATTTTTTTATTCATTTTTACCACTTTTTCGGCGTGATCAATACACATATCTATACTAAATTTCAGCTTTCTAGTACCAAGAGCCTCTGAGCTATGCCGCGAACAGACAGACAGACGGACATTGCGAAACTATAAGGGTTCCTTGTCGGACTACGGAACCCTAAAAATAAAACTAATGTAACCAATCCAAAATAGGAAAATGGTCTAGCTAAAATAGTCAGACAATACAATACATCTTACAATTTTACATTTTACAATACTCTTTTAATAGCGTAAGCTTATTTTTTTATCATATTCTGCATTTTTTTTCAAATTCGTCTCGTAGCAAAGAAACTCGAACCCAAATTCACGTGTTTAGAAAAATATTTTCATTGGTAATAATTTAGAATAGCGCCACCTTGTTACCCATGGATAAACCGTTTTATTTACAAACCATTAAGTTTTGTTCTAAGATATCATCCTATGCCCTGACTTATAGCTACTATTTCTATAAATTCCAAACTATTAGGAAATATTGTAACATAACATGAAAGAATTTTAATTTTGACGATTATCTCCGACCTACATGTAAAATTTAAATGAGGTATGCAATATTCTCGTTTTGAATACGCAATGTATTAAAAGAAATACATATTTAAATCCTAAAGTACATTTAATTATTTAGTAAGTCAATAACAAAATATATTTGTCCTGCCAAATTTAGATACACACATTTTAGATTATGACAGATTATGGATGATTTGGTTTGAAAACACGTTATTCACATCAAAAAAATATTTTATCCGCATGTAGTGCCTTTTCAATGTAATAATTATAATTCACCAGTCATCTTATCACAAATATAATAATTTATTTACATCGTAATGTGCTCGCTCTGAGTGACAGCGTCTACCCGTGACAGTGGTCACGGACGTACTGCCCCCGTCGCCCGGTGGAGCCCCTCCGTAATTTCAACTCAACGTTTTGACAAAAGCACAAAAATTTACGTAAATGTACGATTTAAAAAAAAAATACGTATACAAAAAGACAGATAATTAACTTTTCTATAAAATGGTACAGGTTTCATTAAAATCCGCTTGATAAATTCTATGTAAAACTCAGTTTTTCTTCTGCGTTAGACCTAACTTCATGATTTTTTTATACAATGTTATAAATACATAATTAAAAAAAAGTTATACAAAATTATCAAGCATATGCTCTAGTTTAGTATATATACTTTTCAAATCATGAAAACAAGTCGTTAAAGCGTAATCATTAGCTTTAAAAGGGCCAAAGTCGTATATCGCCGCCTTAATTAAAACTCAAAGCTGTTAAAATCCTTTCTTTAAATAACTATTTCAGGCACACTTTAATATTCGCCGCTTTCTATCTATTCTAAAGTGCAGTAGAAGAAGAAGTAAGTAGAAGCGGAAGAGGAATTCCTAGCTAAGTAACAGCCGCATGGCTCGACCGACTGACCTTGATTGACTCGACCTTGCCAAAGTAGGTACATGGATCTTTGTCATAGCGAGACTCCTCCGTGCCTCGGAAAGTCCATAGTATGTTATAAAATTGACATACGCTTCTATAATCACATCGGTCTCTGTCAGACTGCTAACAGGATTCAAATCCAGGAAAACCCTTCAAGGGCAAACTACAGAAAATTTCTATGAAAAGAGGTAGGGTCTATTATGAACTAAGAGTCTTGCAATGACCAGAAGACTTTAAAAGTCCGGCAAAGTGCGCGTCGGACTCGTGCACCGAGGTTCCGAACTTCGGAAGGAAAAATATACTAAGTAAAGTCGCAAATTACTATGTTTTTTCCGACCACATAAGAAAAATTGTTTATTACTTCAAAACTGAATTTTTAAACTGTTTCAAATTTCAAGTCGATAGCATTAGTAGTTCCTAAAAAAAAATCTGTGACAGACGGACAGACAAAATGGTTCCTTTTCATCAGATTAGTTTAGACTCCTAAAAAGGGCAAACCACGTCATATCAGAGGATGAAGTGTAGTTAAAAAATCATTGTCCAGTTCCCAATCATTTTTCAGTACTAGAATACACCGAGGCACTTTGTTTCGGCTTTATTCGCACACCACTAGTTTTCTATTTGCTTTGAATACATGATTGATAGTGCAAAGACTAGAATTTATGTCGATACCATCGCTCGTTCATGCGAGTTCAAAATAAACGACGCAGACCATGTTTATTACTTCTACTGTAACGTTTTACGGAATACAAAAAAAATACGAGAACATACTCGTAAATAATAAAAAAAATATTTTTTTAAAGTCGATTATGTTTAGACTTAATTTGGGAGTGGAAGTGGAAGTCGTCTCCAGCTATCTACAAATTACAAATTGCAATTGCGCTGAATACATATTTAGACAAATCCTTAGGTACTAATAAATACGAAAGCCACTCTGTCGTCTGTTATGCTTTCACGGAATTAGCAGCTAAACCGATTTGGATGAAATTTGGTACGGAGATAGATATAAATCTTGAGAAGGACATAGGATAGTTTTTATTCGGATGTACGAATTTGTTCCCTAAGGACGTGAGTAAAACTGCGAGAAACAACTAGTATAATATACATAGTGTAACTATACTTCCCTTGTACTCAGACTGCGTTTTGAAATCAAATGAATTACAAAATTAAGTAATTTCAACACACGATGTATTTTCTTAGCGGTAATTACTCTGCGGATAAAAAATATACTTAAGTTATCTCTATGCAAATTTTCAACTAAATCAGTTCAGTCATCCTACAGTACCGTCAGTCCTGACGCCGTCTACTACATACGCACATACTATATATCACAACACGTAATTCGATACGCAAAACTTCGAAAACACTTCAATACTCGCTATAACAACAACTCAACAGATTAAATCCGTGTCAAATTACGAACAGAGCTCTGTATTAATAACACGGTCAGATAAAATTTGTCAGGGCTGCCTAAAACCCGTTTAATCTGATCACATTTTGGCGTCCCTAACCTCGTGTGGAAACTAATTTGGCTTTCGCATTCACACCGGCACAGGCATGCATAACAAATGCCTGGTTGAGCGATTTATAAAATATGCACACACTGTCAGATTGCGATTTAGCCATGAATCTTAGGTGATTCAGTAGGGTAACACGGGCGTACTCGTAGATCTCACTTCGTTATCGCTTTTATCCGTATTACTCTTATATTAATATTGTATATGTGAAAGTAGCTTTAAGTCTATGACTCTCTATCACTACATAGTATAAAATAAAGTTGCTTTCTCTGTCCCTATATCCCTATGTATGCTTAAATCTTTAAAACTACGCAACGGATTTTGATGCGGTTTTTTTTAATAGATAGAGTGATTAATGAAGAAGGTTTTAGTATATAATTTGTCAAGTTTTTGTATTCATTAGCTAAAATATCGCGGGCAAAGCCGCTGGCGGGAAGCTAGTATAGTATAAAATAAAGAGGGGTAAAACAGTGGGCAGTGTGGGGCAACCACCCACGGCCTCGCGGTGCAAAGGGCCTCGCGCCTCACAGCCATGAACTTAGAGACACCGACTTTTGAAGCGATGTGTTAGTCCACTAGCGTTTAAATAAAACTATTTTTTATATTTTCAGTATTTTTGAAAGTTGGTTGTATTTTTTCTTCTTGCACGCCTCGTTAGAGGGCCTCGCAAAATGTACATTGCCCACATTAAGTTTAGGCCTTGCGCCGCCATTGCTCGTAGCTAAGTAATAACCATGTGGATCGATAGATTAGCAAGGTTAAGTAGCGCTAGGCGCGGTCGGACCATGGCTGGGTGACCATTTTCTAAATATAGCGAGCACAGAAAGGTCGTAACTAGGAGAACACGTAAAGTTATCGGACCTACGCCCGATCTCTCTGCGGTCGGGTTGGATTGCCGACCCATCGGACTATGAGAGTGATGGAATAGAGAGTGCACCCGTGTCTGTGCAAGCGTTTGTACACTATAATATCTCCTGCATACCTGGCTAAATCTTTATTGAAACAGGCCGCCGTAGCCGAAATTGGTCTGCAGATGATTATTATTATTAAAACAAAGTCGCTTCCCGCCATTTGTGCGCTTAGATATTTTAACCAACGCAACGGTTTGTAATGTGGTTTTCATCAATAAGCAGTGTGATTCAAGAGGAGGATTAATGTGATATGTGAATAATATAAGAAACATGCATATTATAGTAGAGCATCTTTAAAATATCTACATTACACCCGTGCGAAGCTAGGACGTCGTAGTCATTGGTTTACGATGAAATGGTTTAGCCCAATTAGATGGAATTTTGGTATGGACAGAGATGCGTGAGAAAGGACATAGAATATTATGTTAGGTTCTCGGACCGATATTTTGTTGCTGGGAACTTTTCTGCACCATTTTTTTTCTTCCCAGCAAAAACACATAGAACCTAGCAAAGGGCGGGCGTTTGGGGAACTGTCTTTTGTCAATTTGAAATTCAAAGAGTGCTGATTTCCAGCCTCGTTTAAAATACCTTAAAAAGTCAAAAATATGTTTATTTTGACTTCTTTAATTAAGGTGAGTGAAGAACTTGTGGAATAGGATGTGCGTAAAACCGTGGAAAATATCTAGTTATCCATAACGTTCAACTAGTTACTATCATCATTAACACCTTACCAGCGGAGAGATATAAAACGAATTAATATAGTTTTGTTTAATCCCTTTTATTTAATGCCTATTATTTTAAGGATTTCTTTTAATTTATAATTTATGTGCCCGGTTACAGTGTAATGTGATTTAGAATTATGATAAAAGATTATAACTATATAAACAATGTTATCATTAAATTAATTTTTTGAACCCTAATTAAAATTCTAAATTAATGGATCAAGTAAACGTACCTAAAACTTATTATTTTCCATTAAGGTTTTAGTTCTCAAAAAGGTAAAATAAAGAGATTTTAATTGGATTAGTAATTTTAATGGTAATTAAAACGGACTGAACATTTTTAGTAACTGAAATACCTCGACTATTATAATACTGGCTCTCTGACTTTGCGATAGCTGATTTATTTGATTTTTAGTGATATGATTATTCATTCATAGCTTACAGATATACGATATTCTGAATAATAAAAGAAAATCTTTTACGCCAAAAGTATACACCTTCCTAAAGGAAAGCTTTGTGAGCACAAGTTAGAAATAAAAAAAATAATAACTTGTCCTTGTCTATAATAATTCGTAACACTTATTCCAAGCTACCTTTAAAACACGGCCTCATCGCCTTTACTTTTTAGAATCTCTCTTGAGACCTAATATAAAAACTTGACTTTCGCAACTGTCACTCGAGAGATCATAAGCACATAGTAGAGGCAACCTAGGTCGTTGTTCTGGCGCCACACGCGACCTAGCCTTATTACAGGAAAAAAAGGAAAAACAAATGCCAACGGTACGTGCTCCAATACAGAAAGCAATTTACATTTTTCCAACAAAACCTCACAAAACAAACTGAGGTTTTAATAAGAACCGACTGAAAACTTAAAGATCGTTTCAAATACGATTGTTCTACTTAGCTCGATAATAGCCCTTCTAATCCAAAATTCGTTAATTGACCCCGCAATATCAACTCTATTACTTAATCGTTAGAGTTCATTGTTTTATAAATGAGGATCGAGTTACGACTTTCTGTCAAAATGAATTAAAGTAGCAGGTGGAATTATTTCTATTCTCATTTCTGTTAAGTATTACAAGGTTTGAATTAAAATAATAATACAAATCGTTTTCTCAGAAAATAATGTTTCACTATTTGAGTATAACAACTGCGGAGCAATTTTCGTTGCTTTTATATTTTTAATATCAAAGTAAGCCGCCCGGTAATTAATTACAGCGCTGTTGTTGCTTCAAATTATAATTGGGATTGCTGAATCACTAAAAAGAAGCAGCAATTTTTTTATACTTCTGTTTATATAATTAAAAATTAAATGTAATTATAACATAATTATACCTAATGTAATAAAATATTTCAATTTTGAAAACTGATCTAAAAACAATCCTGTATGATAAGCCATCTGTAACCAAGATACCCTTACAAACGTGAGGATTTAGAAAAATATGAAATGATAAACTTGAACAATATCTGTGTAATCTCACCATATATGTTATCAGATTACTGTTATCCCTTCTAAATCACATGTTATTCATTTCGACGATATTTCTGCAGCTATCCCCGATCCAATTGCGAACTTATTTATTTTCCTTCCCTTGGCTGCTGAGGTGATCTGAACATCTTCGTGTGTGTGTGTGTGTGAGAGAGTTTTTTTTGCGTGTAGTTTTATGCGATGTTTTTTTTTGTAAACTGACTATGATATTCTTAATCCTAGCCCACGAGACAGAACCAAATGGAATTCTTTGGCTTTCGCTAACTAATAACTTCTAAAAATATTCAGTTCATGAAAGTAAAAATATCATTAGGCAGATATAATTGCAAGAAATATAAGGCATTTTTTATTTGTTTAATCCTAACCTACCAATATTATAGCATGTGGAAGTTTGTGAGTACGTTTGTAACTCTTTAACGCCAACACTACAGAATAGATTTGGATAAAATTTGGTATACACATAGTTTCTAAAGGATTAGAATAATACAGATTTTTTATCCGGGTACATGAAAAAGTTCCCTCGAATACGGGTAAAGCTGTAGAAAATAATACGGTTTTTACTAGCACGTTTTTCGTTACCACTTATATAGAAACTTTCAACCTTATTCTTAAAGCATTACAGTAGATATTCAAACTGAAACAACTCACCTATACAATGGTACATCGTTCTTGTACCAAACGACGAGCAACAATACATCTGAGGCCTGTGTTGAGCGAGTGTCACACGGTAGTGTCGCGTCGCCGCCTGCCACCGCTGACACTTTCACTATGTCTAGAGACTCCGCTATGACACTCGGAGTCGGCCGGAGACCTGTTGACAATTATAACTGTTAACTCACTATGACTATCAAATGGAGTGTGCTAGGGTAAAAACCTTTAGACAGACATGTGTAAGAAAAACTTTGGTATTGTACACAGATAGAAATATTTAAAAAAAGATAACCAAAGTCCGACAAGGTTGTTTATAATTTATTGTTATTTTTACAAATAAAATTCACCTGTGATTTCTGAAAGAAAAAAAAAGAATAAAAAATATCCTGATTTAGAAAGTGTTTAAGCCACAAACAAATTTTATCAAGAACAGAATAATGATTAAGCTGTGAATATTAAATAAGGAAAAAAAACACTTTCATTTTAATAATAATCCTATCCTAACTAATATTATAGTAGCGAAAGTGAGTTTATGTTTCCATGTAACGCTTTCACGGTAAAAATGCCTATCCGATTTTAATGAAATTAAGTATAAAGATAGATAGGACCTTGGAAACGGTTATTTATCTTAGTGCGGCAAGTATTTCTCTCGGAACCGCGGGGAAAAGTTACTATCAAATAAGGACAAAGAATAAGGTTGCTGTACGCTTGAAAAATCCATCACATCTTCTTACAGGTGTTTGTAAAACCAAAAAACTCTTAAACAATGAGTTTATAAAAAAATACAGCAAACCGTCAAGCAGACAATGCAGTATTAAGATATAAAATGTACCGGCAAGGCACGCAGTACGAATAGTAATACCTTCATACCGTGCCGATCGAAACTTGGCACAGTACACCACAGGTTTACGGCCTAGTTAATAACTCTATTATTTTTCTGTCGAAAAAGAAACGAACCAAATCCGATGTGGAAATCCGATAAAGTTTTTTCACTAATAGAAAAATTCTACGTTGTTATATTTCGGTAGAAGTAAATGTCATTGTGCCATAATAGGTACGTTCAGACGACTGTAATTCTCTTTCTACCATTTTGTGTAGGTATATAATTAGTGATCCATTTGGTATAACTTTACCGGTGAATTTAATTATAGGTAAGTAAACCTAACTAGAACGTAAAACACAAATCAAAATTCATAATACGTCTTTTGGTAATCAAGTTTAGAGTTTATAAATGTAATATAGAGTAATGAAAAAATGTCGTGAGGGCCTAGAATTTATTAAGGCACCTGCATCTTAAATAGATGTGCAGGCTTGAAACCTGGCAAGTGTCAATATGATTTTTTTTAAATTCTAGTATGTTCTTTCTATGGTGTCTTGGACACCTCTGGGCAACGACGAGGAAAAGATTGTGAGGAAAGCTGGAGTTTTAAATAGTCTGAAATTGCCATACTCATTCATTCTTCGTATGAGAAGAGGCCTTTGCTCACCAGTGAGACAATAAGTGCCAAGTTAACCGATAGATGCTTATATAATCGGCCCGTTAAACAAAAACGTTTTTTAATCACGAAGCGGGATTTTTTGTGTTGTCAACTTCTTGTTCAACCCCGGCTTGGTAATCGACCGTTTTAGGAATAAAAAACCCAAATGATAGGTTATCCATCGTATGGTAGAAGTTTGAATTTATGGTAAACAGCTGTTTTCAGTTGATCGGACTGGTTTTTTTTATGGGGAACTTGGGCCTAAGTAGGCCAATGATGATGATGATGATGGTGCAATGGGTGAAGGTTCCGTTATAATACCAAATATTACGTACCAAACCTTGTACGGACTATATTTAAAACACATACTTGTTCAGGTTCTGTAGCTTTGCGTAAAATACAATCATATTTAAAAAACACCCTACACAGCAACAATTCCTGGAAGGTTTTCGCTCTTAAAACAAAGGTCGTTAATAACATAATACGTGATCTAATTCCAAATCCGAAAGGGTTGTGTTAAAAAAAAAATATGGAAATATGGCGTCCTGACTTAACAAACGAGAATCATGATCAGCCAGTAAGAATTTCGCGACTCGATTTCCTTTAGAAATCGTTCGCGAAATTCGAATTGTTCGTTCTCAGTGAATACCAAGCGCGATCGTGACAAATGGCCCGATTAACAATCCTCGTCCCGAGGAAGAGATGGTGCGACTAACGATGCAATATATCAAAGGATTTTTCTTAACGCTGACGAGATTCTGAAGTTATTTGCTTGTTAAATATTAATGTGATCATAACCGTAATGCTTTATAAATATTCTGCTGACGTGAGTGTATGGATAGGGCCTTTTGCAGTTTCATTTAGATTTCTCATTTTATTTTTAATGTGAGTATATAACAGTAAACTTGCAGCTGAACGCCAGTATCATCTAGATACGTTTTTTCAAGACATATAAAGTCGACGTTTAAATATAAGACTTTCTCTTCTTTTGTGATGGTTACCGTAGAAAAATATAAGCCAATCAGTAAGATAGCGAGGTCGACGCTCAAGAGAATCGCACTTTTATGCGCCAGACGTACCTAAGTTTAAGTCCACTTGGGCTGAAGTTAATGAAGCTTTCTAGTAGTTATTGTAGTATTTTCTGCCTGTGTTTTCGATGCTTTTAATCTAGGATTCTTCAAGGCGAGAGTAAATAGGTTACTATTTGAGTTTGCGTAATCCATCCTCCTCTGCATCGTCACACGACATCAGGTCTCCCGACCCTAGCTCAACGAGCCGGCCCGCGAGCTGAGCTAATAGCTTTCAAATTCCCGATTATAATAATCTTATATATTCTGATCCAGCCTGTCCCTTGCTGTCCTCCCCCAGCAACGCCCTAAGCCGAGGCCCGTATACCCCACTAGGGGGAGCCCTTAGCGTGTAGTAATATAATTTAACAAACATTTTATTAATGGTTAGGTGGGTCAGGGACCTGATTGAGAAGTTTCTCCTTTTGAGAAGGTTCCTGTCTCTGGAGCCGTATCCACCAATAACTTGAACCCTGTTCCCGATATCGGTGAATCCCTGTTTTTATATCTTTAAATGTTTTCTTATATGACATTATGAATTAAATAAATAAACGTAAAAAAGATAGCAAATCGATACGATCTATTTAAAACTACTTTTAACACTACCAATATAACTAAATTCAACGCTAACTGAATCAATTTTCCGCGACATAAAAACTAGAATATTTTACAAAATCTACATCTGGTTCATGGCTCGTCTCTAAAATAACCTTCCATTACACTGAACAGCTCCGATTTGATGAACGAAACGCGGTAATAAATAACACCAATTACATTAGCGGCTTCGCTGGCGTCAAAACGTTGTAGTTACCACCCGAAACACCACCTTTAAAGGAAAATACGGTAACCATACAAACATACATAGGAGCGGACAAACCTATTAATAGTCTTAATGGAGTTCCTGTCTATAAATGTCTGTTCTCCTCGATAAACTAGTGATATATATCTGTCTTGTAAAACAGAGGTAGGTATGTAATGTATAAAATAAGTGGGTGTATCAAATTTGTGTGGGAATTTTGAGGATTACGCTAGGTACACATTGTATCAAGTCTACGTCGCGTGTTACTGGTGTGTAACATTATCCGAGCTATGGACCCAAAATATAGTATGTTTCAATGTTACCCAATGGACTAAAATAAAAATAAAGAGGAAAAATGTTTTACTACTACCTAGCCTACCTTTGTGAAACATTTTATTAATGTGTTTACAAAAATCAATAGGAGGACGAATATTTTTTAAAAAGGTACTGTGAACACAACATGCCAAATTAAATATTTTTGCATTGTTGGTTTCTTTACAATATCTCAAAGAATAATAGATAGTACTGGCTTGCATTGCACGTTTTTGTCACAGTATTATTTTTGGCAACGTTAAACACACGTTTCGGCAATAAAAAAAATACTAACAAATTGACCAACTTATTCCTTAGACTTTCTCGGAATAAAAAAAATGCTGATAGTTCATTCGAATTTTAAACTCCAAAGAGTCGAAATAAAGGCGTTATAAATGTATACTTCTATAATAATAATAATAATAAAGCTGAAGAGTTTGTTTGTTTGTTTGAACGCGCTAATCTCAGGAACTACAGGTCCGATTTGAAAAATTCTTTCAGTGTTAGATAGCCCATTTATCGAGGAAGGCTATAAGTTATATCTATTTACGTTAAGGCCAATAGGAGGGGAGCACTACTATTCCACGCGAACGAATTCGCGGGCAGCAGCTAGTGTTTAATATTTTACAAAGCATTTTTATAAATATCAATTAAACAAACAAATAAAAATTAAACATCATATTTTTTTCGGAAGAACGACCTTCAGAAGTCATTGACCTTTAAATATATTCTGAAACTAAACAAGATTGTTGTATCATGGTTTTATTTCGCCCCAGAAACAGTCTACCTCTATTTAGCCTAAGTGGATTTTGATGAATGTTCTACCGAACAATTTGTCATATTGCTCGAGTAACTTTGAATGCGAGGGTTATTTACTCCGAGATGTTATTTCGTGACACATATCTTTATAGACATAATCATATAAGAGTGATCTTCCCGCAGATCGGTAATTAAGTTTTCATACCATACAAGCTGTTTCCAGCGGTTTTACTCGCGTCCTGCGGAAACTACTTCACGTACCCGGAAAAAAGTAGCCTGAAACTGTGTTCATAATCCCATCTATCTCCATACCTAAATTTCATCTAAATCGGTTCTGCCGTTTTACCGTAAAAGCGCAACTTAGATTTGCATTAACTATATGAGGTAGTAACTGAACAACCCTCGACTTTGCGAGGGTTAAAGAGCTAGGGCTGAATTCAAAAACAGATGATAGTTTGCATTCGGGCGTGCGGACCACACTTTGGAGCCGACACTGAACCCGAAACAGATTTATTCTCCGATGTACGTTTCACGATACAACCTTGAATACAGAGTTTTTCTTATAACTAATAATTGAGACTACTAGCAATGTGCGAAAATCTCGACACCGCGATGTAGAAATCGTTAAAAAATGCACAACGCCATCTAGTGAACAAATTACAAACAAATTTTAAATGAGCTTATAAGCTAATGGTGTGTGGTTGAATAGTAACTATTATACAAATGCTTTTAAACGAAAACTGCTATTTAGAAATTATAAACATATTTCCTTACAATCAAAAGTTATTAAATTAAATAATTGGACAGCTCCACATATTTTAGAAGAGCCAAGAAACTACTCTCAATAATAAAATAATTCCATTTTCACAAAACTTTGATAATATAAATAACAAAAACAAATTAATTAATTTAGAACACCTACACTTAAAATAACCGGCTTATTCAAAAAAGCTTTCTCCTCAATTGTAACGCAGTAGTCCAACACAATTATGTATAGAACTTCATCAAGGAACTACAACATGTTCCATTTAAAACGAACGAATTTATTGAGTACAGTCGACCTCGTGGGCCCTGACCTTATTCCCGGTCACATGTTATGCTGAGAATCATATGTCGTGAACTGACGTTAACTCAACCAATTGTGTAAAACGGACTAAGTGTCGGTACTTTTGTTATTCGGAATTACATTTCCTTACGGAATCTCCCCCGTTTTGGGACCGAGTGATTTCTTGTCACTTCATTTGTGAAGTACCGTCTGTTTTTGACAGATGATTTTGACAATGTTTATGCTATTTGAGTTGTTTTTGTTTCTCGCGAGGGTGTTGTCAAATTTTTGCTTTGTTCTGCTTTGGTCTTGGTCCATCATACGCCTAGCTTTACAATCTACTTTCCAGTCTAGCCAGATACTACTAAATGACAATATACCTATGTCATGAAGCCTTTGTCATCAACAGCCCAACTACTGGGTAATAGTGGTATCTATATACTAAAGTTAGGGTACTTATCAAACTTTCCAATTTTAGTTAACGAACACAAATGCATGAATATTGGATGCCATTTAATTGCAACGTAATAATTAATTAATATGCCGTCTGAGTAAAGTACGTCCTACTTTTAGCAAAATAATGCTCATACTCGCTCGAATATTTAAGAGTTTAAGTATTCGAAACTAAGTCTTACCTCACAGTAATCGTACAGTTAAATTTACAGATATTACTTTAATAAAAGTACTCCATATTTTAATAAAGCAACTTTGCAATGGCAGCTCGAAAAATAAACTACCTACTAAGATCCTCCTGCCCAAACCTGCTCTCGTCCTAAAAACTCGAAGCACCGAGCGAGGTATGAAACAAAATTTATTCTGTCACATTTATTTCTAACATAAAAAACGTTATTGGAAAAACGCGTCCAAGTTATGAACCTACGTAAGCACAAAGTGAAATCCGGATCCGATATCCCGGTGCGTACCGAATTCCGGCGCTAATCGCCTCGTTAGTCGCAATGCCGCATGGATTATCTCCCGTGAAATAATACTATGAATACATGCTTTTATGCAATACCTAATAGTCTATCATAAGCCTAAAATTTTGTCCAATTTCACATTCTATTGAGCTATGTCAATGTTGATTTTCAGATGTTTGTACATACCTACCTATTTTATTTTAGCTCTCTTTCGACGTTATTTGTGCTCTGCTATTGACAGATTGTCAGGGAGTGTGTTGTGATATTATTTAGGGTTGAAAAATATGAATTTCTTATTTTATTATTAAAGGCAACGATAAATGGTTGATGAACTTTAAAATTTCAGCATTGGTGTATCCATATTTAATGACACATTTTTATATGTGGGTGTAACCAATAGATTGAATATGAAATTGTCTTCAGCTTAGTATCTTGGTAATTAAAGAACCTAATTACTATTTTCATTTAGGTTCGATTTATGGTAGCTAATCCGTCACTTAAAACATATAAAATTCCCATATTCAGATAACATCAATAAGCTAAAAAAGACCTATTACTTTTTTCCACTATCGGAGAGCACTACCTACAAAATGGACGCCATAGTGAATGAACTTCGAAATTTGAATTTTATGACCGTTAAAAGCTAGCGGCCATATTTATTCATAAAGCAGTAATGTATTTCAACTTAGCGAGTTAATATTGGGAGTGGGCTTATAACGTTCTATATCACTTAAAAACGGTTAGGTCCGCCATTTGCGATTCAAAATAAAATGGAGAAGCATTAGTCAATGAATCGTTAGAATATGTTTCATGGCTTTTTTCGAAGTATGTTTCAAATGCTTCTCTCGCGCATTAGTATAATTTATAGTATATTATCTGTTTCCTGCGGTTTCACACGCGCTTCAAGGCAACTACTTAACCAACGGGATAAAAAATTGCATATAACCGTCTCCATGGTCCCGTCTATCTCCATACCAAAATAAATCCAAATCGATTCAGTCGTTTTACCGTGAAAGCATAACAAACATCACTCGTTATATTTTAATTTCGGAACAACATTTATATATTCTATGTCACTTCTACAACTGAGATTAATGTAATAACTTTGAGATTCGTAAATAAGGTTCGGACGTAGAGCATGTCAAAAAATTTGACATACATGTTTGTCTGTATGTCTAATACTGTATACTCTAAAAATATGACCCTCCTTCGGCAGTCTAAAAAGCGATAAAACATAATACAATTTATTATAGTGTAGCAAGATATGCGCGTATTCCCACTTGCCTAACATTACAGTTTTCTACCTTCTATTCAAAGTAAAATAAAATACTACAACATAAAAGAGAACTTTATGAAACTCATTTATATATCTTTATTTATATTTTCTGCGACTAAAATCCTTTGGCTCTGACAAAATGTAATTTCTATTACGCTTATGAATGTTTTTAACAAAGTACAACACTTTATTTCTATTAACGAACTTTCTCAGTTTGCAAAGGGTTGTTGCAAATTTTAAGACACATATTTAGTTAGATGCTCACGAGTTTTGGAATGGAAGTTAGTTAACGTTAACATTATTAGAAGTCAAAGATTCGATTCCTGCATAGAAAAAAAGGAAATGTACTGTTGAAAAAGTCCAAATGCCGGGTATCGGTTATCATCAAAAATAATATTTATTAACTAACAACAAAATGAATTCCTCGATTTGTTTGTTCAGTATTCTTTTTTAGGGTTCCGTAGCCAAATGGCAAAAACGGAACCCTTATAGATTCGTCATGTCTGTCTGTCTGTCTGTCTGTCTGTCCGTCCGTATGTCACAGCCATTTTTTTCCGAAACTATAAGAACTATACTGTTGAAATTTGGTAAGTAGGTGTATTTTGTGAACCGCTTTAAGATTTTGACACATAAATAGAAAAAAAGCAACAAATTTTGGGGGTCCCCATACTTAGAACTGAAACTCAAAATTTTTTTTTCATCAAACCCATACGTGTGGGGTATCTATGGATAGGTCTTGAAAAATTATATTGAGGTTTCTAATATCATTTCTTTCTAAACTGAATAGTTTGCGCGAGAGGCACTTCCAAAGTGGTAAAATGTGTGTCCCCCCCCGTAACTTCTAAAATAAGAGAATGATAAATCTAAAAAACATATATGATGTAGATTACCATGCAAACTTTCATTGAAAATTAGTTTGAATGAGATCTAGCAGGTAGTTTTTAAGTAATCAGCAATTTTCCTCTACAAACAAACTTAATTATGCGGTCGGAAAAAAACAAGATAATTGCGACTTTATTGCGTATTTTTTCTTTCCAATAGTCGGAACCCTCGGTGCGCGAGTCCGACTCGCACTTGGCCGGTTTTTTTTAAGTATGGACGTATGCAAATATTTTTTCACGCTCAAAAAGGTCTCAAAAAGGGGTTCAGATAGTCAGTAGTAGGTAGGTAATTGTGTGATACTTAGTCTTTGAGCAACTTTTTTTTTTTACATTCACAAAGATCGTTAGTATCATATACTATTTTACGATTATTTATTAATGTAACTACAAAAAAAATCCAGTTGAGTATTTACCTACTGTTTAAAAGTAAAGCACTAGCTTTCAGCTAACCCCTCATATTTGAACTAACATTTAAAATTATACGTTCATATGAAAACTTTGGCTACCAGCTTCGCGGATATTCCCGGGATAGTGCGGTAAATCTAAAAATATGCTAATGAAGCTCCTAGCTATACTCCTACACACGTCACAATGCCAGTACATCTCAAAACTTATTAATATAAACGGTTTTATTTTATACAAATTCGATTTTTTGACGGCCCACGCATTCGCGTGAAATTTCTCTCGAGCCTTTTTTCACAAGTACCTATGTATCGTGATACGTGACGGGGCCAAATTGGAGGAGGAAATTTGCCAAGAACACGTAATGTCTGAATTGTGACTTTGACGTTCGTAATGTGGAGAGAAGTTTCAAGTGTTGGTTGTCTGAGAGAAATCGACGACTCTCGACGTCTCGAGCGATGTTTGAATTTCGTGCGGATCTTTTCTAGATTTTACTAAGGTTATTTTTTAAAGATTCGTTCGATTTAGATGCTTAAGCAATCGAAAGAAAGGTAGAATATGGTTTTGCCTTGCAAAAAGGCAATAAAGTTACAATGACACTTATTACTCTCTGGTTTCTGTCTGTATTTGTGACTTTTTGACTTATACATGCCAGTATTCGTAAGTATTTTTGAATAAATCGACTTCTACCGATTGAATTGTAAAAATGAGACCTCTCATTTGATTTATAATAAAAATAATGTAGGTAAATATTATTTTTTTCTTACTGTGTAAGTGATGTGATGATCGTTGATCTATTCACAAGATTCAGATCAATTCAGATCACTCAACGCGAAACTATCGGCTTCATATATCACAAATACTGGTATTTTTTAAATAAATATAAATCATTTTTTATATTGAATTGTATATTAATAGGAAAATTATAATTATGGTCTTAAATATGGGTGATCTTTATATTTTTGTACACACCCCAAAAGCACACGTTTTATTCTGCCAATAATTAATTAAATTAACAACAATAATTTGTGGTCCTACATCTATTTTATATACATACGAAGACGCAGAATACGAGGATTTATTTAATTCACCAGTCAGCGCCATCTATCGCCAGTCGTATAATATTACTTATAACCAGGTAATATCATGCGACGCCTGACAAGCTATTGAGCTGCCAATCAAGAACGTGAAATGGTTTGACAAGCGGAAACAATACTTGATACATATTATATATAGATACATATATGTATCTCAAATTGTTCCTAGATTTCTACGTACCTATTTAATTGAGTGTATAAATATGTCTTTTGTTTTGAGAATAAAATTATTAAGGGTTAATTAACCTATGAACGACTAATAGTTATTTTTAATATACGTTGCCCCACGTTAAAAAATAAAAACAAAAATATTGTATCCTAGGCACGTTTAAAAAGGCTCTCAGACCCACAGAATTTTATTTGCACGGAACTCGAACACGCTCGCAGCAGTCAATTGCTCAACCACTACGCCGTTGAAATATTATCTAACATAACATTGGGCATATTTTATTACATAACTTAACTTTACATGAATTTAAATTATATGTATAATAACTAGTTTCGGATTTAATTATCAAGTAATTATAAGTTATACAACACTAGCTGTTTCCTGCGGTTTCATCTGAGTCCCGGAGTAGTTTACTTACTCCACGCACCCGGATAAAAAGTAGCCTATAACAGTCTCTAGGGTCCTATCTATCTCTGTACTAAGTTTCATCCAAATCAGTTCATAAGTTTTACCTTGAAAGCATAACAAACAAACAAACTCACTTTCGCATTTATGATATTAATTAGGATAACATCACACCATGACTGATGGCATTTATGTTGTGACGATCCACTAAGAAAGGATTTCAAAAAAATGGCATTTCAACATATTCGGAAACACTAGTCTTCTTATATATAAAAATGAATTAATGTTCGTTAGTCTCGCTAAAACTCGAGAACGGCTGGGCCGATTTAGCTGATTTTAGTTTTAAAATGTTTGTCGTAGTCCAGGAAAGGCGGTGAGAAAAAGTTAAGATATAAGGTAGGTGATACGAAGAACACTGGGTCATTTAGTACTAGATAAAAACATACCTAATACCGGTGCAAATACCTCACAAATTACAACAAAACAAAAACTGTTCGCGTTACATTTATGATTCTTTAGAAACAATGTTGAAAAATCATGGCCTGATACTTGAAAAAAAAAAAGGATAAGAAGTTCTCATTAAAAATGACGAGGAAGGACCTGGGAAAGTCATTCGAGCGGGGAGGAATCGGTCGCGAGGGGAACGTAAAACGCAGTCTACGAACAAAGAGTGGAGTACATTTTTTATTACACAATGAATCTTAGAAACGTGCTGCAAGTAAAACAACAGCTTCTCATTGTATGTTTGAGTTCCTATAATTTACCCACCGTTATTAAAACTAAGAGATTATTTTCTTGGCTTTACGAAGCTTTTACATATTGCTTGCCAACGCTTTCCAAAAAAGTGTCAGTTAAGAATACAAGTATGTACATTGCTTAAAAAATATTTGCTATAGATAATCATTTAATGTAATGTAGGTATATTATTGAATATTAAAATTTAAATACATCATAATTGATTTAGAAAGACGCTGCGATAATGTAAGTATAAAAAAAACTTTATAAACATAATTAATTATATGTTTTTTAATTAATTGCCAGGTGTCATAATTACGTATCGTAAATCATGTTTAACACGAGAGTTCAAGCAGAGATGTGTCTTAAGCATCCCCATTTTCACCCTTCAAAATTATTAACAAGCAGTATCAAGATACTGGACATTCCAATATTGCAAGTTGCCTGTTCAATTACATTTCAAAGTGAAGTGAATTCCCTCTTTGAAAAGGTAAAAGGCAATATTTAACGTAAACCATTCACCCGCCGAGCTAAGCCGGTGTGCAAAAGAGAAAAATCCACTGGAACATTTTACTCCCCCTGTATAGTGGCCGCGTATATTTTAACTCGTTCAATAGATCCGTGACATGGCTAGTGGGGGATGAAAATTCGTGGTAGCGCGCTGTGTGGTAGCTCCCAGCTTGAAGTGGGATGGTACTGGTGTTGAACTGAAATTGTATTATTTTATGCTTTTTGTTCCACCTATATTCGGTTGTTTTTAACCGACTTCAAAAAAAAGGAGGAGGTTCTCAATTCGTCGGGATCTTTTTTTTTTTTTATTTTTTATGTATGTTCACCGATTACTCGAAGACGCCTGGACCGATTTGCAAAATTGTTTTTTTATTTGGTAGGGTATACTTTCCAGGTGGTCCCATAGTCATCAAGTCAGGATCTGATGATGGGAACCCTGAGAAATCGAGGGCAACTTTGGAAAGTTGTAGGCATGCATAGGGTAAAAACTTAATGCTCAGGTGTATGTTTGATAACACTATTCACTAGTGCAAGTTTGGAGCTGACCTGATGATGGAGACGAGAGAAGGTCGAGGGAACTCAGCAACGGTATATATTAACTACCTCGTGTTTGGGCTTATTATGTTCGTATTGACGAGACCTTTGCAACAGTGAAGGTTTGGAGCTGATCTGATGATGGGGACTAGAGAAGGTCGAAGGAACTCGGCAGCTGAATATGTAACTACCTCGTGTTTGGGCTTATATTATTTGTATTGATGAGAACTTTCCACTAATGCGGATAGTAACAACTATACTTATCACTAGTATAGGTATATGTATAGTCACTGAAAAGCTAAACGTTTTTTACGACAACGTTAACGAGATGTTGTTACAATAAATAATTAAATTATTTACGCTTATTACAACATAAAAAGTGGTGTTTATTTTTTTGTTAAGATAGCAAGACCGAGACACTGAAAAGCGAAAAAATAAAAAAGCTTTTTACAAAAAAATTAAAACCGACTTCAAAAAAAAAACTGAAAAGTAAAAAAATAATTTTTATTTAAACGCTTTACGACCAAAACATCGCTTTCGAAGTCGGTGGCGAAATACTAACAATAGTAACTTACAAGACACCGACTTCGAAAGCGATGTTTTGGTCGTAAAGCGTTTAAATAAAAATTATTTTTTTACTTTTCAGTTTTTTTTTTGAAGTCGGTTTTAATTTTTTTGTAAAAAGCTTTTTTTTATATAATAGAACAAAACACGATTAAAAACTATTTTCATGTCGTCTTTTTAATAATATTTGGAATAGTAAGAGTAAGTTGAAATATCAATTTAACAATATAATATTAATGACTATAATTTACATCATTTTCGTACTTCAGAGAATCTATTTTATAAAAGAAATTGTATGACAATATTACATTTGAAATAATAAAAATGTTCTAAGAATCTTTCTTTGACGACAGTTTTGCTTATTTCTATGAGAGAGGAATTGGTATTTTTTTAGTTGGTACTGTATTTTATTTATATTCTTTTTCCACGTACTTGTCTCTTATTCAGCATAAAAACCTCTCCCAGAACCATTTCGAATTTGGGAGAGGACGGTTCTCAAAATAAAACTCTCTTTTATCGACAAACAATTTTAAACTCGGTGCGGTCCGGCTAATTCACATACGTAAAAAGGTACCCAAATTCCGTGCGACAACGAATTGACACTTTTTATCTTGGGAGAGTGCAATCACTCGGTCCACTGAACGGGTTAATTAATGAAATCTATTAACTTTCCTCTACTCCTTAGGGATGGGAATTGCTTGCGGATTTTTTGCTCGGTCATCCTATCTAGCCAATTTCCAACTGTTCGCAGCTGTGTCGATTTTCATTTTAAAAGTCGCGCAAGTAGTGAACTGTGCAACACGGTACACGTTACGTCTCCCAATGGGAAGGCTCAGATTTTATTCTGTTGCGATTTCAGTAACTGAGGTTTAGTACGGATCGGTCCGGAATTGATTGCGAATTTATTTGATGCGGTATTTTAGAAAGATACTAAACTGGACTTTGGTTAAATGCGTCCATTTTTTCACCTCGGTAGATATTTATTCAATCGAACAATATTTTTTTAGAAAATGTTTCGTATATAGCTTTCAGTATTTTATTTAGGACTTATTTTTTTTTTGTTTCCATTTGGTAATCAGCTATATAAATGTCAGCCTAATGGTATTACAAGCCTAATAGTCGAAAACGGCAGATAATCATTTGATGTAGCTACCGATAGTCTATTCTAGATCTAGATGTACTGGTAACCTTCTAATGTATATAGTATATATATATATAGTTAGATAGATCAGACAATCAACAAAAAGGATTGTTAGTCTCAACAAAATACTTATATGGGCAAAACAAATAAAAAAAACTGGTACAAAAATAGCTGTTTCTCGCGGTTTCATCTGCGTCCTAAAGGAACAACTTCACACATATTGATTAAAAGTAGCCTATACCAGACTCCAATGTCCCGTCTATCGATTCAGCTGGTCTACATTTAAATCAAATCAGCTATTTTACCGTGGAAACTTAACAAACGCACTTAAATTTAAAATATGAAGTTAGGATTCCTAAATAAAAATGTCTTAATCTTGCACTTATTTTCATATACTACCGAATCCCCACTGACATTAGATAGACTACATCTTTCCTCAAACATTATTTAGTATTCCATCTCCGTCCCAAGATAACATGTAGGCACTCAAAAGGCGTACAAAAGTGTAATAATGTAAACAAGATAAGATTCGCAATTAAAAATAAAGAGGCTCTCGTTAAATGTAATAGTAGGTACAATGATGCGACACGAGCATACATATTCATGAAATTTCAGTACACGCATTGTGCCATGTTACCGTGGCTTAAACGCTTCTCACATGTTATAAGGTATCAGATGGAGATTTTAAATTTGCTTAATATTAATTTGTTTGTAGTCTCTCACTCTTCACCTGTGGGAACATCCCACAGCCCCGGCAGGGCTAAAAAACATTGACACACTAGCTTCTGCCCGCGACTTCATCCGCGTGGAATAGTGGTGCTCCGCTCCTATTGGTCTTAGCGTGATGATATATAGCCTATAGCCTTCCTCGGTAAATGGGCTATCCAACACTGAAAGAATTTTTCAAATCGGACCAGTGGTTCCTGAGATTAGCGCGTTCAAACAAACAAACTCTTCAGCTTTATAATATTAGTATAGATAAATAACATACGGTGGAAATTAATAAGGCACACGCTTTGAATATTTAATACAATATCAGTACATAATTATATACTGATGATAAAGCAGCAATAGAATGCTACATTTGGCATAGTTAAAACCAACTTTTATTTGATGGGTTTTTACAGGATTTTACCCAAATTTTGAACTACTTTACGCATCTAGATAAAAACTACACTAAGTCCTTTTCTACATTATTTCTTACCAAAATAAAATTGATTCAGCCCTTTTACTGTTAAGCAGTAAGGCAGATTTCATGTAAAAGCATGAATGGGACATCAGCCATTCATGGGACTACAGAGTCTCGGACTTTTGGGAGGCCAATGGTGTGGTTTGGCTTTTGGATGGCCCCGAAGCTAACACGCAAAAGACCCTGGAAACAACTTTAATGAAATGTAATGACCCGGAATCATTTGCTTGTCCCGTGAGGGAACACGTGACATGCAGCATAGCAGCCAATTGCTCAGCCACTACGCCAAGCAGTATCAGTCAAATTTAGTATATAGATCGACACTGTCGTAGAACAAAGTCAGATGTGATAATACAATGAAATCGTGATTTTTTCAAAATCAGCTTCAACTAAACATAATCTATCGATATAAGCAAGAAAAAAATATATATATCTGGTACTTTCCGAGATATTAAAACGAACAAAGTTGTATTTCCAATACGTACCAAAGAAAATCAAAACTTTAAAGTGCTCTCCTGTAAAGTAGCTATTTTGTAGATCCGACTTTGTTCTACGACAGTGTCGAGATATTTAAACCTGAATAATGCGTTAGTTCCCTCGGAATGCGCGTGAAATCGCGGGAATAATCTAGTACAACATAAATAAATCATAATTCCCATAAACACCTATTTGTATCATATTGCAAACAAAATAAGTAATTACCCGGCCGCAATGCAAAAATTCTCAGACGGCGGCGTATAATTAAAAAATACCACGCAATAAAAATTAAGGACATTTAAAAACAGAAACTTAATTCAGTCTCGCGATAATGCACGGTATTCGCGTGCCGCACGTACTCCCGGATAAACGCGATGATTCGCTCATTTCACCGACAATTTGTTGTTCGCTTCAGCGGAGAACACTGTGCACGTATCAGATAAACTGAGCCCAATTTACGTGGGAAGATATCTCTATTCAGTAAGTAAGAGGGTACACAGACTTTTAGGGTTGGACTGCACTCAGGTGGGGGATATGGGGCAGGATGGGGGCAGGTGTACTGCAATTATAAATTTGAACTGCGCTTTAATAGCAAGTTCTGAATTAATTTAATTTTGCCAGCTTAAATAATGAACCGAATGTTTTCAATATTATCTGCAAGGATAGTAATATTATAAAAGTAAAGTTTGCAAGTCTGGATGTATAAGGTAATCTCTAAAACTATTAGACTTTCAGATTGTTTTGTCACTAACAGATAACTGTACTTTCCCTAAGACTAAGTTTACATGGACAAGTATTTCATGATTTTAAATAATATTTTTAAAATAGATAAAATGAAAACAATTATAATTGCACAAAATTGAAAAAAAATTAGGCCTATTTATTAATGCAATTCATTTCGCTTTTGAAGTGAGAGCAGTCGCTTGAATTTATCTACATATATAAAATACACATATAAAATGCTTTGTCCTAAATGACTGACTAATCAACCGCTTGTAGAGACCTGAAAGTTGGAGGATGTATTCTTTGTATGACGTAGGCATCCGATAAGAAAAGATTATCCGAAATTCTACCCCCAAGGGTGTGAAAAAGGGAAAAAAATTGTAGGAATCTTTGTCATTTTAATTTTAATTCGTATAGACCACGCGGGTGACGCCGCTGGCGTAAAGCTAGTCTAAAATAAACAAATTATTATAAAAATATGCCGTTGCGCATTTGTAGATCTTTTCTTCTTTCTGCTTTCTTCTGCATTTTTCGGTGTAACAAAACAATATTTTTTTATATGTATATTTATATATAGTAGCCTTGTTGATTTAGAGTGAGTTTCGTAAAAGCCACCAACGTAATAAATAAACATAATAGAAGAAATCAGCACTAGGACCACCACTACTACTTTTACTACTTTTTGTTACTTCATAGTGTATCATCACAATATTTTATTGTTACAGTTCACAGTACCGCGTCTTCACCCTAAGCAACAGTATTTCTTGATAAACTATACACGTGCTTGCAATACGCTGTTATAAAAATAAAATAAAATTTAATGTTTTATGTAACTGTAGTTGGAATGAATGGATTTTACTTTTGTTTTATAAAAATATTATATACTAGCGTCTGCCTGCTCCGCTCATATTGGGCTTAGCGTGATGATATATAGCCTATAGCCTTCCTCGATACATGGACTATCTAACACTGCAATATTTTTTCAAATCGGACCAGCGTTTCCTGAGATTAGCGCGTTTAAACAAAATGACAACATTTCCCTATACTGCTCTGCTCCTATTGATTGTAGCGTGATGAAAAGTATACTATAACTAGCTCAGGAGTATAAAAATAATTGTACCAAGTTTCGTTAAAATCCGTCGAGTAATTTTCGTTTCTATAACGTTTATACAGACAGACAGACAAAAATTTTACTGATTGCATTTTTGGCATCAGTATCGATCCCTAATCACCCCTGATAGTTATTTTCGAAATATATTTCATGTATAGAATTGACCTCTCTACAGATTTATTATAAGTATAGATAGAAGATAGACAATCTGCTTTCCGGGGTTTCATTCACATCGCGAAATACTTCGCACACCTAGATATAAAAGTATTATAATATGTATTAATCTAGGTTATAAACTATGTGTGTACAATTAATTTTATCCGAATTCGTTCAGTAGTTTTGCGTATAAGAGTAACAAACATTTATACATATATCCAAAAATTTCGCAATTATAACAAATATAAATAGCATTTATTCTTTATTTAAATTTTTATTTAGGTACCTGACCTGATCTATTTTTACCCAATTAATATCGGTTTTATTTACCTCAATTTATTGTAAAGGGAATTCCTCCAACGATTCAAGTGAGGCTCGACCCAAACCTTCATTATTTTTCTAGTTATTCTAACTCCACCAGTTACCACTTTTGAGGGTTTCGAGTATTTCACAAGTGTTGACGTCATTAAATTAATGAAATGAAAATAGTTTGACGAAGATATTTCATTACATTTTAGTTAATATTTTTATAGTTATCCATTTTTATTTTAACGGACTCGGTCGTTTTATGTGTTAATAAAGTAAGCCATTAGTCTTCTATATGATAGAATAGAATATTGCATAGTTATTGATAAGTAAAATCTATATATATAAAAGAAAGTCGTGTTAGTTACACCACTTATAACTCGAGAACGGCTGAACCGATTTGGCTGAAAATTGGAGGGGAGGCAGCTTGGAACCAGGAAAAGGACATAGGATAAAAAAAAAAAAAAAAAAGGTAGGAGTTGGGTAGGAGTTGGGTAGGAGTTGGGTAGGAGTTGGGTAGGAGTTGGGTAGGAGTTGGGTAGGAGTTGGGTAGGAGTTGGGTAGGAGTTGGGTAGGAGTTGGGTAGGAGTTGGGTAGGAGTTGGGTAGGAGTTGGGTAGGAGTTGGGTAGGAGTTGGGTAGGAGTTGGGTAGGAGTTGGGTAGGAGTTGGGTAGGAGTTGGGTATGAGTTGGGTAGGAGTTGGGTATGAGTTGGGTAGGAGTTGGGTAGGAGTTGGGTAGGAGTTGGGTAGGAGTTGGGTAGGAGTTGGGTAGGAGTTGGGTAGGAGTTGGGTAGGAGTTGGGTAGGAGTTGGGTAGGAGTTGGGTAGGAGTTGGGTAGGAGTTGGGTAGGAGTTGGGTAGGAGTTGGGTAGGAGTTGGGTAGGAGTTGGGTAGGAGTTGGGTAGGAGTTGGGTAGGAGTTGGGTAGGAGTTGGGTAGGAGTTGGGTAGGAGTTGGGTAGGAGTTGGGTAGGAGTTGGGTAGGAGTTGGGTAGGAGTTGGGTAGGAGTTGGGTAGGAGTTGGGTAGGAGTTGGGTAGGAGTTGGGTAGGAGTTGGGTAGGAGTTGGGTAGGAGTTGGGTAGGAGTTGGGTAGGAGTTGGGTAGGAGTTGGGTAGGAGTTGGGTAGGAGTTGGGTAGGAGTTGGGTAGGAGTTGCATACCACGCGAACGAAGTCGCGCGGGGCAGCTAGTTAAGATTAATTAAAAGAGAAGAAGTTGATAGTTTATTGTATAAGTAAAATTAAGATAGATAACAAATGTAAAAGTAGCTTTGTTTGTCTGTCCGCTTACATAATAAAATAGCTGAACCAATTGAGATAAAATAGATAATGCAGGAACATAGAACCTGAGGAAGAACAAAGCATAATTTTTATTTTATACACGTGTAGTAGTTCTTTAAGGATGCAGATAAAACTGTGACAAACTGCTAGTATCTTTACCAGCACTTACTTTCAACACGGAACTCTAAAATTAGCTTCCAGACGAAAATAGGTATGGCGATAAATTCACAGAACAAACTTTTTCGCTAGGAACTCTCTAACGACTAATTAAAAGTATACAATGTTGAAGCAAGTATAATTTCTTGAACAAACTCCACAAGTTGTTACATGCGGTAATGTTATTCTAGTCTAAGAAAGAACAGTATGTATTTACGTAATGTATAACTATTAAGTTATATTTCGAGTATTATTTATAACCTACTCATCTGCCTAGCTTTTTCCCAACGGGTTAGGGTCGGCTTCTAGTTAAACTAGATACAGAGTAGCAGTGTTTTATATGGAGCAACTGCCTATCTGACCTCCACAACCCAGTTTTACCGGGTAACATGATATCCCTTGATTGTCAGTTTCTGACTACCCGGAACGACTGTCAAAGATCTACAAGTGACAGCTGGGACCAACAGCTTAACGTGCTTTCCGAGGCACGAAGGAGTTCCGTTATGTCATAAATGGTCATCCATCCATGGACCAACCGCGCAAAGCGCAGCTTAACTTTCCATCGATCAAGCCGTGCGGCTACTCAGCCACGAGATTAAATATCCAACTAATTTTATAAATGGGAAAGTTTGTGAGGGTGGCTGTATGTATGATTTTCAATCTTTCACACAAGAACTCCTGGAAGGATTTGAATAAAATATGGTAGACACATAGTTTATTACCTATATTAATAAATAGAATACTTTTAATCAGGATGCGAGCGAAACCGTGGGAAACGAGGGTGAATCTTTTGTCCTACCAACTAATACTCGTACATATATACATACAAACCTACATATATCTACTAAAAGACCCAAATATATCAGAACTATTTCAATACTCAATACGTACCCACTCAACGTTCCATTTCAATTACAGCACATCATACAAAGTGACGTCACGATTCCGCCATTGAATCAGTCGTATAAACTTATACACTGTAAAGGCGTCTCCTATTCACCTAATGAAGATCGATATCTGATCCCAATGAGTACCTGTTACAGGGCTGTTTAATTTATTCGGGTCCAGGAAATTAGCATTATTACCGATCCCACCCGACGTTATAATTGGATCTTTTGTTTATTTCAACAGTTAGGGAACTGGCGGCATGAGCGACTGCCTCCAAGCAATACGTTTGTATGTACGGTAATGTGATTGATTTGGGCATATGATGTTTGTTTTTGTGATTGAGACAAACATTCAATGTTTTGAGTGAAATTTGCGAAAGGTTGGACTGCAGAGACTACCATACTTATCATCATTATCCTATTAACCCTTAGCTACCTACCCCTTGTTTCGGTCACGTAACTACCTACCTGGAGTCCCTCAGACTCCATACAATAAACTTCTCGGCTGTCAAAAATAAAACAATTACCAAAAAAAGAATGAATAACATACGATTTTAATAGTTTTTTATTAATGAAAAGAGTTATAAAATATTAAAAAAAACAAATATATTTATCAAAAAAGCTTAAATCTTTTGAAGACATCTGAAAAATACTAAACATTTACTTCTTATGATATGAGATTTATTAAAAAAAAATAACGTAAAGTAGGAACTTTCCTCCATTAATTTATAAAAATTTAATAATCAACTCTTAAATCTAAACCGGAAAAATAATAGAAAAGGCAAAATTTTAAGAAAATTGCAAGCCCTAAACTTTTCAATTTTTCCAAAACCCCAAATTTCTTTTGCAAACCCCACATATCTTTTTTGAACATTCGAGGCAAATAGATTTTCTGCAAATGCAACACAGTAGTCTAGTGTGAAGTCTCAGTCGTTTCTTCCACTAAATCTATCACATCTTAGCAGTTGATTTCTGAATCTGATCCGGAGTGTTCTCCGAGCACAAAATCTTCACAAATGTTTACATCCGCGTTTCTATTTTCTTCATTTTGTAAGTCGTCTTCACTATGAAGTTCTTCCTCCAACCACTGCTCAATAATTCTATCATTAGATGTAATTTTTCACTAAAACAATAAAAATTATGTGGTTAAAAAAAACACTTAAGTACCTACGTGGAGTCTCTCAGACTCCAAAAAAAACATTATACTCACCAGAGAGGAATCGCGCGCATGGGTAGTGTCGACGATTGCAGGTGCGGCACTACGAGAAGAGGGCGGAAGGTACAGGGACGCTTGAAAACTAAAGACGCGTATTTGACTAGTTATGAACAAAAACAATATCGTCGGAGTCTGAGAGACTCCGGGTAGGTTGTTAAGGGCTAATATTACAAGTGCAAAAGTTTCTGAGGATGAATAGAATAATTGTCCGGTTAAGCAGGTCGAATGCTGTTAGAAGCACCCTGCAAGAGGACATGTAGAAAAAAAAAGGATGAATAGATGTTTTTTACTCTCTCTTTCACGCAAAAAATAATTAACGGATTTGAATGAAATTTGGTATACAATTTGTATTTAGCTTAAAACCTGGGTTAACACATTGAATATTTTTTGTTTGGGTTCCTGCAGTAGTTCCCTAAGGACGCGGGTAAAACCGCGGGAAACAGCTAGTAATACATTATAATATATCTGTAGATAAGTTCTGTTTGTGCCTACTGATCTCAAAAGCACCTAATGGTAACAAAATATAAAAAATGGTACACACATAGTTTATAACCTCGATACTTTTAATCTCGGATTTAGACGCAATTCGAAGTCCACGCATCCGAAGTCGCGAGCAGAACCTAGAAAAACTGCGAGATTTATTATGTTGCTTACCTATTGAATATAAAAAGTTTGGCAAACATTTGATATTGGCATCATTCAGTCTACAAACTTGGTTTTCATTGACTTTCAGGACGCTATTCGTACCTATCCCAATTGCTGTAGTTACCTATTATCTATTTAGAGACGTCAAAGTGTACGAGTATATAATAGTACATACATACATACGTAGTAGGTAGTTCTTACTGTGGATAATTAAGCCAATAGCAAAAAATTGTTCCACTAATAATTTGAAGATAGGATAATGAACCGACATCTTGTCTTACATACATTCTATATATATATGATACTCCTGTACATCCTGTTTATATCGTACATGCATCCTGTCTTTAGACAATTTGGGGGATATGCGATGGTAAGTTTGGATAAGACTAGATAACACACGTACACGATTTTAAATAGAATGCAGTGCACGGTATTATGAATATTGCATTGCTGATCGCGTGTCAACGCTCTCCGCTTACTAGGTGTAAATTCAAACTCAAAACATTATACTGCAAATAGGCCTTTACAGACTATCGAGGAATGGGAATGATTAAGTAATATTTACTGTATGCTCCTAAGTTAAAATAGAAAATTATACAAACTTCTCAGCTTCTACAGCTGCCTATTAAAAAATAAATTAAGTTTATTAAGAAAATACGATCGACCGAATTACAATACAATATTTTTATACACTTCAGTGGCAGATAGCAGCTTTCACGTTAAAATAATCGTTTATATCACAATTAAATAGCCCAATTAATTGAATACAAAGAATCTGTAACGCATAGCAAGTCGAATAAACAAATGACTGCTCCTCACCAGAACCGCTATCTCTTTTAACGGGGCCACAAGCTAAGCGTTTGTTGAATGTTGCTTTTGAATAATGGATTTGACGGTTGACACAGCGAAGCTTGGCTTCATGATTGACAACCGAGATTGTGAAATTGATTGGAGTTTTGCGACAACAAACGTGTTTTCCGCACCAACTCCTAAAAACTGATGAGATTGCTCAGCAGTCATCAATCAATTTATTAACTTAAGCCACCAACAAAGAAAATCTATTACTTTACAATTTTAAACTGAGATAAGCACCGTGTTGTAAAGATTTTCTTGCAAAATACAGCTTCAGTACAAAATCCATTCGCTTTAAAATTTATATTATGTTGCTAACAAATTGTCACCGCGCTTAAGCTGCGGTCTCACACGACTATAAATTTAAGTCGTAGCTTCCTTAGATATATTGGGATTAGTGACGTTGTGCTATCAGCAGAAGCAGCTTTCAGAGACCAGGATAAGCAGCAATGGACTTTTTCCTCTATTTTCATGGAGGTAAAGTCGGGAATACTGCGCAATGAACTTTGCGATTCCCTGCTTCCTAAAAGGAAAATGTGCGGATAATATTATTGTTCCATATTATTAATCTAATATTACGGGAATGTTAATTAGTGCGTCTTTACATTGAGTAGCAAGCTCCGTCGAGAGTATAAAATTGCTTATTCAACAATTGTTATTACTTCTCCTTAGGGGATTTAGCTGGATCTTCATTTTAAATTAAAGAAATGTTAAACAGAAATTAGGTTTACGTCGCCTTTTCTCTTTATCTCGAACTGTTACTCAAGACGAGCTCTCTCACTTGAGTTCACGTCTCGCTAAATTATAAGCCAGCGATGAATAATTTTACAATCTGATTGTTTTACGTCAATCAATAATACATGCTAGTAAATAAGTATTTAGTCAGGTAATTATTGTGAGCTTTTGATAGAGATTTTAAGAAAATTATTATGAATTTAAATATATTAACAAACTATGTCTACATCTCCTTATTTTAACTCTTCTATCGTAGGTCTGCTGAAAGAAATTTCTTTAGAAATAAGCAGTGCCTTTGTACTTCACTTTCCAATTCAATCTGTTTGTAAATATTGTTTTCTGTCTAAACATAAATTGTTAAAAATAAATAAAAGAAAACTAGCGTATTTTTAAGGAATAGTAAAGATCGGCAGTAAATGAATATGATGCCGGCATCATGTCATATGTATTTAAATTTGGAACGATATCTCATACCTGGCCAGTGCCAAGTTAATTAGAAAATTAATTAACACAGGATGACCAATGCAATATTTCCAGTCGATTTTCCTCTAATTGGAACATACCAATGTGTAGACCCAATTAAGTGCAATAACATTAAGGCATCGATACACACGTGTGGTGCAGGTCGTTCAAATGATCTTCTGTGTGGATACAGCATTATTCTGCGATGCGTAGTGCGGAATGCGGTCGCTATGCTGGTAATTTAACAGTACAATTAATTTGTGTGTGTCCTACTTCATCTAGGAATAGATTGGATAGACTGCTTATAGTGAGTAGGTAATGGCTTCCTTAGTGGATGCTGTGGTCATCGTATTAATGTTATAAATGGGAATGTGAGTTGGTTTTTTTGATTGTTCGTTATGCTTTCACGGTAAATGTATGTTTAAAATATACAAAAGGTGCTAAGCTGTACCTACATTATAATATCCTAATTAAGAATCTGATAAAGCTTAGTATGCAAATAAATGGTTTGAGTTTGATAAAAATAAAATAAAATAAGATTTCCCGCGGCTATTCTATATATATGTCCTTTCCCCGAGTTTAAGCTATATCTTTACTTAATTTCATCCAAAACCGTTTAGCAGTTTTACACGAGCAACATGATAGCCTTTGGTAAGACTGGTTTAAAGATTTTCCAGCTTTTGTAACGATTGAAAAAGATCTACAAATGACAGCCGGGACCAAAAACTTAACGTGCTTTCTTAGGTACGGAGGAGTCTCGATATGTCATTGATGGATCCACCCATCTATGGATCGACCAGCCTTGATCGATCAATACGTGCGGCTGCTATTGAGCAAGCAAAGATAGAGTTATTAATTTCAAATAGGCGTGGTTTGTATGAAAGGCCAAATCCGATACGATTCCAAGAAATGGGACGGAAACTCGTTTACTTTTTACTTTTACTAAATAAACCAAGGAAGAATATTCTATCGCGTAGTTCCGAGAAAATATAGAATTGAATTTTATTTTGCAAATATAAATATACAAATCTAGGCATGATACTGAAATAAACCAAGATGGAATCTACAATAATTTGCTTTGTATTTTATTTATACCTATTTACTACTAGCTTCAACCCGCGACTTCTTCTGCGTGGACTTCAAATTGGGTCCTTTATACCGGGATAAAAAGTAACCTTTATGAAATTCCCGTTTATAAAATAAAATATGTGCATACCGAATTTCACCCAAATCTGTTCAGTCGTTTTTGAGATTAGGGCGCACAAACATAAATCTTATACAGATTTATTTTATGTATGATGATGATGATGACGATGCTGATAATATGAGGATGATAATATTCAATAATAGTCTAAGATTTTTTTTTTATAAGTGAAAAAAAAAAATCAGTTTGCAAAATGGTAACATAATAATCATTAGGACATCGATAATCGTGAAACATTTAAAAAGTCCTTACCAATATTATACATCCGAAAGTAACTTTGTGTGTGTATCCGTCAAACAATTTAACAGATTTGGATAAAAAATTTGATATAGGTAGATTAAAACCTGGGAAAGGACATATAAATAACAAATTGCTAGTCTTATATATCTTGTACTATAGATACACGTATCTAACCCTTTAATGAAAGCAGCCGTGATGTTATATCTATATCATATTGGCAATACCAGTTCTGTTCTAATAATACTCTATAATAATACTCTAAAAATAATCTACTTATTTCGTTATTTATACAAATTAAATGCTTTGTCCCGAATTATTGACGTCTCAACGCATAGCATAAACCGCTTATCGCGTGACAGCAAACACTAAGTGAGGATAATTTTGCTGCTTGGGCGCTGATCGTAGAGACCTTAAACTTGGAGGATGTGTTCTTTGTATGTCGTAGGCATCCGATAAGAAAGGATTTTCCAAAATGTTACCCCTAAGGGAGTGAAAAAGGGGGCAAATTTTATATGAAACTGTCATTTTAAATTTGAATTCGTATAGGCCACGCGGGCGAAGCCGCTGGCGGAAAGCTACTCATCTCTATACACAAAACGATAACAATTTTATTCAAATTCATACATCATACGTAGAAACGTTGTCAAACCACACAGGAATCTCAAAGGACTATTTTGGTAGCTATCATTGATCTGTGAATGTCAATATTATCTTCAAATGCCAATATTCCAGTATTCAGATTACATGATATATTATTACTAGCCTGCGCAAACAAGTTGGTTAAACTCTATTGTACTACATTGGCAATTATGGTACGAGTATAATTTTCCAGTTGGTGTGAGTTTGAGTATCGCTTATAGTCTGTGTTTTTCACAAACACATCTAGAAGAGATGGGGTATTCATCTTGTAAGATTAATAAACAAAGTCACATACACGTGCAATTCACGTGCTTAAACTAAAATATAATGTTTAAACTTTGTTTCCTCACAGAGTTTGTAAATAAAACACTTTAAGTGGAGGTAACAGTGATGACTCGCAAGTATCAAAATTATTTATTACGACTGAACAAAAAACAGTTTCTAACTACTAATATAGACAGACAAAAATACTGAAAATTGTGGTTTTGGCTTCTGTTGCTATAATTAAAACCCCTTTATAGGTTTTCTTCAATATCTATAATGTATAGATCATATATAGATGTATAGTATCGTATACCTACCATTTCGGTAGAAATAAATCACAAAATACGTCTACTTAGGTTCGAATAAACTTGCCCCACGAGTTTGTGACTTGCTAATAGTTTGCGACCCCGTCTGTCCGACTGCTAAAAAATACTAGAACTTTCCTCGTGACTTCGTCCGTGTGTATGTTGGACTTTTGCTTAGAAACTTAGTCCTTTGTGGAATTTAGTACGTTTTGGTTTTTTTTCGGTCTTCAAATTATCTCTTTACTTAAATATATAATCATAAAAGTGGGTTTTCTCGTAGAGTTTCTTGTTAAGAGTTAAAATATAATCCTACGTAAATGACAGTTTAACTGTAATTTTGAATTTACCACAAAAAAAGCCGTGAAACTCCCGTGTATCAAACCTCTCAATCGAACAAGACTTATCGAATAAAACTCAGTGTACACTGGCTATAAATTTGGCCGCGAATCTTTCAAAGATCACGCACCTTTACACCGTTCAAAGCAGCTCCTTCTCATGCAAAATACATATAGAACGCACGCAACGGCCCGTAGCGGACTCATGAAAAATAATAAACAGAAGTTCTACTACAGAAAGTCTAGTGGTTTTTTTTCAGATGTGAAATTATCAAATGACCCCTCCCGCCGTGTGTGGGGCGGGTGGGAGTGACTCTTACTGACTAAAACCAATCCATGTTTCTTCCTCAGCCCTGTCTATTCCGGGGGCGCGGTATCTCTTTCAAACGTCCCGCAGCAAGTCTAGAGGGTAAGACACCTGCATCACGTGTACAAGTGTGCAGGTTCAAAACTGGGCAAATACCAATGTGACTTTCCTAATGTCATATGTATTTTCTCAGTATATCTTAGACGTCACTGACTAACTGACTAACGGTGAAAGAAAACATCGTGAAGAAATCTAGACAAAAAAAATTAAGTCGCCTTTCCACCTTGAACAAGCGTAGTGATTAATTCCGCAGGGATCGGTTCTGGGGCCGCTCCTGTGGAACATCGGCTACGACTGGGTGCTGCGAGCCGACCTCCCCAGAGGCGTCAGCGTAGTGTGTTACGCTGACGACACGCTTGTCCTGGCGCAGGGGGGGTCGTACCAATTGGCGGCCGACGCGATGACACGCGGGGTTGCAACGGTCGTCGATAGGATCCGGCGGCTGGGTCTCGAGGTGGCTTTGCACAAGTCCGAGGCCATGTGGTTCCATGGCCCTCGGAATAAGCCACCTGTGGGATTCCAGCTTATGGTGGGAGGGGTTCACATCGGCGTCGAGTCGACGATGAAGTACCTGGGACTCGTCCTCGATAGCCGGTGGAACTTCGTTGAGCATTTCCGACGTTTGGCTCCCAAACTAGAGAGGGCCGGTGCCGCCTTTAAGCGGCTCCTGCCCAATCTGGGGGGTCCAAACGCCTCCTGCCGGAGGCTCTACGCGGGAGTCGTGCGATCCATGGCCCTTTATGGGGCTCCGGTGTGGGCGGGTTCGGTGGCGCGCCGAGGCACCCGGTATCTGAACCCGCCCGAGAGGGCCATGGCCATAAGGCTCATTAGGGGGTATCGCACGATCTCCCGCGAGGCGGCGGGCCTCCTCGCCGGATTGCCGCCGTGGGATCTGGAGGCGGGGGTCCTCGCGTGCCTGTACGAGTGGCGCGCGACGGCCCAACGCTGGGGCGAACCTCCGCCGCCGCGGCAAATCGCGGCTTGGCGGACGGAGCTCCGGCGTGATCTCATGGCGGAATGGAAAGAGCGACTGTTGCAGCCCAGCGCAGGGCACGCCGCAATCGCGGCGGTAAGTCCCCTCTTTGAGGAGTGGCTAGGGAGACGCCGCGGCGTCCTCACCTACCGCCTGACGCAGGTCCTCACCGGACACGGAAGCTTCGGGAGGTTCCTGCACAGAATCGGGTGGGAGGAAACGCCCGGGTGTCACCATTGTGTAGATCGCCCGGAGGACACGGTGGAGCATACGGTGGGGGTTTGCCCCGCTTGGGCGGAGCACCGCCGTGTCCTCGTAGGGGCGATCGGCGGCGGCGACCTCTCGCGTCCGGCCCTGGTTCAGGCCACGGTCCGGAGCGAGACGGAATGGGACGCCGTCGCCTCCTTCTGCGAAGCAGTAATGCTGGAGAAGGAGGCGGCGGAACGCGTGAGGGAGCGACAGGCCTCACGCCCCAGCCGCCGCAGGAGACGCCACGGGCGTCGGGAGCCGCGAGACGACTCCCGGCCACCGTAGGCGCGGGGCTGCGGACGGTGAGCTATGGGTGGCTCGCCGTCCGGCAAGGACCAGACCCGCGTCGACGGCGCGTTCGTGTTCCACGCGCGCCTCAAAGAGATGTCAGCATCATTGACGGGGCCCTCCCCCAGGGCCATAGCCTGCCGGGGCTGCGGGATGTTCGAAAGAGATACCGCGCCCCCGGAATACAAAAGGCTGAGGAAGGAACATGGATGGGTTTTAGTCAGTAAGAGTCTGACACTCCCACCCGCCCCACCCACGGCGGGAGGGGTCATTTGATGATTTCCCATCCGAAAAAAAAAAAAAAAAGCGTAGTGATTAATGGTGATGCCTTCTCTGTATGAAAAGAGGCCTGTGCCCAGCAGTGGGACAATATATAGGCTGATGATGATGGGAAGTTCAATTTGACACATATTACTTAATAAAAAATCTTTTTTGAACTCTTTGTACGTGTAATATTTGTCTCCAGGATCTAACTCTATACCAAATGTTATCAAAATTGGTTCAGCCTTTTTAACTGTTAAAGTGTAACAAACAAAATCACTCAAAAATTTTCACGACAAAATTATTAATGCTTTGACACGTCATGGTAAAGCTCCTGGCCTTATTTGCTAAATTAAAGAAACATCGATTCGTCGTTGAAAACTATAGTTATAACATCGAGAAAAATATACTTCTTTAACTAAACACGCTGCGATCGTGATTCCATCTAATATGTTTGTACCAGAAAGTACATAAATTGTGAACCTTCGCATTGTACCTTCTGTTTTCATAATTCTATGGTGTCAATTTATTTTCAAAAGGAACAATGCGAAACAATAAAAAGTGTGGAACGTGCGAACACCAGCCAGCGCCTATCGCGTGACCTTTGTACCTATAATAAGAGCGGCCTGGCCACGTTCTCATATTTATTGTTGTATGTCATTTCTGTTTTCACATTTTTTTCTACTCTATATTTTTAGTTATGACTAAATTATGTTTTGTCGCTGTGAACACTAGGAAACTTGTTTTAGAAAATAAAATAAATAATAATAATTAGAACGTTTATTGTTCAAGGATTATTGACTTACTGATAGGGAACACTGTCACTTAAACTAGGTTAACCTGTGCTGTAGTAACAGTTACAATTCGTTGTTGGTCTAGGTACTTATTTTCTATGTTTTATGGAAATAAAAGAAATATAGGAAGAAAAATATTTTATTGGCACAAAACACTAAAGTTGATAGAAATAATAAAGGAAACAAACAAGAAAAAAAGATAGAAGATGGAAAATGCAAAAATCTCTCATTCTTGTGCCAACAAGGCCCCAGCTCAGCATAATGTTGAGTCAGTAACAGTTTTACTTATAAAGTCCGATTATTTTTTAATCTGCTGCTTAGAAACGGATTAGCAAAAATCTCACCTACAAATACTATTTAGAGTTAATCCGAACTTAACTTAATAGAAGCTAAAAATCACACTCATTATGGCTGTTTAGCGTTAATCCGAACTTTTTAAGTAAGGATTAGTTAAGAAATGGTTAAACTTCAGATTACAGGTTTTTTTATAAGTAAGACGGTTAGAGTTTGACACTTACTCTCGGTCCGCCCACAGCAGTGGGAGTCATATTATTATGACCTAAAATTTTGTTTATCATTATCGGCCTTTGTTTTATCCCACTATTGGGAAGAGGCCTCTCTCTTTTATGGAAAGTAGATTGGTTGTATTTTAGACTTTCAAGACTATATAGGTAAATAAGGTAGGTTAGTTTAGTGTCATAGATAATTTTGGAACGTTAGACTTAAATGCTAACATTCAGGCACATTGTTCACTAAATATCTTCGTAAATTCCAAATTTTGGACCCGCTTTTCATCCCTTTTATTTTAACCCCCAGACCACAATGCATACTGTTAATGTGACATTTAATAATAAATCTAGTTTGATATTGGACATACTCGTAATTATATCTAAGACGATATTGGCAAAAGTATTAATACCGCAGGCGATGTAGTTAAGTCAACATAATATCGAATTAATTGAATTCAAGCTAGTTGTATTCAATTAACCGAATTGCTATGATAAGGTGGTTCTAAATAAAATACTTTATGAGATACATATTTTATATACAACAACATATTGGAAGTATGATCTGAAAAAAGTAGATTGACTTTAAAGTCAATTAGAATTTGTTCGTGCAAGCTATTGCCTCTGTAATTTTTGTCACATTTGGTTTTGTTTTATCCAGCATAAATAAACCTTATCTCCATGTAATAATGACTAAAATTGAGCTGGTCCTTTTGAATTTTCGTAAAACATGGTCGATGAACAATTATATGTGTACATGAAATAGTTCCTTCAGGAAATAAAAACAGTTAGAAATTATTTATTTTTTACAAAATGTTTTTATCTGTTTTTGAAAACACAAAAACAGATAAAAACATTTTTTTTTGCTGTTTTCTCAACTTCTAAGTTATTAATAATATTGTTTTGGGAAATCGTTGGGAAGTCGTGGTGGCCTAGTGGTTAAGGCACCTGCATCTCGTGTACGAGTGTGTGGTGTAACCTGGTAAGTATCAATGTAAATTTTCTAAAGTCATATGTACTTTCTAAGTAAATCTTATACGTCACTGACTAACGGTGAAGGAAAACATAGTGAGGAAACCTGGACTTAAAAAGTATGAAATCGCCAATCGGCCTTGAGCAAGCGTGGTGATCAATGCTCATGCCTTCTCTGGATGAGAAGAGGCCTGTGCCCAGCAGTGGGACAATATATAGGCTGATGATGGTTGGGAAATCATCATCATCAAGACAATAGTTCACAGTACTCAGAAACGCTATCAGTTTCAAACACAAAGACCCTTTTGTATCAGTGACGTTTCATCTTTGAAACATTTGCATGTGCATCATATAATATGCTCCACTTTGCTCGCAAATCAAATGGATGCCAGCTTTACATGTGACAGTACCAAAATGGCGTTCTCTTTATGAATATACTAGTTGTGTTGGTCACAAAGTCCTTTATCATGGTAATAGGTACTTTTTTTTTAATGATATTATTCACTTACTAATATAATTCATGGGGGTATTAATCTATCTGCCTTTCACGGTTTCGAGGCTGAACTGATTAGATAAAAATTGGCGTAGAGATACCTGAAATTCTGGAGAAAGACATAAGATAGTTTTCATCTGGATACATGAAGAAGTTTTCTCAGAATGCGAGCGAATATGTTATTATTTAGTCAAATATAAACCATTAAATTTCATACTAAGAATATTAATGCGAGAGTTTGTAAAGATACTTACGTATGTATATGACTCTTTCACGCAAAAACTACTCAAGGCATTTGTTTGAAATTTGGTACAAACATTATGTATTTGTATAATCTGGATTAATACATAACATACTTTTATCCAAGTATCCGGACCCAATTCTAAATCCTCGTAGATGAAACCCTCGGCAGAAGCTAGTTATTAATACAAAATCTCATCAAATGCCATTTCAATACGCAAACTTGTATTCAAATATTATTAGATCCAGGTATCGATGACATTAAACTAGTTCGCAGTAAACTGAACCGAATCCCGCGAAATTGTAATTTATAGTAGACAGGTAATATCCAGATGACTGGATTGTATTCTGTGGCTGTTGTTATTGCTAGGTGTTCGTACGCCTTCATTGTTTGAATATCTATTTGGGACGTAGTAAATAGTCGTGGTGGCCTAGTGGTTAAAGCCTCTCGTATACGAGTGTGCGGGTTCGAAACCTGGCAAGTACCAATGTGACTTTTCTGAAGTCATATGTACTTTTTAAGTATATCTTAGACGTCACTGACTAACGGTGAAGGGAAAACATCGTGAGGAAACCTGGACTTAAAAAGTCTGGAATTACCAATCCACCTTGAGCAAGCGTGGTGATGAACGCTCATGCTTTCTCTGTATGAGAAGAGGCCTGTGCCCAGCAGTGGGGCAATATATAGGCTGATGATGATGACATAGTAAAGGTTAAATTGGACTGTCTCTTGATCTAGTGGTTGCAACCGAGCTAGCTGTTAACGAGATCTTGGGATGGACTCTTAGGTCGGGCTGAAATTACTTAGAGGCTTTTAAAAAACAATCATAAAGCTGTCCGGAGTCAGGAAGTTGGCAGTGTTACACCTCCGTACCTGATTGGGTATGTTAAGCCGTCGTCCTTGGCTGTTACCTTGATAGTAGTTGTTGTAACAATTCCATTTCAGAGGCCATTAGGTGAATTTGAAAAACTCTGATACTAGGTTTTTTTTTAGGTTAGTGAACCTGTATGCCGTACGATAAGAAGAAGAAGGGGGTTGAATTTAGTTTAGGTACAGCTTTGAAACGTCTTACTACTACCCATAAAATTATATATTGTTTTGATATATATATTTTTTATTTTATTGATTTTTATTTTTTACTTTGAGTTTTTCCTTAGATGAGCTTTTAGTCTTAAAACTTATATTTTTTTGTATAATAATATAGATTGAGAATGTTAGCGGCATCTACTGATTTCATTGCAATGTTTTGATATTCAACAAGAAACCGACTTTAACCAAGATGCATAAAAAATCAAAGCGAAAGAACCCACTACTATCAGCTTGTTACGAGTATAGATCTATAGTCTTCATTGTCTATACGACTAATATATAAAGTTTGTTTGTTTGAACGTGCAAATCTCTAAAATTGCCTGACAGTTTTGAGAAAATGATTTTGCTTTTTATAACTCACCTTTTGAAAAAAATTAAAGGCTGTGACATAGAACGCAAAAAAGTGCGGATGTGCGATGCTACATAAACAACCATGTAGCATTTTTTTTTGTTGGGTGGGTGGAACCACGGCGAGATACTTATTTTTTTTTAAACTAGGTTCTACAATCTTTTACCTTATTAATCTAATACAAAAAAAAAACACATCGCCCGTGTAATGTAAGTCCAAGGTAAGTTATTCCATCATAATAAACTTAATAAGCAGTGTTCGAATTTTTCGCTAAAATTTTTTTGTGTTCGGAATTGTCTGGCAAAGACGCCCTAGGCTATAAGACGACCCTTGTACATTTTCGTTTTTCATAATACCTACCAGGTTTCTTGATATTTTCCGTAACGGAGAAAATAATAATATACTTTTTATTGTATAATTATTATTATATCAAACAAAGCAATTTATTTTTCGATCCAATAGTCTAGGTATATTGATATAATTATATTATCTTTCGTAAGTCAAAGAAACGGTTTTTCGCCAAGAACGCCTTTAACCCAGATGTTCGCGATCCTACATAAATTTTAGTGAAACACTTTAAACGAATTAAAAATGTTTTAAGGAAGTAATAAATGCGGAGTATTTGAAATTTATTACTGTTACTGAACTAAAAATTTACACCTTACTATCTTAAGGCTGACTTCACAGTTTAAAATCGAGTTTGGAAGAATTATTATATAACATATATTTTAATCATGTTTAAACAATGTAGTTTCAGAAATAAACGTCAAAATTTATACATTTATGTTTTTGTTAGTAGCAAGCTCTGTTTTATATGTCTGTAAATTTTAATTTTAAAGTAAAATAAATAAATAATAATATAAAGCATACTCCAATTTTGCTATCTGATAAATATCAAACTATTTTTTATCATTTTATTACTCAATATTTTACCGAATAGTATTTTCTTTTTCTACATAGGCAGGATGAGAGAGAGGGAAAATGTTTTTTCATTCTCTAAAAGGCTATAAACCTTACACAATGTAAACTAAACCTACGCTGTATAGAGTATTTATTTTGTACCAGGCTTTCGAGTTAGTCACTGATGGTCGGATTCAATGGTCAGTGCGTAGCGCAGATGGCTCCCACACAATCCAATTGAAGCCAAAATTCATTGTTTATTTATTACTTGTTGTCACAGTACAAGAGTTTCAGTTTTTTAAAACGCTTTATATTAAAATAAGAGGAGCGTGGCTAAGTAACAGCCGTACTAGTCAACCGATCAAGGGTTAACCTTTCTAAATCGCCCAGGAAATTCCATTTTATCGATCCACATAGAATCAACATTCTAATTAGGCAATCCATTGTAAAAATTGGTGTTATTATCATAAAATGTAGAAAGCATGGTGACCATAAACGTATGTTTATATTTTTATGGCTTAATGAGCTATACAGTACACCTCACGGTGTTGAATTTGTATAATGTACTCGTACGACTACAGTTTGGTAATTCAAAAATGCTTTTAATATAACGAAGTTGATGGGAAATAATGTAACCTATATACCATACATATAATAAAAAACCCCATACAAATCGGATCAGTAGTTTTTGGGAAAACCACGGAAATACAAACATACATACATACAGGTCGAATACAGAAACTCCATTTTTTGAAGTCAGTTAAAAAATGCAGAATTCAGTGTCTGTACATTGAAATAAAAGTTTAAAAAAGAAAGGAAGTGACTAAAAAGTGTTATAGAACAAACTTATCAGTGATTTTTTGAATTTGGTTTTGTAACAACTAACCTTGCTAAGATGGAAAACAGTATTTTATATACCGTTATTTTGCAAAACATGTGCGGCATTATCTGGTTTATTTACGTATTTTTTTTATTAGATTAAGTGGACCATCTGGCTGTGTGTTAACAATATAGTGAAATGATTCCTTATATAAATATGACTAGCTCGTATTCCTAGCGAAATAATAAAGTTTTAGTGCTTAGATCTATATCCAGCGTGGGCGTTTCTAGAACATAATAATAGTGATATTTAGATTACGTTAACTCAACAACGGTACGTCCCACTAATATTATAAATACGAAAGTTTGTAAGGATGTATGTATGTATGTCTTTCACGTGAAAATGGCTGAACTGATTAAGATAATATTAGGTATGAAGATAGCTTAATTATTGTAGGAGGACATAGGATATTTTTTATCTGGGTGTGCGAAGTATATTCCTTAGGACACGGGTACAGTAAAAGAAATTGTATATAGAACTATATAATTATATAAGATAAGTGCATTTTTTGTCCACGTTACCCACGCTGTACACAAATGAAGCCTAAAGGTGCGTACATGTTATAAAACATTGTTATATAACATAATTCAATAATGTGGATACTAAATGTTATGTTGTATAACATTTGTAAATATTAATAATATTGTATCTAACATAGATTGTTATATAACACAAGTTACATAACATTTTATCTAATCTATTCGCACCTTAACACGCATGGCGTAGTGGTGAAGCGGTTATTTCAACTGCTTTCGTAAATAATAACGATAATTTTATTTTTTAATTTTGTAAGCGAATTTATATAATTGAACATGAATTTTCATTTCGTATTTAAACATTATTCGAATAAAAAATCAGTCAGTAAAATTTTAATAAAGGTCAATTAATTGAAAGTCGAACATCATAAGACATCTATTATGTGAAAAATATCAAGGACTGTCAAAGTAAAAAGTTGCCTTCTAATCACATCGTTGATATAATAATATGACATCATTATTTTGTTGAAAAGAATTTTATGTACTGTGATACTTTGTAAAATATTTTGAAGAAAATATTTTTTTTATAATTTGGCATATTTTTCCTATATAATATACATAATATTAGGCATGTAACTAATTACATTGGAAAAATATATGTACATATGAAAATATTTATTAATTTCTTCTAAGCCTTTCTAATGTGTTCACGTCTGATAGTTATAGGTACCCCAAATTATTGATGCCTATGTCCTCCTATGGCTATCAACCAAGACAGGCTCGCACTTAATTTTTTCTAATATTATAAATGTGAGTCTGTTCTTTTTCGATTTTATGACAAAACGCTCAACCGATTCCGATGATTTTTATGCTTTGATGACCTATGAAGAATATCAGTCATCTGGTAATTCATATATGAATAAAATACTTTTTAAGAAACACAAACATATAAGAAAAAGCCATGAAAAAGGTTTAGTTTCACCAAGAAATACGGCTATTTCAATACCATTAGAAAAACAATAGTCCACACGTCTTTGTAATCTTACCCTCGCGTGGCGAGATAAGTCGTGATATATAATGGTTTCCTTACATCCTGGAATTGGAATGAAATATTTGAAAGTAAATACAAATTCTTACACATTTCTTTAGTCTTTTTAATATCTACCTATATATTTTTACTTTCTCGAATAAGGTTAAGTTATATCTGGGGGGTTAGACAAGTGGCAAAACGCTAACGCTAACGCTAACGCTCAATGTATGGGAATGACATATAGCTAGTCGTAAACTAATGTCATTCCCATACATTGAGCGTTAGCGTTAGCGTTAGCGTTAGCGTTTTGCCACTTGTCTAACCCCCCTGTAATGGCAAAGTAATAAATGTGTGTGATAAATAAATAAATATTTTTTTTACACATTTCTATGAGCAGTTTGTTCCAAACTTCAAGTAATTTATACACAAAAAGTGATAGCATAAATTATTTGCATACTTTTAATATTTCAAAGATGCGGACTGTCCTAGACTAGGATAGTTTGGGAAGTGGCATTCAGCAGTAGTTCAGTGTCGTGGTGGCTTAGTGGTTAAGCACCTGCCTCTCGTATACGAGTGTACAGGTTCGAAACCTGGCAAGTACCAATGTGACTTTTCTAAAGTCATACGTACTTTCTAAGTATATCTAGGCGTCACTGACTAACGGTGAAGGAAAACATCGTGAGGAAACCTGGACTTTAAAAGTCTGAAACCGCCGATCCGCCTTGAGCAAGCGTGGTGATCAATGCTCATGCCTTCTCTGTATCAGAAGAGGCCTGTGCCCAGCAGTGGGACGATATGTAGGCTGATGATGATGATTCAACAGTAGACAACGGTAAGTAGATAAAATTAGTTTATTATATACGAGTGGTGATACTTGAATGTAGTATGTAATGGGCTCTGTGTAATCAGTAAGTTATCTTGATTATTGGCAAATATATTTATAAGTGACACAGAGAGCCATAAAGCCTGTGAAGTTTTACCATGCAATGTAGTACTATATTCCCTATAAAATTAAAAATAAAAACATCGGGAAACCCGAATGAAATTGCTAACGAGGATGAAGCTTGGTGATCAATACTACGTTCTTTTTGTTCCATTTTTAAACTTAAAAAAGAGCAAAACTACAGGTTGATTCGATTACACACTCCACTTTCATTTATTTGTAAAATTGCTCGACTGACTGATATCTGATACAATTTTATACAGAGTGCATTGGTACAAACGTAAAAAATCCAATTCATACAACCTCTAGAAAAGCGAAGCAATAAAGAAATATCATAAGCTTTAGTGGTGTAAGTGCCAATTAAGCGAACCGAGGGCTAAATGTTGATTGCGTGCAATTCACGCGTTACACAAGCAATGCCGTGGAGTAGGTACCGCGCACGATCGTGTGTCGGGCTTCGTTTGTTTATCTGCTACTATGTGTAATTAAATAATTTGATATTTATAAATTGGGTTTTAGGGTTCCGCAGTCAACTAGGAACTGTTATAGTTTTACCGTGTTCTTTTTTTTTGTGTCTGGCATCTCGCAGGTCAACCTAGAAGGTTGTCGACGGCTTAACCGGGCTTGCCTGTGAAGTGCCTTAAATGAATTTAGGGCCTCCAGCCAGGGCTTAACTTATAAAACTAAGCGACTACACGCTAAGGGCACCCCTTAGGGCGTCGGCTTAGGGCGTCGCTGGGGGAAGACAGCAAGGGACAGGCTGGATCAGAATATATATGATTATTATAATCGGGAATTTTAAAGCTATTAGCTCAGCTCGCGGGCTGGCTCGTCGAGCTAGATTCGGGAGGGTATGGATTTTACCGTGTTCGTCTGTCTGTCTGTACCTACGCGGCATAGTTTAAAATTACATAGCATAACCAATATTAAGCAACCAATATTAACTTGTCATTGAATATACATTTAATAACTTGCATGTATCCAAAATAAGCTACTTAATACAAGTAAAATTTTGCAGAAGGAATACCCGAGGCAAAATACGAGGAGAAATATTTTTATGTCAAAAGTCTAACCAAATACTCGCAAAGAAAAGTAGTTTATGGCCCCTTTAGCGATGGAAACTTTGACTACGAAGTTTAGTAGCTACCTCTGAATAACAAACAAACAATTACACTTTTATGCTTATTACTTAATAGGTTTTATTTGCCTACTTTGAAGAGTTGGATGTTATAATTATATTAGTCGTGTTTTGTTTATGTGAGCATTCTTTTTTTGAATTATTAATTTGAATTGTTTTTTTGTTGTTTTTATTTCAGAAAGGTGACAATAAAGTATGTCTAAGTGGGATAACTTTAATTTAGTGTAACCTCTTTATTAAAGTTTTGTCACCCAATCGCTTATTACGGAAACGTAAAAAAATATATAAAGTTATCCAAGAACTGCCCGTCGGTCTTTTTGACGACTAGTGTCCCAACGTTTAATTTATACCTTCTTATTTTTTTGCCTATTTTACTGTCGAAATACGGACACACTATTATCTGTCTACAAAGTGAAACGTTTACAAAACGTGACTTTTTAGGGTTATTTTGTGCTCTGCATAAAAAAAAGTTTAATAAGCTTTATCTGGAAATCTATTTTATCTTTTTTATTTGTATTTATATATAATTATATTAAGTCAGTAGGTATATTTAAATATTTTAAATTTAATATTAAAAAAAAAACTTATATAGGTATACCCAATTGAAGCAAGAATATCCAGTAAAATTTCTTCCTATCCATTTAAATCAGTCTTGACACCAAAAGTTCTTTTGGATAGTTCAGCTTACACCTAGAAACTGGTTGATATGTTTGAAGATCGAATACACACACGGGATAGTAGAGAAAATATTTTTAAATTCGTTTTGTTCGGTGGTAGTGCACTCCGCTTGGTTAGATGTTGCATTGAAAATAAACTGTTTTTACAGTATTACCTATTCAAAATATTTATTTGCATAATTTACAAATTTTATAGAAACCCTAGACCTACGGTAACTTTTTCGCCTACCCAAATAAAAAGTACGCCTATAATTGTCTCCAGGGTGACGTTCGAAAGAGATACCGCGCCCCCGGAATACAAAGGGCTGAGGAAGGAACATGGATGGGTTTTAGTCAGTAAGAGTCTGACACTCCCACCCGCCCCATCCACAGCGGGAGAGGTCATTTGATGATTTCCCATCCGAGAAAAAAAGGGTACCCTTTATCTCCATGTGAAATTTCATCCAAATCAATTCTGCCCTTTTACCGTGAAAGCGTGACAAACAAACAAACTCACTTTCCGGTTTTTGTAGTGATCATATACACACCTTTCCTAATTCAGTAATATGTTGCCTCGGTTAAACTGTTTGCGTCGCGTGTAAATAATAATGTTGTTGATCGCAATACAGCGTTCATTTCTAAGGGCTTTCCCGGCTAATGAGTTCAAATGCCGAGCAAACCTTATCTAGCAATTAATATGGCAACTACGAGTGCTAGTAAATGCAATAGGAACGTGTTCCGTTGATTTGATTTATGTTAATATTGTTTTCAGGTACAGTAGGTATTTATGTAAAGAATTAATACATAGAAGAAAATAAAAACTTCGAAATACAACAGATCTTTTTAGGGTTCCGCACCAAAAATGGTAAAAAGGACCCCTTTCACGTCGTCTGTCTGTCTGTCCGTCTGGCACAGAGGAATTACCAATTTAATCGACTTGAAATTTGGAACAGTTATCAAAAATGATTGTCCATACGTATTGTGAATGAAAAAATAAAAAATAAAAAAAAAATGTTTTTTGGAAAAGTGGGGAGAAAGAAGGGATTAAAATTTCAAAATATAGTAGTTCTTTTTTATTATTGTTTTAATATAAAAACTTTGAAACTTTGAAGCCAAATTATTTGTGCAGCAACTCTAGTGTGCTTTATATTACAGAAAAAAAGTAATGAACATAGAAACAAATTTTTCAGTTCTTTTTACCATAGCACAAATAACCGACCCGTAACTGACCGGTAAACGTCGTTAACTGACGGAAACCACATATTTTTGTTGTTGAACTCAAGTATTTTATGGCAAGCATGGGTAATGACCTTACAAGTAAGAATGATTTACTTCCACTGGTTTTATTTTTTACAATTAAGCCTTTATTATAAGTTGTGACATCACGCGATGTGAACATAATTATATACATACATACGTAAAATAATTATCCCCTAAGAACTAAACTAGCTCCTCTACACGGAATCTCCCGCGCATTCTTAGTTTTATTTTTGGCATCTCGCAGGTCAACCTAGAAGGTTGTCGACTGCTAAACCGGGCTTGCCTGTGAAGTGCCTTAAATAAATTTATGGCATCCAGGGCTTAACTTACAAACCTAAGCGACTACACGCTAAGGGCACCCTCTAGTAGGGTACGGGCCTCGGCTTAGGGCGTCGCTGGGGAGAACAGCAAGGGACAGGCTGGATCAGAATATATCTATATGATTATTAAATAATCGAGAATTTTAAAGCTATTAGCTCAGCTCGCGGGCTGGCTCGTCGAGCTAGGGTCGGTCATTTCTAGCACAGAAGGCGTTGTAACTGTATGTGAACTTGATTCACATAAAAATATCTCTACTTCTATATTTTCTGCACCTACACAACTAATATTATAAATGCGAAAGTTTGCAAGGAAGTATATATGTATGTTTTTCTTCCACGCAGAAAGACTGAATGGATAAATGAAAAGTACACATATAGTTTATTACCTATATTAACAATTACGTTTTTCCCCGAAATGCGGGCAAAAGCTGGTATAAAAAAAACAATTAGGTAGTGTAAAATGGGTCAGGAAGGCAAAAGCTTTTGTATTGCCATGACCTACATAGACTAGCTTCATCATCATCAGCCTATATATTGTCCCACTGCTGGGCACAGGTCTCTTCTCATACAGAGAAGGCATGAGCATTAATCACCACGCTTGCTCAAGGCGGATTGGCGATTTCAGACTTAAGTCCAGGTTTCCTCACGATGTTTCCTTCACCGTTAGTCAGTGGTGTCTAAGATATACTTAGTACATTATGACTTTAGAAAAGTCACATTGGTACTTGCCAGGTTTCGAACCCGCACACTCGTACACGCGAGGCCGTTGCCTTAACTCAAGGCCACCACGACACACATAGACTAGCTTAAGTTGTGATAAAAACATTAGCAGTGGTAGCTATTTGAAACAAGTGGTAGCTATTTTAATCAAAATTATTAAATAACTAGCCATTTCCCAAGCGAAATACTTAACCCTCCTACATCAAAAGTAACATAAAAGCGTCTTCAGCGTCGTTTCTATCGCCGTATCAAATTTTGGCCAAATCGGTTTTGCCGTTTTACCGTGAAAGCGTAACAAACAAAGTTAAACAAACAAGCTCACTTTCGCATTTACAATATGAGTTAGGACTCAATATCGCCACGCTAATCCACTATTAGCAGGCGTGGTGGTTAATTCTCGTGTCTTCTGTGAGTGTTAAAAGGCTTTTCCCAGTAGTGAGGCAGTAAAATAAGCCGATGAAGATGATGAAATATTAAAAGAAATATTTTCACTTTATCTTTAAATTAAATAAACTGGTTATTTATTTAAAAGCAATATAATTATTCATTTTTTTTTTAATTTTCCATTTTACGAATTTTAGCTTTATTTTATTTGTAAATTAACAATATTAATAACAAATATATACAATAAAAAATATAATAATAATAATAAAAAAAACGAATATTTTGTGAACAACCTCACTCATTTCGTATGAGAAGTAATACACTCCAAGTAATACGGTAAGTACAATATCGTATAAGGCGGTTGGCAGACACTAAATTAACATAAATAAGCTCACCCCCAAGGGATGAGTTCCTCGAAACATACTGCCGCTGCAGGGGAGCAATGAATAAGACATTTGTATACTTACTGTTGTTTAGAAACTGACGTTTTGTGGACTATGTTGTGGAGGCACGGAGGTTAAGAAGCCCGCTTCTCGACTCGAGTAAGCGGGTTCAAAACCTGATAAGTTCTTAATTTACGTTTTGGACGTTATCTGTACTTTCGATGTTTTTTCTTGGATAGGTACTTCAGTCTAAAATATTTTTTGGAATATAAAAAAGTGAATTCGAAAAACCGCCTTTAGCAAACGGAATTTTCAATGTTAATTTGGTTGAATGGAACGATTTAGAAGGACTAATTCACTGAAAATTAGAGCTGTGCACGAGGTCACTTTTGTTAACCATTTCAAATTAAAAAAAATATTAAAAGCGAGCATTCTTTAGTAAGGCACCTAAATTAAAAACGTAAAAAAATCCTCTCTAATTTTTGTATCTTCATAATGCTAATAAGTATTAAAAAATAATCAAATAATAAATTTCAATAAATTTTAAAATCAATATGCCACCAAAAATTACCTATATTAAAAAAAAACTAATTGAATAAGTACATCTTACACGCGTGTAATGCATTTAAACCACTATGATCTGAGATTTAAACACTAGTTAATTTGGGATTCCTTGTTCAGCATTACATGCATTCTATAATACACAAACGTGGAACAAAACCATTAGCAGTCCGCTCAATTACACGATATCACAATAACTTAAAATAAGTGTCCCACTTAGTGGGATAATAATGACTGTATCTAGTTCATGATAGTTGCTACTATAAACTAGTCCAGTTTACTGGTTGTATGTGAAATCCAGGCTTTGGTATGCTACCTCTCTTGCTACGCATAATTTAAGACAAACTACAAAATGGTCAGGGTTTGTCAGTTAAAAAGAGTTGAGAGTTACCGCGGCCCTTTTTTTCGGATAGGAAATCATCAAATGACCCCTCCCACAGTGGGTGGGGCGGGTGGGAATATCAGACTCTTACTGACTAAAACCCATTCATGTTCCTTTCTCAGCCCTTTGTATTCCGCGGGCGCCGTATCTCTTTCGAACGTCCCGCAGTCCCGGCAGGCGACGCAGCCCCGGCAGGCAGTTACCTCGGCCCTGGATTACAAAGAGCGAAAGAAAAGAACATAATATGGGTTCCTAATCAGTAAAATTTTGACATGCTTTTCCAATACGCATACATTGGGAGGAATAATTTGATGATTTTCCACCTCTGAAAAGGCAACTACAAATGAGAGTATAACCCAAGATAATTATTTAGGTTTTCCAAATTAGTTTGCAAATCTTTGAACATATCTTATTGCAATTTGCGATAGAAAGTGATCGGTCGAAATCGCCACATCAATAGGTACAGCGTTATTCTCCTCGTAATCGTAATCGTAGTTACGTACCTAGTTGGAGAAAAAGCATAAAGATTCGGCAGTGTTGGAGATCCGTAACTGTACTCGTTTTCTTTCCACATTCATCAATAAGTTTACCATGTTTCTAGACACATATATTTGAGTATAACAACCCAACTTCTATGAGTATTACTGGTATTCTACATACTTTATTATTAAGCTTCTGATTGCTTGTTATGAATGTCATACATATACTGGCGTTTTAAATTATTCTCAGAAACATGCAGAGGTCGTAGATAATTGGCAGTCGCAAGTTGAATTTTACCTCAAAAACTATTATTTAACCAAAATTCCATCACAAACTATTGGAATTCATAAAAAATGATATACCCAGCCTAAAAGCAACCCAAGTCCCCTGTGTGTCGTATATCACTTGTTAGTTTATTCTTAAAAGAATAAAATAATATATTTTCTGAAAAAGTAAAATTATTCGACGTCAAAATCTTATCAAAGATCTTTTGATAAAAAAATAAAATATTTATAGGTATTTTTTTAGGATTCCGTACCGTAAGGGAACTCTATTACTAAGACTTAGAACTTCACTGTCCGTCTGTCTGTCTGTCACCAGACTGTATCTTAGAACCGAGAGAGGTAGACAATTTTCTCAAATGATGTATTTCTGTTGCCGCTATAACAACAAATTATAAGATCGATCAAGTGTGAGTTCGACTCGCGCACCATTATCTATACAAAAAGCTTATAATATATTATCTAATATCGTATAGATAATGGTACAGAACCCTTACTACGCAAGGCCGACTCGCACTTGGCCGATTTTTGTTTGTTACACTTTTATGAAATCCAAATTAAAATAAATATTATGTTGAACATGACGGAGGACATGTGTGTCAACTTACGCACGAGCAAACGTCATCAACACAAACATGATAAACTTCATTAAATTAATCTTGTAGGCTGGGAGACAGTGACACTAAAATTGGATAAAATTAAAATTAATAATTATAACTCAAACGGCGTTAAGTGGCAGTACAGACATGACAAGTGTTGAAATAAAAATCGGTTCAGTAGTTTTTGAGAAAACCGCACGACCATACATGTCCAATAAATATCTTTTTTTAGAAGTCGGTTCAAATGGCTTTACCATTTTCCACACATTTTTGGATAGGTACTCTTGGTTACTTTAGTACTTATTGACTTAATTTAACAGCCATGTAAGCCACAATCACCTGTGTAAATACGACTGATAGTGTTTTATTTTAGCCGCATTGTAAAATTATTCATAAGAAGACGAAGAAAAAAATTACACAAAAAAAATATTATGTGGAATTTTTAAATCAATTAAACTTAGAAAACGATATGAAGACATTTTCAAGATCACTCCAACAACATAACAAGAATCCAAAGGCTATTTAAAAATAACAAAGCTCAAATTACAATATACAAACTTTAATTGTTCCGTTCCGCATCGCATCTAGTTACTGATTTAGTTTATGAAGCTTCCTAACTAACAACTGCTAAATATATCTGATACGTAAACAAAAGGTAGAGTATACAGATAAAGTGTTCACAAACATCGGCGTCTCCTGAACTATACTCGTCTTTGTTTAAGGGATGTTCTTGTTTGATCACATGTGTTTTGTCAGCGGTTTCATAACGGATAAGTAATCTAATTTTGTTATGAATATTTAGTATGACTAGCTTTTCGCCAACGGCTATACAAATTCAAATTAAAAATGATAGAGTATCATTTATTTGAAAAACTTTGCCCCCCTTTTTCACAACCCTAGAGGTAGAATTTCGGAAAATCCTTTCTTATCGAATGTCTAAGCTATACAAAAAACACACCCTCCAAGTTTCAAGTCTCTACGATCAGCGGTTTAGGCTGTGCGTTGATCCGTAGTCATTCAGGACAAAGCATTTTATATGTATAAATAATATGTATATGCTACTAAAATGTCATACGAATATAGAGTTAGTTTTCATTTCAACTATTATTGACTTGAATCATTACCATCATCATTAGCATATTTACTTTCCTACTGTTGGGCACAAGCCTCTTCTTATACGGAGAAGGCATGATCATTGATCATGCCATGATCATTGAAATCAAGGCATGATCATTGATCATGCCTTCTCCTTCGCTTGCTCAAGGTGGTTTGGCGATATGAGACTTATTAGTTTAGATTTAAAAAGTAGATACATATTACTTAAGAAAAGTCACATTGGTACTTCCCAGGTTTCTAGCCCGCACACGGCCACCACGAATAATTTTGTTTATTTATGATTTTTATTTATGGATCTTCAACAAAGATTACACTATATAAACTAAACAATATTCAAGTATACAATAATGCAATACGAAATGTTCCAGTCGCCTCTCACCCAAAACCCCAATCGCGTTGCTAACTAAATTAGAACACAAAGAAAAAACGAGCACAGCATACGAAATGTTGAGGAAATAATCGAAAAAATGTAAATTGAAAAACCGGTGAAAGTTTTCATACGTATAAACTAGTGTACGTTACCTTGCGACGCTGTTATTACGTGATATCAATGATGATCGGGTGGGTTCGGGTTGAATCGGGTAAACTCGGCTGTGTGTCGCCGTATTAGAGTTTTAAATTGGCTGTTATTTATAGAGGAGGGTTGTTCAGTGATTTTGGAGCTTAATTAAAGTAGGTTAAACTGGTGATGTCTCTTTTCAGTGGACTTCGAAACACTAGTGGGTATAAAAACTTTTAAATAGTTCCAGGGAATGAGTAACTTATTATAAGTCGTAGTAGATTTTTTAAAATCATGATGATATTGAAAAACTGTTCTTTTTTGTAATGTATATTATAAACATAGCTCATTTTGCGGCAAAGCTTTACCGCGGTCACGAAATTGAGTTTTTAATTGCTCTTAAATAATTACAATGAAAACCAAAAGTTCATAAAATCAATAAAGGAAAACATTGCTATTTTTGCAAAAGTAATATTTGAATTCTGAAACTGGATTTTAGAGAATATTTAACACGTTATCGGTATGAATTCATTAAATTCTATCAAGTATAATATTACCAGCAAAATTCTATTAGCATTCACGTATGTCATGAAACTTTAACCAGTACCAAAATATGCTATCAAAGAGTTCTCAGAACCAACTGAGACAACTCTAACTAATACCCCCATATTTGCTACAGAAAATTTCACTTCAAACTATACCTGCCCTCTTCTATCCAATCCGGTGTAAAAGAGACGCTGAGTATTCTATCTGTCGAAAATACTACAGTTGCTATAACACCGAAGGCTAATACATACGTAGCTCGTATTTGTTAAAGAGAATTTCAACTAAACTCGTCTCACTCTACGTCTTACAAAGTAAAAGAGAGGTATGTATCTCTGACGAATATGATTGGAATTTGGGTAACACGATAAGGCAAAGTTGTATAGCCACCCACATGTAATTTTGAATATATCAAGCGTATGTAGAATTAATTCGTGGAAACTTAAGTTATCGGAACGTGTCGCATCAGTTTCTAACTGATGGCATTTGGCATATTACACTCGTACTTGAGTGGCTTTGGAGAGAACTGTTTTGCTGGGTTCCTCTACATATATAGGTACCTACATATTATCATACTGAAATTGAACAGGGTAAATCTGTACATGGAATATCTTAAGGGCCAAGTTCACAAACAGATGGTTATATAATCGGCCCGTTAACGAAAACGTTCTTTAACCACGATGCGGGAATTTTCGTGTTGTCAACTTCTCGTTCAACCCCGACCATTTTAGGAATAAAAAACCCAAATGATAGGTTATCCATCGTATGGTAGAAGTTAGAATTTATGGTTAACAGCTGTTTTCAGATGATTGGACCATTATCTTGTCGGTGAACTAGGGCTTTAAAGGGTGTCCGTTTGATCGAGAATAAATGTTCATGCCGAAAGTGTTTTTTATTTTATTTTGAATGTTTATGCTTCACGCGAAAGCTACTAAACAAAATAAATTTACTTGAAAAACAACGAAAAATTATTACGCTGTAGGTATCTATGTTATGAGGGATGAGTAGTAAGCCATAATAATGGGAAAGTCCGGCACACGCCCGGATGAAGTCGCGGGCAACGTGCTAGTCAAAGTGGTAGTGCTAGTGCAATATATATAATAGACTAGCTTTCCGCCCGCGGCTTCGCCCGCGTGGTAATTTGTTTTACACCTTGGGTTACATTATTCAAGTTTTAGTAGAGATCCCTAATTATTTCTAAAAATAAATATAGCCTATGACAGAGACATGTAGCTTTCTAACGCTGAATTTTTAAAATCGGTCTAGTCGTTTTTGAGTTTAAACCTATAAACAAACAAACAAATCTTTTCTCTTTATAATATAAGTACAGACTAGCTCTTGCTTTGGTATAAATATCAACCATTTTAAAGGTTGGAAGTGGAGTTGATTTTGTCCAGAGTGGACATAATATTTGTTCTGTCCATTTGTTTGTCTTTATAAATATAGAGTGAGCGTTCGAACTTTTGAACCGATACTAAAAATATTTCACCTGTCAAAGTCATTGTGTGATATGGGTTGTGATAAAGGTCAAAATTAATCCTTAGGTACTTATATTATAAATGCGAAAGTAACTCTGTCTGACTGTCTGTCGCGCTTTGTACACATACAATTTGGTCCACAGATAGTCTAGAGCCTTTTATTATTTTTTATTTATTATTTACTGGCGGACTAATAAACTGCATCAATGTTCAACACGCTAATTTATTACATTACATACATTTGAAAAAAAAAATTAACCAAGTATTCCAACTTTTTATACAAATTTAAATTTAAACCTATAGTTTGGTTCGTTAACTTCATAACAGCATAGTATAATTATCCCTAAAGGTATGTTTGTATACTGGAAATGCCCATTTTTTTTTAAACAAAAACTTTGATGCAGTTTCTTTGTTTGGGGGTATATATCTGTCTGTTACACCTTTACGTATTATTTTTATCCAGGTGCGTAAAGTAGTGGAGGTTACAAGTGAGACCACGGGAATAAGCTAGTTTACGAGTCGAAATTGCAGCCCAATGTCCTTACATATGATGAAGTTAAACTAGGAGTGGTCTATCGAACGCCGAGCATTCGCCATACAATCTCACTGACTCTTAATTAATTACTGCTGACTGCCGATCATTTGAAGGAGTACTGCCGTAACACACTTGGGTCGTATTGATTTAGACACTAGTACTTCAATCAAACAAGTGAAGATCTGCACCCTAATTATGTAAAAAATGGATAGGCAATTGACATACCCATCAGAAAGAGTTTAACATTCTTATTGACTTTTACTGCATATTTTTGGACGTTTTTCTCATTGATACTTTCAACGAAGGAATGTATATCATTGAACTGTCAAAATGAAAGGTATTGCAACTGAAATTTAAAGATGTTGCTAAGCTTACGTAATTAGGAGGCAGATCTTTCTATTAAATGATTTTCGATTTAAAATTGTAATCTTTTTCTTATCGTGTGGGCTGCCAGGTTTATTTACCTAACAAGCTCCAGTGTCTGATGTTTTCTTAAAAAAAAAACTACGTTTAAAAAAACCGACTTCAAAAAAAAAACTAAAAAGTATTAAAAAAGTATAAAATAACTTAATAAAGATTTAACACAAACCTAATACCTTTAATATTAATAAAACACCATTATTTGTATGTGTTACCTATTGACAGGTTTAAAGTCGGTGCCAAGCCAAATGTAATAGTGTTACTCATTCAGGTATTAAAAAGTTTTCATCTGTTTCACATTAATTCACATTGTTCTTTAAGTTTATTTACGTAGGTTAATCTTTAGGAATTTCATTTTGTTTAGGACTTGGCACCGACTTCAAACTTGTCAATAGGTAACACATACAAATAATGGTGTTTTATTAATATTAAAGGTATTAGGTTTGTGTTAAATCTTTATTAAGTTATTTTATACTTTTTTAATACTTTTTAGTTTTTTTTTTGAAGTCGGTTTTTTTAAACGTAGTTTTTTTAAATTTATTTTTTACTTTTTAGTGTCTGTAATAAGTTGCTCTGTAAACTACAGTATTTTTTACAGGATTTTTATAGATTACATAAGGAAGGCTATAACATTTCGTTGTTTTTATTGTCATAATTATATGTTAAATAGTTTTTTTTTAAGTAGCTATGGGTAGGCCTACGAAAGGTGCAGCTTTAAACAATATAGATCAAGAAACGGGAACGGAAAATATAAATCGACTCCGAAACAATTACGTCATCGATGTAAACAAAAATGTAAAAAATGATCACAAAATGAAAACTACTGGGCCAAACCATGTGAAATTTTTATGGGACCAAATGGCATCTATTCCGCATCAAACTAAAAAAGAATCACGTAAATCGGATCATAAATCTCAGCGTAATCGGTGTACATACATAGAAAAAAAAAAAAAAAATACCGATCGAATTGAGAACCTCCTCCTTTTTTTGAAGTCGGTTAAAAAAAAACTCACAATGCCATTTTGGTCCGACCCGAGAATCGAAAACTCTTTCACTGATAGAAAAATACTTTATCCCTGAGTGCTATAGACTAGGCTATTTGTTATTTACAATACAGACGACGCCATTGGCCAAAGAATAACTACTGCGAAAAACAAAACAAACATCTTTTTTTTGGAAATTTGTATTTCTACGTCATCGTTTGGCTGTACTATTTATAACCGATTTCTTTATTTCTCCAATCATCATTATCAATGAATAGTATAAAAAAATAAATAATTAACATTGGTTGAGTAGATTTTAGTCTGAGTTCCGAAAATCGATATATTTGATCCACTTCGTTAAACTCGACTAAAATTAAAAAAAACCCTACCTATTTTATTTTTAATTAAACGACCGTCTATACTACCAGTCTGTCTGGAACAGAATATTAAACCGATTCTAAAGTTTCTCCCACTAATCACCGGGTACATCTTTCCTGATTGGCATTTAGATAATGTTTAATGTGTTCGAGACGAAAGACGACTGCAGAGTGAAACTGTGGACTTAGAAATGGGCGTTTTCAGGTCACTGGCTACCTAGAATCGAATAATTCTAATAATCTTTGCTTATATTATAAAAAACGAAAGTTAATCTTTCACGGCAAAGCGGTTGAATCTATCTTTATACATATAAAAATGCTTTGTCCTGAATGACTGACGGATCAACGCACTACCTTAACCACTGATCGTAGAGACCTGAAACTTGGATTGTGTGTTTTTTGTATGACGTAGGCATCCTATAAGAAAGGACTTTCTAAAATTCAACCCTTAAAGATGAATAAGGGGTGCAAAAATTGTATGAAATTCATCATTTTTAATTTGAATTCAAATAGCGCACGCGGGAAAAGCCGCTGGCGAAAAGCTAGTGTTTAGATAAAATTCACAGAGGTAGCCTAAGTGGTCTAGGTATGGTGATAGCTTAAACCCTTAAGTGATTTTTGCTAGGTCCACTGTGTACTGTAGGTTTCTACAAAACTGTTATGAAAATAAAAACATCATATTGTCACCGTGTAAGCCACGTAATTGACGACCATGCTACAATAAGGTATTTACTGCATTGCGGATCTAGGCGTACTAATGTGTTTGTGTGTCACATTTTTTCTAAACGCGCCTCGGTACAGTCGTAACTTAGTTTGATTATACCATTTATGCTGAAAAAGTTCATTACGCCGTATGAGGTTTCCTTTGCCTCTTTTTTCGTGAGCAGTGTAACAAGTTTTCTTTGAAAAAAAAATGTTTTCGTGTTTCCCTTTTTTCTGGGTTTTCGTTTCTATTTAAAGTTCCGATGAACGATCTGAAAGGTGCTGGTGATACGAGTTTTGCAATGCATAATCTAGTGACTAAGTGGTTTTGTTCCCGATTTTGAAAAGTCAAAGTTATTTTTAGGGTTCCGTAGCCAAATGGCAAAAACGGAACCCTTATAGATTCGTCATGTCTGTCTGTCTGTCTGTCCGTCCGTATGACACCGCCATTTTTTTCCGAAACTATAAGAACTATAGTGTTGAAATTTGGTAAGTAGACGTATTCTGTGAACCGCTTTAAGATTTTGACACAACAATAGAAAAAAAGCAATAAATTTTGGGGGTCCCCATACTTAGACCTGAAACTCAAAAATTTTTTTTTCATCAAACCCATACGTGTGAAAATGATATTGAGGTTTCTAATATCATTTTTTTTCTAAACTGAATAGTTTGCGCGAGAGGCACTTCCAAAGTGGTAAAATGTCTGTCCCCCCCCCCGTAACTTCTAAAATAAGAGAATGATAAAACTAAAAAAAATATATGATGCAGATTACCATGCGAACTTCCATTGAAAATTGGTTTGAATGAGATCTAGTAAGTAGTTTTTAAGTAATCAGCAATTTTCCTCTACAAACAAACTTAATTATGCGGTCGGAAAAAAACAAGATAATTGCGACTTTATTGCGTATTTTTTCTTTCCAATGGTCGGAACCCTCGGTGCGTGAGTCCGACTCGCACTTGGCCGCTTTTTTTTTCACGCAAAACTACTGAATGGAATTGGATTAAATTTAATATACACACAGATTATAACCTAGAATAACACATAGGATACTTTTTATCTGGGTGAGTATGGTATTTTACAAAAATACAAAACTTTATATCCATAATATGAAACATTTACCAAGCTTGCCAACCAAATACTTCGTACAATAATCCCTAAATTATCTTTAAAGTCAAGCAGACAATATCGGGTTTTATATTCCGAAGGTGGCTCAAACAGCAGGTTCAAATTTCATTAAATTTTATACCACCCCAACTAGAACCTATCTTGGTACTTTTATTAAGTTAGTAATTCTAAACTTAACTACGGGTCTGTTAGGTTATCGTTTCAAAAGTTTCAGATTTTACGTTTTCTCACGGGGAGCGTTGGAAAAATATGCACACTGTCTGCGCTGGGGTACGGAGGCAAAATAAAGTTAGGATTTAGAAACTAGTATGCGCATATTGACTAGTTTAAATTGTGATTTTCTGCTCCTGCTTCCATTTTGCATATTGGTGTTAAAACTTTGTTGCTGTTTTGATTTTTGTTGCGAATAATTTTGGATTTTGTGGCTGCCGCTATGAAGCTAAAACTTAATACATTTGATCTTTATCATAACAGAATATTTCATAATCATATGTTGGTGTTACTTTATTTAGCTATTAGCTGTTTCCCGTGGTTTTACTCACGTCCCGAGAGAACTACTTAACACACCCGGACCAAGTCAATTCAATTAACATCCATACTGAATTTTATCCAAATTAGTTAAGCCGTTTTATCGTGAAAGCATAATTAACGTGCTTTATGTCCTGATACGTAAAGTAATTCCATGACGCGGGTGAAGCCGTGGTATACTGGTAGTATGTTTATAAATAAGTGTTGAAGTTTAAAATATGGAGAAAAAAATGTATTTTTTCTTCACCGTTAATAAACTAAAACAACAAGAAAATATATTGTTACGTTGAAAACATTTACAAGCATGCTCTTGGCACGGTGCCTAATCAAAATTCTAGAAATATTTCCGCCAGTTCATACTCTTTTCTTATGAGTATTTATTTTGCTGGAGCAAATTTAATGGAGGCTTGATAATAATCATTATTTTAAATAGTGTGCTTATCGTATAATACTGCTTAGCTTTGCTAATTTTTTTTTTAACCAGAATCTTATGTCTGTAGTCAACTTACCAGATTTTCATCATGATTATTTATTTCTTGTCTTTTAGTACAATCTTAATGAAAATAATTTGATTAGTTTGCTATTAAGTTTGTTGCATTTTAATTTTATATTATTTAAGAGCAACTTAGTGATTGTTTTCTCATATAAAATTAACAAGCGTGCTGTAAATGAAACGTTCTGGCTCGCGGTAAAGTATTACTAAATTTTATAATTACGAAAACCCGACTTCCAAAAAAAAAACTGAAAAGTAAAAAATAATTTTTATTTAAACGCTTTACGACCAAAACATCGCTTTCGAAGTCGGTGTCTTGTAAGTTACTATTGTTAGTATTTCGCCACCATTTAATTTTTTTGTAAAAAGCTTTTTTTATTTTTTCGCTTTTCAGTGTCTCGGTCTTGCTATCTTAACAAAATAAACACACCACTTTTTAGGGTTCCGTAGCCAAATGGCAAAAACGGAACCCTTATAGATTCGTCATGTCTGTCTGTCTGTCTGTCCGTCCGTATGTCACAGCCATTTTTTTCCGAAACTATAAGAACTATACTGTTGAAATTTGGATAGATGGAGTAGATGTATTCTGTAAACCGCTTTAAGATTTTGACACATGAATAGAAAAAGAAACAATAAATTTTGGGGGTCCCCATACTTAGAACTGAAACTCAAAATTTTTTTTTTCATCAAACCCATACGTGTGGGGTATCTATGGATAGGTCTTGAAAAATGATATTGAGGTTTCTAATATCATCTTTTTTTATAAACTGAATAGTTTGCGCGAGAGGCAATTCCAAAGTGGTAAAATGTGTGTCCCCCCCCCTGTAACTTCTAAAATAAGAGAATGATAAATCTAAAAAAAATATATGATGTAGATTACCATGCAAACTTTCATTGAAAATTGGTTTGAACGAGATCTAGCGGGTAGTTTTTAAGTAATCAGCAATTTTCCTTGACAAACAAACTTAATTATGCGGTCGGAAAAGAACAAGATAATTGCGACTTTATTGCATATTTTTTCTTTCCAATGGTCGGAACCCTCGGTGCGCGAGTCCGACTCGCACTTGGCCGGTTTTTAGGTTGTATTAAGCGTAAATAACCAAATCATCTAAGTATTTGGCATATCAGCAAGTAGAGATAAATCGTTATTTTTGATATATTTATAAAACGGCTGAACCGGTAGTGATAAAATTTAAATGGGACCACACGGGAAGCACCAGCTTTCAAATAAAAAAAGAATCATGAAAATCGGTTCACCCAGTCGCGAGTTATGAGGTAACAAACATAAAAAAAAAACAGTCGAATTGATAACCTCCTCCTTTTTTTTGAAGTCGGTTAAAAAAGAAATAAGTTCAGTTCTATAAAAAAAATCTCCTCACTTTTTGAAGTCAGTTTAAAATTTGTGGCAGCAAACTAAAATACAGCTCATCTCCAATTCAGTTAAAAATTCAGACAAACGCGATGAAACAAATTAAAAAAAATAATAATGAAACAATTTCTTGATACGAACAAGTAGCTAGTTTTAATCTCGGCTCCGATGTTTGATTGCAAAGTTTTCCATTGCATATTTATAATTGGCTTCTGAAATATGGCTAGAGTAAAACAAATTCCTTCCATCAGACTTAAACAAATTGCCTTCATTTCAAAACCTAGGTTCAATGTTTTTAATTCTCTATTTTCATTCAAACTTAGCTATGAAAGAAAAAAAAAACTAATCTCATTTTTCGTAATCTAATATTTTATGCAGTATTTTGGTAACCTTTAAGTCTAGAAAATATAAAGTGGGCATAATACTTTGTCTAATCACAATATCTTTCTAGCTCTGAATTAATGTGTAAAACTTTATTTAAAGGAGAATTACTTTAAGTTGATTAACAAAAAAAACTTTATTAGTACTAGTGTGTAACTGATATATAATTCTAGCAATTAATTGAAATAAATTGCATTAATTGATCGCAACTTTTTAATACAAAATTTGACTTTAACTAATTTGTAGAAAAAAATAATGTATTTAAAAACTTTTTCCAAAAAAAAAATTACAGTCTTCCAAAAATCTTGATTGTTTCTGCTGAGACGTCACTTTTGATGTCGGTCTAACACTGTGAATGGCTGTCCCTTGAAATTAAAAGGAATATTTATTGAATTTTAATATGCTATGGCTATGTAGGCTTAATCGGTTACAGAGGTACAGTCGACCGACTAAAATGTATTATGGGACCCTACTGAGCGTGGCTCGACACATACTTGGCCAGTTTTCCCCAGAGTTCAAGCTATCTCCTTACCAAGTTATATTTAAATCGGTTGAGCAGTTTTACCGCTAAAGCGTAAGACATTCACATTTGCATTCATAATTTATTAGTTACGATACATCAGTTCAAATTACCACCCATTACATTCTATTAAGTACTAAATTATTACCTCCTTCAAAGGTTAAATCAAACGACAATTATCAAGTACAAAGTCTTTAGTGCCTAGCTATTCCAATCGTAAATTATTCATTTCAGTACCTCATACCTAATGTTCTATTTGATAAAGCCTATGAAATATTTAAATGTCTAGACTGTCGTTTATAGGTATTAGTAATAGTACCTTTGTTAATGCTGTCATTTGGGTTTTATGACTAAAGAGCATGTTTTGTCTTGGCGTCCAATTATAAGCTAGATTGTCCAGCTCGATATTTGTAGCAGATAAGAAATTATATGAGCATGTCCTAATTGAGTGAATTAGTTGTAATATACAGTGTATTTCTGATAAATAATACAATAATACCTATCTATGAAAGTGATCACAATCATAATACAAGTAATCTTTTTTCCTCAAATACTTTGGATTTAGAAGTAATTACGTATGGGGCAGGCGACTGACTATGAATATTTTAGATATTATTATAAAGACTCTGACGTGACCCCTTCAGCCAAACTACTCCGGGTGCATGACGCTGTTCCCTCGAGAGCCAGGTGAAATAGAAAACTAATAAATAGCATCACTAACTTTCCTAAAAAGCACCTCAAAACCAAAGTGAGTGTGCTCTAGCATTTCATATCAAAACCTCACCGACCAACGAAAAAAAAACAGAACCTAAGTTACAGTTAATTAAGATGAAACGCTAAGATATACATCCATAAAAAAAAACTAATATTCATTTAAGTTTGCTGCTAAAGTAAGCACCTACTTACATTCAACGCTCATTGCACAAAACTGGTCTGATGCAATCAAGGTAATGAAAACAAGCCACGCTCTGCTTTACCGTAAATATTCTGTAGAAATTGTAACTACACACGGGCTTAGAGTTTGACGGACTTTCGTCTCATTGTAAAATGATAATTCATCATCACCTGCCTAGTTTTTTCCCAACTATGTTGGAGTCGGCTTCCAGTCTAACTGGATGCAGCTGAGTACCAGTGTTTTTCATGGAGCGACTGCCTATCAGGTCTCCACATCCCAGTTACCGGGTAACGCAATAAGTCTTAGTAAGACTAGTTATGATATCTTCTGGCTTTTGACTACTTGTTAAGACTATCAAAGATAATTACAAAGTAGACTACAAATTAAATGCCACCTCTCTGTTGCTCTCTTGTCCCTTGTGTGTGTGTGTGTATGTGTATGTGTGTGTGTGTGTGTGTGTGTGTGTGTGTGTGTGTGTGTGTGTGGGTGTGCGTAGCGTGCACATATGCTGTGTATATACTTCATTACTTTTCCATGTGAGGGTGTATACTGGGTAAGCCTTTCAATGTTTCATATTTGCCGAGCGACCTGTGATCGATGTATCACAGTCGGAGTAACAATGTTTTGGAATTGCAGATAAAAATCGTGAGAATGTATAGTGAATTCAAAATTAGAGTAAGTTTGTAGCACTTGAGTGATTCATTTGACGTGGATCTTATATGGAAGTTTAAAAAAAAAAAGTAACTGGTAGGATGAGTTAAGTCAAGATTTTTCCTAATTCACCCATGATATTACCGCATCCAGTGCACCTTAACCTGACTGACGCTACTTAGCTCAAAGCTACTCGAATAAACAAATTTACCGCCAAGGAATTCCTTCTTAAAATTAAATATTAAAAAAAAAAATAAAAAAACATTTTTTTAATTTTCAAAAGTTACAAGTCACACTCATAAAGATAACATATTAAAAAGTACTGGAACCATTGCTGGCTTTACAGTGTGCGAGTGAATGTATGCCCCATTAGCATACTGAAAAGTTTCCGTGCTGCAAAATATTCATAGCCATCATTGCGTTAACAGCCGAACATATTGTAATAATCGTTATGCATAGCAAGTCGTAGTATTTTTCCCTGAAGGTTTATAGCACGTGGCGATTAAATGAATCGAATAAAATATAACAAGAAACGTGCAATCGATAAAATACCCGCCGTATTTTATAGTAGTGTTGTAGTTATAATATCGATTTAAAACATTTTGGAAATTAATCTTAAGTCCATATTATGATCGAATTCCATCTATAAGAGTTAAGTACATTTTGGAGATAGTAATTTTAGACTAGTCTAACGAGGCAACTGACCCCCGCGTGGCCTGGTTTATGTATGTACATATTATGTACAAAATAATATGGTAAGTATTGGCCGCGATTCTCTTGACACCATCTAAATTAAATTTAGTCTATAATTCTCTCTTTCCATCAACAAATATAAGAAAGGGATAGCAAACTTTTAACACCTGTCAAATTAGAAAAAAATAGTTTTCCATACAAATTAAACATCACGACGTAACATCTCGACTAAATTAACAAACCTGTACGAACAAAATGTCATCTGTCATTTAATTTGACAGCACTGAATTACTTGCTATCCTCTTCTTGTATTTCGCAATAGAAAAAGAGCATGATATTTTAAAATTAGTTTAGTCGTGTGTACGTCAGAATCGGCACCAATGACTGATTTGTTTTATTTTATTACGTTTGGGGCAAAACTCTAGGATCGTGGGATCTGAGTTTAACCTTATTTTTTAAATACTTAACTAAACGGCTTGTTTATGCTTTTGTATTGGTCTAAGGCTAAGCATTGCTATTCATTATGGCAATGCTGCCAACCTCTTGGGTATATCTCTAGTTGATGACGAAGAGAAAGTTTTTTTTGACGCCATACTTGTTCTATTTTATATTATTAAAAAAAAAAAAACAAACATCCGAATTGATAACCTCCTTCTTTTTGAGACGTCGGTTAAAAATGTATGCATTTTTAATTAAAATAATAAACTACGTTATAATAGAAAAATAAATCATTCGATGACATCTGATGGTCCAAAATCACCAAAATTTTTGATTTGCATCTTTGCACTACAGACGCCATATTGGCGAAATTTACGCAAAAGTCGTGAATTTTTTGCACTTACAAAATAATTTCATATTACCCATACGTCTGTATGATTTTTCAGTGAAAATAAGCTATGTTATAACAACATTATTTTATGTATAAATTTATAGCCAAGTCCGCAGTAAATATTATTACTACTAGTTCTTCCATCAACTTTTCATCTAAGCGAAGTTACAAGGAACTAGAGGAAAGTTTACTGTTCGGTACATATTGCTCGCTGTACTTTGCTCGTCTTTAACTTTTATATTATAAACATAATATATAAATACATACGTTAACCATATTTCTAACATGAGATTGTGAAGAAAAGTATAGTCTAATATACCTGTCGCAAGAAAAAGAAAATGGTAATTTTTCAATGATTCCCACAAGTCAGTTTGATTCGAAATTTGAAGTCAAGATTTTTGGCCTCTTTTGTTTTTTTGTCTGTTTGCTAAAAGTGATTTCTGCCTGACCCTAGAACCCGAGAGAGGCTCAAAGAAGAACATAATAAATAAATATAAATTCTGAGGACATTTAACGACATGAAATTTATCCTTGAATAGTTAGTGTGTGTCGTATGAACTCCCCAGACACCCAGACACACAACATGTCATAACAATAGATAATGTGATTATAATCGCGCCAAGTGTATTGATTTTAACAACAAATAAATGTATGGTATCGTCTCCAATTAAATACGTATCAAACAAACCCGTGGTTCCAACTAATTAATTATTTATACGCCACAAATTGTCAGTGTGAATTACAATAATTTTCTAATTACCATAACGAGATTTTATGTATATTAGCTGTTTTTAATGACTGCATATAGGTAATTACGTGTATTTAAATATGCAAGCTTTATTTTTTTTATTTAAGCCAATCATTTCTTATATTATAAATGCGAAAGTCTATGAGGATGGATTTATATGTTTGTATGTATGTTTGTATATTTACTTTTTCACTAAAAAACTACTGAAAGAATTTGGATTAAATTTGACACACATATACTTAGTTTATAACCTGAATACTACATAGGATACTTTTTATTATATAATTAAGTTAATTAAATTTGAATCACATAAATAAATGATAGTCACTAAACCCTAATATAAAGATACTTAAAAAAAATATCCATGCAATCTTAAATGGATAAAATAAACTCACATAATTACTGAATCTATATCTCCATAAAGCAGCTTAACTCAAGCAAGTTCATAATACAACGTTGTATTAGAAGTTATGCGAATATACATCGCTTATAATAATTTGTCAACTTTTAACATATTCAAGGCAAGAAGCCCTTCATTTGGCTAAAGACATACGAGTATCTTTGAAAAGTTATTCGACTTTACATCGTTTTCATCTTGTTTGAACTCCGTCTTTGAATTAATGGGCTTTGAAGGAACTTCAGTCTTCTTTTGAACACGTGTTTTAGTTAAGCAAAAACTGATTTATTATTTTACATAGGTACCTATCTTTTGTGTGGGTTGTCATCTATCTATCTTTACTTAATGTATAATTCTGAATTGAAGGGCTCGTAGCTAAGCAATAGCCATGCGGATCGATAGATTAGCAAGCTGCGCTGGCCTCAGTCAGCCCATGGATGGATGACCGTTTTCTGAACATAGTGAGATCCCTCCCTGCCTCGGAGAGCACGTAAATCAGTCGGTCGTTCACCTGATCACTTCTCGATTGTGTTGGATCTTCAACCTATCGGACTATAAGAGACTAAAGAGTGCACGCGTCCGCGCTTGTGCACTATAATATCTCTTGCGTACCTAGCTAGTCATTATTAAGATTGACTGCCGTGACCGAAGTAGGTTCGGAGAGATGATATCATTCTGAAGAGATTGTTTATCTTTTTGCTAATATTTCGGACCACCAGACTTTGAAAAAAAACTTTTCGTCTTTGATAGTCTAATTAAGGAAAGATTAGGAGCCAAGCAAAAAGAAAAAGTTAGGTAGTACAGAATAAAATGTCAAGTTGTCTCAAGTGTATATAGAAAATGAATAAAGTCTCAATCGTAATGAAAGCTGTGTGATACGACTCACAAAGAGCAAATTTGGAAAAATCAAAATATATTTTTGACTCTTTAGATGTGAAATTATTGTGTGTTGAATATCAATTTACATATAAAAAAGGTTCAGTGAAAATTGACAAGATAACAGACAGCCACGGAGCTGATTTGTGAATGCTGATCACAAAATAATACATACATTATATAAATCTGATGATTTTTAAACTAAAAATCCCCAAACCCTAAAGTACCCTTAGGTTTGTAAAATAAAAATACATTTATGTGGTCTTCTGAGTAAGGACTTATTTGGTCTAATATGAGATATTATTTTACTTGGATTCCCAAATACACCTTGTTTAATAAAGATGGTGTTGCTACTCCTAATATTGATGTCACCCTCTTCAGTTAATTATAGAATAATAGAGGGTAAGTCTTGCAACGTTCCCACGAAATAATAAATTTCATACACGTAAAATTTAATAAAGAACAGTCTTGGCATAAAATCAGTGAGCGGCCTGGTTTCTGCGTATTAATTAAATACCTATGGAGTTTTCGTTCCATAATTACGTGATAAACCTTTTTGTGGTGTGATTTATTAGTTCCAAGGCTAGCCTTGTTTTGATATTAAAATTGGTCCTTCTGTTTCCTGGACCTTTTAAAGTTAACTAACCTTCAATATTTTTGACTAACTGACGATTTTTCTTTGAAAATTCGAGTGCCCGTAATTTTAAAATGTGTTTTTAATAGTAAAAAATATTATTTTGTTCACTATTACGTTAGACCCTAATAGTAAAAAAATATATTTTAATTTATTTGAAATATGTATATATACAAAAATTCCCTTAACATTAGTGTATATTCGAATATCAACTTTCGAGACATTGTGTCAAATATAGTTATCAAAATGTCAGTGTTTTAGAAATAGCCTAGCAAACCAGCAACGCGATAATCCGTGATTAAACCACCCGTCACCGACCCGTGGCATAAGGTTTATCTGATTTTATCCACCTGTCAGTCATTAGAGCTTTGCTTGGGTGATAATAGAATGACCGCGCAGATAAAATTGAACGTTATCTGCATTAGCATTAATTGCATTTTAACATGATATGACTAATATTTTATACATTACACATACATTTTGACGGCACGTTTGGCGTAGTGGCTGAGCAATTGGCTGCTGCGCTGCGTGTTGCGGGTTCGATTCCCGCACGGGACAACTAAAATTGTTCCGGGTCTGGGTGTTTGTGCATGTGTAATGTATGTTTGTAAACGCACCCACGATACAGGAGTAATTCCTAGTGTGGGGCAAAGTTTTTAAAAAAATAAAAAATAATGCGTACATAAGGACCAATTATTATCCAACATAAAAAATCGGGTTTCTGGTTTATCGGGATGGAAGCAATGTGTTATATTATTATACAATAGACTTGTGAAATCTTCCAATATTTCGCTTTTGTATATCCGCGCTTTTATTTTCTCGGCGATTGTGATTTTATTCCGGAGAGCTTTTCGAAGATATTTCCTTTCGAGAAGTCACTTTATATTTTTAGTCCTATTTGTGTTATCGTTTTCTGTTGACGCTATTTTTATATTCTATATACTTATAAAAATACTATCAGTTGGGCAGTTTTTCCTGACAGCTTTAAACAGCTCAAAGGACTTTTTTTGCGAACTAGAATATCATAAAAACAAAATAATAAATCAATATGAAAACAAACAGTTTACTTTTAAATTGACTCACGTGGCATACTCTCATAAAAAATTGAACAAAACCATTTCACAAAAAGAGCTCCAGGACTTCCGACGAATTGTACGTGCTAAAATCTACCAAAAACGTAGCAATGACTAGTTTTAGGATAAAACTAGACTATTTCATAAAGTGACGTTACAGTCATAAAATACTAAAAATGGGCTATCCATTCAATCGTTAATTTAAATTACTATTTATTTAATTAACACCATATTGTCCTCTAGCTGCCAAAGGCCTCTTTTCATTCATAATACACTACAAGTAGGTATGGTACTGCAGCGGAAGATTGTCGATTGATGACTTTAGACTTACCTACAAAAGGTATATGGATCACGTTTGCTCAACACGGGTTGGTAATTTTATACAAACTTTTTTTTTTTTCTAGTTCAGTATAAAGGAATATAAAAAAAATCCTTAATCATTGTGTATCTCAACCTATTATGTACCAAGAATCATTTACAGTTCTTTGTTCCATATTTTATTGATAATATTTACCTCTTAGCGCTATAGTCTGTACCAATAGTTATTGTGAAAAATGTAAACAAAGTCGTAACCTATTTTGTTCTAGTTCTGCTACAGAAATTAACAAAATGGCGTAAGGATGGTGATTAAATTTATGTATGTGGGAAAATTAGAACAAAATAGGTTATGATTTTGTTTATATTTTCCGTAAAATCAATTGTTACAGAATATAGTAAGTCACCAGTCGTTTTATATTTAACTCCGATCCATAATTTAAACGAAGGTTCTCCTCGGATATTTTAGTAACCTAATAACGTATTGACGTGGGTATCGTATGTTTCTGATATTTTGACCTTTCCAAGTTAAATTGAGGAGTTATTATAATTTTAGGCTCTATTGTTATGGATGAATATTTGTTTATTGTCATTGTTTTTAATGATTAGGGATTGATTGATAAGGGAAATTGAAAGTGCAAGGCGGAGAAAACCATATTATTATCTATTATAGACTGAATAGCGCCGTCACTTATTCGCACCGGAATCTAGGCAAAGATTGGCTTTCAATCGAACTATATGTGTCTGACTATTCAGACAATAATACCTATGTATTATGTAAAGCATTGCATGCACTATTTTTATTATATATCAGTAATCATTTCATCATTCACCCTCTTTCTACGCATGTCGTCTTTTACGCTGTTTTTGGCTTTCTTCTAGTCCTACATTATTTTATCCATATTCACGCTCAGATCCTTCCTTGCCTTATGTGAAGAATATCAATTCTTCGTATCATGTACCATGAGAACTGTATACGTGTACGTAGTATATAAATAAAATAAATTTAAGTTGACTGAGCCTATGTCGACTCGAACAGGACAGAAGTAGGTAGCGCCGCGCTAAAATTATAGCTAGACAACATGTTTCGTAGTGGGCTGTCAGTTGACAAGTCTATATATATAAAGCTTATTTTTACTCAACTGCAGACTAAGGCGCAAAAAAATAATGTGTTTTTAAATTAAAGGTACCTATATTATCCTAACTAGTACCTATTATAAATTCGATTGTGAGTTTTTTGTGCTGAACATATTTAGATGAAAATTGGCAAGCAGATAGAAGGAACTTAGGAGAAGATTATACTCTATTTTTATCCAGGTGTATGAAGAAGTTTCCTCGAGACTCGAGTGAAATCGCGTAGCTGATTCCAACGATGTCACCCAGAACCCAAAAAAAATAATTACTTCACACTCTAGGAAAAAAATCTTCTTCCTTCCTTCCTTCTCCAGGCTTCGATATACGAGTGTAAACCATGGGAAAACCGTGAATCTGTTACTGACAGCGAAGAGAGTTTCTTAGATATTAGAGGTAAGGATTGTATGTATGACAGCTTCGTCTACTAAGGATAGTAATGTCATCATAAGTAAAATACTGTGTGATTATCTGAAGCACGCCAGTAGTCCGAAAATTTTAATTATGCCCGGTTGATATACTACAATTACAATGTATATTATCAGTGGATTCAATCTTGACCTCCTGATGGAAAGTGTCTTAGTGTTAGAGGAGGCAAACGCGAGTACATGACAGGGTGGTCATTTAAACATAATGAGAGGTGAAGCATGGATGTACAGTGTACTGTAGGTAGATGCATAGCCTAATACTTCAGTAAAAACAGACTGGCTTTATTTATTATTAAGTATGCTTGGCCATTTCATATCACACTTCAACGCAAAACGCGCCTTTGATCAGAAGACTGATTTTAAGTCTTATTCAAACGTAATTGAACACAATTTGGTATAACATCAAATATTCAAATTCAGTACAAATCAGGCAGCCTTAAAGCGCTTAGTTTCTCAATATTGTTCTCCATATTCAAATAAATTAAACAATGACAAGCTGAACCCAGAATCCATTTGTTGGCCGCGAATGAATACGAATAACCTTGCATAATAATAGTCGAACCCGAATATTGGTCGGTGCTCCGGACCCAAGATTACAAGGATCCTACAAAGCCTTAATATTACATCACTATGTATTAATATAGTTGTTATATTAATCCAATAACGTCAATATATACGTTTGCTGTTACACTAATAAAGTTATTCTATTGCTATTTTTGGTTGGCTAATGAATTTGGTCCTATGAGACAGGGAGCTCTGGAAATTTTGTAAAAAAAATTAGATTGTTGGTAGCTTTGCTGTCATAGAGAACTACGTTTTACGCAGTCAGCTACAAAGTTTCGTAGAATTTAATACGTCGTGCGTTATTTCATTTACAAAAATACGCAAACAATACGTTTGAATTAATAAAAACCTGCATGATTTTTAACTGCATCATATAATATATTCGAAAATAAAATTAAAAAAATATATACACTACTGCTTTTATTTTTTATTTGACAACAAGTTTTGACAACAAAACAACTAATTGTTCTTTTTCATAACCTGTAAAATAATATATTTTACATTTAATTATTATACATTTTATGCAGCCTATACAAATAAAAAATTGTATACTTTAAAGCATAAACAAAAAGAATACCATATAATTAAGACGATTCATTTAAATTGAAGAGAAAAGCAACAATCAAATTAACTTTTCCATTACACTTATAACTTGAATGAAAGTTCTTTAATGTTGCGCGCCCCACAAATTATTGCCACAGGTGTCAGGAGACCTAACAAAGTTTACGAACTTCGAACTTTTGCAAAAGTTTTGTTCTAAACGCCTTAAGTATCTGGTTTTTTTATTATCTCGGCTGTCTTAACGGTTTTTGATGGTACACTTGGTATTTCGTGAATTTCGTTGGAGAATCTACATTTAAGAAATACGAAAATCTCTTACCAAATAAATTTGATACACCATTTTACTACCATTTCGCTGAAAAAACGTAGCGACCCTACAAAAAAACTATTTATATATATTTATATTTTCCTTCACATTTTTTTTACGTACAAGAAAATTATATCAAACAACAAAGAGACTAATATTAAATTAATCCGTCTCTCAAGTACGCATTGTGTTTAATAATTAATATTATTAATTGTAGCTTGACCTCATACCACGTGTGACCTTTCACATTATCAAACATTCTCCGGTCACAGACTAACTAAGGACAGTGTTATTAACATTGCCACTGAATTATTATAATGGAATAATAGATGCTATAAATCTTTGTTGAATGACTGTGACCTCTGTGATATGATATTGCATGGTAGACTGTGGCGGACCTAATTTTGTATGGATGATAAATGGTAAGAAAGTAAAATCGTCTAATCTACCTGAAATTAGTTCTTAATGGTTTTTTTTCCTCATTAATATATTAAAAGTTATAATTATTTATAAATAGTCTTGGTGGTCTAGTGGTCAAGGTATCTCGTGTACGAGTGTTCACGTTCCAAACCTGGTAACTACCAATGTGACTTGTCTTAAGTCATTATGTACTTTCTAAGTGTAACTTAGACACCACTGACTAATGGCAAAGTAAACCATCGTGAAGAAACCTGGACTCAAAAGTCTGAAATCGCTAATCCGCTTTGAGCAAGTGTGGTGTAATAGTGGGATATTAAAAACCTATGATGATGTTGATTACTGTATATTTATATTATAATAAACAATCACAGTCAAAAATTAGAACATCCGAAATTTCAGACGTGCGTTTGAGATCACAACTGTTTTATTGGAAAAGATACAAAGACAGTCAATAATTTTAATTATTATCATTTTCATCGTCTGGCTATAGAAAGCGAAAAGTTACACGCAGAAACTATAAGCGTCAACTAGGTACTGGGTAAAACGGCACAGTTTAACGAAGGATTATGTCAAGCAATAGATCAATAATATTAAAATGAAAACCGTATGTATTTTTTAATTAGAAAATAATAAACACGGTTCCCCTGGGAACGAAAAAAAAACCGCACGAATAAAGTGAGTAATATTTATTTCTCTAAAAGTATTCGGGTAAAAATCCCACAGGGCTATCGGTAACAAAACACTTAACATTACCCCGTAATTATCATCTTACCAGCGTAAAATTTAAGAGCTGAATTCGGATAACAGATGAATTTCAGCCGCAACAATAATCCCGACCCTTTGGGTACGAGACCGTGAAACCGAAAGATCTAACAGGTATCATGAGTAATCCTAAAGTGTGAAGGCAGAACAATCATTTTGGGGTTAATTTTTTGATATTACGATTGTTGTTTACAAAAAAAAATATGGGTAGGTAATTTTTATGTTTATAAAATTACATTAAATTATGTTTTATTATATTTATATCTATAATAATTTTAATTACCTACGTAGCTATATATAGTTTTTTGTTTATTTTTTTTAATTTCTGGAGATTGATTATAATAATAATTTTGTATTATTTTTTTATTTGCTTACTTTCAAAAGTGCTTGTTATTAAACCTAATTGGAATAAATGATTTAGATTGACAATCATAGTGGCGTAACAATAAATAAGCGAGAAAGAGATGATTCTAAAACAAAAAACAAATATGAGTGGGGTCGTGATAAGTGCCTATGTGACTTTTTCAGTCGTGTATTATAGACTGAAAAAAATATCTATTTTATTTTGGACGGTAAACGCAAACATCGCAAGATCTTGTTTTTATAAATTAAAGTTCACTATTATTAGATGTGAATGTATTATTGCAATGTTAGCCATTTTTCACACATTTCTTGAGAGTTTGTATATTTGCCTAGTACATACAAGTCTGCCAAAATGTTGAGGCAAATAGGCGTGATTTTATGTAATATATGATACAAGCTTATAATTACTCCTCTATATAATTAATAAAGGTAATCAATCATATTACATCAATAATGAACGTACACATAATATAATTTGCAGTAATAAGGGTTCATTTGCATCGCTCCACGTGTACGGTAAAGTAAGGTATATTGTTTAAAGGGATTTCCTCATACTAAAATGTCCTTTGATGTTTGGTTCAAGTAATAGGTAGCATAGCATAGCATAGCACCTAATTGCAAGTAAACTATTAGGAACATCAAAAATTTACAATGAATATCAAATCGTGCCTCGAAAAGTACGTTAAGCTGTTGGTCTTGGCTGTCATTTGTAGATCTTTGACAGTCGTTACAAGTAGTCTGAGGCCAGAAAGTCTGACAATCAGTCATACCAAGGGGCTTCATGTTACCCAGTAACTGGGTTGTGAAGGTCAGACAGGCAGTCACTTGTAAAAAACTGGTTCTCAGCTGCATCCGATTAGACTGAAAGAGGACCCGAATATAGTTGAGAAAAGGCTAGACAGGTGAAAGTACCACAAAGCTTGATTCAAAAAAAGTCACACGCATGTCACTTGCCTTGTAAAAATAATGAAGATGTCATTTATTTCATTACGTTTTACAAACGAGTCTGTACCGACTTAATATTTAACGAATTTCTGGTTCGTCAGTAATACGAGTATGTGATGCATGAATGATGTGGACTTTTAATTAATACTACGAAATAATGCAAACATGCGCAACATACATTTTGATTATTAAATTCAATAGAGTTTAGAGCTGGGCTACTTTTTCAAAAATAGAATGTCTAGAATCCAACTTTCTCGGTTTATCGTATGTATATCGTATCGTATGTTTTTCCCGACTGTAACTTATCGCATTTTATTTTTTAAACCGCTATATCTTACGCTATAAGCCAAACTCATATGTGTAGTCGAGATAAAATCCAGATTCTGCCCCTGTGTGAAACTGGCTTATTATAGTTAAAGCATTACAATAAAACAAGTTACTGCCACGTGTGGGTAAGAGTGGTACTCTAGAATTCTAGTGTGTCACTTAGAGTAAAATTAGATAGAAAAAGCTGGAAATAATAATATGAAGTGGACACAAGCATGTTGATACTTTCACCGACCGTTTGATAAACATCGCAAAAAAACATTGATTATAACAAATGATTATTTAGTATTTTGATTTTTTTGGCGATATATTTTGTTTGGTTTTTTAGGTTCATAAATGTTTTTACGTGGTGAGCATAACTATGGATAAATAATGGCAAGATACTAAAGGATCTTCGAAACATAATTTGAAAACCAACCAGGAAAAAATCTTGTTTTTTTTAAATCACCAGAGATTTCAAGACACATTCCTCAACAAACAGCAAATTAATAATAAATTACATTAATTATTCTTATACAGCTACGTTCATTATATTTCTCATCAATTCAATTTGTGAATACATTAACTTACCTGCGATATTACAGCAGCCGAGCAGCAGTGTCCACAGGGACAGCACGCGAGTCGGGCTCGCTCGGAGAGAACTCTCCATTTTACATTTTCCGAGGCACTGAACGAATACGAACACCTCACGAAATCTTTTGGATTACATTTGAAATGAAATTTTCGTTTACACCATCACGTTTGCAGGTTCTGTAACAATGTAAAATTTTATGTTAGAATATGTTGCATTCATTTACATAAGTTTTTAGAGGACTAGATTTTGAGCAAGCACGTTACGCTGTTGGCTGTAGTTTGGTAGATCTTTGACAGTTGTTACGGGTAGTTAGAAGTCAGAAAGTCTATCAAACAGTCTATCCAAGAGGTATCATTTTGGGAGGGGAAATCATCAAATGACCCCTCCCGCCGTGGGTGGGGCGGGTGGGAGTGTCAGACTCTTACTGACTAAAACCCATCCATGTTCCTTCCTCAGCACTTATTCCGGGGGCGCGGTATCTCTTTCGAACGTCCCGAAGCCCCGGCAAGGTTTATATACCATAGCGTTTTCACATTATTACTACTAACTCATCATATTTTTAATCGTACTTGATTTCTAAACCGAAAACTAATTATAATTAAAACAAGTAGTAATTAATTTCAATTTACTCGAACAACGGTAACACTGAGTTTAATTTTAAATAGTTTTTAGTACAATACCCTAACGGACGGCGGATGATGAGGCGAGTGTGAACGTTGAACTTCGAACCTCACCCATTTTACTATTGACCTAAATTTTACTTGTTAATAACAACAAGCTAACAGGTCACAACGTACCTATTTAAATTGAAGTAGATGAAAAAAATCAAAGCAAATATTTTTCGTTTTTAAACATTAGAAAATTGTGGCTAAACAGTTTTTTAAATAGCTGCACGGATCGATCGATCAAAGGTTAGCTACGCTTGGTGCGGTCGGTACATTGATGGGTGATCATCTATGTTATACTGAGACATAGGAAAAGGCTTGGCATATAATGATGTTGTTTTGCTATCAATGTGAATCGCTATCTAAATTATAAAATTAATTAGAATAAGTCGTATTTAAACTACAATAATTTAACTACATATTTTTGCTAAATGATGAACGTGGCAGAGCGTACATTGGGGGTTTAATACTTAATTATTATTTTATTTTATTTATTAATACAGGTACACCAACAGCTTCTATATACAAAATATCAAATAATAATTGGTAATAAGTTTTGGGCTGAGACAGTTGCCAATAACAGGTGAACCAACATTCTCAATAATAAGTGATAACTTAAGCTAAACACAAAATGTACTAAGAATAAAGTGGCAATAAACTATATAGAATGAAACTTAAAATTCGAAATTACAAAATAATAAAATATTTAGGACAATAAATACAAATTTGATTATTTAGATGATTGTAGTGACAAACATTATCTTGTTGTATCTCTCTTACTTTCTCATACCTATATCTGTATTTTCTCTCCAGCGAGTTACATATTTTAGCCCCACATAAACAAATACGAGAGTTAATATTCTTTCAGTGTTATGTAGGCTGCCTTTACTAACCTAACATGCCGTAGTATCAGAGTTTTTTAACCTCGCCTGACGGTTCCTGATATGGAAATAATTAAGATAATTATACATCAATTTGGCTCACAATTCATTACAATATCTTTTCTTACTAATACCTATTATAAACGCGATAGTTTGTATGGATGTATGTTTGTTACTCTTTCATGCAAAAACTACTGAACGGATTTGGATGAAATTTAGTACACATATAGTTTATAACCTGGATTAATGTATAGAATACTTTTTGTCTGGGTGCGCGCAGTAGTCCCTCGGGATGCGCGTGAAACCACGGGAAATAGCTAGTAATATAATATACGAGTGAAACCGACAACTGTAGCTAGTAGATCTGTACTTTATTCTATATAAGATAGCCATTTGCAAAGTTTCTACAAACAAGTACTAATAATTGAGTCGGCCTCCTCGCCTTTTAAATTCATTACTCGTTATAATCCTATTTTCATTAATGACTCAAAGATCCTTGAAAGTCGTTTTCGTAAATTAAAAAGCTCGATAATTAACTGTGAGTTTGAATCAAATACGAACTGGGAATAAATTTAGGTGTTATTTAAAGTCAGTTTTTTTTTCGTAGGTATGGTAATTTTATTTTATTTATTCGTTGTTTCTGCACGCCATTTTGTCTGCGTAGATACAAAATAGGGTAAAAAGTGTATTTAAGTGTTAGTCCAGGTTATAAGCTACTACTACTACTACTAATAATAAAAAGAGGTAAAGTATTTTTGCATTTATAATATTAGTAGGATAAGTAGGTAGAATGATTTAATCAGAAATTGTTCATTAATAATGGAAGTTTATGACTGATACCCTATAATGACAGTTTAAAGTAAGGAAATCAGTTGGATTCTCGAACCAAGCAGAGTTATTTGATATTTTCAATGTGCATAGTACTGACTGAAAGATTGGATTTAAAATGACAAAATACTCCAGGTACCACTGAGCCAATTAAGCTGATTTTGGTTTTTAAATGTTTATCGTAGTCCAGGGAAGGTTTAAACGGAGAAAAGTTAAGATGGTGGTGATACACCTAGCCTACACAGCCTAGCGGGTCATCTAATCAGCATATAATTTAAAACAGACATTGCCTGCTTTTCTGTTGTAGATAAAGTCAATATGCATAATATTTTCATTATCCCAGTTGAAACAGCAGCTTCGTTGTTCCCGGGATCAATAGATAGGACATGCTCCCAACCATCCATCTTCATATTTCCTGAAGACCGTCTGACAATAACCATTCGTCTTACTAAATTGCCGGCCATGTACCGATTTCTAAGGAACTTTCGGTTTCTATAGGGTAGGTAATTTGGCTGACAATAAAATATTGATAATAATAACTTAGGCGTGTTTGATGCCGATAATTTCGTCGTGGCAATAAAAAATTTCAATTTACATTATTAAAGGATTTAAAAAGTTTTTTTAAGAAACAAAAGCTGCACTTACATTATGTACAACATTTAACTACAGAATAAAATTATGCATGGGTAGCATATTCCAAATTAATGACGTAGCAGCGAGCGTCAAAATTGGAACAGTTTTTTAAACGTTAGTTTTTTTAACTATAATTATAGCGAGCCATGCATCATCTGCCTAGCCTTTTCCCAACTATGTTGTGGTTGGCTTCCAGTACCACCATATGCAGTTGAGTACCAGTGTTTTACATGGAATGACTACCTATCTGACCTATAACCGTATAAACGCGAAATAAAGTTGGATCTTGAATCAATTTTAATAAAAAATCTGGGAGGTTGTCCGTCTTTCTAAAACATTTTTAGTTTCCTTAGAAAGTAAGTTTTTTTACTAAGTATTATTTTACCTTTATTTGTTTAACTAAAACACTATTATATTTTATGAACAAGGTGCTAAGTTTCAATAGACAGACAGGTGAGCAAAAACCACAAAATTTTACGCTAGGTCGACCTCTAAAATCATGGGCAGAAATAATATTTAAATGGGTTTGAAGGTAGGGTTTTAACCGAGTGCACTAAAAAAACACGTACTTTCTAATAAATAAAATTTTACTAGGCGTCAGAAACTTAACTTCTAACATCGATATTGTCCAGTAATAATATTATTATGGCTGTGAAGATCAGATACCAGCTGCTTGCTGTAAAAAGAATATTGAAATTCAGCCCCATCTGTTTGAAATGGAAGCCGGCCAGCCACGGTAGAAAAAGGCGATCTAAATGATGACGTAGGCTAAAAATTGGCAGTTATGAGTGGAAATAGAACGTGTATACTGCAGTGTAAGACTCATTATTAAAAAATCTGTGAAACTTCTTGTAAATAATGTACGGCAACGTAAAATCAGAACGTAAAAAAAAACCTTTGAGTCGTAAAAATATGCAGAGGCACGCCACAGTTTTTTAATTGAATAAATTTATGTTTTTTTTTTTCTGTAAAATTACAATGGGCTTACATCTCTTTTGTAGGGTGAAATTTTGTAACATTTTATGAAAATTATAGATATATCAGAACGTAACTATTTGTGATCCTTCATCGTGTTCACGAGTTTATTTAAGAAGATAATAACTTTGATATCTGATATTAATTACTTATAGTCCGCAGGCCCTATGCAGAATCATATTGTATTCTTGCTTTAGAAATTTTAATACATTTTATAGTATCATTAACCAATATTTTATAATACATATTACAAAATTATTACCGATGAATAATAATTCACTTTTAATTTCTCATATTTCAAAACATTACCTGCAAACAATAGTAAGCTTTGTGTGTCGCCATTATTCCGCACACACAAGTTGGCTCACAAACGCAGCGCTAAGCAAAAGATTCACAAATGCTCGCTAAGCCGGACAATTTCTCAAACGTCATTGGCCGTTGTTTCCTTTACTTCATTAAGTATTTTCATCACAGCTCCAGTGGAGTCGCGCTAAGAGTACCCTCGAGCCGCAGTTGGGAACGCCGCTTTTTCTTGAATTTTTTAACAGCGCTTTAATGCTTTGGTGCTATACATAAGCGGAGGTGCCATTTAATAATGCACTATATTTACTCGTGTCTTAAGTGCAAATTGCAACGAGTTTGCAGTGCTGGTAAGGTAATGTGATAAGTTTTAGATGCTACTTTCACTGGGAAAATATTACAGTAAAATTAATGCGGGTAAGTTAGTAATAAAAGTTGGATGATAAAATTTAAAAGGTGAGCGTGTGTATCTTGAGCTATTATCTATTTAGTTTCCTATCTTAGTTTTAAGTACTATTAACCAAACGATGTAATTATAAACTTAACCAAAGATAGTACGGAGTCATTCTGATATTTTTATGTAATTCTTTAAAAAACCGGCTATCTTGAAAATCAGACGTTATTTAAAGTAGCGGTAGTAGTCTCGCCAGCGGCTTCGCCCGCGTGAGTTAAAAAATGACCGAGTTTCATACAAAATTTGCCCCCCTTTTTCACCCCCTTGGGGGTATAATTTATCAAAATCCTTTCTTAGCGTATGCCTACGTCATAACATCTACCTGCATGCCAAATTTCAGCCCGATCCCTCCAATGGTTTGGGCTGTGCGTTGATAGATCACTATGTCAGTCAGTCAGTCACTTTTGAGTTTTATATATATTTAGATTTAGATAGGTCATAATATTCACTATATTTTACAGTCTTCTTTTACATTCGTGAGATTGACGCAAATAAAAACAAACGCATTTTTACCAGCTTTTTATTAGTTTGTAATGTTTCTATGTTTGTTAAGAACAAAACTGAATTTGTATTTACATTTGGCAGAATTTATTTTCTTTACCTTTTCCCCAAAAATGCTTAAAATAATTTAACCAAATTCATTCCGCTATAGCTTAAGAAATGTCCCACACACAAAACCGGTACTATAGCTATATACAAAATGTTAAGATAATGTACTTTGTAAGTATGATAATGGCGGGTTGTTTGTTGTAATGATTTCTTACGTGAAAATGGACCTGGGAAATATATTATGACAGATATGCTCAAATACGTTTAGAGCCTTTTTTGAGGGCTTTCAAACAAACATAATGTGGTTACAGAACATTGTTCGTTACTTTTATTTATGAATGTTCTAATTTTGATTTATAGGAAACGCTTTTCAGTGGGACTGAATTCGGATTATGTATTTATGTTTTGTATCTATCGAAATATGTTTTGACGCTTTCGTTAAAAAAAATACAAGTATTATGTAGGTATTTTTGATCGGAATTTCATTTCGTGTTCAGTAAATAATATTTAGAACTGTTTGGAGTTTTTCTATGGTTTGATGATAAATGACTGTGATAATAAATAGAGTTTTTTTTTATAATTTTTCCTATTTATTATTAAAAATTAAATAAAATTATTTTTGAACTGGAGTAGGTAAATATTATCTTATTCCGTAAACTAGTCGAGTTGTAAACTAGGAGCACATAAACTAAAGAGTTAATTGAATAAAAAATTAAAGCAAAACAGAATGTACATCAAATATTCCCACTGAAAAACACAAAAACATCAAATAAGACTCAACTAAAAAATTCAATTAACGCAAGCAGATATCTTTTGTCTGCATTATTGAATCGTGGAAATGCTGAAATGCATCGCAAGTACTATGCAGGGGAACTGCATTTTGAAGGCGAATAATTGCGTCGGTGCCCCAAGAGAGAATACGAAATTTAATGTGCACTCAGCAAAAATATTCTACCCTGAAATTTACTAACAATGGAATAAAGCTTTAATATCGATGTGAATTTAAAGTAATCCAGTTTCTTTATACTCTCTCTTGATTGATTTCGCTGTGAGCGTGTGATTATAGGTATTCTTGTAAAAAATATTTGAAGTATGTCTCGATTTGCGTTATATGTTTCGATTTTTTATCGAAACGTATCTTTTATTGTTATTCGTAATGAAGTAATCGAATTGTATTGTTGATTTGAAATAAGAATTTTATTTCTGATCAATTTCTTTTTTTAGTAATTGTATTAAATGATAAGAAGATTTGGTTATTTGTATAATGATATTAGGTATTAATCAGTTTGATGTTTTATTGATAAAAAATATGATAACAATAAAATCAATAACCAATATTTTTATTATGAATAAATCGATACACAGATATCGATAAAAAAAACGAGTAGGAATTATCAATACAGTCGGTCCAACTTACATTGTAAACAAACAAATCGAAATTTGCTCAAAAAAGATCTTGGGTGAAATATGGCAAATAACACAGGTAAACCTTTACTTTTTAAGCAATCAACTTAAAACTGTGTTGTTTAGTATCATTGTTTTTTTTTAAACCTTTCTCTCAGCATAATGTTTTTCAAGAAGTCCACACTTTAGAGCCTCAGAAATAAGACGAGCTGCCGTAAAATTTATCTTAATAGGCACCTGCATAAAAATACATTGGAGTAAAACCTTTTTTAGATAGCAAACACAGTGCTCGCCCGCTTCTTCTCAGTACTATCAGAGAGTAAAATCTCTTTATGGGTCGCGGCTATCTATGCGTTTAATCCACTTTCTCTTTTTATCTTAAGACAAGTGGAATGGGTCGGCGTCCTTTGTCCACGACCCCTGATAACAGGGTGACCTTTTTTCGTCTAAGGTTTATTAAACAAAAATACACCTGTGCAGTGTTGAAACAATTGTGGAGATTTCATTAAATTCAATGGAGGGCGACGTAATTGGAATTTTTGTCAAGTTTTTTTTTATTATTATTTTGATGGAAATTAGTTTTTTCCCCATAGACTTGGGGCGCTCAATGAGTCGCCATGATAACGATATTAGTTGTTATTTACGTTTAATGCAAGGGAATAGGATATTAGATACTAGACGAGAAAGAATCTGTTTCTATTTTTTTTATTTAAGGCCTTCAAAGTTGGGTTACGGGACTGTTCGAAAGAGAGTTACAGCGGCTCGGGCGAAGGCAAAGGAAGTAACATGGATGGGTTTTAGTCAGTAAGAGTCTAACTCATTCAATGAATTCTCGTCCCTACTAATTAATACTATATATAATTATTCTATCACTTTCATGGTTTACATATTTTTTTCAAAAAACATATATTTGTAAATGTATATGATAGCAAGGCATATCTTCTCTGCTTGCTTACATTTTCTGTGCTTACTACTTTTAGTACCTACACTCAAAAATACCTGGAATTTTCCACAAAATAATCCACGTCCACAATTCTAAACGCTACTTATCCCCTCCAATTAAGTAAAACTTACATCTATCCATGCAAATACCTCACTTAAACAAAACAAGATGAAGCCGACGGTGAAATTTCCCCGAAATTATTCAGGTTACGAATTAATTTAAGGCGAAACACGCAAGCTTAATGTCTTTGTACTTACGTAACTTGAGAAATAAACGCAGCATTACTATTGAAATAATTAATTACTTATACATGAAGGTAACGAGGTAGTGTCAATTTATTTATGGGAGCTTTCTGCTGGTTCTATGTTAAGACAGAAAAAACCAAACGAGCACCGATCCTTTTGTCGATGCATTTATCGATTAAAATCGTCAATTTCATCTTCTTACGTCAAATTTGTCGATTTTAATCGATCTTATTGATTTAATCGATCCTTGCACTGCAGACTCGTTGACGACAATTCTGCCTTTACCGAGAAACTAACTAACACTGTAAAAGGATCATTAATAAGTGGGTAGCCTGTGATTAGTTTTGGTCGGTCGGACGCGGGTGGGTTGCGTACGCGGCTCTGGACGCGGTCTAGTCCAGTGTGACTGATCTGTAAGCGAGTTAGTACTTGCTTAGTTGATAGTTTTAAAGTTATTCTTTTTAATAAAATTATATTTGTAACAAGAAGCGCGCTTCTCGCCATCAAACTAATAATTTTGGCGATTAAAATTGTAAAGATAACAATAAAATTGGTGTACATAATTATGTTTGAGAAAAAAGAGAAAAAAAAGAAAAAGAAGTTGAATGCGTTAAACTGAAAATAAGTAGATATGACACACGTTAGGAAAGGCCTGTCCTACAGATGAATATTATTATTAAGTGAGCGGATGATGATGATGAAAGTGAAGGATGAATAATATTTTACGATGACGTAAGAATTAGTTACGTCACAAAACAACCAGACCAGACAACGTGACTATTCAACTGGACCACAGATTCACAGGGTCGCGGTAACCCGCGGTATGCCCGCTCCATGTAACTCTCTCGCGTCCTTCTAGTCATATTCCCGATTATAATAATCATATATATTCTGATCCAGCCTGTCCCTTGCTGACCTCCCCCAGCGACGCCCTAAGCCGAGGCCCGAATCCCTCTAGAGGGTGCCCTTAGCGTGTAGTCGCTTAGTTTTGTAAGTTAAGCCCTGGCTGTAGGCCCTAAATTCATTTAAGGCACTTCACATGCAAGCCCGGTTAAGCAGTCGACAACTTTCTAGGTTGACCTTCGAGATGCCGTACACAAAAAAAACTTCCAGTCATATGCAACTGTGTATGCGTGTGTGTGTGTGTGTGCAAATGTTTGTTCTTGAAGAGTTTTTCTATACACATAGGTACGTTTTTTTTATTTATAAAAGCATAACTAAAGTCACGTCTTTTTCCCACCACGATAGGCCGAATTCACCTTACCATCCTAACATACGTTTTATTCTTAAGTCCACATTCATACATCATGGCATGCACGCGCGTTGTTCATGTGTACAGTACAACCCTGACCTTTTTGAAGGACATCTTCTAAAAGGTCAGTATATTCTACACAATGTATGTCCCTCCGGATTTCACATTTAATTATTTAATTACAATAGTTTCTACATCATTTTTATAGTCCCTTCAATAATTAACACGTATTTAAAAAATAAATACTTGGTATTATGATTAGAGTTTCTAATAAGGCTAATAAAAGTATAGCAGGCAAGGTTTTCTTCTAGTTTATACTTAAAATATCATAACAATGAAGAACTACTTACTATATACCTGTAATATTTAAAAGCAAAACATAATATGCATTATGTATGTGTGTGTTCACGGTAGAACGGGATGACTGATCTAAATGGGCATGGAGATAGATAGAACCCTGGAAACGGTTATGGGCCACTTTTCATTCGGATGCTTGAAGCATTTTTTCCAGGACGCGGGTGAAACCAGCATCTGACCTGGGGCCTTACCATGATATGTCAACACAGGAATAGTTTCGTTGTGAAAAAGAGACGGCGCTATACGACATTAGTAGCTGTGTCACGCTCTCACACCTGAATGGTGATTGCAAAAACACGTGGTAGTACGGCCCCTGACCCGCTTTCTCAGCTCAACACTGTAACACAATCCTAAGGAATTACGCGAAAATTCGTAACGTTACGCACGTCAAGGCAAAGACACACCTGCGGTTGACAGGCTCATTTGTTTGCTAGTGCTGAAAGCTTCAGTCGGCTTGTATACACAGATATCAAACGATACTAAACCCAACTCCGCGTAAATTGGTTCCTCATGTCAGGGTACGCACTACATCTGTTACTGAAATTGAAGATTATGGGTTAAAATAATATCGGGTGGTTGAGATGTCGTGATGATGTCGTAATTTGTCTGAGTGTTTGTGTTATGTATGATTCTACTAATATTACCTATATATGCAAAAGCTAGTGAGGATGATAGTTTGTATGTTTGTTACTGTTTCACGCTAAAAACTACGGAATAAAAATTGGGGTGTAGGGCTTTTTATCTAGGTATCTGGACTCAATTTTAAGTCAACACCGACGAAGTCACTGGCAGAAGCGAGTTATGTATATTTTTAACCTAGCTTCTGCCCGCGACTTCGTCCGCGTGGAATAGTGGTGCTCCGCTCCTATTGGTCTTAGCGTGATGATATATAGCCTATAGCCTTTCTCAATAAATGGGCTATCTAACACTGAAAGAATTTTTCAAATCGTACCAGTAGTTCCTGAGATTAGCGCGTTCAAACAAACTATTCAGCTTTATAATATTAAGTATAGATAAACTCACGATATAGTAAAAATTACTAATGAGGACTAACTTTTTTAAAGATATTTTTTTTAAAGTAATATTTTAAACCATTTAGATACTAATATTATAAATTTAATCATAAATTTAACTACATAAGTCATTATTCATTTCTTTTTTTTGTGTGAAAATCTAACAAACATACACACACATACATACTCATCAACTTTCGCTTTTACAAAATTTGTAGGATAAACAAATTGAACACCGAAATGAAACGCCCTATACACGACAATAATCATCATTATACTGGGCGAATCGCCTCATTCGGAAATTCACGGCACCGTGACGGACGCCGCACATTGCCTCGTACTGGATTTACGTGGTCACTGGCCGTACTTTACGATACGTTGGGTAATACTGCAAATTAGTTGCACTGTAGATCAGCACAATAATTGCGTACCACTACTTGCAATCACAATGCCTTTCATTTTGACAATTTAACATTCTAACTCATTCCTAATATTATAAATGCGAGTTTGCGAGGAGAATGAATCGTTTTATTCGGTCACACAAAAACTGCTTAATCGATTTGGATGAAATTTAGGACACACATAGCTTACAACTTGGATTAATACACAGGATACTTTTAATTAGGGTTTGTGCAGTAGTTCCTTGAGGATAGGAGTAAAACCGTGGGGAACAGCTAGTTATAAATGCGAACGTCAGTTTGATATTTTGTTACGCTTTCAGGATAAAACGGCTAAAGCAATTAACGTGACATTTGGTGTGGAGATAGATTAAAATCTAGGAAATTACATAAGATAGATGTTATCAAAGTGCCTAAAGTGGTTACCTCAGGATGCGAGTGAAACCGCGAGAAACAGCTAGTATAAACATATTTTAAGTAGATATAGATTTGTATGTTATGTGGGAGGTAATCCAACAATTAAGACAGTTTTTTTTTTCACATTTAATTAAATGCTAGCGGTCATGTAGCTGTGGGTGATGTCACAGGCTGCTATAAATACATAGTGTTGAAGAAATTATTTTTAAGCATATTAAATAAATATACAAGCATATTGTTGAACTTGATATTCTACCGTGATGACTAAATGTATTATTGATAATGTCATTATTTGTAGATCTAATATTACAAATATAAAAGCTAATCATTATGTAAACTAATATAGTACCTATTTTGACTGTAGATTATATAATAGCTTGGACTACGAGTAAAGTCGTAATTACTTTACCATACCTATTCTAGTTATATAAACTTACTCGTGTATTTATGATATTTTTAGAATTAATTTTGTTCAACATATTAAGCTTCGAATAAAGAATTCTAATGTTGAACTAATTACTTTTTGTTTGTATTTTTCATTATCCTCATAATATTTTATAATTATGATAAACATAAGCTATTTCCTACAATTTCACATACATACATACATCCTCACATACCTTCACATCTTACTAGTATTATAAACATAAAAGTTTAAACGGATTGTGTGTATATCTGTTACTCTTCCACGCGATAAATACTGAAAGGATTTTTATGTAATTTGGTAGACACATCATCATCTGCCTAGACTCTTCCCAACTAAATTGGGATCGCCTTCTAAATCTATACATATACAATGCTTTGTCCTGAATGACTGACTGACTGGCGGATCAACGCACAGCCTAAACCTCTAATCGCAGAGACTTGAAACTTGGAGGGTTATTATTTGTATGACGTAAGCATACGATAAGAAAGGATTTTCCGAAATTCCCTTAAGGGGGTGAAAAAGTGAGGAAAATATTGTATGAGACTCTGCCATTTTTAATTTGAATTCGTATAGCCCACGCGCTCGAAGCCGCTGGTGGAAACATAGTGAAGTTATAAATGAAGCGACTGTGAAATTAAAACACATGTTAAATTTTAATCACAAAAATTAATGAGGAAAAACATTCATGTTTCTTCAAAAGGATAATGGTTCCGTACGTGGGTAAACTGGACCTTTTCGTAGTGAATTATTGATGACGTATCGACGTCAGCTTTACGGAAAGTGGTTTTAATACGATGGATATGATGAAAACAAAACGTCTTGAAATATAAATGTTTTTTTATAAAGATAACTTTGTAATGAGATAGTGAATAATTAATCCAAAATATTGCTAAATGTACGTCATTCCAAAAGATGCTAATGCATAAATATTAAATCCACCTACCTAGCCTTTTTTCAGTCATGTTGCGGTCGGTTATCAGGTCAAACTTGGAGGACTTGTACACAGAGCGACTGCCTATCTGACCTCCATGAACCAGATATCGGGTAATATGATATCCCTTAGTAAGACTGGTTGTCAGATTTTCTAGCTTCTAACTTCTGACAACGTAACGACTGTAAAAAATCTACAAATGACAGCCGTCACCAACCATCTTACGTGATTTCTTAAGTACGGAGGAAGCTGGGTATGACATAGATGGTCACCCGTCCACGAACCAATAGCGCCAAGCTCAGTTTTACCTTTAAATAACTGACCTAATAACTAATATAACCCATGTGGCTGTTACTTAGCCACGAGCTCTCCATATAGTTTAGTTTTCAGTGGAATTATGAAATGATGACTGAATTTTGAACAGACCACAATGGGCTTAGTTTACTCTATTTTCCCTCCGATAGCATTATTATCGGCTACCTGGAAACTTAAAGCTGCTGCGTACAAATATTGATAACCGTTTTTCCTTGAAATATTCGACTAATGATGAATGATTATAGGTTCAAAATTTGGTGAGTATGTATGCATATATACACTGACGGACTAATAAACTGCATCAATGTTCAACACGCACCTACCTTTGAAAAAAAACATTTTAACCAAGTACTCCTACTTTTTATACAAATTTAAATTGAAACCTATGAAATTTGGTGCACACATAGTTTGTAACCTGGATTGGCATTTAGGATACTATTTATCAGGCTGCGTGAAATAGTTATACCAGGATGTGGATGAATCTGCGGGAAGAAGCTTATAGTTGAGTATATTTTAAGGACAACAATGTTACCTGGACAAATATTTTATTTTTATTTTAAGGTGTAAAATCTTAGATTAGTAAGATGTTCAAAGAGAAGACAGGTTTTCTATCATATAAAAAATAAGTAAAAAAAACTTCACAAATACGTTGCAATCTGTTTTATATATAGACGACATGATATTTACCCAAAACAAAATAAAAAAGCAAAAGCTATTTGTTGTTACGCGCTCAATCCATTCCCGTAATAAGCCGATATCTTAATCCACTCAATCTCACGCATAGCTCTCAAAAAGTTACTCCGCTCCGCCCGAGCAATTTATCGATTTATTCTAAAAGCTGCGACATATTTCGCAGCCATTAGGTAACCTCCACTTAAACCGGTGTTATCCTGTCTCAAAGCTTTCTCATTTCGCAAAATACCGTCGAACGTTCGGTTGGCAGTCCCGACTTCTGGAGACAAATGGGCGTGTCAGCCGCAGCGTCTCCCCTTGACGAGCGTAAATTGCTTTGATTTTCCAACAAATCCTCCTGAGAAACTGTTGCCGCTTTTATATTTAGATTGGTGAGATTAAGCGTGTTTAGTTTCCTTCGAACGAGAATTTGTCGAGATGCTCTAATAATATTCAAGGGATTCGATTTGTCGATATCTACGGCGCTTGAAATAGAGCGAGCGCTCCGGATCTGAGTGCTGTGGGATTGCATTGTACAATTTGTTTACGCTTGTTAGTGTTATAAAAATAGTGCTTTAACTTTTTGAGGGAAGCGGAGTGCCGGTTGCAGTGGTGACTCATTAATCGATACGTTTTAAAATTGTATGAAGGAGACAGTACGACTGTATGGCTGCTGTTTCTAATTTCAGGTCTGTGTGTAGTTTTTTTTAATTAAAAATAGAAATATAGGGTTTCTTTTTATTTTTATCGATTTCTTGTGTTATTTTTGGATATAAAATTATTATGATATTGTTATTAACTAGATGTTTTATGCGGTTTCTACCGAATCCTGAGGAAACAACTTCGCATACCAGAATTAAAAGTATCCAGTGTTAATCCCCCACAGGGTTGTGGCCTGCCGGGGCTGTGAAACAACTGCAAAACTACTAAACCGATTTAAATGTAATTTAGTACTCGGATAGTCTTGAGCCCGAGAAAGGCAATAGGCTACTTTTTGCCCGGGTGGCGTGAACTAGTTCCCCCGGAATGCGGGTGAAACCGCAGGAAACAGCTAGTATTTAAATATTTACTATGCATAACTTTGTCCTGGATTCCATTCATTCAATTCTTGAAACCAATTGACCGTTCTATCTTGAGGCTACGTCACGTACCCAAATAAAAACTATTCTATATCTTTCTCTAGATTTCAATATAGCATCACGTAAAATTTCATCTAAATCGTTTTAGCCGTTCTCCACAGTTACTTTTGAATTTAAAACAATAGTCAGGATGCATATCCAGATAACTTCAATTCAATAATTTAAGGATTGCAATTTTATTGGATTGTAATTATACTCCTAAAACAAACTATCTTGATTACTCTAGTATTCATGGTTACTATGCTACCTTTGCCTATCTTATCCAAAAGCGTTCCATGTCAATCAACTTGCGTTTCGTTATCATCATCAATTCAATTCAATTCAAATCATTTATTTCAATTAGGCCTAATTACAAGCACTTTTGAAAGTCAAAAAAGAAAGAATTTAGTTGCCCATTCCAAAAAGTAGTTTCCTATGGAGAAGAACGGGCAAGAAACTCCATGGTTACTCTTTTTAAATAAGTTTTAACAATTTTCATGTATACATAAAATAATAACATGCGAAGATCATGTAGAATCAAAATTTAAAAATAAATAAATAAAAAATGGTAAGGTAGGAAGTCTATTTGGTAGCTACATGGTATTCACATTTACATTTTTTTTATTGTTGTTTCGAAGATAAATGCAATTTATATAGTAAAAAGAAATATAGTAATAAGAAATATTTATATTACATAATTATGATTTTAAAGTTTGCAATCAGTTTGATATTGTCAAGGTTGTCCTATGGAGCAGGACCAGCATGTTTCCAAGCATGTTTATCCGGAATGTAATCTTCTAGTTTATAATATGCTTGCTTACAGAGCGTGGCTTTTATATAATTTTTAAATTTTTTCTCATTTAGCTCTAAAATGTTTTCTGGTATTTTATTATAACATTTAACACAGTATCCCATGAAAGATGTATGTACCTTAGATAATCTGAACTGTGGTAGAGCTAGTTTGTTCTTATTCCTAGTACATCATCAGCCTATACTAGTATATTGTCCCACTGCTGGGCATAGGCCTCTTTTCATACAGAGAAGGCATGAGCATTAATCACCACGGTTGCTCAAGACGGATTGGCAATTTCAGACTTTTTAAGTCCAGGTTTCCTCACGATGTTTTCCTTCACCAGTCCGTCAGTGGTGTCTAAGATATATTTAGAAATTACATATGACTTTCGAGATATTCACATTGGTACATGCCAGGTTTCGAACCCGTGCACTCATACACGAGAGGCAGGTGCCTTAACCACTAGGCCACCACGCCTTAACTACTAGGCCACTACTTGCGTTTATATTTTTATTATTATGATTAATGATTAATATTCTGAATCCATTATTATTATGTCGACATTGTCCATCCTGTCGCAGGTATAGTCGACATGATAATTAGGGGTATTGATTTTTTCAACTTCTTGTTATTATGTTTGTTGTTTAATTGTGTGGTAAGCTAAATATTATTGTGGGATAAAAATATTGTTATTATATTGTTAGTATGATCGCGACTTATTATTGTTAAAATGGAATGTAGCGGATGTAAGAAAGAAAGGGGAATAAGTGAGCGAGAGGGGAGAGAATGGCGACAACTGGATTCACCGTACTCATGGTGCAACGCTGATTTTTATGGTGTAGTAGAAATAAACTTTTTAAAGAGCCTCTCTTCGATTATTTTGTTATATAATCGCACATTATTTTTGATAGGACATACATTTGGATAAGAAAAAGTTTGCGGTCTTGGGTTCTCATCAGGAACGATATTTCCTATTGGGATTCCACAATCGACAACGCAACTTATAAGTAGCCCAGAGTTTAGGTAACTAAGGCCCAAGTTTTCCGACAAGATAACGGGAGTACCACCACGCTTACTCAATCCAAATTGATGATATCAGCCTTTTTAGTCCAGGTTTAGTACATGTTTTGATTGTTGAGGTTGAGAAGGTCCAGGTAGATGGTCTGATAAAGTGAACCAAAATTTCTAGCCAAAGAGTCTTCGACGCTAGTGCGTCTAGTGGTGTAGTCACCAGGCCAAAGATCGTCACAATTGGAGGGAGATTGTTAAGAGGTTTAGTCGGGGCATTACGTTAAGATGTTTTTTCTTCACCATTAGTCAGAAGTGTTTAAGACACAGAATGTATATAATATGAATTTTAAAAAGTCACATTGGTACTAACCAGATTTTGAGCCTCCACACTCATACACGAGATAAAGGTACCTGAACTACTGGGCTACCACGACTTTTATCGTACGGTATCAATTTATTATCTCAGCTACACGGGTCAACACTGAGCGATTACGCGGAAGACTTGATTGGCGCTGCGGCTAAGCAATTTGCCTAACAAACATTGGCTAACCCTTAGATTTGTACTACACACAAACCTTTTGTTCTCAATGTTTTCAAGCTTAGCTTCTTACGTAATATTTTTAGACTTGTAAGTTTTTTCACGTTACTGAAAACCTTAAAAAAACTAATAATTTTAGCTGTGTTTTAGCTGTGATTTCAAGGAAGGAATAAATCTAAAAAATAAAATACACATATTAACAACATCACCATTTAAATATTGCCCCTTTTTAACTCATATTTATTTGAATAAATAAAACTGTTTACACTCGAACTATTTATCTACTCAAATGCAAATGAAATGATGTCATTATGAATAATTAAATTCCTATAAATTTATAAATGATCTTGAAAAATAAACACCGTCATGCTATGTGTTCAAAATAATTATATAAAAAAATTGTAACGTTAAACGAATTGTGTTTCCATAATAATGATAAAAGGGTCAGTGAAACGTGTCCTTAATTTTGGCCTTATTCACAAACCATACACACCTTAACTCCCTAGGGGGCACAACATAGTGGAAATACATAGCTGTTTTTAAATTTACAAAGAAGGTAACGTTCTGTTTGTGTAATTTTAACTCGCCAACGACCAAATCAACTAAATGTATTTTCCTTAATTAATAAGAACTGTTTTTATAAATTCTACTACCTAATATTAACCAAATACTATTAATATATAGAATAATAATTATTTAAATGTATAGTTTATCTATTATTAACATAAATGTGTCTCAATAATATTTTTATAAAATTATTTACTTATATAATTTTGTAAATTTACAAAAGTATTTTTTTATTTTAATAGGCTTTTGCAGGCTGTTATGAAAAGTCACACTAGGTGGTACTACTTGCACGGTTCCAAATAATAGGTCCTATGGAAAAGAACCGCCAAGAAACTCAATGGATGCTTTTTTTTAAAAAAATATGGTGTTCACAATAACTTACTCGGGTTCATTAGCTTACATACGAATGCACCCGAGTTAAAGAAAATTATATAATACAAAGTATGCTTCTCATTTTCGTTATACAAACCAAGAAAAATAAAGAAATTTAAGATGAAAATGTATTCTAGTGTCACAAAAATAATTAATGTGGAAAAATATTATTTTCTTTTTTTTTACGACAGAAATTTAGGCACGAATGTAAAACTTAGAAATCTATGCTTTCCACAATTCAATATTTTCTTTGTGAAGCGCAGTCGCGACACTTTTCTCGTGTCACAATAAATGTCCTACACCTGTTTACACACAGACACTCGCTGGATACACTGAGTGTACGGTTTATGGTATCATAGTGTAAACCTAGCTTTAGATTTATCTAAATATCATACCGTTAGCTATGTTTGGAATCAAAACAAGTCTAGCTTACATGACATAAAATCAAAAATAAACAATAAAACACGATCATACTAAAAACTCATATATCAAAACTACCTTTAAAATAATTCACTTCTATATTCCGTGCAAGCGAAAAGAGAATAAATTAAAAACCTCACTACTGCTTTTATTGGTACACGATAGATGGCGCTTTAGGTCCCCACTAAATCACGTTGAGCAACGCGAAAATCCATACGCAAGGAAAACCAGTTGATTTATGAGAAATTAGTTTCAACGTAATTTCTGAATCTGTTCCACACGAATCAAAATGTTCGTTCGAGTGACTTTGGTTCGAGTTCGACTTGCCGTGAACGTAATTTAATGGGTAAAATAGAATTTTGGGTGAAAATTATGCGAATTGTCGACAGTAGTCAATTTGTGACATCGTACATTCATTTAAATGTCATGCATGGAATTCGTAATTGCGTTGTCAATGAAGATGGGTTCCATAAGCTACTGGATTATTGAATTGATGGTTTTCGTATAATTATGTACTGTTTCAATAAAAATAAATAAATTATAACAACGTTTTGTTTACGAGTTATTTTATATTCAAGTATCTTTGTATAGTTATACAGAAATGTCGGTATGATTACTAAATTAAGTATGTTTTTGATATGAATCATCGAATAATCAATCCTAACTACTAATAAAAATACGAAAGTGAGTTTGTTTGTTTATTTATTACGCTATCAAAATGCGCGCCGGTAAAATGCCTGAACCCATTTGGATGAAATTTGGCACGGAGATAGGTGATATCTTGGAGTCAGTTATAGGCATAACCCAGTTACCGGGTAATACGATACCCCTTATTAAGTGTGGTTGTCAGACTTTCTGGCCTCATACCGGGTAATACAACAGCGATCATGGTGATCTGTAACACAGGGTCAACCTTTTTCAGACACCATTCTCTTAACATTGTACCAACATTATGTTTATTTTCTTATAATGTGAACTTTGAGAAAAATAAAGACTTATTATTATATTTAAAAAAAAATACAAAAAACCATCTTATTCATAAAAAGTCATTCGAATAATAAATATTGGAAAGTATTTTGTCCTTTTTTTTGTTTTTTTTCGGATGGGAAATCATCAAATGACTCCTCCCGCCGTGGGTGGGGCGGGAGGGAGTGTCAGACTCTTACTGACTAAAACCCATCCATGTTCCTTCCTCAGCCCTTTGTATACCGGGGGCGCGGTATCTCTTTCGAACGTCCCGCAGCCCCGGCAGGCTATGGCCCAGTGGGAGGGCCCCGTCACTATTGCTGACAGCTTTTTGAGGCGCGCGTGGAACACGAACGCGCCGTCGACGCGGGTCTGGCCCTTGCCGGACGGCGAACCACCCATAGCTCACCGTCCGCAGCCCCGCGCCTACGGTGGCCGGGAGTCATCTCGCGGCTCCCGACGCCCGTGGCGTCTCCCGCGGCGGCTGGGGCGTGAGGCCTGTCGCTCCCTCACGCGTTCCGCCGCCTCCTTCTCCAGCATTACTGCTTCGCAGAAGGCGGCGACGGCTTCCCATTCCGTCTCGCTCCGGACCATGGCCTGAACCAGGGCCGGACGCGAGAGGTCGCCGCCGCCGATCGCCCCTACGAGGACACGGCGTTGCTCCGCCCAAGCGGGGCAAACCTTCACCGTATGCTCCACCGTGTCCTCCGGGCGAAAGTATTTTGTCCTTATCTGTCAAGTTAACATTAAGTTTGATAGAGAGGGACAAAACAATTCAATAGCTGAAAGCCTTATAAGACGAATGTTATTATGAATATGAGGTTAAGAATTTACCGATTTATTCCTAAAGTTAATAGCATATATCATTATTATGTCAATAAAGACATTAACATTCGCGAAATCAATATAATAATGATTTTATACTACTACATATATATAAGATGAAGACGACTCAACTCTCATTTAGAGCTGCGGTTTTGTCAATTAACAAACCAAGTGACAAATTGCTTTCAATTACTACTCTATCTATAATTGAGTACTACTAAATTGTACCTGAGTACTAATGTGGGTTCAATTATTGTCGCTTAAGTTCTAAAACCACGTAACTCACTTTTTTGTCATGACACGTAAGTAGTTGTATTATTTTTTAGGTAAATAGGACAACATAATGAATATTAAAAGAGATAAAATAAGTAATTTCACTTTAAAAAATGTTTTATTACAATTGTAAGTCTATGTAAAATTACGCAGTATTTTCACTCTTCTATCAAGTTGATATTTGTTTACGTAGTGTTAGAACTCCAGCAACGTTCAGCTGTAAAATAGTTTAAGAGTGTAATGTAAATGTGTTTGAATTCCGTATTTCATAATCCTTTATTGTTATTCTAAGATTTAGAGATATTTTTTTCCAAATAAGGACGCAGTTCTAATATTCAGTATGAGGCCACGTTTCTTTTAGTAAGTGAAATGTTGAAGTCACAAGCAATCTACCTAGTTACCAGGTTGTGGAAGTCAGATAAGCAAGTGCTCTATTTAAAATACTGGTTAGATTGCATTTTCCGATACCTCAATTTGTTTAGACTGAAAGCTTCAATAGTTGGAAAAAAGCTAGACTGATGCAGATCTTAGTACCCTAGAAATCAAGATACCCAACATCCTTAAGAATATCACTAAGGCGACAGTATCTCTGTCTGTCTTTTACGCTTTCACGGTAAAAGGGGTGAGCTTGTTTAAATGAAATTTGGTAAGAAGTTAAGTTAAAACCTAGGAAAGTATATATAAGTTTTTAACTGGTATGTAAGTAGTTAGTACTTTCCTCTGGGATATAAATGAAACCGCGAGAAACAGCTTGTATTTTAAACGTAACATATAACGATGACATTAACTATAACCAAGTAAGAACAAACAAAAAAAGCGAAAGTTAATTTAAAACGCTTTTTTTCATCCATTTAGAAATTCTAATAACGCCACACTGTACATGAGGTTATGGTGGATATTTAATGGGGTCAGTCCAATCATGCTAATGAAAACAAGCCATGCGATAGACCGTTGTTTAGCTTCTGAATATTCAACGGGGTTATTTTCTTAACGGCACTCCAGATTTCAACCCGCGGTCGAAATTAACCTCGTGTACACTGGCGAGTGTGCACGACTGTACCTCGCTGTGCGCGATAGTACTGCTTAGATTGCACCCAGCTTTTGTGACTGTGGAATTGGATCGAAATAGCTGTTAGTGGTTGGAATTTAGAAATTGAGTACTTCAGAGGTACAGTCGCGCAGTTTTGTCGAAAAGTTATGACTTAACAATAGTGGGGCGATATTGGTCTTGACCATACGTAAGGCTTTGCTTCAACTTTTTTTATTTGTTATAATTGGTTTGTAAAAGTTTGAGAGTGCTTTTTAATTTACGATATTGTTTTGTTTCTTTGGTTTTGTGTGTTTTCCTGTTGGGGTTTGTCGTAATTTCCTTGTTTTTAACTAATATAATTAATAACTAATGATATAATATTATCATCTGCCTATATATTGTCCTACTGCTGGGCATAGGCCTCTTCTCATATATAGAAGGCTAAGAGGGTAAAAAGAGAGTGATATATTATTATAATGAAAATAAATAATGTTTAATGCATCAATACTACTGAAACAATCTGTTACTACGTAAGTTACTGATTTTTCCATTCATATTTCGTATAATAATATGTTAAAATTAACATTGTTCCAATAAATTTAATGGTATTTTTCAGTCAGTCCTTATTTTTTATATTTCTGACTAAGTTGTTTCCTACGATTTCGGCTGCATCCCTAGTGAACTACTTCCCGTACCTGGACAAAATATTACTAATTTATTTTTCTAGGTATTAATCTATCTTCATACCAAATTTCATCTCAATTGGTTCAGCTGTTTTCCAGTAACAGCGCAATAAAACAGACAGAGTTACTTTCACATTTATAATATAAGTAAGGAATAATTTCATTAAAGTTATGCCTATTTCTAATAATAGTATTTTTGCATTGCTTAGCTGTCAGTGTACAGTACGCCTGAAATTGAACTAGCAACATTTTTCCAGCTCACATAATAAAAAACTAGGTTAAAAGTCAAGCAAATACGCTGGATACATCGGCAGACCTAAACAGTTAGCGTTAATTAAAACTTTTTTGCTTTTGTTTGAAATAAAGCCATTAAGTCGGCGGAACAATGATGTTGATGGATGGCGAAAAATATTTAAAACATTAAATTAAAATAAATAAGAACGGTATACTGTAATTACTTCATTTTAAGGCTAAAAAGGTTGTCAGGTTATTGTCTGTTTGTTAATAAATTGGATCGAATAATTATGTCTATATACATAAAATGTTTTGTCCTGAATAACTGACGGTATAACGCACAGCCTTAATCGCTGATTGTAGCGACCTGGAACTTTGAGGGTGTATTCTTTGTATGACGTAGGCTGCCGATAAGAAAGGATTTCTTCTACCTTTTTTCGAAATTCTACCTCTAAGGGGTTGAAAAAGAGGTACAACGTTTGTATAAAACTATGTATTTTTTTATTTGATATCGTAAAGCCCACTCGGGCGCCGCTGGCGGAAAGCTAGTATACACTACTAGCTGTTTCTCACAGTTTCGCTTGCGTCGTCATGGACCTACTTAACATATTTGGATATTAAGTAACCTACAACCGTCTTTGGGGTCTTCTGTATCTGCGTACCAAATTTAATCCAAATATCATCATCATCATCATCAGCCTATATATTGTCCCACTGCTGGGCACAGGCCTCTTCTCATACAGAGAAGGCATGAACATTGATCACCACGCTTGCTCAAGGTGGATTGGCGATTTCAGACAATCCAAATATAATCAGTATTTTTTGCGCGAAAGAGTAACATACGTACACACATCACAAACTTGTTAAATATTTACCCAAAATCCTATAGCATGATGACCAAGAAACAGGCAAGCTTAATCTTCGGATCACTCGGATAAACCCGTGTACTCCCAAAAGCGAAATAGACACCTTCGTATATACGAAAATATAACATTTGGACGTCATAAGGAAAACCACGTGAATATTACATGTTCAGGGCAAGAAGCCAATTAGCCTTTTAGCCACGAATATAATGTACCAGTCTTATCTCAACAGAATCAGTGCTGGTCATATCATTACCGTTAAAATTAACGATACTTTAACGCAACGGAAAACGAAATTAAACGCCCGATTGTTAATTAAAATTTTCGTTTCAAAATTCAAATATACGCACTGAAATTGGAGTCATCTATTGAACAGTTGTGATAATAATATTATTTATTTTGTATGAGATAAAATTTTAGGTAGTGGGCAGGTCATGAATTATTTAGTACGAAAAACTTATTATTATGCCAATTAGATACTCTTAGGCTATTCGAGAATGAAACTCAAATATACCTTACCATGAGTATAGATTTAAAGCTATTTGATTGGCTGAATCGAGTTTCATGTTTGAGTATTCTTCTAATATATCGGCTTAAAATTACTCATAAATTTTTGATTCGTAAAAGGTTTGTCATTATATACTTGTTATGTATTAGATTCTACGATATCTTAACAATTTAAGCAGCATATTATAAAAGTTCTTCATAGAGATTAGACCAAAGTATGTCAAACAAGTCTCGGTTGAAGATTTTACAACTGCGTACTTCCACAGTACTGTTGAGTTGTGATCCTTAAAGTTATGCAAAGTCGGTCACCCAAAGTTGGTCGTACAAGTATTTAGTCTTATGTAAAAGAGAAATCTGAAACTTGGCCACGTGAAAACCTTACATTTCAGTAAGGAAAAAAGGTACCTAAAAAGAATTTCAATTTAACTTATCTCACAAAATAAAATAAATCTATAGCCCCCACAAATAAGGACCACAAAAATTTAGCACAACACTAAAACAAAATAAATAAAAATATATTTTACAAAGAAAGACGGCTCTATAAAAACCCTGGCATTGGTCGTTGAAAAAGTGGTTTATTAGCGTACAGGGGAGGCGGATATAATAAATATAAAGTCAGGAATGACGTCCCGAGTTCCCCTACCGTGTTCTTTGGCCCTTATTTCGTGATAACGTAAATACAACAGTTAGTAGGAAAAAAATTGAGGTAAATAATTTGGTTTACTCAATAACGTTTATGAAGAATTGTGAGTGAAATTGTCGGGCTTGTGTTCAAGCTTTCTTTTATGATGAGGGTTTGTGTTTACGATTTTTTCACCTGGTTTTCCGCATCCTAAGATGGTCGCTAGTTATCAATAATTCAAATGACATCGTTATCGAACCATATTAAAATTGATTCATGCTTAAAATTTCTAAATCGTTTCCTAGCTTACCTACTATACCTTATTGGAATATTTTACATCCATTACCCAGACAAATAACTCATCTCATTAAAGTTAGAATTTCCAATTAATTTTCATCAACGCATCTGGGAATGGGATCGACATCGGCGTGCGTTTTCCGGACGACAAACACGAGCGGGATCATTAGCAGCGGTCGGCGACACAGAGCGTTCCCACGACCACTCGGAGTTTCGGACCCTATGGGACGAACGACCGAAATTTACTGAATAAACCTAAACTAGTTCTGGACTGAAAACGTTGATTTCGTTATCAGAATTTTGGTTAGTGAAGTCTGAAGCAATCAGATTTTGGATCCACTTTTATTTTTCCATAAAAAGATACCCTACTCAATACCATGTCACAATGAAGAGTCCAGATTCCAATAGTCCCAAAAATTCGAACAGATGATAAAATGCAAAAATCAAACGCCAAGGCACGGTCAAAACTAAAGATAAGTAAACCTTTGGAACCTTGAAAATGTGCCCGTAAAGATTGTACCGACGGCTTCCAAACATGTCTTGGCGATATCAGTATGCCTATCTCCTATGAACATAGTAACCCTTTCCTTTCATAACTTATGCGGGTAGATAAACATCAAAAAATTTGGCTTCCTTCCCAAATCGGCATGAGGATACTTTACGATATTTATGTATGTATTGCTTACGGAATTTGTATCATCTATTACTATCTTTATTCTATCGTTAACATGTCCTCAGATAGTAAATACTATCTGTATAATGTTCTGTTTTGAATTTACGTGAAGTTTCTTGTGTTCTGCAAAAGGAATTATTGGATTTTCTGTTATACTAGGTTGGCTATCTTTATGAGTCTGTACCCTTGTTTCTCCTAGACTTTTTTCTAGTTTTCTCTTTGTTAGTTGCTTGAGAGACTCTAATGATTCTTCTTTTGCTTTCTTGATATTTCTGCCATGAAAAGTAAGATGAATACAAAGAGCATTTAATTTATTTGATGAGAAACAAAACCTAACGGGCGTGCTTTCCGAGGCACAGAGGATTCTCGGTAGGACGTTGATGGTCACCTATCCACGGACGACCACGCCAAGTGTAGCTTAATCCGTGCAACTTTTACGTAGCCACGAGCCCGCTTAATATGAATTCAAATTGTTCTATTAATCTAAAGTTTAACAATAGCTAAACGTATTTTCTTATATTTAAATGGGCCTCGAGAAATCCTTGACCTGACCTGACCAAATCACGCGATGACTAGCAGATAATATAAAGCTACTAAGAATTAATTAACCCTTTGTTACCACGTCATTGTTAAATTCTGGTGATGTCATGATGTAGTTAATAAAACGAAGTTTGAAGCGTGGTTTATGGGGGGTATACGAAAATGTGGAGTAATTAAGGAAGTTTTCTATTGTAAATAAGGGTTTTGGAATTCTGGACTGAAGACTGTTTAGAAGTAGATTAAAAACAAAGAAAAAAAAGAAATCTATACATAGTCAAATGCTTTGTCCTGAATGACTGATGGATCAATATACAGCCTAAACTACTGATTATAGAAACCTGAAACATGGAGTGTGTGTTTTTGTATGACGTAGGTATCAAATAAGAAAGGATTTTTCCGAACTTCTACCCCTAAGGATATGAAAAAGGGGCCAAAGTTTGTATGAAACTCTGTTATTTTTACCCACTAGCATTAAACTAGTCTATATTGAATGTATGAGTTTGCCTTTAGGACAAGTTGTAACTTTGTTCATAAGCAGACTATGAGCTCAACAAAAATAACGTAGAGACACATCTGGGTGACATTAGATGCTATCATAATATACTTTTTGCCTAATAAAAGAGACCAGAGCAGTGGTGCGGAACTAGAAAATCTCCTGTGTTATGAATAAAATAATATTTAATTGTCTTTAAATTCTCTTCTTCTTGTGACTTTACCAGACTAACAAACCCTAGCTTCAGAGTTTTCTCAAATCCACCTGACGGCCTCTGGTATGGAGTTCTACCAACAACTGATATCAAATATAGCAGCCGGAAAGGACGGCTTTACGTGCCCTCCCAGGCACAAGGACATAAAATCACCAACTTTCTGATCCCGGCCTGCTTTGTGAACATTTTCAAAATCTTCAAAGCAATACCAGCCTGAATCGGGAATCGAACTTGAGACCCGTTTACATTAGTCGCATCATGCAACCACTAGACCAACAAGGCAGTCTTTATTTTTTTTCCACGTCTTTCTCTAAAAAAACATGCTTAAAGCTTTATAGGAATTCTGTAATAAGAGTTAAAAATGTTCGCAAGTCAAAGAACTAAACAAAAATTACGTAAAGACACGTCTGGGTGGCATTAGATCCTATCATAATATACTTCTAGCCAAATAAAAGGTACCGGGAGGAGGGGTGAGGAACCAGGGGCGCATAAAGTTTTATTAATAAAAGAATAAGTAACTGTAGGCGAAGAAATGCCTGAAACATCCGCACCTCGGCGTGGCTATAATAAAAAAGTAAGAGAAATTGATGAGCCAAGCGTGGCGCTGGGTGAACTTTGAGCTCAATATTTGGATTGTAAGCGAGAAATATTGCAAGTGATCGTAAATTACGATTACACAAGCAGTTTTATTATTTGACTATTTTATTTAGACTTTGTTATTATTGAAGATTATTTTTAGTACGAGCTTTCCGCCAGCGGAAAAAAGTTTACCCGCGTGGGCTGTATGAACTTAAATAAAAAATGACAGAGTTTTGTACCTTTCTTGTATCCTTTCTTATCGGATGCCTACGTCTTACAAAGAATACACTCTCCAAGTTTGAGGTCTCTACGATCAGTGGTTTCGGCTGTGCGTTGATCCGTCAGTTATTGAGGACAAAGCATTTTGTATGTATTGAAGATTCCTCTTCAGTATATTATATAGATAATCCAATCGACTGCTTAGAAATCCTACTAATATAATAAATATGTAAGTTTGTGAGGATGTACATATATTATGTAGGTATAATGTGTATGTGTGTGGATATAAATTAAGAAACAACATATAACTTCAGCTAGATATAACTTAAGCGAGTCTTAGCTGTATAGAAAATGTAATTTATTATAATTTAACTTATTTGAGCACTTCTTCTAACAGTTGATTTTGTAAATAAGTTATTTTATGTACCTAGAAACAACTAGTTTATAATCTGAACTAAGATATCGGATACTTTTATCCAAATGTTTTTTTTTTATGTTTTTAATTTTGCTAGTGTATTGCACTTTGCCTTTGCCCATACACATTACTGTAACTCAAATCAGCATGTGTCGTTAGTATTAAATGTGAGATACGGATCTTGGCTTATTGGAATTGAAAACCGTGGAGGTTTCAAAGCATTTTTTATGCTGTATATAATAGCTTCTTTGTCTCTTATTGTTTGATATAAATAAATGCTCCTAAGTTATACATAATATGTAATATATAAAATTAAAGACTATATTGATGACAAGGATGTGTGGTGTTAGTCCATCTCTGTACATGTGGCTTCCCCTGGCGACCAAGATTATATTAGGTCTACGACAATTCAGAATACTTATTGTTATCTTGTATACCTTAATAGCATCATATTGTATTGTATAATTTTCTCAGAAAACTATTGTAACCATGATATTGTAAACTCGAATTTTTTAAAAGAGTATCCATGGAGTTTCTTGCCGGTTCTTCTCCATAGGACCCACTACTTGGAACCGTGCAACTAATTTGACTTTTCATAAGTGCTTTATTTGTAGGCCTATGTGAAATAAAATTTTGACTTTTGACTTTTTTGACTTATGTTTATCTAATATTGTATTGTTCTTTCTACATAATTAAATAGTTAGTATACATTTTATAAACTCCTTGTTGCTCACAAGGAGTTTCAATATTCAGTCATACTTATATTTCTTTTTCATGTTGGCAGCATTGATGTTTTATTCATCAGTAGAAACCATTATTACCACTATCAAGATCTTTCATCTCGCCTAATAATATATAGATATCTGTTGTGCTCCATCAGACTAGACACATAGCCGGTCTACCCTCAAAAAGCGCTGCCGTTCGTCTGAAGCCGTTTTTGAGATTCAAAGTGCACTCGGTGTACGTAACTTTTTCTTTTTGCTCACGGTCGAGTTTCAAAACAATCACCACAGTGAATATAAATTCTCAATTTTTGCCGCTGCAGAAATACTGGATGCATTTTCACTTGTTATTTATGCCAGAATTGCGTTGTTTTTTTTAATCATCATCATGGTATCGATGACGTTTCGAGTTTTTAAGTTTTTTGTAAACATTATTTTATATTTAAAATGGGAGTTCAAAAGAGAAAACATGTATTATTAAATAAAAAAATGTTTCCTTATTTATAAGTAAAAGTGAAGTACAACATACGGTTCAAAAAAAATATCTCTTTGATATCATTATCATCATATACCTGTCCCTATTCCCTTGAGATATGCATCACTACATAGTATAAAACAAAGTCGCTTTCTCTGTCCCTATATCCCTATGTATGCTTAAATCTTTAAAACTACGCAACGGATTTTGATGCGGTTTTTTTTAATAGATAGAGTGATTAATGAGGAAGGTTTTAGTATACCAATTTGTCAAGTTTTTGTATCCATTAGCTAAAATATCGCGAGCGAAGCCGCTGGCGGGAAGCTAGTATAACAATAAACTAAACAAAATGTTTCAGAGCGGATAATCTAAACAAAACACTGAATACAGTTTATATTACCAACAAACCATATTTTTCACAATAAACTAATAATCATTATAATTCTAATAATACACTCCCCAATAAACTTACCACTTGCATATTTATAAAACAACTTGTTAACCTCTAAAAGGTTTTTTAACCATCGCTAAAACTCCGCCAGACTTTATTAGGTAGCACGCAGTACTGCAAGGTTAAAGAAGCGGCCATTATTAAAATTCCCATAGCCGACAACCGCCATAACAATATTTCAGGCCAGTAAGCTGAAAAAAAAACTGCGCTTAAATGGATTTAGCATATTTTATGATAATATTAAGACGTACAAACGGTCTTGGAAATTTCGGAGGTACCGTCTAATCATCCCGTCTGACATCGCCTCAACGAAAATATTATACCTACGAAAATCCTTCGGATTATTAATGTTCCGTTTTTCATAAGTTTGAAGGGAACATTTTGAAAAGATTTACAAATATAATCACACCTTTAACATACTGTAATTTAGTTTGAATTTAGAGTATGGTGGGATGTTCTTAGAACAGAAAATTAAACCTGCATTGAGGTCTAAAAAACTGGCGAATCGAAAGTTAGCGTTATTGCCGATTTTTTGCGATCGGACGGAGCAACAAAATTATTTTTTTAGCAACTAATTAGCAACAAAAAAGCAACAAATTCTGGTGTTTTTTTTATTTTTTTCCGCTGATTTTACATCGCCAGTTTTTTAGACCTCCTGCATTGATATTTACCATGCGTGTGTTTTTATTTGTTTCTTTAATATATTTTATAATTTTGCGAATAAATAATAGAATTAACTTAAGTGATCAAAACTATTAATATTGAATCAAGAATTGAAAATTAGAATAGCTAGAAACCATATAATTAGAAAACAACCAAATCTTCTTCTATATCTATCTATCTATACTTATAATAAATCTGTAAAGAGGTAAATTCTGTACATGAAATATATTTCCAAAATAACTATCAGGGGGTGATTAGGGATCGATACTGATGCCAAAAATGCAATCAGTAAAATTTTTGTCTGTCTGTCTGTCTGTCTGTCTGTCTGTCTGTATAAACTCTATAGAAACAAAAACTACTCGACGGATTTTAACGAAACTTGGTACAATTATTTGTCATACCCCTGAGCTGGTTATAGTATACTTTTCATCACGCTACAATCAATAGGAGCAGAGCAGTGAAGGGAAATGTTGTCATTTTGTTTAAACGCGCTAATCTCAGGAACTGCTGGTCCGATTTGAAAAAATCTTTCAGTGTTAGATAGTCCATTTATTGAGGAAGGCTATAGGCTATATATCATCACGCTAAGACCAATAGGAGCGAAGCATTACTATTCCACGCGGACGAAGTCGCTGGCAGAAGCTAGTAATAAAATATAATGTTAAGTTTTATATAACGTCTTTAAGGTCTAAGTCTTTTCCCGTAGATTTCCTTTCAACTCTCTTGATCTATTAACCGAAAGAGCAATGATACACCCAATTAGCTTGTCTTAAAAAGCTTGGAGCAACTACGAATTGAATAGTTTATGTTCTTTGATTTCGATATTTCCTTCTATAACTGAGTTACCTGTCAATAAACCAGAGTGTACACGGTCTCGAGCGAGAAATAGCCTCGATAATATATGAAGGAAGTCAATAAGGAGTATGACCCAACGAAGCAAAGTGACTCGTCAGTTTCACATACAAACGTACCATTCAATACACTCCAATAACCTTATCGAACATCAGATATCTTCAAAGAAAAATGAAGGAATTCGTTTAAAAGAAACAGACAGCGAACACTGTTTTTATCATTGCCATTACCATCGCGACATCTTAACTAAAGGTTGGATTGCAAAAAAACTTGTCGAGCACCTTGTAAGTCACAAAAATAAGATATAATACGATTACTTTCCTCTTGTCCCTACTCAGATTAAATTTCCCCGAGTCGAGGAGCGAGGCGACGTGTAAACTCGAGGGTACTCGAACCCTGGCTTGCTTTTGAGTGAGATCTTGACGCGAGATGTCATTACTATATGTCACTCACACGACTTTCGACCGGGTACTTGATGGAGTGACGTCACTTTATTAACATAAGTGTATCAGTGGTAGCTTGTTTTAAATTAAATTGTCCCTGCTTTAGCGTGTTAATGTCTTCGTGTTTTTTTCTTATATTTGAAGGTGTAAAATCACAATTTAGCGATAATGGTGCCATAAGGGATCGCAAACGTAGTTTTTTTATTTTATTTTAAGGAAATACAATATGTATCGTTTATATGCATTTTTGTTTAAACCGTGAACATTGTGCCTTATATTTGTCATGCGTATTTCTTTTGTTGGAGATCCATAAATAAATAAAAAAAGATATAAAACCGGCCAAGTGCGTGTCGGGCCACGCGCAGTAGGGTTCCGTAGTAGGTCTCAGTTAGTCGACTATAACTCTGTAACCGGTTAAGCCTACTTAGCCGTGATAGTTTTCCTTGTAAGTTCATTATATGTGCTACGTCTGTGATTTTTTTCACATTTCTAGATACAGCCATTCAAAAGTTACAGGGGGGGTAACTCGTACCGAACAAAAAAATTCACTTAAAATCTAGATATTTCGCAAATGGCTCACTTAACCGAAAAATGATCTTCACACACCCATAATATTTTTGAAAGACCTATCTAACGATACCCCACACGAAGGGGTACGCGAGAAAAAAATATTCATCCCTACTTTACATGTTTGGGAGCTACCCTAAAAAAAATATTTTTCAAAATTTTATTTTACCACTTTCTCGGCGTAATCAATATACGTATTCATACCAAATTTCAGCTTTCTTATAACAAAAACCACGGAGCTATGCCGCGGACAGACAGACAGACAGACGGACAGAGTGAAACTATAAGGGTTCCTTGTCGGACTACGGAACCCTAAAAACTGTATGGGAATTGATCTTATCACACGTTGCGAAGAAGTCTCTGCATCAACTACCATTGTACTTAAGTTAAAAGGCATTTCTTTTGAAAATACTCGAAACGATGAAGCTACTGTTATAATAATATTTTAGTTCAAAATTTATTTATTACCAAATTTTATTAAGGTCTCAAGTGCTTAAACTAAACTTAACGCTATAAAAAAATGTAAATAGGTATACGAACTAACGTCACTGAAAAATAATAATTAAATCAGACTAATTTCATCATTACCCAAAAGAGATTTATAACAGTAAATTGAAATGTTAAGCTCGCCAGAATTGACAAGGTAAGCTCAGCTGCAGGCAGGTTGATCCACTAGAAATTAATTATTTTGTCACTTCTGAAAACAATGTGCTGTGATGAGATTAAGGATTTTCAGGGTCCAGGATTAAATAAATTGCAGCGTGTTTAAGTGTAATTAATTTGAAAAAGGAATGCTAATAGTTTTACTTGCGTGTTATGATATTGTCGTACTAGTAGCGATGTTGATGGGATCTTTTGTTTATTATGCGAAACGAGTTTTTAGTCATGGATGATTGAGCTTCGAATTTATGAAATAAATCTGTGTAATAGATTTGTTTGGGTATTTTAGTTTGTGTTTTAGATTAGTCCTACGTGATACTTTGAAGAATTACTCATCATCCTCAGCCTATATATCGTCCCACTGCTGGGCACAGGCCTTTTCTCACACAGAGAAGGTATGACCATTGGTCACCACGCTTGCTCAAGGCGGATTGGCGATTTCAGCCTTTTTAAGTCCAGGTTTCCTCACGATGTTTTTTCTTCACCGTTAGTCAGTAACGTCTAAGATATAATTAGTAAGTACATATGACTTTAGAAAAGTCACATTGGTACTTGCCAGGTTTCGAACCCGTACACTCGTACACGAGAGGCAGGTGCCTCAACCACTAGGCCACCACGACTTTAACAGTTACTAATGTTGTCCTAATCCTAACTTTCCATTTACTATTTAATAATGCGAAAGTGAGTTTTTAAGTAAATGTTATCTAGGTGCGTGAAATAATTTCCTCAGGACGCGTATAGAACCGTGGGAATCAGATATTTGTTTGTTTGTTAAGCTTTCACTGTAAACGGCTTAACCGAATTAGATTAAATTTGGTAAACAGATAGATTGTACCCTGGAGAAGGTTACTTTTTATTCAGACACATGAAATGTTAGTGAAACCCGGGCAAACAACAAGTGTTATACAAACCAATAATTGATTCTTACTTCAACAATGTTCAATGCATAGGTACATTATGGAATCAGTGGTCTAGGTAATTATTATCGTATTGATCAATTTATTTGCATCACTGACTTTGGTTAGATGAAATTGACTCTGCAGTTGTGAAAATGTATGTTAAATCTATATCTTCTATACTTATAATAAATCTGTAGAGAGGTCAATTCTGTACATGAAATATATTTCCAAAATAACTATCAGGGGGTGATTAGGGATCGATACTGATGCCAAAAATGCAATCAGTAAAATTTTTGTCTGTCTGTCTGTCTGTCTGTCCGTCTGTCTGTCTGTCTGTATAAACTCTATAGAAACAAAAACTACTCGACGGATTTAAACGAAACTTGGTACAATTATTTGTCATACTCCTGAGCTGGTTATAGTATACTTTTTATCACGCTACAATCAATAGGAGCAGAGCAGTGAAGGGAAATGTTGTCATTTTGTTTAAACGCGCTAATCTCAGGAACCGCTGGTCCGATTTGAAAAATTCTTTCAGTGTTAGATAGTCCATTTATCGAGGCGGGCTATAGGCTGTATATCATCACGCTAAGACCAATAGGAGTGGAGCACCACTATTCCACGCGGACGAAGTCGCTGGCAGAAGCTAGTTATCTATCTATACTTATAATAAATCTGTAGAGAGGTCAATTCTGTACATGAAATATATTTCCAAAATAACTATCAGGGGGTGATTAGGGATCGATACTGATGCCAAAAATGCAATCAGTAAAATTTTTGTCTGTCTGTCTGTCTGTCCGTCTGTCTGTCTGTCTGTCTGTCTGTCTGTCTGTCTGTCTGTCTGTCTGTCTGTCTGTCCGTCTGTATAAACTCTATAGAAACAAAAACTACTCGACGGATTTTAACGAAACTTGGCACAATTATTTGTCATACTCCTGAGCTGGTTATAGTATACTTTTCATCACGCTACAATCAATAGGAGCAGAGCAGTGAAGGAAAATGTTGTCATTTTGTTTAAACGCGCTAATCTCAGGAACCGCTGGTCCGATTTAAATAAGTCTTTCAGTGTTAGATAGTCCATTTATCGAGGAAGGCTATAGGCTACATATCATCACGCTAAGACCAATAGGAACGGAGCACCACTATTCCACGCGGACGAAGTCGCTGGCAGAAGCTAGTTGAATATAATTGGATGTATTTTGACGCTCGTCAATGTTTCGTTAATTGGCTGTATTACCCAATATTATTCACCAAAAATCATTTTAGTTACTCGTCATTTTAATTTTCACATTATTAATTAAAAGTTATTTTTTGTTTAATAAAACAATATTCTCAAATCACCTTTATAATTAAGTTTTCTTATAGCTAAGTAAAACATAAGCATGATATTATAGTAGAAAAAATAATATTACATAATCTATATTTTTTTTATAATAAGTAGCAACATACCCAAAAAAAAAACCCAAACGCACGTAACATAATTATAGGAAGTAAGTAATTAAACCTCACAACTCCAGTCCCCTGTAACCTGACCTGTCACATTTTTCATAACCTGTAGTTACCGTGGAGGCCACCAGCCTTAAACAGAAATACCTTTTTTTTTTTACGATCGCCAACTTTCATGATAAACTTGTATAAGTGTCGCCAGTCAGTAATTCGTTCCCCTTCGTCCATTTCCTTATGGTTAGTTATAGAATTTGCGGACAGCCGACCTGTGGCCCAATTTTGTGGGAACTCAGCCCCTGTGCGTGACCTTTAGACGTAATGGCTACTCCCCAACGCTTTTTCTTATTCAACAATCACGTATTTTGCCAACGTTTTAGTTAAGTTGCCAACAAACTGCGTGGGAAGTTCTGTTTTCGTATTATTTGTTGATTGTTTTAAGGATCGGTTGTGTTGTGGGTAAATATTTAAACGTGTATTATGTGTTAGGTCCTTTGAGAACAAAGATTCGGATATATACTTGTATTTATTTTGATGTCTATTTTTGAAGTTTTTGATTGACTTCACCAATGGAAAGTTTAAACCGCTGGGGTGTCAAACTTGAAATTTTAGCAGTTAATGCCTTTGATGTTGATCCACTAAGAGAGGATTTTTGGGTGCATAAAGTTGTTGTCTCAAGACGCGGGTAAAACTTAGTTAAACAGCTAGTAATCAGATAATTTATTATTTTACTTTGTATATAAAATGATTCAGAATCTCCACAAAGAAAGCCGCAACCACTCATCATCTCCCTAGCCTTTTCCCTACTATGTTGGGGTCGGCTTCCAGTCTTAGCCATATGCAGCTGAGTACCAGTGTTCTACATGGAGCGACTGCCTATCACACCTCCACAGCCCAGTTACTGGGTAACTCGATACCCCTTGGTAAGACTGGTCAGACTTTCTGGTTTCTGACTTCCCTACGGCTGTCAAAGATCTACAAATGACAAATGGGGCCACAGCTTAACGTGCTTTCCGAGGCACGGAGGAGTCTCGCTATGACATAGATGGTCACCCATCCACGGCCCGACCGCGCCAAGCGTAGCTTAACCTTTGATCGGTCAAGCCGCGCGGCTGTTAATTAGCCCCAAGCTCCTCATGAAAGCCACAACCACTATCTTACTTATTAAAAATTATTACTGATAAATTTTTTTATAGTTAAATAATTCTTCTTTAATCTCCATTATCTACCTTTTCCAATTTTTGAATATTTTCTCGGAATCGCACAAACGATATTATTTTATTTTAATGACGTAACGTGCCGCTATTTTGTATGTGTATCGACGTTATTTGGAATATAATGAAAATGGTCGGTATTAGCAGATCGCATTGTCAATAAGCAGTAACCACAACATAAATTTTAGAAACCGTCATTTGTATTGACAGTTATTTGTGGTTTAATTGTATGTTTAGAAGTTTAATTTCCAAACTTTAATAAAACTTGTCTATTAACACATACACTGCCATCCCAAATAATTTGAAGGCCTAACCTACGCTAGCGTCAGGCACCTGTGCCTGACATGGCAAGCAAAGGTTTAATGTCATAAAATAAAGGATTTTTAACAAATCCATTCCTTATTATCAGCTCATACATGCACCCCTTCATCTGCAGAAGCTGATCACTATAGTTGCTCAAGGTGTAGAGGCGATTTCAAACTTTTAAGACTAGATTATCTCGTGATTATATGTTCCTTCACAGTTCCTCAGCGGTGTCCAAGATCAAATTGAAAGCTTAAAGCTTTAATAGCCAGGTTTGAAACTCGTATCCTCCATAATCTCTAGGCTATCAGTGTGTCTTGCTTTCTGGACTTAACATACTAAGGGCCAAGTTCACTGACAAATGGTTATATAATCGGCCCGTTAAACGTTGTTTACTTCTTGTTTAAACCTGGTTTGGTAATCGATCGTTTTAGGAATCATCATTAGCCTATATATCGTCCAACTGCTGGGCACAGGATTCTTCTCATACATAGGAATAAAAACCCAAATGATAGTAATCCATCGTATGGTAGAAGTTTGAATTTATGGTAAACAGCTGTTTTCAGTTGATTGGACTGTTATCTTGTCGGTGAACTTGGGCCTAAGAAGCACAGACGTTTGTATCTAAATAGATGACGCAAGTGTGTGTGTTTTGTGTGACAGATGAGTGTAATACGCCTAAATTCACAGCGTCTGAAGTCCGCATCCACGGTCTATCTTATTGGCACCAGACATCAACCGTAAGCTATAAAAATGTATAATTGTGCCGTATTGAGCTCCAAAAACCAATAAAAATGTTAGCTATAGTATACATAAAATAGAAAAAGGTTGACTAAAAAAAATTTACCAGACAGAATATTTCTCAATTTATCTTAGGTACGAGACGATAAATCAATCTTCAATCTTATTTTAGTTTTTTCCCAAGATGTCTATTAGATGTCACTTGAGATGTTGAAGTCATTAAAACTATTAATGACTTATCAAGAAATTAAAAACAAAGCGATTAAGCTTGAGTAATTCAATCCTATTCTGATATGTAAAAAAAAAACAATTATACTTTGGCTAAAACTCCTAAAATTACGGTTATACTGACTAAATTATTTTTAATTCATTTAATTTACATGTTACAAATTTAACTAATTCCAAAACAATTCTAGGGTGATTTAAATAGCTATTTTCGTACTAAAAGTGAAGAGAATGGTAAAAAAAGATGCACCTACCCTAGCGGGAATTCTTTTGTATCTTTGACGAGTAAAAGTGCGAATTTTGCTTTAATTAACACGTCGACTCATCAAAAGGAAAACAAAAAAAAATATCTTATTTCCTTTTTAAAATCATAAAACCAATATTTAAAATAAATAATTAAAAACGAACAAACAACATCTTGCATAAAAAAAAATATCTTTAGCAAAGTAAGAACAGTGCGTCTGACATGAGCTATAACAGGTTAAGATGTTAGAAACACATCACAAAGACCGCGTTCGTCGTCCTTTGATATCTTTGAAGTTGATATGAGCCCGTCTGTACGAGTTGTCGGCAGTGGTAGGGTTACTTGGGCGGAACTAACCCTTCCTTAATCCTGTTTGAATGTTCCCTTAAGAGCTTGTGATCTCGAGTGTACTGGAAATGTTACTATGTAATCTGTATTCTTAATCCCGTGGATTACACTTACATTTATTTTTGTGTAATATTTATACAAGTAGAATAAATATAGCAACAAGAAAAAAAATATTAAAGTACCCCCTACGCTGGACCTGCTAGACCGACATTAAATAGACCAAACATAACTAAAAACCACCGCAAGGTAACTGGCTTTCAAATGAAAAAAACCGCATCGAAATCGGTCCATCCGTTTGAGAGCTACGATGCCACAGACAGATACACACACAGACAGACTTCGACGTCAAACTTATAAGAACCCTCTATTTGCATCGGGGGTAAAAATAACGCTCCTGAAATACATAATAATATGAATGGAAAATATCTTCATGGATCCGTATAAAATTAGCTCTCTTATAAGTGTTAATCCAAGCTAATCCATCCATAAACCATGTGTGTACCACACCTAAATCCATTCAACATTTTTGCGTGGACACGCTCAAAAACTGTCGCATTTATAATAATAAGTATCCTACAAATAATTAAACCCCTATAATTTAAGGTTAGATTTATTCGTAAACAACAAACCAACGTATGCCTTGTCTTGTATGTACAAGAAGAAATGCAATTTCGTTTTATTTTCTTTGAGAAAAATCCAATTAAGTGCATTGGTGGTTTAGCTTGGCCTGGCTTCTAGAAAATGCGTTCCTTTTTTACTACAACTTTTTAAGTAATAGGTATTTAATAAATTGTTTATCTTAGATCTAAGATAACGTTTTTGTTTTTATCATCATCTGCCTATTTACTATCTCACGAAGGCCTACTGATCATCACGGTTGCTCAAGGCAGGTTGGCGATTTCAGACTTTTTAGCCCAATTTTTCTTACATATTTTCCTTCACCGTTAGTCAGCGATGTCTAAGATACACTTAGAAAGTACATATGACTATAGAAAAGTCACATTGCTACTTGCCAGGTTTCGAACTCTCGTACATAATATGCAAATGCCTTAATCACTAGGTCACCATGACTTGTTTTTAAAGAAAAGTGTTTTTCCTTCCACATATAAATACAAGCTCATAGACATATCTGATCTTTAAAAAAGGCAAAGCTTAGATGGATGTATGTAAATAACATGTGAAACTACGGGGTTGATCCGAAAAAAACATTCACTAATTGGAAAATGATATTGAGAGGTATATACCTATATTTCATGTGCATAAAACACAAATACGACACACATAAAAATAAAAACTAGCCAGTTATTAACGAAAATATCAACAAATTAAACTATAAAACAAAACTACTCAAAATCAACAAATTCATGTCTAAATATCAATTAATGTTTCCAAGACGGTACTAAATGGGGCCATTAAAACCAATTTCGATGCTCGCTGCACGCGGCGACTCTGACGTACTGAAGTGACTGTCCGTGACAAACAAGTTTTGCCACAATATCCGGCTGTGGCGCGCTAACTGAATTTTAATGGCCCGACATGCGAGACGTATTGATTGTTTTATGTTTTACATAATTCTGGGTTTACGAATGTCAAGGATATTGTATTTCATTTGTAAATAAATGAGGTAAATCAAAACGTTTATCTTAGTTCAAAGAGCTTTAACGCAATCGTTAATATTGTCACGTCTTTTTTATCAAATTTCAAAATCACTTTTGTTTTTTTTGCCTTCAATATCAAAGCTATCAAATCGTTGTTCGTTGGAGGTGGTAATTAAATTGAAATCATTTAACTCTTGTACCAACACAAAGAAACTAAACAACATTATATACCTACGTGTAGGTATACAAAATTAATTTAAACTAATTCCTTTCAACAACATGGTACTTAGAAATACAAAAAAGCACTCGTGTTTAAAAACAAAGAGTTCTAAGTGCTCGCATCATAAAACTAAAAAAAAAACATTCCCTTTACGAGTCCACACGCAAATTTCAAATTACCAACTGTCCTCCACAAAGGTACAGCTACATTGTACAAACCACAGAGCAGTTAAAATGACAGAGATGGCAGTCAACCAAAACTTTAATGTTTACCTTTTCAGACTGAAATACCTTTTTCGTACGTGATGGTACCTACCCTGTGATGTACGCATGGAAATTTTTTTTTGCCCTAATGTAGGCAGAGAATTAGCGCGCTCGTTTTTATGTTGACCCATTAATGTTTTATTTTCGTTTGCAAGATTTTGGAGTGAATACAAATACGGGCTTGTGGTGTGGCTTATCACGCTGAGAATGAGGGAGAGGGGAAAGGGTGTGTACAAATTATTGTTGTTAATCCTTTGAGGGGGATTTTAATACTCAATTATACACATGCTGTATGTTCGTACCTATAAAAGCTTGCTTACGACTTGTAAATAATGAAAGGTAAAATTCCTGGTTAAGGAATTAATAAATCACTGTATTATAAGTTTAATGGGCTTAAAAGTTTATTAAGCTAATCAGTAGTATGGTACGCTTAAGGTCGTTAAATATACTATACTATAAATTGATATGAATTCAACGACTGTTAAATAATAAAGAAGTAATTATATAGTAGGTAACGTGCGTTGGCTTCTTGTTTTTCATAATTAATTGGACTTCAAAAAAATACATTCCACGTTTTTTCCTTAAGCAAAGTTCAGGCATACATGATTATTATTATTATACTTTATTGCACACATATAAATCTTTTACAAATTGGATACATAACATTCATGTACAAAGGCGAGCTTAACCCAAAATTGGGTTCTCTTACAGCAAACCTTAGAGCGATAGAGAGATTTTATAATTGCAGGTGAATCAACAGGTGCGCAACAATAAAAAAAAAATAATGAATTTAATAAGATGTCTATATATACCTAAATAAACTAAACAAATATGTGTAGCTATACTACATAGAACATAATACTTATATACAAAATAATATATACATATATAACAATATATACATAAAAATATTTATATATAATATATAAATACATACATATATGGTCATGTTGATAAGAAATAATTCTTTATTCGTCTCCTGAAAACATCTAGCGATTGGCTTTCGCGTATAGTGTGAGGAAGAGAATTCCACAACCGTACGGCGCGAACAGTGAACGATCCATCATAGCGGCTCGAAGTATGTGGAGGGACACGTAGGAGAAGAGATGAAGAAGAGCGACAAGGTTTTCCTCTTGGAACAAGATATTCAAACCGTTCCCGAAGATAACTTGGAGAGTTAGGGTTATGAAGAAGAGAAAAGAGAAAAGAAAGAATGTGAGTATCTCGACGCTGCCGAATAGGCAGCCACTTCAACAGGCTCCGAAATTTCGACACGTGGTCGTATTTTCGAAGGCCGAAAATGAAGCGGATGCACAGATTCTGCAGACGTTCGAGTTTATCAAGAAGTTCCTCAGTCGCGTCGAGGAAACAGACATCGGCATAGTCTAACAAAGGAAGAAGAAGCGACTGAGCAAGAGTAATTTTTGTTGGAAAAGGCAGGAACTTCTGGAGACGTTTAAGAGACTGAAACGAGCAAAATACCCTCCTGCTTACTTCTGCAATGTGTATATGCCAAGATAAGTTACAGTCCATAAGGACCCCCAGGTTCTTAACGTACGAGGAGTAGTTTATGACTACGTTATCATATAAGACAGAAGGAGGAGATTGCTGGCTTACAATGTTGACGAAATATCTGCCACCAATAATGAGAGCTTGTGATTTCGTAGGATTGACTAAAAGTCCAAAATTGTTAGCCCATTGATTTATGTTTCCAAGATCATTATTGATGGCATCTATTGCTCCTGAAAGATCCTCGAGTTTAAAGTGTCGATAAAGCTGCAAGTCGTCTGCATAGAGATGGTAGTGTGAAACCAGTGACTTAGTGATGGCGTTAATAAAAACGGAGAAAAGTAGAGGAGAAAGAACGCCACCCTGAGGAACACCCGCAGCAAGGTCGCACCACTCCGAGGAAGCCTCATCACAGCGGACCGACTGCGAGCGACCTCGAAGATAAGAGTTGAACCATGCAATTACAGAAGGAGATACATTTAGTGAGGATAGGATACCTAGAAGAATGTCAAAATCAACTGAATTAAAAGCACTGCTAAAGTCCAGTAATACCAAAACTGTTAAAAGCCTGTTCTCCATGGCCAGTCGGATGTCATCGGTTATTTTGACCAATGCCGTAACTGTGCTATGACCAGGACGGAAACCAGATTGGTACGGACTAAGCAGGCTATTAGAGGAAAGGTAATAAGACAGTTGATTATTAACAATACTTTCAAGGACCTTGGATAGAATCGGAAGAATGGATATTGGACGGAACTGGGAAGCAGAGGATGGATTGGGAACCTTAGGTAAAGGCAATACATGCGCTTTCTTCCAAGCTGAAGGAAAGGAGTTAATGAAGAGAGAAAAGTTAACGACATGTAAAATTACAGGATTGAGAATATTAAGGATAGGAAGGAGCATTTGAAGATGAAGTCCATCATCTCCAACAGCTTTTGTGGAAATGGATAGGATAGCACGATTAATATCTCCCTCTGTAGCTGGGTGGAAAGAAAAGGAAGTGCAAGTTGGCAAAGAGAGGTTGGAGAGATAGTTTAGAGTCGAAGATTTAACGTTATCACTCAGTATTACAGGGGACTTAGAAAAATGAAAGTTAATGGCGTCAAGATTCATATCAGGAGTGCTATCCTTAGCGACTTTGCCGATACCAAGGGACTTGAGGAATTGCCATACTTGTGCTGTGCTGAAGTTTTTGATGGATTCGTGAATGTGGCGTCTTTTTGCATCTCTGCACAGACGACTGCAGCGATTACGCAACTTTTTGTATAAAGACCAGCTCTTTTCCGTGGGATCCCTTCTGTACCGTCTTTTTGCCTTATCCCTTTTTGACATAACCTGCTTTATGTTATCCGATAACCACGGGGCCGGAAGATGCTTCACTCTCACCTTTTTAAGAGGAGCATGTTTGTCGTAGAGCATCAACACCAACTTGTTAAATTCAGACACCTTAGAATCCAAATCATTGCAGTCGTAAACAGGAGACCAGTCAATTCTGCCCGCATCCCCCCTTAAACTATCCATGTCAATGTTCTTGAAACTGCGAAGGAAAAGAAATTTCGATTTACGTTTAAGTGGACGGATCTTATAAGAGAGAAATAGAAGGTCATGATAAGAGAAACAGGCAGGGAGTTGCCCATGAGTGGCTACTTTGCTAGGGTCAGAAACTAGAATGAGGTCTAAGTATGAAGGATTACAATGAGGGGCATTATGAGTAGCGTTAAGCTGAAGGATATGCATGTTGACAGAAGAGACAAGAGATCGGAGTTTACGGCTGCGTGCATCATCCTTAATCAAACAAGTGTTGAAGTCTCCGAGGATAATGGTGTGGTCATAGAGGGAAGTGAAGTTTTCAAGCTTTGCTTCAAAGGAGGAAAAGTAATCAATATTGCTAGATGGACTATAATATACACCTAAAAGAACCTTTGTATTTTTAAAGTCAATTTCTAGAAAAAGGTGTTCAGCAAATTTAGAATAATCACTCGGAGACTTGTCAACAACCTTATATGAGATATCTCCACGGAGATAAATGGCGACCCCTCCGCCTCCCTTGCCAATTCTGTCATTACGCACAAGCTTGTAGCCGGGCAGGGAATATTGTGTGGAAGGAAGTGCTGGTTTGAGAAATGATTCGGATATAAGGACAGCGTGGACAACATTGGAGTCGAAAGAGGATAGTAAGTCACTATGATGAGCAGGAATACTTTGAGCATTTATGTGGACCGTATTGAAGAATTTATGGTAAGAAGAAAAGGTAGTAAATAGTTGATCACGTAGTAGGACTGAATCATCATTAAACGCACTAGCAAAGCTCTCGTCAGATGCACAAGAAGACGAACAAGAAACAAAACTATCATCAAAATTATCTACCATGACACAAATATAATAAATAATATAATAGTAAATATTATATAACAAAAATAACAAAATAAAAGGGGGGATTTAACTAACAGTTAACTGTTAATTTAACATCCTCGATGCACTCGCCAGTTAACGTGTACTTAGGATACAAGATAAAAAGACTCGTATCCACATCAAGAATTAATAATTGAAAATGTTTCCGAACGAGTTACATCAATAATGAATTTATAGTCTATGCAATGAAATATAATGAAATGTCAAACTACTAAACAAAATAAACACAGTGACCGACAAAGGAAAAAAGTAAAACTTAAAAGTTATGCATTATTTCGCTTGCCTGCGCGATCTTTTCCCCGACGGAGACTTGTTGATCGGTGTTCGTGAACCAGCCGGCTCGCTAGTCGTAACAGAAGTCGTCGGAAATTGTGCAGCAAGCTTCTGCAGTTCAACCGCAGTCTCAATCTTCCGCCGCGACTTGTCTGGGAGCAGGATGAGAATCTTACCCTCGGAAGTCCAGCACTGATGTACCCCAAAATGCTTGCGGGCGGCAAGGAAAGTATCATGTCTGGGCTTGGTCAGAAACTCCGAGAAAACCAGCCCAGAGCCTTTCAACAACGTCTTGTTCCGCCAAACTTCGCTGCGCAGATTGTGGCTCTGGAACCGAATCAGTAAAGGACGAGGCTTACTGGCATCAACTCCCAAGCGATGACACGAAGTAATGTCCGCCGAAGAAACATTGGGCAACTTCAAATTATCTGTCAGGGTAGTGACAGCCCGAGACACATGATCTTCATCCTTCAGCTCTGGAAGACCGTGTAGAAGGAGAACCTGCCTGCGTGAAGCCATCTCGTGCCGGTCCAAGCCAACCGTCAGTAACTCCACCTGCGTCTTCAAGGCACTCATCGTCTTCCAAATTAGGCACTTGAACTCAGTGAAGTCCCGTGACAGGCTGGCAATCGTCTTGTGGGAGGCCTCGTTGCTGCTGACATTCTTCAGTTCCTCTTCATAGGTGTCCATCCGTGAAGTGAAAGTGGCAGTCAGTTCCTCCATACAGCTAGACAGTTTTGTGTATAGATCCATTTTTGATGTTTCGTTGAAAGTGAGAGGAAGGAGGAAATTATTAATCCAGTAAGTGCATCAAAGGATAATTATAACTTTTAGTGCATATGCACAATAAAATATACAAAATAAATAATTTTAAATAAATAATAATCAAGAGCTTTTGAAACAAGTTGCGTTTACTTTGACTACCCTCAAAAAAAATTAAATTATTGTAATGTGATGCGATTTTTTTTTCTTACACAATTAATGATATGACTTTGAATTTAAATTACGGTGAACATTTTTATTACAATATTTTTTGGTAAATTTTAGGTAAAGGATAAGTCGTTGTCATAATGTAATTGATAAATAAATAATTATGTTAAATTACTTTTTCCCTTAGTCTAGCCATAACTTGAGAATAACTTTATCGATTTTGATGAAATTTGGTATGGAGATAGACAGGGCCCTGATTATAACTGGGTACGTTAAGTAGTTCACTCAGGACGCGAGTAAAACCGTGGTAAGCAGCTAATAAATCATATTTCTCCCTCAACCCTCTCTCAATAGGTATAATTGTAATAAAAAAATATATAAAAAAAGCTTTATTTCGTCAACTTTTACAATTATGACAATTAATCTTATGTGGAGACTTCCTTTTAAGTATAAGAAATACCTGTACTAGGAGGCCCCGCTCTTCATAAAATACATTATGACAGTAAAAGTAGTGCTCTAAATAAACAAGATAGTATGAATTATGATAAAAAAACAATTGAACTTAGTAGTATAAATAAAAAAAAAAAACAAAAAAAAAAATTTGAGATCGAAATTGTAAATTTTATATACATATATCATCCTGTCTAAATTATTATTGATTGTACACACCACTGGTTTGTATCAGTATTTACATTATTAACGCATCAATCATATCGTATGTTACATATCTAACGAGGCTTTAGAAATGACACATCGTTACAATGAACATGATATTATATACTCATAATATTCAGGGCTGATCGCACCGTCCAAAGCAATTTTTAAAATACAAAATTCCACGAGCATTTTCACCCCTAAACTGAGAGTACCTGACTGTACCTGGGTAAAAAGAAGCCTATGTCTTTTCTCAGACTATATGTGCACCAAATTTAATTTAAATCGGTTCAGTAGTTTTGGCGTGAAAGCGCGACAGGCAGACAAACAGAGTTGCTTTCGCATTTATAATATTAGTAAGGATTTCTAGAACTTAGCGTCAAAATCAAACGTTTTGAAAATAAACCGGTTTCAATTAAAATTACTTCAATGAATAACGAACGAAAGTTAGACGCGTTAACTAACTTTAACTTGATATCGATTAGTTTTAAAGTGAACAAAAATCCGTATTTTTTCTCTGTCAAAATAAAACCGTCGGATAATGAAGTGGTGCCGTATTGAGGTTGGGTCCACCTGTCATCAGGTCACGTTTATACTCAGCTGACTTTACGAAAAGAGGCCAGTGTTTTTCATTGTTCAAAACGACAAAGGGATGCCTATGAAAACCCTATCTGTATTTACAACGACCGTTTAAATGGTGTACGGCATCACATGATTACGAAACACTTCAGTCCAAATCGTCAAACAAAATTACACCTAACACCGCAAAGTATAAAGTTCAAAATTCCATTCGCATTCGGGAAATTTTTCTTATCAAAATTAATAATGAGAAATAATAGGGTCTTTCTGTTGCTTTACATGTGCGCAGTATAATCGACCTTATCACTTGAATGTAGGGTGGGTTTTTGTGTGGATATTAAATGTTAGTATATCATTTTCAGCGGACGTTATAGTTTCGAGTATAGGGCAGTTAAGATTGTACGATAACTGTTTTAATATGAGCCGGAAGTACCGGGCTCGGTTCCCAATAGGCTACTAAGGAAAATAGTGCAATTTGTTTTAATTTTTTTCCGTTAAAAGCTGCCGTAAACCTTTGAATGATAGTACCAACTTCAGACATATCTTGGGATTTTTGACACAGGAATTAATTTTGCTTTCCGTGTAATATTTAAGGTCTAACACTTTACTATTATTGGGTGTAACCGCAATAAATTATAAAATAAATATAGATAGATTGAAACCTGCGATAGGACATAGGACCGTTTTAATCCGGGTGCAGGGAGCAGAAAGGAATCAGCTGGAGATGAAAAATGTAAATGTGAGCTTTTTCGTCACCCTTTCAGAGTAAAACCGCTCACCCGATTTAGACGAAGTCTGTCATGGACGGGAGATTGAATACTTAAAAAAAAATTACGATATTTTTATCCAAGTTCGTGAAGTAGTTTCCCCAAGATGTGACTGAAACCGCAAGAATCAATTAACTATTTTACTCTAGTTTTATTAAAGCTTCATTAAACGTTAAAAGGCATCGTACTAGCTTAAGTAATAATAATAAAAACTCTTCCATATTAATTTCAGTCAATTAAACGATTGCACGTAAAAGGTATCTTCATAATTTTATCCGAAAAATTACGCGGACTTTTAATAAAAATGTGTAAATTTAATTATTTTTAATTTCATTTGCACAAGCTTTCAGGAATATTATTCTACATTGTACGAGGATTTTAATTATTCGATTAATGGATTATGTGGAAATAGGGCGAAAAGAGGAAGTTCGAACGTGGCACCAGTGGCAGATTTTTTTTTATAAAAAACAGTGACGAAACATATGCCACAAAAAGTGTGTTGAGTATGAATGATGCTAGACGTAGGGGAGAAGAAAGTCGCCGCGGAGCGTGAAGGAGTAAGAGACCTCACAACCCAGCCGCCGGGAGATGCCACGGGTGTCAGGGGTCACGAGGTGACTCCCGGCCACCGTAGGCGCGAGGCTGCAGATGGTGAGCTATGGGTAGCACGCCGTCTGGCAAGCACCAGACCCACGTCGATGGCACGTTCATGTTAAGAGTGTGTAAAGAGCTGCCTGCATAGATTACGGGCCTCTTCCACTGAGCCATAGCCTGCTGGGGCTGCGGGACGTTCGAAAGAGATACCGCGCCCCCGGAATACAAAGGGCTGAGCAAGGAACATGGATGGGCTTTAGTCAGTAAGAGTCTGACACTAACAACAGGAGGGGTCATTTGATGATTTCCCATCCGAAAAAAAAGGGAGAGAACATATAACATGCTTTGTCCTGAACGACTGACGGATCAACGTACAGCCTAAACCGCTGATCGTATAGACCTGAAACTTAGAGGGTGTGTTCTTAGTATGACGTAGGCATCCGATAAGAAAAAAACAGGAATTCTATCCCTAAGAGGGTGAAAAAGGGTAGATTTTGTATGAAACTCTGACATTTTTAATGCGAATTCGTATACCCGATGCGGGCGAAGACGCTGGCGGAAAGTTCGTTTTTTATATACGTAAATTACGTTCGTGTACTCAACCGCCTTATTCAGTAAAACATAATATTTATGTAGCGAGAAAGTACAAGCATTATTTTCTACTAATAAAGCGTTGAAAAAATATCTTTTGTTCCATTTCTCGTGAATAAGGATGTTGTTTATTTTACGTTTTCTTACCGAGTTATGGTTGTTACATGAATATTATTATGTTACTGAAGACGAGTTAAGTAATATGTTTTGAATTGTTTGTTTGTCCTACTAATATTGTACTTGCGATAGTTTGCGAGGAAGTATGTATGTTTGTTACTCTTTCACGCAAAAACTACTGAATGAATTTGGATGGAATTTGGTTCACATATCGTTTATAACCGGGTTTAAGACATAAATTTTACCGGCGTGCGTTAGTTAGTTAGTTTAGAGTAAAGGGTAAATATACATAAGTTTGACCCGTAACGAATGTCAAATATATACGAATGGCAGCTCTAATAGGCACATAGACTGGCAGTAAATAATTTGTACATTGTGTGTGAAATTGAGAAACACCAAGTAAAGTAATATGAATATACTAAAATCAAATAATGGATAAATACATACATGTATATATTATATGCATAAACATTTGCATATTTAGTTTACCTTAACGGAACGCTCATTTTATATTCTTGAAAAATATTATCATGAAAGTTTAACTCCTTAAGGGATCGGTAGATGAAATGCTTATTGAGTTATGATCTTCACGTACATTTTCTACAGCATGTAAGATTTTAGCTACTTTCTTTAAGAAAATCTCAGGAAAAATATTTAATATATTTTTTATGATATTATGAAGCATGTGAAGTTTCTCGTTATTACTAAATAATGTTTCGTGTACTTTGGTAATAAACCTTTTTTGTCCTTTTGTGTCAAACTTCACTTAAACTTGATGGAAAGAGACGAAACAGTTAAATATCTAATGTAGATTAATTAAGCGAATGGCAGATTGATGAGTAACACGATTCAGCAGAAAATTGCATTCTGCTGTTTTAATAATATGTAATATTTTATATCATAATTATGGAAAACTACTAGCTAATACAGAGCGTAAAAAAATCCTCATCGCGGTCAACTGGGAGCGTACCCAAGAGGCTGGCTGCATTGCCACGTTGGATAGCTATGCTTATCCGTTGGCCAAAATAACAGCCAGCCTTTGGGTCTCGAGAAGCATCAATCAGCCGCCTGGATATTTCCTTTAATAAAAGGTGAGCATTTCGACCCCACGACCCAAGAGTTTCAACCCCTACAGGAGCTACTATATTTCCGCCGTTTGAGGTTCTCAGCAGCAGTAGCTGGCAGCTGCGCAGCACGCAGAGTTATATATTAATTATCATAATTATAATTAATTTTCATTCATAACCTACCTTTGATGTCTCTTTTCCTTGGGATTACGCCTACTTAGTATATTTTTGGTAGCTACCCACATTGTATTGAGAGTTTTTATATAGGGTAGTAATTTTAGTAGCACGGAAACGATTCCAATAGTAGCCTTAATAGAAAGCTTAATGCTATGCCCTTTTTTTAGCCCGTTAATCTAATCTGTGAATCCTCCGCTTGATCTCTCTCCAGTAGTGTCGGATTGCCGACCCATCGGACTATGCGAGTTAGGGAATAAAGAGCGCATCTGTGTCTGCGCAAGCACTTGTGTATCATAATATTTCCTATGTATTTGGATAGTCGTCATTGAGATTGGCCGCCGTGACCGAAATTGGTCTGAAAAGAGTACCCTTTTTTCGTAACAATTTAGAAACCGTGTTTCATACCCCGACCCAGAAAATACACCATCCTACTGATTTAATCGGCAAACCTAAAAGGTCCTAAGCAGGTTTCGAATTTATTAACTAAAATATACAAGTTCGTAAAAATAGGATTTACTTCATAAGACCGGAAGATATGCGCCATAAAGCTAAAAACATAAATAAACATTTTAGTACCAGCCAGTAAGAAAGTGTACTAAAAATGAGGTTTATTTATATTCACGCCACGTGAATCACGGGCGCGAACAGAGAAAATGAGTATGCTATTAATCTTCTTTTCACCCTTAGAATTTTCTCTTATTCTGTTAAAAAAAGGCATTGAGTTTTAAACGAAGTACCTATGTCATATCAAAACTGGAATTTTGTTTTTGCTGTTATTATGTAACTAACCAATAATAATGTTTTTGTTTTACAAAAAACTTTGTTTTTTTTTAACTAATTGATATCAGTAAACTGTATGAGAATACCTACAACAAGAAGTTTTGAACTAAGTACAAAGAGATAACAGTCAATTTAATAATACTATTATTTTATCAGCATTAAGAAATTCTTAACGAAAGATTTAGTAATTAAACTGCATTTCGGACTGAAGTTTCAGACTTTAACGTTTGTAAACGCACCAATGGTGCAGAAGAAATTTTTGGTGTTTTCTGAAAATAATTAATCCTGAAAAAATGGTTAGCAAATTATAAAACCTATTTCGTTTTAAACAATACTCTGACTGGTTATCCGTAAAAACAAGCATGCAATTAAAAAATATAAAAATGAACGGACAAACAAAATAACGTAATTACAAATGGGCAAAGAGTACAGTACCCAGAATTTCAAATCAAGTTATAATTACAAAATTCCGGTCAACTCCTGTTAAGTTTATAACAGAAAGCAAAAACGTCTAAAAACAACCGTGAACTTAGTAATTAAGTGGGGAAGTAGGTTTGTTAAACCGTTAAGAGTTAACTTGTTGGTTTTGTCTGGCTCTGTCACTTACATAATAATTCTCTTTAACTGTTTTAGACAAGTTTCGATGATACCCTTAAAACAAAGCAGTCAGTAATTCGGGGAAATTAACTAAAGATTTTGATACTGGTATGGGTATTTTCATTACATTATTTCATTGTTTATAGAGGAGCTCGCAGCTAAATAACAACCGCACGGGAGTCAAGCTGCACTTATCGCGGTAGGTCCGTAGATGAGTGAACATATAGATTTATTACATTCGCAATAGATTCAGTAGTGTGTTAGATTGGTTATAGAGTAAGTAGGGCGAGACCAAAGACCAAAAAAAAGTACACTAGTGTGCGTGTAACGTGTTTTTCTTTTCTAGATGAACTACAGCCAGGTACTGTACACGTAAGTATAATTATTTGCATCCATTAACACCTAATTTACACTTAAACGTGATATTAAATAAAAATAAGTGGGATTTGTTTCGTTTACAACTGGCGTTGGGCCGATACAGGCCGCTAGCGTGTACGTGTATGGTCTCGCCTATCTATCTCACTCTAACACATTAGTGCCTATGTTATTTCTTTCTCACATTGCCGATCTAACGCTAGTATAATAAGTGTATGGGTGACCATTAATGTAATATAGAAACTCCTCCGTGCTTCGGAATGGAGCATTTGCTATTGGGGTATTTGAAGATCTTAAGTTGTATAAAACAAACTCTGATACATGTAACATATTGTGTAATAGGTATGTGTATGTATAGGTATAAAATGCTTTGTCCTGAATGATTGACGGATCAACGCACAGCCTAAACCGCTGGGCATAGAGACCTGAAACATGAAGGTTGTATTCTTCGTATGACGTAGGCATCGGATAAGAAAAGATTTTCCGAAATTCTACCCCTAAGGGAATGAAAAAGGGGGGCAAAGTTTGTATGAAATTGACATTTTTAATTTCAATTCGTATAGTCCACGCGGATGAAGCCGCTGGCAGAAAGCTAGTATAATATATTATCGCAATTCTTCCTTTCGATTTTGTGTTCGGATAAAACTGTGAAACGAGTTGTCAAACCTTCATCAGAATAAATTATTATCATTCTTTTGGAGAGAGAAATGATTGACGTTGTTATTATTGTGTATATAATATTTTATTATATAAAAACGAATATACATAAAATGATTGTTTATTTTATTCCTGATTTGTTGCTGAGTTTCATTTAATTAACCAAACTTTGTACTTTTGAATTCATATTTTAGTTACAATTCATATTTCATTTGAAAAAAAAAAACAGTAAGGTATTATAAATATAAACGTTTCTAACAAATATGATAATTATGATAGTGTTCAATTTTTAAAAGGATGCTTAGGCAGAAAAGAAATCATCTTCCCAGTATTGAGAATCATAAAACCATTTTTTAATCAAGCAAGATTTTTAAATAACTACTCTTTATTACTATTGTGCAAATTTACCCTGTTAAATACAGACTAAATCTACTTAATACTAACAAATTAAACATAGAATCTTAAAATCCTTACTAATATTATAAATGCGAAAGTAACTCTGTCTGTCTGTCTGTCTGTTACGCTTTCACGCCATAACTACTGGACCGATATAAATGAAATTAGGTACAGAGATAGAATAGACCTTGAGTAACAACATAGGCTACTTTTTACCCAGGTGCGCTAAGTAGTTCCCTCAGGATGCGGGTGAAACCGCGGGAAACAGCTAGTACTAAAATATATTGAACAAATAAGTTATAATAATAATTTTAAGTATACTAACATAATATGCCTCTCAGAAATCAGGCATCAAAGTATTCCTCCACATCGCTGTTCAGATATGCCCAAAAGATATTTTTTAAATCAAATCTACACAGCAAAAAAGTATAATAAGTTAGTATCGTGAGAACAAGCGTTGTCGTGGCCGAGTGCCACCCACTTAATCTTTGACAATAGCAGTAGCTGACCAGTTCGCGTGTCGCGAGTTCACCGGCTAATATTTTTGTATGAACACGCACGTGTAAGGCGGGGCTAACCAACAGACGCTCAAGGGCATAGGGGAAATAATAATATATTATTGTGTCTAAAAGGGCCGGAAACTGGCAAATCAGAGGGTTATTCATGGGATAATGTGTCGTGAATTATTTTTAAAGAATATGAATGGTAGTATTTTTATATTGGTGAATATTTTACAAAGATATTTGGAAGATTTTAGTATCTACATAAATATAATACAAAAATTAATTAGTCAATCTAACTCGTATATTAGATTGACTGATTGATTTATGTCGCCATTTTTGCCTCTAAAGTTTACACACTTAATCATTTTTGGTTTTCAAGCCCTTGAATTGAATTTAAAGTTAAATAGTTTATTTAGAAAATTAATATAGCTTATTTATTGTTTATTCGTCAATAGATACTCGAACATTAAAGATTATTTTTTAACTTTGAATGCTTACATTACTATTAATATTCAACTTGACAAGCAACAAAAGTAGCCGGGGCCATGGGACCTCAAAGGTCTAAGGAAGGAACATGGATGGGTTTTAGTCAGTAAGAGTCTGACACTCCCTCCTGCTCCACCCACGGCGGGAGGAATCATTTGATGATTTTCCATCGGAAAAAAAGTAACGTTTAAAAAGTATATATTAGCTCTTAGAACTCAAATATAAAAAAGCATCGATGAAAAATTAATATGGACATCCCTAATGAACAGGTTTGTACCCTTTGTACCCTTTTTACACGAAATAAAAGGTAGAAAAAAGCCATTACGCAGTCAACCAGTTACGTAACAGACGAAAAATGGAGACAAAGTAAAAATATCTGCAAAGAGGTCAAAAGCTTCTATAACAAAGAGATAGTTACAATTGAGTCGCATTCTAGTTGAAAGTGGAAAATTAAGATAGTAATTTTACTTTTATTTTAAGCACAATGTACTTCTATTAGTATTGTAAATGGAATGGAATATAAAAGAAAATACATGTATTTTATTCCTTTTTATTAAAAAAAAAAATATGATGATACCTACTTTGACGCCACTTTGTTCGATTGGTGAATCTAGAGATCGTCAATCAAATATTTTTTAAAGGAATATTTTAATAAATCGAATTTTAATTTTTGTTTTTAAATGAAACACCTATCTTTATTTTAGTAATCGTAAGTATAATGAGTAAGTATACAATTATTTAAACCTAAGTCTAGAAGGGTGTCTAAGTGGACCCATCCTATTGTTTTCGTATATATGATAATTTTCCTGTTTTGGTGTATTTTAATAAGCTTTTACTTGTGGCCGCGAAAAGTTGTTAAAATTCGATTGGCGAGCGAAAAAATAACACACACCCGGGCGCTATTTTCAAACAAGAAAGCTGATGCAAATACCCTATTGAATACCGCTGGGTATTCGCAACTTATAGCGGCATTTTTGAACAGACACTTACGCGCGTCTGACTTTGCACTCCGTAAAATGAAACTAAAAAAATATCGTGTATTGATGGTGTAAATTTAAGTTACACATATATACAACCGCCCGTGACAATGCTCAATACTCGCACAGACATATCTTTGTAGGTACATAATAGAAAGAGAGAGAGAAGGAAAGAGACAGAGAAATAGAGGGAACTGCATGTAGCTTTTTATTTCCGTGATGATTTCTAGAATACCAGTTACGTCATACAAACTGCGTTGAAGAACTTCATTCCAAAAAAATATACAAACACCAAACGCAACACTACTGCTTTGTAACGAACATTGTGGTCGACCAGCATAACCTTTTTTTATGATGGGAAATCATTAAATGACTCCACCCACCGTTTGTGTCAGACTCTTACTGATTAAAACCCATCCATGTTCCTTCTTCAGCCATTTATATTCTGGGGGTGCGATAACTCTTTCGAACATCCCGCAGCCCCGGCAGGCTATGGCTCAGTGTAGGCCAGCATACTCTAATTATGCAAACCACTCACGCCAATAAATTTAATACGTAAACAAACAAAATTTTTTTTTTTACTTTAGTCAAAACCGAATTAATAAATGAAGGAAATACTTGAAGAATAATTACATAGTTATTACTAGCAAAGCTCGGATATATTGTAGTATAGCACCATAGAGAGGTAATGTTTATTTGTTTTGTGCGTGTCAATGGAATTATACGATTAATAATTTAAAATCAATTAGAATGGCGGTAATAATTTATTCATTGTTGGAGTAAGTCTATACTGTTATTAGAGAATAATTTATAACGGGTTATTGTAGGTCAATAATAGCTTGCTTTAATTAATTATTTACAGTGTAAGATGGGGAAACCGATTCTAAAGTCGAATAAGGTTTACAATAGGCATTTTTAACTTTAGTTTTAAAAGGTCCGGGTTTTAAAACTAAAGTATATCCTATGTACTAGCCCAGGTTTCAATCTATCTCCATATCAAATTTTATTTGAATCGGTTCAGCCGTTTTGTCGTGAAAGCTTATCAGATAGACAGTCACTATATAAGCTTGAGTTTATTTTATTTAAATTACATTTAAAAACAGAGTTAAAGGTTTGCCTTCTACTGTTCACCGCAACTTTATGAAGTTCAAATTGAATTTGAAACTAAGTGAATGAAAAAAAACAATCCAGTCCCCAATTGCATGCCGACTAATGAGAAAAAGATAGAGGAATGGCAACGTCGCATTGCATTAGGTTATTGAAAAAATGTTAATGTACGTAATTAAATGCGCATCACTGATGGTAAGCGACGTTGCCATTTTGGCAAGGATTATCCCGAATTAAAATAGGGTTGAATAATTATGAATATTATAATAGGACGCATTAATTTTATTCAATCATAGCTGAAATTAGTAGTGTAGTTGGAGCTGAAATTATTTTTTAATTAGCTAAATAAGTTTTTGCATCTATTCAAATGTGTTCGTTAATTATATTTTAAGATAAGTTTATTTTCATGACTGTAGTACGAGAGGAATTGAACTCTCCCACTTCTTCTAAAATATTTAAGCCAAATGATAATTCTTCCTAATTCCTTAAACTGTGCAACATTCCTAATTCACCTGGAAAATAAACACATTCTAGCTCTCACAGTGAAATAAGAATTTTAATTGCAACAAAACTTAATCCCAATTTAAGCACTACACATATGCAAGCAGTACTTATAAGTATCTTAAGTTACGTCTAACTTACACTACGCCGCTTGAAGCTAACTTGTTGCATAATATATAGGATTTAAAGTTTGTGACTGCAAATTGTGATAGGTTAAGAGTACAATGGCTCTGGGCATAGTTGAAACAAATAAGTAGGCCAAATCGAGCCCCGTGCTAATAGCCTAAATACGTAGTGCTATCGCTTATAATTTGTAGTTAAAAGAAATAGGTACTACACGTACAAATTATTACCAGCGGCGGACCGTGAGTGGGCGCAAGTGGTATTACCTACGTACGGCTTAGCCACAACTGGAATACGTGCAACGACACAAACGTACGGCGTATGTATGAAGATGCCGTACTTATTTGTTTCTACTATGCTCTGGGCGCCATACTAACCTATTTTCAACAGCTTATGGCGCACGTAAGGTCAAAAGGTTAAATATTTACGTTATTATTTGATACAGGTTTTATTGGAACATTTTAATTACGGGTAAGCTGATTTGTGGGATTATGTTCGCGGATATATTTAGTAGACGTTTTGGAGTTTTATAGTTTATTTTTTTTGTTTGTGATCGAGATAAAAGTGGAATTCTATTTTATTGGACATTGTGATGTAAACAAACATATAATCTTGTGACAAAATGTCGAAGATTAGAAGCGTCTTTTGACTGAAATAATATTAAGTACCAGCTGTTTCCCGCGGTTTTACCCACGTCAAGTACAAAAAAGTCTAAAACCTTTTCCAGGGTCCCTCTATCTCCATACCAAATTTGATCCATATTGGTCCAGCCGTTCATGTGTAATGCCGTGGCCAAGAGAAATAGGGATTCATTTTTATATACATAGATAACCCTATCGTTATTATGCACAGCAATCAGCAAAGCTTAAAGTTTGAATAAAAAATTTAATGTAAAAAGATACCGGTTATAAAGCATATGTACAAATATAGGTGGGGGTGGAATACACGTGGGCTGCGGTATTGTTCGAAAGAGTTAACACGGCATTGGACCGCTAAGGTCAAAGGAAGGAACATGGATAGGTTTTAGTCAGTAAGGATCTGAGACTAACAGTGGGAGGAGTCATACCATGATTTTCTATCGCTAAAAAATAGTGGTAAAACATGACTGAACCACAACTTGTTTTTTTTTGAATTTTTCACATAAATTTTGAGGTTATGTGAAGAAAGTGTTTACAAAAGTTGTAGATTTTTTTATTACCTACAACTTTGCCATTTAACTTTTTTTCATAGGACTTGTAGTTTTGCCGGAAATTGAGATAAACCGTTGTTTTACCTTTAACCCCCACTTCCCGACCTCAGATCGCCCGTAATTTATTTTTCCTATCATTTTCATCATATTTTCCTCCTTTTCCAATGGGGTTCATCCTACTATTATTTTTTTTGTTTTCGAAAATTATTTGCACTGGTCTATCATCTTTATTTTGCGTCAGTGCGCATTAAATGTAAATTCATTAAACATTTTAAAACTTCATTAAAACGCTGCATTTTAATAGTTCTTAGCAAAAATATGAATGCAACCTACGACGCAAAACATTTTAAAATTCTAAAAAAAAAAACTTTAAATCAATTGTGCAACAAATTGTATGGATATGCATTTCGAATACACGGCAAAGCTTTCTATGCGGCGTGCGTGTTTAAAATAACTAAACACCGGGCCCGCTTTAAACTTAGTTTAGCGGTTTTAACGTTAAAACGTGTTGTGCTACCTACGCGTTTCCTATTGATTATTCATCGGTGGGATTGGTATGAAAACATATTTATGGGATTTTCGACGGGGTCTCACAAATAATTGACGGGTAATCATAGTGTAATATTACGGTATATACTTTACTGAAAAGACGTAAAAATATATTCAAAGCTTTATTTATGCCGAAATATTTTGTCAATATTAAAATCGTGGGTAAGTAATACTTATGCAGAACTCTTGTACATAAAGACTGTAAAATCTCATCTCAATGGCTTACCTAAGGAGGTTCCTGTCTCTGAGCCCTTACTGCCGGTAGCCTGGACCCTTTTCCTAATACGAGTTGATCCCTTTCATTTTAAAATTATTTTTATAATTTGTATTTAAAAATTATCAACATCTTATTTTTCATATCAAACACACAATACAAAAATAATTTCATAACAAAAGCCTTACAATAAAATGTTCTACCATTTGCTTCTAATATTATGTACTAGCCTCGTAATGGCCGACCTAAGTATAGATTGTACGATAATGTCATCAAAACCGCGTTGCATGACAGTATGAAATTGCAAGTGTTTAGCTATGTAAAGTGATGCCCCTCGCGTGTGTTGTATCACGCGATACGTAACTACTCTATAGATAAATAGTGTTGTGCTGATTGCGTACTAACCAGTTCAAAAGAACGCGTTAATAACTTAAGAACCTAGAAGACTGCGATTAAATATTACAACTTGTTTTTCATTTCTTCTTTGTCGAGCTCGTGGTTAAGTAACATATCACGAGTCTATCAATCAAAGGTCTTTTCCCAACCATGTTGGTTTCGGCTTCCAGTCTAACCGATTGCAGCTGAGTACCAGTAATATATAGATGGAGCGACTGTCTACCCGGTAGTTACCGGGTAATACGATACACCTTGGTTACACTGGTTGTCAAACTTCCTAACTTCTGATAACACTTAACAACTGTCAAAGATCTACAAATGATAACCGGGTGGAGTCTCGGTATGACATACGTTGTTACCCATCCACAGACCGACCGTGCCACGCGTAGCTTAACATTTAATCGATCGACACGTGGGGCATTTCCTTAGCCATGAGCTCCTTTCGAGTTTTAAACACAATAAAACGAACTTACAATAATACAATAAAATTTATAACTTTTCATTCATTTATTGGACATAATATTTACATTTTTAAATATATAAAAAAAAACATTTAAAAATATAAAACTAGTACTCCACCGAGATCGGGAACGTGATCCAAGCTACCGGCGGTCGGGACCCCAGAAGAAAGAAACCTCCTGACGATGCGTGAATTTATAATATTATTAAGGGTGAAAATATAACACTGTCTGTCTGTCCGCTGCATTTTCATGTGTGCGTGAAGTAGTGCTTTGGGATGCGGGTGAAACTGCGTGAGACAGCTAGTATACACTGATGAAATGGTTTTGTATATATTTAAAAAAGCCAGTAGCCCATAAAATAATCTACCTCATAAAAATAACTCGAGCCTTTATAAAAAAGATGCGTTATTCATTCGCGCGGGCGTAGTGTGGGTTGATAGACATCAAATGCGAGATAAGAGTAGAACTAGGCCATTTTTATACTATTTATTAGCTTCAACACGTGTTCATTCTGTATAAAACTATCTAACAAATAGTTTTATATTATGATCATTTAGTACCTACATATATTATTGTAAGTTCATTTAAAAATATCGTTGAAAAACACATTTTTTTATTAATTATATATTTAAGTAGATAAATAGAACAAAAATATCAAATATTATTACTACTTAATAAAATGGGTATCATTAATAGTTCTGGTTTTAATTCCTTTTAAAATTATATAGTTTATTTTGCTCATTAATAAGGGTTGCTAATTTTTAAAACCATGGGCATGGGCTTAAATTTCACACGTATAAATGTATTAGTTGATATCGTATTACTTCAAATAAAACACATAAAACGCTCAAGCAATCCTCTTAAGCGCACAAAGAACTAGAAAAACACAGGTATACTGTATTAGAAAACTGACCCTATTGGTTAACTAATCTTGAGACTGTAAATAAAACATTAAAAACTAGATAGAGGCCACTTGGAACTAAATTATTTAATGTACGTACGACTCGATTCGAGATTACGACTAATGGCTATTGTTAGTCCACAAATCAAATTATAGTGTACTATCTGTAGGATAAGGTTTTATTTGTATCTGAAAATAACTTTTTTGTTGCGAGGTTAATGTATCCTATTCTTAAATCTGTAAGTAATTGGGGCGATAGAGTAATTGGGGATTTGAAGTGCCTACATGGGGAATTTTTTTTCTTTATTTAGCAGTGGGAAATTTTGACGATTTGAAAATCTGTTTATTTTAAGGTATTAACTAAAGTAAAAGTCAAGTTTAAATTGTATTTCATAAAAGAAACAAAAAAATATTTGGTTGAGTTCCTACCTTTGGTTTCCATTCCATGAGTATTACTATTATGTATTTCAATCCCTAAATAGTATGTTTAGTGAGCAGTGGTGACTTAGGTGAGCCTAAGTCAGAGGTATAAGCGGGCCATACTAGTTAATAGAAAAATCCATCTCAGTATTTCTTCAAAATCTTTTCTTAAATGTGGTATTTCAAGGTTTGTCATCTAGTGCAAAATTCACACCTCAATTCCCAGTCTTAGGGCCCTCGCCCACGGCGACTTTTTGTAGCGATGCTGTAGCGATGCTGTCGCGCGTCCGCATCGATACAGTCGCGAAGCGGTCGCTAGCTGTGTGCCCTCGCCTACGGGCACAGCTTCAGTCGCGATGCTAACGCAATACTGTCGCGCTTCTGTCGCGATGCAAACGCGATTCAGTAAGGGAGCATTCAAGTATTACGTTACGCAATTTTTGAAGATTTTAGAACCTCCCTCCCACCCATGTAACGCACGGTAACCTTTTTCTGTACCCCCCTCCCTAAACGTTACGTAACATTTAAGTGACCATTGAAGTCACAATTATGTTCAACAAATTATACCTTTGTTATTGTATTAATTGCGTTTGCAATAGTAATAAACAAAATAAGAGATTTTTAAGTTATATGTTTTTATTTAGTCATAAATCAAATAAGTGTAGGTACGTAAAACACAATTCAATTGTAATTACTGCTCCTCTGTATACGGGTTTGCCAGCCACTCAGACTCTTTCATTACAGGTATTTGGAGAGCAGACGAAGAAGGTTCCGGTATTGTTAAAACACTTGCATCAACTTCGTCTTTGAGCCAATCGGCATCCTCAGACAATGCCTCACTATGGCGCACAATGCAGAGCAGCTAATTTGCCCTTCTTCTTCGAGGGATTCCACGTAAAACATAAACGAAAAGGGTTGCCGATTTGGAAGATTCTAATTCCCTAGTTTTATTATTAAAATAAAAAAATGTTACGTAACGCGGTTGTTTAAATACCCCTTCTCCCGCCCTTGTAACGTTTTACAAGACCCTCCCCTCCCCCCAAATTGCGTTACGTAATACTTGAATGCTCCCTAACAGCACAAAAATACCTACAATCGCTACAGTTGCAAGATGGACTCCGTTGAGGTAACATTAGTCACGTTGTCTTTGGTGCTGCTTTAACGTAAGCAGCCGAAGCGTAGGCAATGATCCGTTCTTCACCCAATGTCGTCCAACACGGTCGCGCGTTTGCATCGATACAGTCGCGATGCAGTAGCGCGTTGCTAACGCGACTAACACGCGTTAGTAGCGCTACTGACGCGCGTTTACCAAACGCGCGACAGCATCGCTACAAAAAGTCGTCGTGGGCGAGGGGCCTTCACGATTACTGCGACTAATTAAAATCAGTCTCCAAAGAGAAAACGTTTATTAATCTTCCGTACATAAGCAAGTGATTGAACTAATTACGTACTCAATAGCTTGGGAGTTTCGATGGTAGACCATTAATCGAATTAAGTTGGTACCAATCTGCTAACATTTATACTGCTTTATTAGCTCAAAGTCGGCTCGGATCTTGATCAAAATTGAATTCCAATAAATTTCATGAGCGCTATGCTTTATTAATTACGCGTCAGTTCGTTTGATATTAAAAGGAGATCCTGTTTCTCTTTCTATGTTGACTTTTAGAAAATTAATTTCAATTTTTGTACTGTGGGATTTTACAGAAAAAAAAAATTGTATTATAAGGTAAGGCTTACCTTAGAAAAAACCTTTTCAAGGTAAGAACAATTAAATAAATTAAAAATCAAAGAAAGTGTCTTTCGCAATTCATATCAGTAAACTGTTTTAATAGACTTCCAAAAACGCAGGTTGTTCTTATTTCTTCTATTCTTAATTGATTCATCATTCATCCCATTAAAAGTCTAGAAGAATTTGTGTTTACCTAGATGAGTTGATGATTTTTGTAAACGTGTTGTGTAGGTTTAGGTACAGAAATCGTCTTTAAGTGAATATAATAATGATGCCAATAGACCTTGTCTATAATACCACCTTATACCTTACCGAAAGTAAATTACAATAATCAATCAAATACAGACAAACAAAGAATTAAAAAATCAAACAATAAAAGGAACTATTAAAGAAAGGCTCATTATTTTTCTGCTATCGGTTATTTTTTAAAAAACAATACAAATTAATCTTAGAATAACGAGGTAATTGAATTCGCTTCTTTACTAAACCGTTACAAGTACTAGTTGAACCAAGCAACTACTGAATCAATAGATCTCATTAAAATTTTAACAAGTAGAATACTATTTTGTTTCGAAACTTCGAGTCTATAATTTTATTTATGTTGTGACCGAACTCGGTCTTCGTTCGATATGAATTTTAAATTCATGTTCTATTTGTTAACCGATCAATTTTGATTCTAATTTGAATAATGATAGTGCCTGTTTTTCTTAAATATGTTTATAAAATGAAACATCTATCACCTACCTACAAACTAAATACTTTGTCCTTTATGGCTGATGGATCAATGCACAGCCTAAACCGCTGATCGTAGATACTTGAAACTTGGAGGGTGTGTTCTTTGTATGACAGTAGATATCCAATAAGAAAGGATTTTCCGAAATTCTACCCCTAAGGCGATGGAAAAGGGGGGCAAAGTTTGTATGAAACTCTGTCATTTTTAATTTGAATTCATATAGCCCGGGTGGGCGAAGCCGCTGGCGGAAAGCAAGTTGTATATAAACTAGTTAATAGCAAAGTGTAGTTTTATTATAATTGGGTTCTTTTAAATATTATAAATCCGGAACTTTGTGGGAATGTAGAAGAGAATAAAATATTCTTTATTATGTACACCAAAAGAAAAACATATGACATCGGAAAGTTAGTTACATAGGGTGACACAATGGGCGGTCTTATCGCTAAAAGCGATCTTTTACAAACAACCTTTATATGTGCATATATTTTTCTAAGTTACTCTTTCACGCAAAAACTAATAAATGGATTTGTATGAAATTTGGTACACACATCGTTTGTAACTAGGTGACAATTATTATTAAAACAGAGGATATTTTTTATCGAAGTGCACGAAGTGGTTTCCCCAGGATGCAGTTGAAACCACGATAAAAAGCTAGTATATAGTGTGTTCAAAAGCCAAAAAACAATGGCTAATCCACTTTTTTAAAATGCAGGCATGTGACACGAAAAAGACATTTCCAGTAAAACACCAGTGTCTGTCTGTATCCTAAAACGCTACAACCGTTTTAATCTAAAGTATTTTATGTAATTTAGGAAATGCTGCAAGAGAATTTCAACATGCAAGTAAAGTTTGTTGGTTCAAGTTTTAAATAATATTTTTTTATAAGGAATAGTACAATCGCTTAATAAATAGAGACGAATAACACTATCAGCACTTTTATCATTTATACTTTATACTTTTACGAATATCACAAAACATGATATCAATAATTAGCATACTTTTAATATATTTTATGACATCAGTACATATGTATTAAATAAACATATATAATTAATATTTAGACGAAAAACATAAAATAATAGCAAAAGTTTTCTTGATGACAATGACAGTTCTTCCGTTTCACGTATAAGTAACCGTATATTTTTTTAGTGTAACCGGCTGTATATATGTTTAAAACACCGTTCGGTCATCTTCAAACGATTGAATAAGACAGAATTATTTTTTAAACATATTATTATGTATTTAGCGATTAATACATTTAGTGAGTAGAGAAATCAGACCTGAATTACTTAAAAAAACACTGCTCCACAATAGGAAATTCTCCTGTATTGTGGGTGCGTTTACAAACATACATTCCACATGCACAAACATCCAGAACCGGAATAATTTTAGTTGTCCCGTGCGGGAATCGAACTACACAACGCCAAATTCGTCGTCAAAATTTGTAAGTCGAGTTAAACCAAGGAGAAAAACTCAACTTAATATTTTGATTACAACCACAAAAAATATAATACTGTAAAACTCATCCAATTAGTATTGTGTTAAGGTTTCAAATAGTTAACAATACAGACACTTTTACAATTTTTATAATAATAGTGCACGGATAGTAAAAAAATATGGAGTAGATAGGATAGATGATCTCCCCGTAATATGAGCCGCAGCTCTCCGTTGGACGCCGTCAAAAGAAAATAAGATTTTTCTTCTACACTTTTTCCAATCAACTTGCAAATTAAATTTAAAAAAGTCTCACTACTTTTAAAGAACGCAATTAAATTAAATTAGATGTAGTATTAGTTTAAAACTAAAGGGTTAACAAAATTATTTCTTTTTTGAGAGCAGTCGAATTTAAGTTACGAATAAGACATTCAAAGATGCATTTAAATGAGGGAGTTAGCTCCTCTACACCAAGTTTCTATTTATATAACAATAAGATTTCTATTTTTTAAGTTGTTTCTGTACTTACTAAATAATAAAATATTACTTAATAATACGTTCCTGTGAGGCGTTTACAAACACTTTATATTCCCCGCACGGGAATCGAATTCGTGACACTTTCAGTAAATCAAGACGTCAAAATCAAATTTTGAATATATTAAAATTTTCGATACTGAACCAAATTCATTGCTATTGAGTGTATTTTAATAATAATAAATGGAGAAACTTGCCTCTCTTTTTCAAATATACTTTTACCGAAGAGGAAAGATATTGTAAGATATCACATCTGTAATAATATTAGTATAAACTCCGTTTCAGGGAAAAGTAATCGTACTTCTTAGAAATAAATTCACGAATTTTCCAGCTGAAAATTATACAATGATGAACGACTGTGGTCGCAAGCATTCTAATGAAATACAAATAGGTACTTATAGTCAAAGAAAATTATAATTTATGTTTCCGTTTTGATAATGGTTGCTGTTCACTGTGCTGGCTGGAGTCGGCACGTGGATGGACCACACCGAAATCTCTCCGTGTTATGAACGACTATCAAAGATACAGGTATTTGTATCTATGATAATCGTAAGTATAGTCAGAAACTCGAAAGTCTTACAACGAGTCTGACTAAGGAAATATCGTGCTACCTGCGTGGAGGACGGAAAACATCTAACACTGGTTAGTTGTCACTCTTATGATAAGACTAGCTCCATACAAACTTTTAACTCTAATTTAATATACTTAGAATTGGGATTTTCGAAAAGCCTTTCTTATTACTTTGTCTTACCAATAAAAAGCACCAAATTACATTTCTCTAGGTTCAGCCGTTTCGGTTCTGCGTTAATGAGTTCAGTGAGTCATTCAGTGTATGAGATTCTCCCTTTATATAATAGTTTAGATTTAATTTAAGTACATATCTACATAGTAATAAATAAAAAATAATAATAATAATAAACATCTTTGGACAATTTCACACAGCGCCAGCTAGCCCCAAAGTAAGCAACTAATATGCTTGTGTTATGGGTGCTAGCTTAACGGATATACTACTGATATACTTTTTAAATACATACATATTATACATAGTAACACCCAGACCCGTCACAGAAATTAAAATTCATCATTTCAATTTCTGCCCGGCCGGGAATCGAACCCGGGACCTCTTGCGTGGTATTCCGGCATGTTGACCACTAAACCACTCAGGTCGTCAATAGTAGACAAATACTCAATTATAATGTGGTTTAGAATCTTGTTTCAGAGTAGTAAGTTCGAAACTTAGTGCATATTATTAAAGTTACTTTTTCACAGTCGAGTTTTTCTTGGACACCACTGACTTACTATGAAAGAAAATATCGGGAGAGAACTTGTCCAGAAATCTCCGACACGCGATCTTGTTTATTCTTTATTTGTAGAATCTTTAGATCAGTAAGAATATTTTATAAAAGGCCGGTATTTCTTACATTATTTAGGGTTCCATGTTAAAATTGTGTTTTTAGAAAACAAACATTTTTTTTTTACATTTTCTATTGCCTCGTTAATAATGGTTGTCGCATGACCGCTAAGCTGCTGTTCCCAAATTCGATTACCTCGACAGTAAATTTCAATCATGATAAAATAGTCACTAGTGTTTACGCGAATACTATCCGTGTCTGTTTATATGTCAACCACAACTATTATGAAACATATTTTGAATTGGGAAAATGTTAATTAAAAAAAATAGAATTGAAAATATTATGTGTCGCGACTGGATATATTATGAATAAAAGACCTACAAAATAAATTAATATTTTAAATATTTCTAGTTTTTTTTTATTATTCTAATTTTATTTAGGGGCCTTTGTCTCCATGGGCATGCGAGCCCCAACGTTACCTAACCTTAATTTCTATCTATAAAGAAAAACTTAAATTTTCTAGTTAATAATGTATGAATGTTACACTACTTAAGTATCTGATTGTTGATGTTACGTAACGCGGCTTACGTTTGGAGTTTACTGGAAAACGTCACGTGTGTTGGGAAAAGCATAACACCCCCTCTTTGAGATTATCTCTCTATGTATCTTTATATTGTATACACATGTGTGGGTAGGTGTGTGTACGTGCGAGTAAAGAACTTCGTTTCTGACAGGCCCACACGTTCTTGCAGTGTAATCTGTTATACTATTTAAATATCAAACTATTAAATTTTTCATTTTTCCTATAGGTACCTAACTAATACAGGGCGGCAAAAAAATCCTCCTTATCGCAGTCAACTGGGAGCGTATCAAAAGGCTGGCTGCATTGCCACGTTGGATAGCTATGCTTATCCTTTGGCCAAAGTAGTAGCCTGCCTTTGGGTCTCGAGTCAATCAACCGCCTGGATATTTCTACTACTAAATAATATAGGTGCGGAACATTTATCGCAAGTAACTATTTAGCGCACCTACATTCTTTTCCAGACTGTTTTTATATTTTAAATAGTTAAATATAAGGTCGTCTTATGACCCAGTTTACAATGCACGGAATATATAAAGAAGGCGCATAATGAGCGCATATAGGTACAGCTCGGCGATCAATGTTCTATATTTAAATTGCAACAACTTATAGGGGGACTGTATAAATTATAATATAACCTTCGTTGTTAGGTAAAGCTAGGTAGCGTAGATTTTTATAATTATACTAGCTGTTTTACACGGTTTTGCTTGCATCCTGAGGAAACTACTTCTCAAAACCGGATAAAAAGCATAATTATGTATTAATCTAGGTTAAAGACTGATAGAGAGATTAATCTAGATATGTGTGCTGTAATTTCAACCAAATCCGTTCATTAGTTTTTGCGTGAAAGAGTATAATAAACATACATACACGAACTCTAAAAATGATAGGTAATTTTATGGTAAGGTAATCAGTTTATTACATAGGAATTAATTTTGCTAGATAATTAATTCCTACTCAGATGAGAGAAAATAGTCCTAAGTCTTGAGAGTATAAATCGTGTTTTTTCACATAAAACATTAATTGTCTATGTTACTCTCTCCATAAATTACACTTAAGAGCAATGTATGCAGAACAGTTCCAGTCATATTATATTCTTTGAATTCTAAGGACACTTTAAAAAAATAATTGAAATAAATTTAAATATCTTAATTCCATTATAAATCCTTACCAATGTTATGAATGTGAAAGTCTGCCTGACTGTATTTTGCCTGTCTAACAGCTGAATCGGTTTAGATAAAAATATTTGGTATATATAGATAGATAGGAGATATTATCAAAGATAAAAACCTATTTTTATCTTCATGTGAGGAGTAGAACCTTCAGAACGCGTGTAAAATTGCATAATATGTTAAGAATAAAGAAAAAAAAAATTACCCACATTCACTGCTCTTAAGTGTATCTCTATACAAAAATCCATGTAGCCATGTTCCTATGTCAAAGACGGATAAACCAACAAAACAAACTTTACGTTTATATGTAGTATATCTACTAAAATATTGCACGAAAGCGCACTAAAACTGCATTTTAAAGGTATTCTTATTAATTTCTCATGAATGCAAAGAATTCAATTTTCATATTTAATTAAAATCATAGCTTCTCCTTCCTTCTAGGAATGTTCATTCAAAGAAGCTTATTACAAGTTTTGCTATACCTACCTATATATACCTACTTTTATAGTATAGTTCCTACTAGCTTTCCGCCAGTGGCTTCGCCCGCGTGAAGTATACAAATTCAAATAAAAACGACAGAGTTTCATATAAACTTTGCCCTTCTTTTACCTCCTCTCAGAAAATCTCTTCGAATGCCTACGTCATACAAAGAACACACCCTCCAAGTTTCAGGTCTCTACGATCAGTGGTTTAGGCTGTGTGTTGATCGGTCAGTCATTCAGGACAAAGCATTTTATATATATATATATATAGATAAGCGCATTTTTTTTTACCTATTTAAGATTTTCAAAGTCACGCTTTTAATGTCTTTAAAAACAAAACCTTTACATTAAATCGTTTTCTTCATTTAAATGTATGTTAGACTAGCGGTTTTGCCCGCACCTTAAGAGAATCACTTCAGATACCCGGATAAAAAGTCATATGTCCAGTTTTCAATCTATTTTCCTACTAAATTTTATGTAAATCGGTTCAGCCGTTTTTCTTCATAAATCTTGTGAAAATTACATTAGTAGGTACCATCATCGTCAAACTTTATATTGTCCCACTGTTGGGCACAGGCCTCTTCTCATACAGAGAAGGCATGAGCATTGATCACGACGCTCAAGGCGGATTGGCGATTTTTAAATATATTGTCTAGGTCTCCTTACGATATTTTCCTTAACCGCTAGTCAATGGTGTCTAGGATACAAATTAAAAAATTACAAATTACTCTAAAAAAATCATAATTATTGGTTCTTGCTAGGTTACAGACCAGCACACTCAACACACGAGGTGCCTTTCCCACTAGGCCACCACGACTCACGACTTTAGTGATTTTTATAATAATCTATAATCTCTAATCAGGATCATCATTTGCCTAGCCTTATCCCAAATAAGTTGGGGTCGACTTCCAGTCTTAACTGGATGCAGCTAAGTACCAGTGTTTTACATGGAGCGATTGCCTATCTGACCTCCACGAACCAGTTACCGGGTAATACAATACTCCTTTGTGAGACTGGTCTTCAGACTTGCTGGCTTCTACCTAAGGACCTACAAATAAAGTATTATTTGTAGATCTTTGACAGTCTAAAATTTATATCCTGATTTACTAATCAGAATATCGGTATATATTTTACTTGGGTACCTATCCAAATTCGTTTAGTCTATGACTAAGTAACACTTGTTCATATTTTTCATAAACTAAACACTAGCTTTTGTTCTTGGCATAGCCGCGTTATATACAAATATTCTTATGATTATCATTCTATAACAATTAGGGATAATTTGCATTCAAAAAAATATTTATTAAAACTCTTTTGAAAATTAGCACTTTTTGAACATTTTAACATAAGACAGCCCCTAAAACGCCCGCCCTTCACTTGCTATGTGTTTTCGCGGGGAATAAGAAATGGCGGAATAAATTCTCCAATGTAACTTTCTATCAGTGAAAAAAAAGACAAAATAATTAGACTATAATTTTGTTTTTTTTTTATTATGGTACAAATCCTTACTAATATTATAAATCAAAAAGTAACTCTGTATGTCTGTTAGTTGTTGTCTTTCACGAGAAAATGAACTCAACGTATATTGAAATGAAATTTTTAGTATGGAGGTAGACTGAATCCCAGCTAAGGACGTCGAAAAAGTCGCAGGTCAAACCGCGGGAAAGAACTAGCACATTATATAATATAAAATTTTTTTTTTTTTTTTTAAAGAACATTTAACTTTTTCGTATAATATATACAGGCTGAACATTTTGACGAAATAATTTTATTTTAAGTCCCTGTACGTTCTTAATGTTACGTCATGCAAATAATAATAATTCTTTAAGCGTCAGCACCATCCTCTACAAATAAGGACATGAGCCTCCCACCCACAAATGTCAAATATTGGTCAGGAGAATTAGGCTCCGAACAGGGACTATATTATTTAGGAAGCAAATATACATACGTATCAAATTATAAAGATGTGATACCTATGTTCTTATAATATGATAAATTTGATAAAGTTTTTATGCTAATTTAGGTGTTTATAAATCTATTATTTTCATGTATTTTAGAAATATATTTCTTATAGTTAAATTCATCGTAAGTGTAACGTTTTAACGGCATTAAGTACTAATGTACTTATGAAGTTTTACCTCAAAAAAAGTTTTTTTTTGTATTAAAGTTTACCGATGAACCTTTTCTATCAATATGTTTAATTTCTAAAATTCTTTTAATTTATGAATATGCAAGTAAAAATCATGATAAAAAAATGCAAAGTACGCCACTCACCTGAGCATTTAAAATCCATTTACCAATAAATCACTTACATAAATATACACTTTAATATTTACAAAGTTTGTTTAAGCAACTACATAAAACAATTGTGAAGTTAAACTAACAAGAAACCAACTTCAAAGTTTAATGAGACACTCACTAAAATTAATGTTTAATTCCGTACTTAATCATAATTTACATACAGGGTGTATTACACTTTTTTACGTATCGTTGACAGTTCGTCATGCGCGCGCGAAATGCCCGAAGAGCCAGCAAAAACCAGTCGTAACCGGTTCAAACTGGACGGCGTGCGGCCAATTACTGAGGACCGCACGCAAACCCGCGCTAAACGCGCCACTGCGCATGCTCCGCTACGATTGACACCCGCCAAGCTTATACACTAATACTACAGGAGAGAATATTCATAAGTTAGTTTTTAGTTTTGTTTAGAATGTTCCTCGTGGGATCCGAATGGGCCGTCGAGTTTGTGAAATCAAAACAAACGATATACCATGAAAGGTAACAATCCCCATTTGGGGCCACCGTATTTACGCGTTTATATATTTTGATGAAATTTTGTTTATGTTAAAAAAATTAAATAACATTTCTTTTAGTTAAAATTCAATATCTGATTCGTTAAGATATTTTTAAATCAAGTTATTAGAATATAAAAGTATAATTATTAGGTTAAAAAACTATATTTTTTGTATTTTCGAAATATATTTTTTTATTTGGTCTTACCGGATAAGGTTACCCTGGCAGCCCCTTTGTGGAGGTCTACAAGTGGTGACATTAATACGTCAAACACACCATGGCCAGTCGATTCTCCTGCCGTCTTTCTCATTGGTTAACATTTTAAAACAGCATGACCTATTTTTAAACTAGTTTAGACGTCCTCGTGACCCACATCTGATTGGTAAAAAAATACTTTAAGTCTATAGTTCTAATTTTCCAACTAGTCGAGAGTCCTAGGCCCACCCACGGCGGATCAAAGCAGTAATAATTTCGTTGCGAAAAAGGGATGTTACTATACGCTTCGAGCTCCGTCTCACTATCAATCCTGAACAGTGCTAGCATAAACGAGACTGATGAGAGTGTAGTCCCAACATGAGGGAGATAACATTCAACTGTATTCATTCAACAGGCACCGCCATATTGAATGACACACACTTAAAAAAAACACCATCATCATCATCATCATCTGCCTAGCGTTTTTCCCAACTATGTTGGGTTCGGCTGCCAGTCTAAACCGGATTCAGCTGAGTACCAGTGTTTTGTATGGAGCGACTGCCTATCTGACCTCCACAACCCAGTTACCGGGTAACACCATACCCCTTGTTAAGACTGGTTGTCAGACTATCTGGCTTCTGACTACCCGTAACGACTGTCAAAGATCTACAAATAACAACCGGGGTCAACGGCTTAACGTGCTTTCCGAGGCACGAATAAAGGAGGAGACCAAGAATAAAGAACACCATCAATACTGTTATTAATTCATCGACTACAGTATTAATCCACCCAATGGGACATCTTTAAATCGCTAAAAGCTCACCAACCATCCCTTTTATCAGAACGATTGTAGAAAACCACTCAACCCCTTTTAAACCCCAATCCGAAGTGCGTCCGGTCGTTAGTAGACATTAATGGAATTCAACCAGTTACTCTGCCGTGAAAATAACAAGGAGACAGGGATTCATAAACCCAATCTGTTGTTCTCACAATGAAAACAATGATAGGCGCATGCAAATTTTAGTTTCGGTTTTGTATACGAACTAGGCGAATGTATGTAATGTACTCGTATTTGCATTCTAGAACAAGCGTTTGTATGATACATAGACATGACGTATCTAAATAGATGACGTAAGTGTGTGTATTTCGCGTGTGACTGATGAGTGTAGTGCACCTATAATGGACACCGCCTGAATCAGTCCGCGCTTTACCGTATTGGCACCAGACGTCTATCGAAAGCTAGAATAATATGCAATTGTGTAGTATTGAGGTTAAAAAAGTACTAAAAATGTTAGCTTTACTAAAATTCTCTTATGACGTCACAGAGATAGTCATAAAATGAAACGCTTGGTTTTCATACAGATGACGGAACTTGCGTTATTTATTTAGATAAATAGCTATGGTATAAAACTATTCGTTAATATTCTTGCTACTTTAATCAATTTTAGTATTAGAAAAGTCATCGTAACAGCTTTTCACTAAATGCTTATAGGATTTTGTTTATTATCAAAAACATTAATTTTTCCTCTTACTAATTGTTCCACACTTTCATTGGCAGATGGCTGATGCTGATAAGTAAGAACTTAGGCTATTTTTATTTTAGAAAAATAGTAAGAAAATAAAACCCAAACCCTAAAATTGTACTCGAGCCCGCAAGAATCAGCTAATATAAATAACATTTGAGAATAAAATAGTTTGGAAAAGGCTAGGCAAATAATAATGATGATAAGTTCGCCAAAAATATAAAAGCGGGGAAACTTTATTTATCCCACCTATGGGAAACCTGCTTACAGTTACGTTGTTATTATACTAAAATAGGCACTAAAGTACTGAGTTTAAATATTGCTAAAGTCTGAACGTGAGAAATTGCCGGCCGTCGCGAACAAGCACCATAGTCATTTGTTTTACTCACTTGATTCTTACAACGTTCACGGATAAACTATCTATTTATTTTATGATGTATGTGCTCCCAAAGTTTGCAAGATAAAATTATTTGATAGGTAATGCTGGGCTTGCCGCGGTCGGTATACGGATGGGCGATTGTACGTTACTCATTTTTCTTATAGCCAAAATAGGTAAGTAAGGTGGGTTTTATATTTTAGGTGTAACATGAAAATATTGTAGGGGTAGTTTTTATTTTATTATTCTTTACCGTCCCAGTGATGGACAAACTTGTCTGTCATTTTCTTCTATACGTTTATCTCCATCAAAAAATATAGTTCATCACAATCATAATAATGACAAAAGGTAGGTATATCTATAATCACTTTAAAACTGTAAAAAAAATATATTTTATACCTATATCAAATATATTTCATACATTTTTATTTTTTTATAATAAGAATTGCAAAAATAGAGGTAATAATGATATTTATACGAATATACATAATTTGTAAAGACAGACTTAAAGTCCTAAGACCTATCTTAGTCTTAGACCACTTTTCAGATATTCAGGTTAGGTTGGTTATACTTGATAAAGTGTAACCAAGAAGGTGGGTTGTGGAGTTCGGACGGTAGCAGTCGCTACATATAAAATATTGATATCCGGCCGCATCTAGGTACACTAGAAGTCGACCTCAACCTAGTTGGGAAAGGCTTAAACAGTATATACGAATATGTAGGTAGGTTTATTAAATACTAGCTTTTGGAACGAAGCAGGTAGAAAACTTCACGTTAGATATAATGTGCGTTTTCTATTAATCTTTTTAAAAAAATGATTTTAAGCATATAAAGTGGGCTAAAGCTTCACATCATTTTTTGACATTAGTTTTAAATGGGCGCTAACATTAATAAAAGAATATTGCTTCATATATAAAGGCCATCAAAATGTTTTGATTTTGACGAGCGTAACTAACAAATACAGGTTTTGACGCCCTATTTCAAATGGGAGTCACAGTACGTGGGCTCTAAGTATGAGCTTAGTCTCTACCGCCGTGTGGCAGACAAGGCCATGAAAGAAACGCAAAATGATGTTCTTTTTACTCTAATCTATACATATAAAATGCTCTGTCCTGAATGACTGACGGATCAATACACGGCTTAAGCCACTGATCATACAGACCTGAAACTTGGAGGGCGTGTTCTTTGTATGACGTAGGCATTCCATAATAAATAATCTTCCGAAATTCTACCCCTAAGGGAGTGAAAAAGAGGGGAAAAGTTTGTATGAAGGTCTGTTATTTTTATTTGAATTCATATAATTCATGCAGGTGGAGCCGCTGGTGAAAATAATAATAATAATAATAATAATTTCAATTCAATTCAATTCAATTCCAGTTAGCTTTAGAGGCTGGGTCGCTACCACAGTTTCTAACTACTGGAGTTACCCACCTGCTCCATAAATCAGGTAGTGCCGCGGAACCAAAGAATTATAGACCGATCACATGTTTACCAACGGTCTATAAACTTCTTACATCTATTTTGAGAGCTAAAATAAATAAACATATTAACAATAATTCCATCATGTCTGTCTCTCAAAATGGATGTAAGAATGGGTCCCGTGGTACTAAGGAGCTGCTCCTCATAGACATGGTCATAAGCCAGCAGGTTCGTCGATCCCGAAAGAATCTATCGACATGTTGGATAGATTACAAGAAGGCCTACGACTCGGTCCCTCATACATGGCTCATGAGGGTGCTGGAGCTGTATAAAATAAATACAACTCTACGCACCTTCCTTGCGTCATGTATGGGGCAGTGGAGGACGGTCCTTCGCTATCCAGGATGTCGATCGATTCAAGGGAACGACGAACCTATTAAAATCGAGCGGGGAATATTCCAGGGTGATAGTTTGAGTCCACTTTGGTTTTGTTTGGCCTTGAACCCTCTGAGCACTCTGCTGGAGGGGTCAAGGCTGGGCTATCCTTTGCGAAGAGACGGTCAGGTTGTATCCCACTTGCTTTATATGGATGACTTGAAATTGTTTGCACCCACTAAATTGCAACTGATGAAGTTACTAAAGGTAACCGAAAGTTTCAGTAACTGCATCTGGATGGAATTTGGTGTGGATAAATGCGCAGTCATGCATGTAAAGCGAGGAGGGATTGTAGAATCCGAGGGACCTCAACTCTCGGATTCTATAAACCTAAGATCACTCTCCGCAAACGATACATACAAATACCTGGGTATGTCGGAGGGGCTAGGCATCAACGTGGCTGACATGAAACAATCGTTACGGGAGCGTTTCTTTGGTCGCCTGAATAAGGTTCTTAAAAGTTCCTTATCAGGTGGCAATAAGGTCCGCGCCTTTAACGGTTGGGTCATGCCAGTCCTGATGTACTCCTTTGGCATACTCAAGTGGACTCAGACTGAACTTGACACCTTGGATAGAAGAGTACGGACACTGTTGACCGCAAATCGGATGCATCACCCACGATCATCGGTGATGAGATTGTACATCCCGCGGAAGTGCGGGGGTCGAGGCTTCTTAAATGCCAAGACTCTCCACAACCGTGAGGTGTGCAATCTCAGGGAATACTTCCTGAAATCCGACGTGGGTGTGCATCGAGATGCGGTCGCAGTGGACAAGGGACTCACCCCGCTGTCGCTGGCTAAAGAGAACTGGCGCATACCAGTAGTACTCACTACCAATGACCGCAAGGAAGTATGGCAAAGCAAGGAGCTTCACGGACGCTTTTTCCGGGCCCTTCACGGGCCCGACGTAGACTTTATAGCGTCCGTATCTTGGCTACGCTTCGGTGACCTCTTCGGGGAAACCGAAGGGTTCGTCTGCGCAATTATGGACGAAGTTATCTTGACGAACAACTACCGGAGATATATTATGAAAGATGGGACGGTTGACATATGTCGGGCATGTCATCGTCCAGGTGAGTCTATCAGACATATTATCTCTGGCTGTTCTCGTTTGGCTAACGGCGAATACTTGCACAGACATAACCAAGTGGCCAAGATCATCCACCAGCAACTTGCTTTGCAATACAAACTCGTGGATCTTGAGGTACCGTACTATAGGTATGCGCCCGACCCAGTTCTGGAAAATGACCATGTCACGTTGTACTGGGATCGGTCTATCATCACTGACAGGACTATTGTAGCCAATAAGCCTGACATAGTGGTGATAGACCGATTAGCGCGCCGCACAATGATTGTCGACGTCACCATTCCGCATGACGAGAATCTCGTGAAAGCCGAGAAAGAGAAACAAATAAAGTATCTCGACTTGGCGCACGAGGTTGTCGACATGTGGAATGTGGACTCTGCTGTCATTGTGCCGATAGTCGTGACAGCCAATGGCCTGATGGCCAAGAGCCTCGATCAACATCTCGCGAGACTCTCGTTAGGCGGCTGGGTCAAGGGCCTGATTCAGAAGGCGGTTCTCCTTGATACGGCTCGTATTGTGAGGAGGTTCCTGTCTAGCCCTAACCACCGGTAGCTTGGACCCTGTTCCCGACATCGGTGGATCCCTATTTTTTATATTTTTAAATGTTTTTTATATTTTTTTTTATAATGAATGTTTAAAAATGAAAAAAATATGTATAAAATTTAAATAAAGGAGATAATAATTTATTTATTGACATAAGAAAATATTACAATAAATGTGAATCCCCTGGTCCCTAAACTAGTGTGAACTGTATCATAGGAACCAGTGTCTTCGTCTGTTAATAGTTTTACATAATTATGTCAAATAAATGAATCCACATTTTTGAGGCATGTGTGTTTATGGTGTGGGTGTGTATGTGTATATGAGTGTGTGTGTGTGTATGTGTGTGTCTGTGTATGTGTGTTATGGGTGAAAGTTCGAAAGTGCTGTATGTTTGTGTTGGGAGCGAATGAGTCTTATATGTGAGTGTTGTGATATTTGTAGCATTTATGTATGCTTATCATGTGAGGATGTGTTATTAAGTTTAGTATGTGTCATGTTGGAGTGAGTGTATGCAAAGTACTGTGAATTAGAAGTATAACCCATGTATCATATTTTCAATGTCGTCAAAACTGAGATTTTTGAGCCATATCAAATATTTATGCTGGGAAATTTAATTGCTTATACATATATTATCTTCTTTTCTTTCTAGCTATATCATCTTTCACACAATCCATAATTTGGTCTTTATCTACCTCTAAAGCCAACACATGCACAAAAACCCAGACCCGGAACAATTTTATATGTCCGGTCCCGGGTATCGAACTCGCGACACGCAGCGCAGCAGCCAAATGCTCAGCCACTCGTGCCGTCGAACATACTGTTTACCTAATTGATTGAAACAATCAGTCGTTCATCTCAACACAGAATTATTTGTACGTAAAATATTCTAGAACAATGGCTTGATTGATCGATTATATATTCCAAGCGTTTTCCCTGTGTCGTTTCCATTAACATAATACATATTTAATTCAGTGAAAAGGTACACATACATTACCAAAAAGTTGGCGAGGAGACGGAAAAACCGAAATATTTTTGTAATATTTTATTCGGAATTCAGTTGTTAGAAGGGAACTTGAGATTTTTTAATTTTAATTATAATTAATGAGTGTTAATTAATTTATAATTGAAGGTAACATTTCATTTTTAGGGTTCCGTAGTCCGACAAGGAACCCTTATAGTTTCGCTCTGTCCGTCTGTCTGTCTGTCTGTCTGTCTGTCCGCGGCATAGCTCCGTGGTTCTTGTTATTAGAAAGCTGAAATTTGGTATGAATATGTATATTGATCACGCCGAGAAAGTGGTATAATAAAATTTTGAAAAATATTTTTTTTAGGGTAGCTCCCAAACATGTAAAGTAGGGATGAATATTTTTTTTCTCGCGTACCCCTTCGTGTGGGATATCGTTAGATAGGTCTTTCAAAAATATTATGGGTGTGTAAAGACCATTTTTCGGTTAAGCGAGCCATTTGCGAAATATCTAGCTTTTAAGTGAAAATTTTTGTTCGATACGAGTTACCCCCCCCTCTAACTTTTGAATGGCTGTACCTAGAAATGTAAAAAAATTCACAGACGTAGCACATGTAATGAAATTACAAGGAAAACTATCACGGCTAAGTAGGCTTAACCGGTTACAGAGTTATAGTCGACTAACTGAGACCTACTACGGAACCCTACTGCGCGTGGCCCGACACGCACTTGGCCGGTTTTTGTATGAGCTAATACTAGCTTTTGTCAGTGACTTTGTCTGCGTGGTTCTAGAAATAGATCCAAATCGTAATTCTATAATATTATAAATGCGAAAATTTGCGAGGACGGATGTATGTTTGTTAGTCTTTCTCTTAAAAACTTCAGAATGGATTTGGATAAAATTTGGTATACACATAGGTTATAACCTGGATTAACATATAGGATATTTTTCATCTGGGTGTTCCAAGTAGTTCCTTCAAGATGCGGGTGAAATCGCGTTAAACATATGACAAAATAGGCTTAAATTCTAAAAAGGCACGTCAAAAGTAAATTCGTTGGTTTGTTACACTTTCACAGTAAAACGGCTGAACCTATTTGAATGAAATTCGGCATGAAGATAGAGAGGGATCCTGGAGACGGATGTAGGCTACTTTTTATCCAGGTGCATTATGTAGTGCTCTTGAGACGCGTATGAAACCGCGGGAAATGCTAGTTTAACATTATTTAATCCTGTAATGATAGTTTTAGTTTTTTATAAAAAAATAAATTAAATATTATTTTTTGTAATTTTTTTAAGAACTTTTTTACTAGATTTTAACCTATTTCTCGCCTACACTTAGACTAGTTGTTATAGTAATTAGTGCACTCGTGCCGCTCATTAACGAGTTAAGTATAAAAGGTACTTTCGGTACTCACATGTAAGTACCTACAAGATTATAAGTGCTGTTATAAGCGCTGTAGTGTCATAGAAACTTAATTTTATGCTAGAAAGCGCTTTACGCCTAGCTTGCTAAAATGGTAAATAATAGTTCTTCGTTACTATAGAAAATTCGGATATCTGTGTATTTCATGTTTTTCCTATGGAAATATGTTACCCAGTTTTTGCCATTTAAACTATGGAAGAATACTCCTCTGTAAAGGGAGGATCCTCCGGGTGGATGATGTCCTGGCAGGCCACTGCTCTATGGTTGCTTTTTTTTCTACATGACCACTCTTGCAGGTTGCTTCTAACAGCATTTGACCTCCTTAACCGAACAATGCCAATGGTTGATGTCGGGAAGTTCTATATATTCCAAACCCTGCTTGCGCGATGTAGGAATCTTGCCATCGTTTTTTTATAAAACTATTGATTTTGAGACTAGCTTTACACTCGCTCGCGAGGGGACTATGGCGAATCTGAGGACTCATCTGAGCTAGGACTGTTGCATAACTGACACAGCAAATGCATCATAATTTTCACTGCCAAACAAATATCGACATTACGCGTTTTGAAATAAGTCTGAAAATAAATTAACAAAGTCCCTGTTACTACGCTTCGACAGGTCTGCGCCGACCTTTATACTAAGAGTTAATTCCTTCCTTATCTTATTTCCTGCTTACTCCTACAACGTAACCGTTAAGCCGCCAGGCTTTTATTTTTTGTAAAAACCGTTTCACGAAGTTGTTTTTTGTTCTACCTTATACTTGTTTTTAACGATTTATGTACCTACATTGGATTTATAATTGAAAATATTCTAAATATCTTTGAGAAAAAGACAATTCAGCAGTTTTTTTGTATGTTGGACTCGTCGGGAGCACTGCCATGCTCCCAGATATACTGATGTCAAAATCTGATATTATTTTCCTCTGCCAAAACGGTTAAATAGATCAGCTGAAATAGGTACAGTGAGGGAATACTAAATTGTAGCAACGAAACCTATTGCCTAGATCTATAGTAATTTTTATATTTGTGGTCTAATGAAAACAGTCTGTTATTTTAACAAACTGTTTTCTCGTAGCACGATGAATTTCGTAGCAGCGTAGCATGATCTACGAGTTTCGTAGCAGCGTAGCATCAAATGACGAGATTATACGTAATCGCAGTAACACAACCTTCATACTGTATTATTCCATACTAAATCCCTGCATAGAACCTGAACTGGGAGATCAATACCTTAGGTCTAGCGATCCCATAATGCATCCGCAGTGAACGGGGTCGATTCCCGCGTTTAAAAAAAATCACAAAAAATACTCTTACTGACTAAAACTCATCCATGTTCCTTCCTCAGCCCCTTGTATTCAGCAAGTCGTACTTATAATTCTATGTTAGAGGCCGTCAGGTGGATTGGAGAAAACTTTGACATACCCACACGTTAAGAAGAAGAATGCCTTATTTTTAAGAAATATATATTTCTATAGCGTAGATTACAACAATGCTGTCTTATTTTAACTTCAATGGTATAACGAGGAAAAAAACATACTCTTTTTTGTTCCTATAAATTAGTTACCGTAATAACCGTATAAACAAGCTCTTGCTGAGAAGGAAAATGTAACAAAATAATTAATAACTGGTTTTAGATGAATACTTCATAAATAAGAACGTTTAGGGAAATTCATCGCGATTCATGTCGCTAAACAAAATCGGTTATAATTATTTTAATTTTTTTTAAAATAAAATATGTTTATCTCTGTGGATATATATATTATATTAATTAAGGGAATTGAAAAAGGTGTTATAATTATAATATTATTTGTTATTATTTTTAGAGCAGCCATCCGACCGGCCATGACCAATTGGAGCTGAATGCTAGCCACTCAAAAAGCAGCACGAAAATCATTACACTGCACAGAGATGAAGGTGCTCAGGTGGGCAGGAGGTGTAACTAGGATGGATTATGTCAGAAATACACACATAGGAGGCACCTTCAAAGTGAGTACTATCCCAGATAATCTTCCAAAGAACTATCTGCGTTGGTACGAACACGTTATGAGGCGACCATCCGACCACATGATCAGAAAAGTACTATATAAACTATATCGAAACTAAACCCCGAGGACGACGAAGACCCCAAATCACATGGATGTCCTTAGAAAATAAGAACCCCCAAGTCAACAAAGAGATGAATCAGGACCGAGCTGCCGGGAGACGCATGATACGGAGGGCCGACCCCAAATAAAAATGGGAAAGGGCCAGGCAAAAAAGGCAACAACAAACAAACTTTCAAATTTTTAATATTAGTTAGGATTAGAATTAAACTTGACAATTTTAAACAGCTCAGAAAACACATTCCCACACCTAAAATGGCTTCCATAACTACCTACCCAAGCCTAAAATAAGCGAATAAATTATTCAAACACGTGAAAAGGCAAGTTATCTTTTCGTTTAGCCAAGTGTTGAGTTTAAAGCGATATGTTTTTGTAGGCGGATGGTACTGCGACCGAAGTACGTCGAAGGCGCGATACGGAAAATTGGATTTAGAGACCCTCTGTGCACTGCAATTGGATTACAACGCCTGTAACCCGCAGCTTTGATGTAATATTATCATATAATTTTAAAGGTCCTAACCGTTTTGGTGTGTAATGTTTTGATTTCATATGATAGGAGATAAAAGTCACTCTAAATAAAATGTTTTGATATGAATACGTCTTCTTCATTTTATCGAGTGAAGAGTCAAATCCGACTGGCAGCCTCAGATTTGGAACTGTAACAACAACTGCCATGTAGATAGCAGCCGGGTATGACGTACATTACTTTTCACATTGCCAACAACGGAGCTCAAAGATTCCGGGATACTAAAAAATACCTGAAGAAAAATCAAACGCAACGTTTTTCAAACAATCATGCTTAGTAGTAAAACTTGCGAGCACTAAACCAACAAACAGTCATATAATATGTATATATATAAAATGCTTTGTCCTGAATGACAGACGGATCAACGCACAGCCTAAACCGCTGATCGCAGAGACCTGAAACTTGAATGGTGTGTTCGTTGTATGACGTAAGCATCCGTTAAGAAAGGGTTTTTAGAAATTCTACCCCTAAGGGGGTGAAAAAGAGCTAGAAAACTAGTGTCCAATAAATCATTGATAAGGCTGATATTTTCCAAACCACAGAAGTGGTACTGTCGATTTGCAGTCCAAGTATATGCGATTGAATATTAATAACTAGCTGTTTCCCGCGGTTTCACCCGCATCCCGAGGGAACTACTTAGTGCACCCGTGTAAAAAGTAGCCTATGTTGTTCCTCAGGGTCTATTCTATCTCTGTACCAAATTTCATTTATATCGGTCCAGTAGTTTTGGCGTGAAAGCGTAACAGACAGACAGATAGACAGAGTTACTTTCACATTTATAATATTAGTAAGGATTTATATTATGCGACTGTCATATAACCTCAAACCTAATTACTGGACTCGACCCGTGTTCTATGTTTGGAACTAAATGACAGAATTTACGAAGCCACTGCTGTGTGGGGAACTGTTTAGTCTGTGGTAGGTATATCAATTTATACCTCCAATATTTAGCTACTAGTGGTTAAGGTACCTGTATCTCGTGTACGAGTACTGGAAACCTGGCCAATACCAATGAGACTTTTTTTATGTCATATGTTCTATCTAAATATATCTTAGATATCACTGACTACATGCCTTTTACATATACATAGATCTTATTTTTTGTACAAAAAAATTTACTAGTATTTTCCCGCGGTTTCAACCACATTCTATAAAAGCTATTTGCATCCATTCCCAGGGTTCAAATAATTTGTCTACTAAATTCAGACTGAATCAGACAGAGAGATATTTCACATTTATGATATTGCCGACACTCTATCAATAGCGTCCATTATTTGGTATCAACTTATATAAATATCTTACTTTCATACTACAACTTTATCACACTGAATGATACTAATGGTGGTTAATTTGCCTAATGGACGCTTTCAATATTTTCATCAAGTAAATAACTTCAAGGAAATATTATTATTTATCTAAATTATACTAACTACTACTTTGGTATAAACTGAAATAATTTATTCCGTAGGTATAAAGTGTGGAGATGTTAGCATAGTTGACGGGGCACTCCCTCAAGAGCTGCGGGATGTTTGAATCAGTTACTGTGCCCTCTGATCGCAAGGGGCTGAGGAAGAAACATGGATAGTGGATGGGTTTTAGTCAGTAAGAGTCTGTCCCGTCCCACCCACTGTGGGAGGAGTCATTTGATGATGTCCATAAGCAATTGGTTATAAATAATGTATTTCGTTTAAATTATAAACTTTGATGTTTTTATACGACTACATTTTTAATTTTTAAATGAAGTTTTTTTTTGACTGGAGTTTAAAATAAAACCCCAATTAAAAGGTAGCTATTATTTTTATAAATTAAAATGCTGTTTGGTGATATTTTTTGATAATTTAAATTGAAAATTTTGGATAAATTAAATATTACCTACAATATTTAAATATGGACTGAACAAGTTTGTTAGTTTTTTCTTTGTGTCTATATCATGTTTGCATATATCACGGACTGCCTGACACTGCCTTGTCGGTCTAGTGGTCGCATAACGCGATTGCCAGTTGTAAACGGTTTCTCGGTTTCGATTCCTGGGTCGGGCTTAAATCACTTCGTAGGTTTTAGAAAATTTCACAAAGCAGCACGGAGTCAGGAAGTTGGTGGTATTTTACCTCCGTGCCTGGGCGTTAAGTCGTCGTCCTTGGCTGCTATCTTGATAGCAGTTGTTGTTACAATTCCATGTCAGAGGCCGTCAGGCGGATTTGTGAAAACTCTGACACTAGGCCTTGTTAGGGTGATAAAACCTGCAGTCCACATGATAAGAACAAGACGGGCAACAACGCGGCTAGAACCTAGCTTACGATAAATTGTTAATGAAATCTCGCAATATACCCATTCTATGTTAATATCAACGCAAAGTTTGTATTTACTGACTTTCCATTGAGTTGCAAAAGTTTGATGAAAATACATTATGAATGATGTTCAAAAGCGTCGAGCTACTGACTAAATAACCGGAACCGAATAATACGGGACGCAGTGATTTCGTAACAGTTCCAATGTGGAATTTTAACTGTTCCTCTGAACATACAAGAACGGGTGTTCCTTTTTTTAAACTTTCAGCGTTTTCTTTAGTTACACTTCTGTTCCGAAGTATCCTACTCTCAATAAGACAGATAAAGTCGTGCAAACGAAATTCAACCTTATTACTTACGACACTTGGTTTAATTTCGATTGCAGTTGTTACCTTCTTTGAAACATAGAGTACCTTTGTGAATTCGGGAACAGCGAGTTGGTGAAAAGTTAAAAGTTACAAAGTTTATTCGACTTAGAAAATTATCTTCGTATTATGTTACGTAGGGGCTTACTTAAACGTATTTGTTAACGGTTGTGACTGAGACATTACACGTATCAGTTACTAGAAAACATGTGATGATGTCATTTGATATAAATGTAATTTTTTTTTAATATTTCTCAAACAATAATAAAAAGACAAAACTACCGGTCAAGTGCGGGTCGGACTTGCGCACCGGGGGTTTTGATCTTCAGAAAGAATATACGCAATAAAGGCGCAATTATAATTTTGTTTTTTTAAAGACCGCTTATGATATGATTTATGATACAAAGGTTCAAAAATATTGATGAAAAGTTTTCATAATTTGCAAGTGTACATGTAACAAGGAAATTTTAAACTATTTCAATATAAAGAAGATGAACCCACGTTGTGTGTATCCTTTTAAAACTTGTTACGAACGTCGCCAAGCTACAGCTCAAACATCTACACCTTTTATCCACGAGCTGTACTTATAAACTTTAAACTTACTAACCTCGAGCGAGCGTCGTAAACGCCGACATGTTTTAAACTTTTTAATAAAGCAACAAAAAGGAACATTTTAATAGTTTCACTTTAATAAAGAAACCGAGATCCGACGGCTTAAGCTTTTTTTTCATCGTGCCTTTAATTATTAATTAAGGCCGCGGTGGAATATAGAAGAAATGGATGCGATGGTTAAATGAATGAAGTATTTGTTCAGCTTATAATATTTTTTCTTTCTTTCTACTTTGGCTCGTTGATAATGTATTACTACACGAAAAATAAATATTTATTTACATAATAAACCCTACATAGATTTCTGATTGAAAAATAAAATTGATTATTCTTAAACTTTTACTAGAAAATTAGTTAAGCACTCTCGGCCTATAATCAAGATACATTCCTGGGCTTTTTTATTCTACTTGCGTCGTTTTTTTATAATAATTGTGTATGAAATAAAGACTTCATGTAGATTGTTCATCTCCACTGATGACTTAAGATGGTATAGAAACGTTAGAACAATAGCAATTACTACAACCAAATATTCACAGTAAATAGAGATTTCGTATCGAGAAACGTAATATTCGGTGCTCTGTAGCCAGGTGAGGCGAATTTATAAGGCGTGAAAGTATGTTTGTTACGCTTTCACGGCAAAACGGCTGTACCGATTTGGATGTAAATTGGTATGGAGATAAAAGGGATAGAGGGAAAATTATCAAACGCCTGCATACTCAGTGTACTATTTTAAATTAATATATATCACAGTAACGCTATAAAAGAAGACTTGTCATTGGTTCTCTGTTTACCAAATTTGCGTTATTCTAGGTTAGTTTAGCTGTAAGTCCTCCTTTTCTTTTTTTCGGATGGGAAATCATCAAATTACCCCTCCTGCCTGCCTCCTGTTAGTGTTAGACTCTTACTGACTAAAACCCATCCATGTTCCTTCCTCAGCCCTTTGTATTCCGGGGGCGCGGTATCTCTTTCGAACGTCCCGCAGCAAGTCTTCCATGTTGCTTAAATAAAGACAAATATTATCTTGATCTGTAACAAATATTGTATTATTTCGACGCCTCCGAGCAATAAGTCGGTAATGTGCTATTATGGACTTTTTATTGTTTTGCTAAAATCGGCATCTATGGATTGGAATACATACCTGTAATTTTTTTTAGAATTTTCCTACTGATAATTACGAAGATATTTGCAATAACCACTTTGTTGAACGGAAATTTGTGAACACATAAATAACCAGAAAAATTACATTACATATTAATACAAACGTTTTATCCTTTTGGATATTCGGTAACTTGCTATTAGCAGATTATTGTAGTGAAAAATTGCCGGTGATTGACGGTAAACGCACATGACATATTATATTGATAAAACATGAATTGGTAATAGAAAATAACAATGTTTTTTAGGTGCAAAATCGGTAACTACATTTTTGTAATATGAACATACTTACTAATAATTTCAAGTTCGAACAACTATAATCAACATAATTGTGTTCACACCGTCGTCCTATAATACGCAATGTACCTACATTTCTCTTTCCTTTTGTAGTTTTTATATGATAGCTCAATAAATGACAAAGAATTGTTAGGACCTGAAAAAGCATTAATAAATACCTCATGTAAAAAACTGTAATAGATCTATTAGGGGCTCCAAACTTATTTTGTCTTTTCAAACTCACTTTGAAAATAAATTCTTTTTTAGCGCCCGCATTTTCACCTACTTTAAAACCACTATAACTTCGGATTAAAATAATATTGTGAGCTCTATTAGCGGAAATTAAACATTCATTCTAAACGAGAAACTTTTACTATAACCCGCAAGAGTTAACTTGAGACTTGAGCGCAGTAGATAGTAGTAGTAGTAGTACTACTACACAACGGCGCTCAGGTCTCAAGTTAACTCTTTTGGGCTACACCTGCTAATGAGAATGATAATTGAAACGCAAATTTATGGTATTCAGACAGAGTATATTTTATTCAAAATAAAACAAACATAATCCTACTAGTAGATGGAATTACAAATCGCCCCCCAAGCCTCTACACAAATCCTCAATTTTTTTTGGGTCTCTTACCCTTTAGGTCTATCACAAGTCTGTCGGTCACAAGGGGGTTTATCGTCTACTTTGGGAAAGGCTGATCTAGATGAAACATAACAACCATGACCAAAACAAAGAAAACGATAACTTAAATCAAACTGATGTAACTCTGACAGGAAGAATACTAAATGATTGTCCAGAGGATGATGACAAGATTGAAGCTGAACATTACATCACTAAAGAAATACATTTATTTGAGGTAAACTGCATAGATGACGAAGAAAGCATTACAAGCAATCAGTAGGAACCGTCTACATCTAACAATGAAAAAGCCGCAAAATAGCGGCGAAGCCTACGAAGGATGTAACTACAAAAAATTACCCAAAAAAGTCTTTAGGTCCCACGTGCATACATTTAGTTCGTCTATCTATAATTTCTGGTCTTGTTTATATCAGTGGATGTATTTATAAAAGCATGTCGAAACCGATCCTATCAAACGACGTTGCAAAGAAGAAACTATTGCACTCAAACAGTAAAATACCATTTACCGTTAAATATTATATTTTATAATATTTTTTCTAAATACTTGTAAATTTGAGAACAAATGGTGTTTTATTATTTAGATTTTTACATTAGAGAAGGTAAAATTAGATGGGTATCAAAGATAACCGAGGACTTCAGAATAACAGACCGCGATAAATGAGAGCAGCTACAGATTTAAGTATTAAAACTCACATTGAACTGTTTCCAATGGTAGAATCGCATTATACTCAGAAGATATCTAAACGAGATTAAAGAAATTGAACAGTCTGATATTTATGATATTGATGATAATATATAAACAACTTGTAGACTCTATTAATTGGAGGCGAGATAAAGATGCAAAGACAATCCGCTGGTCGTATATAATGGAGGTTAAAACGCATTTGCATGAAAGTAAACTGTTTTTTTAGATACAATTTTGAAGATACATTTTGTGAGCTTAATACTAATCCAGAATCTTATTTAAGTAATAGACAACGAGGACTTAAACGGACGCAAGGATCACCTATAGCTTCAGGCAATAATGATTTGCAACAAGCATACCACCAGCCCTTGCCAATCAGCAAAGCTTTATACATTGATCTGTTGGGTTTATGTAAAAGTTGGGCAATCCCGCGATTTATCATTTCTCAAGGAATTGTAATTTCATATCTTTTGCTGACAATGAGGACTCAACAGAGAGAAATGAAGAGTTGATTTTCAAGTTGAAATTTCATTGTTTTTTATTTAGCATTTAATTTTGTTTAGTTAAGAAGACTGATTTTATTTCATCTAAAGTTGATCGCATATTATTTTTAATAATAAATTGTCATTTTGTGTATCGGTAGTCTGTCTATAGATATATTTTATTGTGACTAAAATTTGTGTAGAACTTATTGGAATTGTGTTTTATACAATAAAAACTATAAAACTCATTAATATAAATTATTTTCATAAAAACACCTTAGTTGATCATTCTTAAATGTTTTTTGTTTTGAATGGTTACTTTCAAAAAGCTGTTGTTATATTTCCGAAAACAACACTGTATTTTATTTGTACCGTATTTTTTTCCTTTTAAAAATTACTAGAATAACTTGGGTACGATATATTACGTTCACTCGCTGTCATACAAAATAACGCTATAAACGTCCACATTATGCTATTACATACCAACACTCTTAACAAATTTACCACAATAATCCCGTAAGTTACTGTTATAGAAAAACAAAACTTTCCTTGATACTGTAAGATTTTATTTGTCATATTGCTGTTTATTGAAAGTATATAATTAAAAGCTGATAGCAAAATATTATTACATAAAAAATTAGCTTTCATTTCATGTATCAATGATATCAATACCCTCACAGGTTGGAAAGTTATTCAACAAAAACAGTTAATCATTTTTCCTGTAAAATTTGCTTTTTTCGATTACCGACTTATTGCACGGGGGCGTCGATTTATACTCATGCATCATTATTATTGCACACAAATTATTAGTATTAATGCAATATCCAATACCGGTTTAGATAGAATTTGAAGTGTTATTTGTGTTTGCAAAGATAATTGGCACGGCAACACTGGTTGCGGTTAGAATTTCAAATGAATGGTCATATTCACAATTCTGTTGACGGTTGAATATAACATTTGGAAGTAATAATAGATTTGATCTTTACTGCAAATATTGCTATTGTATGATAACTTGTTATAGATAGTATCGTATTATGTAAGGTTAGTTTTGTTCAGGGTAATAATGTTAATAATAAATATATAACTATATAATATATATATATATAGTTAATATATATATATATATATTATATAGTTTAATATTTAAAAAATCAATTAATATGTGTATAAATAAATAAACGAGTTAATAATAATAATCAAACAGCTGTTTCCCACGATTTCACATACATCCTGAGGAAACTACGATAAAAAAATATCCAGTATAAATTTCATCCAAATTGTTTAGTCTTTCTCAAATTATGACGAGACCAAGAAAAATGGGGAATCATTTTTATATATACACAATAGTTTTCCGCCAGCAGCTTTGCCCGTTTGGGCTATACGAATTCTAATTAAAACTGACAGAGTTTCATACAAACTTGGCCCTTCTTTTTCACCCCCTTAGGAGTCGAATTTAGAGATACTGCGCCCCCGGTATACAAAGGGGAAGGAACATGGATGGGTATTAGTCAGTAACACATACAGTGTGACACTCCCATCCGCTCCACCCACGGCGAGAGGGGTCATTTGATGATTTCCCATCCGAAAAAAAAGGGTTAGAATTTCGGAAAACCCTTTCTTATCGAATGTTTACGTCATTCAAAGATCACACCCTCCAAGTTTCAGGTCTCTACGATCAGTGGTTTAGGCTGTGATTTTATCCGTAAGTCTTTCCGGAGAAAGCATTTATGTATATGTATAGAGATATACATAGATAGTATAAACGTGAAAATTCATTAGAATGGATTCTTGGAAGTTTGTAACTCCTTTATACAACATCTACTAAGCGGATTTCGATGAAACTAAGCATACAAAGAGCGTGTTTTCAATGAACGCTTAGGATGGATACCTTATGAATTGAAAATATTATGTCTAAGGCAGGTGCAACCAATAACCATAGGACAATGCTTATATTTTTAAAAATGTTTTTTTTAACACAGTTTTTTGACACGTGTTGTACTTAATAATGTCTTTTCGAGTCTAAATAAATATATTTGACAGACGTGTAATCATACAATAAAAAAATACTAGAACCATACACTCAAGGTTTTTGGGAATCATATCATAAAAAGCATGACAATCGTAACCAAAATTATACGTAAATGAGAAAGTGAATTTGTTTGTTTATTACGATTTCACATTAAAACGGCTAAATCGTTTTAGATGAAATTTGGCATGAAGAAAGATGATGCCCTGACGGACTTTTGACTAAACTTTTTCTTGAAACTGCAAGAAACAGGTAAGTTCACAAAAAAAACAAGGAACCAAAAACCCAAGAAGGAGTCTTCAGAAATCATAATATTAATAAAAGATTCCTCCTCCTTTTATGAAGTTATAAGGCATGGCAAACATCATCTGCCTAGCCTTTTCCCAACTATGTTGTGGTCGGCTTCCAATCTAAACTGAATGCAGCTAAGTACCAGTGTTTTAAGTGGAGCAACTGCCTATCTGATCTCCACAACCCAGCTATCGAGTAACACTATACCTCATGTTAAGACTGGTTGTCACACTATCTGGCTACTGATTACCCGTAACGACTGTCAAAGATGTACCAATGAAACCGGGATCAACAGCTTAACGTGCTCATGGTCACCCATCTACAGACCGACCGCGCCAAGCGCAGCTTAACCTTTGATTGGTCAAACCGTGTAGCTGTTACTCAGCCACGAGCTGCTAGGCATGGCAATCTATACTAATATTATATAGAGGAGAGATTTGTTTGTTCGTAGGGTTTTAACTCAAAAACTACTGGACCGAATTAAAAAAATCTTTCACCGTTAATAAGCTACATCTTTACGAAGTATCAAAAGCTATATTTATTTCCAGAAATAATTAGGAATCCCTACTAAAACGTGAATAATGTAACCCAAGGTGTAAAAAAAATCCAAGCGGGGGGAAGCTGCGGGCGGTAAGCTAGTATTAGATAAAATAAATAAATGAGATTACTCACGTGCTAGACAAAATGATATCGTCATTGAGATGTGTTCTAATGCAAGACGGAGGCTCGCTGGGGAATTCTAATGTATTTCTTGTTGAGAACAAGAAAAGCAGATTTCGATATGTCACTCAACGTTTCTTTGGTGCCTATTTTATATGTATAGTGATGCTTTTATGGTGTTTTTTGGTATACAATGTATATTGTGTATTTTTTATTTGTGTTATTTGAACATGTGTACTTTCATTCTTTTCTAGTTATTTTTTTTTTGGATTCGATAGTAGTAAAATTGTTAAACTATTGACATTAATTTTATTGGTAATTTCTAAATCAATGTATAAATGGTAGATTGCAAATAGCAATTAATAATTTACATTGAAATTACGATGCGAAATATAAAATAACTATTGTATGACTAAAACATTTATCAATGCTTTTTGCATTAATTCCGCCTTTATACAGTGCCAAATGCAGTGAATAAATAATTAGCAGCTAGGGACTTAGTAATTGATCAGCAAAAAGACTGCAATTGCAATCTAATACTAGAATTTCAAACTATTGTCGGTACCAATAGATGTTACGAAAAATATAAATGAAATCCCTATTTTGTTGTAATTCTGCCACATTAACAAAATGGCGTAAAGATGCTCGAAACGTCATCATTCATCATTTAATGCCATCTTATTTATCTATGTGGGAAAATATATAGAACAAAATAGGTTATGATTTTGTTTATATATTTTGTAAAAAAAAAATTAAAAAAAAATAGATAAAAATTATTAAAAAAGTTTAAGGAACTCTGTAAGTAACAAAGTCCCTTGTAGTTCTTAATTTGAAGTTCCAGTGGTGTTATTTAGATATCGAACCTATCTTTTTATTTCTTGACTATAATAATATGATTGATCTATCATATAAGTAGGTACGTAAATACTGTGTCTGGATATGTACAATTTTATTTTCAAAATTTTTAATACCTACATAATATTTGGACCTTCCGTATCAGCTAATAAAGCACGTAGGTACACACCAGTTTATTTCAATTCCATCTACCTAAAGGGATGGTTATTATTGCCATTACGCCAGCCGTTGGGTAACCAGCCTAATAGTTCTACAGAGCAATGAAGAAGATACCCAACATTTATGTTGGTCTGTACAAAATTTACTCGAAAAAAATTCTGTGTATTGAACAAAATACTGCAAAAAATTGTTGAGATAACAATGGATCATTTAATCCCTTTATATTATATTGTGTGGGTTGTACTACCTGAATATAAGGATTTACCTACAAAAGTAAATAATGGAGTTAATTTCGTGTCCTGCGCGCGGAATATCATAAATCACTAGATGTGCCTTCAGTTTAATCCACGTATAAAGTTTTTTATTTTAATTTTCCGGTATGAACAGTAAATGTGGAGTATCATTAAAATTGTTACCAGAACAGACACGAGGGCTCTCGCTTTTGTAATATTATCAATAATTATGCATGAAACTGGTGGAATTTTATACAAAAAAAATAGCTTACATTTACAACCAGTCAGACATTTTTGTTTGTCAAGAGTACTTTATTCGTGGTATGATAATAATACTATTCAAGCGTGCCTTAGCTAATATATTTTTAGGTACAGGTTTTGTAAGTGTCTTCGCTCGTATTTTATACAATTCAGCGCTGAACATTTTAATATTATGAATATTCAATGACAATGTTTCTTCCTGGACGGTATAAATTTTAATAACTTTAGGATTATAAAGTCTCTTATTAGGGAAAACATATGTTTAGATAATTATTTAAAATCCATCAAACGCGAAATAAGTATGAGTAGGTAGTTATTAATAAAGAATATATAAGGTCCCACGGTGAGTGTCTAAGTTTCTGCTCCGGGGGTCATATTGAAGGATGCACTGGTTAAAGACCCTGGTCTTCAAGGATTATAGGATCGATGATTAAAATATATCCCTATCTCACTCTCTCTGTGTCTGTTTCTACTCCAAACGATTATACGTCTAGATTCGAGCAGCCGAGTATTATACGCATAGTCGTATAACCCCTCGTTCCTGAGTCCCTACCGTATACGTTTTTTTTAGTTGTGTTTATAGATATTTAGACTGATTATTTACGACCTCAAGAATAGTGGAGTAGGTAAGTTGGGCAATGTTTTATTGGCACCGTAGTCCAAGTTACCACATCCAAGATTCGTAAGTCCTGTTCGCTTACTACTTTATTGCATATAAGGCAACCGACGCAGATGTCCCCGGCTCTCTGTAATTGCCACTGTTCCTGTCCACAGTGTAGTCGTGCCAGATGTTTACAAGTACTCTTGTAAGACGCCCCGCTTTACTGCTGTGTATTTTTTTTCACAAGAAAGGATTTATTGGGGTTCATAATCCGTAGCTTTGTTTTTTTGAGGTTTGATTTTTTTAAGTATTTTACTTTAGGTTAGATTTATCTGTCATTTTCTTGAAAGATACGAAGAAGGCGCTTGAAATAATTGTATTGTTATAGTTTACTAATACACACACAAAGAAAAAATAGTCATGACCATTGGACGCGACATTGGCGTGGCTTGTCGACCTTACCGCGAACTCTGTGCAAAAGACGAAATCTGCTTTAGTCTAGTAAATTTATGTTACTCAGTGGAAATATGAATGTAATGTTCAAGTTATTGCAGTACCTAACGATAGTTCTATAAGATAGCAAACATACATAGCAAAAAAGGGCGTATCCACACGTGGTGGCCTAATAGTTAAGGCACCTCTGTCTCGTGTACGAGTTTGCGGGTTCGAAACCTGACAGTGACTTGAGGCATTTGTTAGAAAAATATTATCAAAAAAAAACTGTCTAAGTTTTAGACATACCATTTATGTATCATTTATGTATACATGGTTATAAGCAACAGGCATAATGAAGTTATTATGTAAGTTCACAATTAAGACTTTAATGTAGTAAAGTTATTGAAAATTCACGTAACTTAATATTTAATCATTTCGAACAAAGTTTATTGTTAGGAAATTCAAGACTTAAGAGGAAAGTTCCAAGAATTTAGTTGTTACAATGAGGGCCAACTTTGAGTGGGTACTTTTATGTGAATTTTAATAATGTTGTAGGAATATTTTGTATTGGAAAATATTTTGCTAGACCTTGTTCTCTCATAGAACGCGTTTTTATCATTATTAGGTACTACCAATGAAAAAAAGAAAAAGTAACGATGGCTAATTAGCTATACTGTAACAGATTTTTATCAAAAAATAAAATGAGCTTTTTTTGAAGAATTGGTATTTTTATTGAAAGTTATTGAAAACGGTACTGTAATGCTTCTAAAAAAATATAATGTAAAGTATGTACTTTAAGTTATAAAGTCAATCCTGCATATTATATATATTATGTATTGTATGAAAGGTTGACTAGTATAAACACTTAGGTACCGTGCAATAATACCTATTGAGCATATTGTTTCATAATTTAAACTTATTGTTATAAATTAAATACTAAGAGAAAATTATGGAAATTAATAATGCTCGAAACTACTTCGCGCACCCGGATAAAATTCCTATATGTTTTTCAAGGCTAAAAACTATGTATGTGCAAAATTTCATGCAAATCCATTCAGTTGTTTTTGTACCATGCATGTACAAAAATACAGAGACAAAAATGTTTAATATAATATTTAGACTTGTGTTATAATATATAGAATGTATGTAGATGTAGACTTTACATAATCGGGACTCCCACTTCACGGCTTAGAATACTATAATGTACCTGTTTAGAATACAGGCACTCACCAGGCACAAATATCGCGATCTTTTCACCTAGTTTACACTATAACAAGCTTTCAAGATATCCGTTTGTATTTCAAGGGTTCGTTATCCGTGGAAATAGGAACTCGAGCGACACATTATGTCGCATTTGTCGTACAAGTGTCGGTTAAAAATAGAACACGACTTTTTTGTCGCGTCGTTACTATTTATACGTTTATGCAGAAGTTTGTGTATTATTTAATAGAATATATATTTTATGTTCTGTATTTTATGTGTGTGAAAACGTCAACAGCAGTTTTTAAACAATATATTAGGGAAATTTATGTCGTTGCTCGGTTATGTAAACATGCCTTTTGTTGTTAATTGTACTAGCAGTTTGTGGTTTTGCTTTTAAAATGTATAGTGTTTTAACTGTATTTTTGTATGTATGTATTACAGACTATCTTTAAACGGTATCCGATAGTACTATATAGATGTTTAGAAATGAATGAATCTACATCTATCTATATATAACAGAAATTCGTGTTAGTTACACTATTTATAACTCAAAAACGGCTGAACCGATTTGAATGAAATTTGGTAGAGGTTACCCTAGAAAGGGTTATAAATTACATTTTATCCGGATGCGTTAAGTAGTTCCCTCGAGACGCGGGTGAAACCGTGGGCAACAGCTAGTTGTATATAATATAGCCAGGGCTGCAGGATTGTTCGAAAGAATTACCGTGGCCTCGAAAAACTAAGAGCGAAGGAAGGAACATGGATGGGTTTTATTCAGTAAGAGTGACATATCCTCCGGCTCAGCCCACAGTGGGAGGAGTCATTTAATGATTTCCCATATTTTGGTTCTAGGACCTATAGCATAATCTATTGGGCTAAGACTCGATATGCACTGCGTTGTCGAGATTTTTATCATCTCATTCTCATTTATTTTTCACTAATTTTTTCTCTCAGTATCATCCCGAGATAAGTCTATGACCGTCTCCCAGGTCCCATTTATCTTCACAACAAATTTAATCAAAATCTGTTGAGCCGTTTTACCATGAAAGTGTAGCAAACAAACTCACTTTCGCATTTATAATATTAGTAAGGACTAACACGTAAAAAAAAATGAGCATTTTTTTTTGTTTTATTTTCAAAACAATAAAGATTCAAAAATAAAACTTTTATCTAAGAGCCTTAAAATAACAAAAATGTCAGATCATGCAAAGTCGCTCGATAATACACGATATTTAATTTTTTTAATAAAACATTTCCAGCCAAACAGTAAGGAGAGTAACAAAGCCGTTAGTGGAAAACAATCATTAATTAGCAACGGTACCAGTTGTAGACGTACCTGGGGGTGTGGCAGGCATTAATCACTCGTTAGCCCGATAGCCCGATGGCCCGATAGGACCAACTCTTTGCGACCGCTGTATGCTCTCGTTTGATTGATTGAGAGGGCTAGAACGCCTGTTTATCGGTATACCATGATTGTTACAGCTTTTATGTCGTAAACACAATTTTATTTTAAGACGTAGATATATTTTTAAACTTTTTCTGAAAAGTGGTTGTGTTATAATGTTTGTATCTGAATCTGTGTATCGGTGTGTCTGTCTGTGGTAGGTAGTTTTAATGTGGTTTTTTTTTATTAAGAGCATTAACGCATTTTTGGTCTGACATCATTGCAACGAGTTTTTACTTGACAACCTTTTTTGTTTACGCGTTAATTTCACTGGATTCCTGGATAGGAAAAACTAACATATTAATTATTAATAATAAGAATTTTATTTGTATTACTTTATCTGCCTGATAGGCAATTGGAGCTGGTACTTAATCAGAGATGGTGAAACTGGCTAAAATGTTTTAGACAACTTTTGCCAGTGACTGTGCCCGGCATATATTATAATTTGATAAATACCTCTCTCATTTACCTGAATCATATAAACGCCATGTATTTGTTATATTTACGCCAATTAATAACGCAAAAGCCTTAATTATCTAGGTACCTACTGCATTTTCTATTGAAGATTCCTACAAAAAATTTGTACCACCCATAATTTTTTTTTCATATCCATAAAGAACTAGTCTTTCATAGAAGTAGAAAATATAAATAAAATACGAATGTCAGATCAATTTTAACACACGCGTAGAGTTCTGAGAAAGAAATGACTAAGGTAAATAATATTGAGAACACATTACATCTAAAACCCATTATGTTCGGATGATCAGTGAGGTATACTTCGCCGAAATAAATTATGTTCCTTTCATAAGTAGAAAAACACAGAAATACTATTATCTTCCCACATGAAGATACTATAAGAAATCAATTTGTTAGCCTAGCTTATTCCCGTCAGATTTTAGTCCAAAATGCGACTGATGAAGGTCAATATATTACATAAAAATAATTATCAAAAAAATACTGGAAAATAAAAAGGTCTACACGGATGTGGGTACTTAATTTAATGTAGATACTTGTAACATAAACTAAGTAATCTTCTATCTATACTTATAATAAATCTGTAGAGAGGTCAATTCTGTACATGAATTATATTTCCAAAATTACTATCAGGGGGTGATTAGGGATCGATACTGATGCCAAAAATGCAATCAGTAAAATTTTTGTCTGTCTGTCTGTATAAACTCTATAGAAACAAAAACTACTCGACGGATTTTAACGAAACTTGGTACAATTATTTGTCATACTCCTGAGATGGTTATAGTATACTTTTCATCACGCTATAATCAATAGGAGCAGAGCAGTGAAGGGAAATGTTGTCATTTTGTTTAAACGCGCTAATCTCAGGAACCGCTGGTCCGATTTAAATAATTCTTTCAGTGTTAGATAGTCCATTTATCGAGAAAGGCTATAGGCTATATATTATCACGCTAAGACCAATAGGAGCGGAGCACAACTTTTCCACGCGGACGAAGTCGCTGGCAGAAGCTAGTTTTGAATATAACATTCTATTTTCTAAAAAAAAATGTGACATGACATACAAATTGTAGTTTTCTATACATATATTTGAATAAATAATGTTCAATTTAAATAAAATAATATATTAGAAATAATATTAACTTTAAAAATCCTGTGCTAGTCCCCTAAAGTCGATTGTTTAACGCTATACAACGTGTGTATGGTTTATCATACCATGTATAGTAAGAAGAGTAAAGCCCATCCATGGCATCCATCCATGGTGCTGCGGGATGTTTGAAAGACCACCAAAAAACCATTCATGGTCACCCATCTGTACAATATACAAGGCGATAATATCATCGCCAATCACCCAGCTTAACTGTTGATATATTGCCTCGAATCTCCTTATAATTATTCGTACAATTTTGACAATAAACAGACAGTTCGCTTGATAAATGGTCTGCGAATATTTTTAAAAACAAAAGCATCGCAGAGCCAAGCTCAAATGTCTGTAGTGCCTATAATTACTTCGGCACTCATACCATTCAAGCCAGGCCACAGCAAATGCTTGGCTGTAGAAATAGGAATTATGCTAGTACTTCACTAGACGAGGTCCATTCCAAAGTACTCTCTACTAAAACCAATTTAATTAATTAAATAACTATGTCACTTAAACAAGATAGTGAAGACACAAGGCTTAAATAAAATTATATTTAGTTCAATTTCATTTTTTTCTTATTCGAATTCGTTACAAATATATGGACTGCATAGTTTCATAATATTCTATCGTAATTAGTTTTCATTTTTCCAATACCAAAAATTTCATCGCAATTTCCATTACTTACATTTCAATTCACTTACAGGTCCTATATTATTGAGTCATAAAAACATCCATAACGGACAATTTTCTTCATTACCGACGCTACATCTGTATTTTCTTTAATACCGACGGAGAAATATTGCTCGTCTGTCATTGCTCAGTGCTCAGCCAAGTGTAAGAGCGTACATTAATCCTAAATCACCCACATTATGGACTGCACAGAAGACAGAACGATCGATCTGTCACCGCTTATCCCCACCTAAAGCAACTGTAAATAATGATAATGGATTACTTTGTTTTCTCTTTTTATTAACCGGGAGCAGATTAGGAGGGCAAAAACGATATCCCGTTGTTTTTACAAGAGCGCAATGGTCGAATCCCCATTAACATTTTCTGTCGAGTGAAGCGAACCCTCGGCGAGCCGTGACCCACCCTTTTCCAATATTGTTAACCTTAATTTTTTTTAAACGAGTGCCCCGGCTCGGAATTGGACGAGATAATCGTCTACTCACATTATTTTTTATTGACCGTGTTAAAAGTACAGTTCTAGGGAATGGTTACTTCTACCTTTTTTCGAATTAATTATAAATTAATGCTTAAAGTTTTACTTACAATTTTGAATGACAAAATTAAAAAAATACTGCCGAATGATTGAAAAGAAAATTAAAATCTTATTTTTTTTATTATTTAGTATATTTTATATTGTAGTTTTGTAAATATATTTCTTTCTCTAGATCATTAAAAAAGTAATAAATTATAATCTTATGTTATCTACATACTCATACCAGATCGTCTCACAAAAAGGCAGTATGAACAAGAGACAAGGAGGATATTTTATCTATACAAGTTAATACTTCATTATTGAAGATCTATTAAAATAATATCTAATAATTGGGAGACCTTCAACTTGTACCGTTTTATTAACATATTTATTTCTACCTTAAAAAACATACCATATCATTTTCTTGCTATTATTCGTCTACAAATTATTATATAAATTCTCAACTACATTACTGCACATACTTAATAAAAGTAACATAGTCGGTATTACATTAAGCCTATCTCAAAATTAAAATCTAAACACCACAGATAATTTTAAATTCTCCATTCAAAAGTCCACCTCACATTGCGATAAGAGTTTACGAGAACCGCCCATACATAAGAACGTTACATACCTACATACATACATATTACACGGTAAATTCTCGGTGCGTGTTCACCAAAGCTCCGACCGATAAGAATCTGTCCTTGACCTTGAAACGTCCTAATAAACCGCTTTTTATCGTCCCGAATACTAGAAAAGTTTTAGTAGTTGAAGATAACGAGTTGATAACAAAGAAATTGGTACCAAATTCGATGGAACTAATTATAGAATTCGTTATTTTTTCTGGAAGAAAAAACGTTTTAACGTGAAAGAAAAAATAAAGAATAATAAATTCTTATATTGTTTGAGACTTGAAGTTACAACACGATTATTATACAATTGATATGTGTATTCATGCAGAAATAATTCATCCGTTATGTCAATCATTCACGGGACTACAGAGTTCTGGACTTTTGGGAGGTGAACGTGTGGCCGAAGTCAACAAATAGAACAAGAAAAACCTTTGAGACAACTTTGATGAAATGTAATGGTGACACAAAACCAACGATTATTCCTGTGTGCACTATAAAATTTCACAGAGACAATCCCCAGTTTGTGCAGGACTATTGTAAAACATGAAAAGTGTAACTTGGGCTATTGTGATGGGACTATCCAATAAATACCATCCATCCTTCTTCAGGTGTTAGTCTATCTTCATACCAAATTTCATTTATATCCGTTTAGTCGTTTAACCGTGAAAGCGTTATAAACAGACTCACAGTCGCATTTATAATATTTAAGTAACAATAAGTGTTAGTTCGGAAAAAATGCTTGTCTATGTCAAATTCATTTATAGAGATCTTCACTTTTTTGAAGACTCATTTTATTTATAAAAATATGTTTCTTAACGGATAGCTACGAACTAAAGATTTATTTATTTAAAGCTTTTTACGAACAAAAAGTAAATGCTTTTTAACACAAAATATACTTATATAGTAGGATACCTACTTGTATATTTTGATCTAAATACAAAGAAAATATCATGTAGTAAAAAAATACCTATAATCTTAAAAAATATTCTTTTAATATCCATCAATCGAAAGAAATAAAATTCCATCGAAACTTGTTTATAAAAGTTTTTTCTCATAAGTAGGATTATTTTGACTTTCTATATTTCAAGAGACCTGGGAATATGAGATGGAATTGATATAACACTTGGTATTCTTTTGTTTATTTATAAGGACCATTTTCTTCAATATAGGTATGTGAAGTTATTGAAGGACATCGCTTTGTTGGTTGAAGAGATATTTTTTTTATAAGCAAATTCAATTCAACAATTATTGACCTAACTGCTTTTTGAATTGATTTTGCGTATTAATATATATTTTTTTTATTTATTAAGGGCACACTAACTAGTTCAACATTTACCGAAATTCATCCTCTATGCAGTGTAAAAACGTCTCTTAAAGGTGCACACACCATTCAAAGTTAATGATAAAAAATAAACATTTATAGTATCCAGTTAAGTTTTCTAAATGTTTCACCACATTTGAGTTATTTTGGAAGGAGATAAAGTAAAAATGAAATGATATTATTATAATTGGTCAGAACAACAGTCAAAAACCATTTCCTCATGCAGCTATGGCAAGTGAATTATTAACATCAAACTTGCTTAAAGCGGATTCACGTATTCAACTTTATCCAGCCAACTTTTTTCTCACATTGTTTTTCTTCATCTTCAAGAGGCGTCAAAATATTAAAAAAAAAAACTGTTTTATCCCGCATCAATAACCGATAAATCTATCATAAACGACTTCACTCAACATTAACATATTAGGTATAAATGCGAATGAGAGTTTCTTTGTCAAGGTATAACTGCTTAAGCGATTTAGAAGATAGATTCTTTTACTATAAAAAAATACACTATTTGCTTCTAATTCGAATTATAATTTTAATACACAAAAAAGGTATCAAAGCTTCGCTTAGTTTCACTTAATTCTGGCAATAGCAATTAATAAAAAAATTAAGACCGTACCGCCCTTAACAGAACATACATCTACACACTCCGGAAAACCTTGAATATTTTTTGTTCAAAAATAAAAGCGGCTAAGAGACCCTTCATTAAAATAATTCATTTTGTTAGTCCAGTCAGACACGCAAGGGTGTTTTAAAAAATTTAATTACAACCAACTTACTCAGTGGGAGGACAAGCACAGTGGAACAATTTTTAAATTATTAAGTTAAAAATTTTCAAGTTAAATGTTCACAATATTTTTCTCTTCCCGCTACAAAATCTGAGATTATGAAGATTATGCTTGGAGAGGAAATATTTTTGCCGCATTGTTGCTGTGGCAAAAACTAAGCATTTCTGGGTAATTTTGCTGGTGTTTTTTTTTGGCAATGTTAAGAAGAAAGTAGATGGCTTACGCATATCTTAATATTGAAATTATCGCGTCTTATTAAAACCACAGTTTATATTGTTTTATACAGGTTTTCTCAAAGCGTTTTCATAGTTCATCAATGATATTATAAACCAATTTTGTAAATGCGAAGTGACTTAGGTTTTTTGTTACGCTTTAACGGTAAACGGCTTAACCAATTTGGTAGGTATGCTACTTTTTATTTAGGTACGCTTAGTAGCTCCTTTGAGACGTGGGTTAGACCGCGAGAAATATCAAGTCCAGTATAAATTCAGACATAATCTTGAAATCTCCTACGTGACAAAAATATGACAGTAATAGCCTAGTTGTTTACCTCAGTTTTTCTTGTTACCTGAGAAAACAATATGACAAGTCCGGAGAATTTCCTACTTCAGGTATCAATCTATCTTCACACAAAATTTAATTCAAATCGATTTAGCCGTTTAACCGTGAAAGCGTAACTAACAAACTAACTCACATCCGCATTTATAATATTGGTTATAGTAGAAACTGGCCAAAATAAGTCGCGGTTACTTCAATCTATTTACTCGCAATCGGTTGAGTACTTCAACCGGTATAGTGTTACACAAACAGACAGACAGAGTTAATTTCACATTTAATATTATAAGGATGCAAAATATAACAAAATAAAAAAAAATATTGTGACTGGAATTCGAAGTCAGCAATAACATAATCAATATCTTTTACATTTCCTAGAAACCCATTACGTAGGTATATATATATATATATAAATAGTTCCATCTTTGCCTAGGAAGAATATAGTCTCAGTACCTCGTGGCCCAGTTGAAGTCAGGTGAAATAAGTAGGTCAGAACTAGGACATACCAAGTCTTGTTAACTTTAGCAATTGAAGATGTTACAGTAGCGACTGTTTGGAGTTTTATGCTGTAATAATAATATTATTACACCGTAATATGGGCAAAGGGCTAGGCAGGACTGGATCCGTAACACGATTTTGGGCTAGGCAGGACTATATCTGCAACAAAATTTTATTTGACCAAAGTTCTAAGTATTAAGGCTGAGTGCATTGTCAACAACGTGACTCAAGTTAAAGTTACTATAAAAGCTGCAAGCTGACGAAATTGCTTCGTGCAGCTTATAAACTATGGTTTGGTATGGTTTGGTATCCAGGTTATGAACTATGTGTCTACCAAAGTTCATCGAAGTCCATTCATCAGTTTTTACGATAAATAGTAAAAAATATCTATTCACCCATCCTCACAGACTTTAGTATTTATAATATTAGTAGAATAGTAGAATTATTATAGTAGGACTAGCTTTCCGCCAGCGTTTCCCCCCCTTTTTCACCCCCTTAGGGATAGAATTTCGGAAAATCCATTCTTATCGGATGCCTGCGTCATACAAGGGTCAAAATCAAAATAATTGCTCATTTCATAAATGTTACTTTTATGTCACAATAACATAAAAATAACATAAAGGAAAAGAAGGGCTGCATTCACAGTTGTAAATAAAAAACAGTTTTAGTCTTTCATATTGTAATAATTAAATAATTAATCAAACACATACACGTAGGTACATCTTAAACCTCAGGTTTGCATTTGTGTGAACGTGCACATAGACATACGGTTCACCGGCGTAACTCCGCCGCAAAGTCACTCACACGAATGCTAAGCTCAGCTTAGACCTCGCGAGATGTACTGGACATAGTGAACATAAACATGACACATGCAAAACAATGACAATAAATCCTTAACCGTTTAATTTAAAGATGGTAAATCTAATCACACATTAAAAAAATTTATAAAAATGCGAACTTTGAACATTCTCATAGTCATGATAAAACTGCACGAGTAACTTCCTAATACTTATACACCGTGTTTTTTTTAGTCGTCTTACAAAGATGGTCCAGTCAATGTATCCGACATAAAATACCTCTGGCCGCGATTATGTTTTTTTTTACATTTTTTTTTAAATAACATTTGAAATATGAAACAGCCTGTTAATAATGTTAACGGACAAATATCCACCTCGCGCACGAGTCGAGTAGATCATTCCATCTCCATTTACCTGCAATAGGGTGTTTCTAACCACGTCATGCATCATAATAATGAAAAACATTTTAATTTAACCCTTAGCTACCTACCCCTTGTTTCGGTCACGTAACTACCTACCTGGAGTCCCTCAGACTCCATACAATAAACTTCTCGGCTGTCAAAAATAAAACAATTACCAAAAAATGAATGAATAATATACGATTTTAATAGTTTTTTATCAATGAAAAGAGTTATAAAATATTAAAAAAACAAATATATTTATCAAAAAAGCTTTAATCTTTTGAAGACATCTGAAAAATACTAAACATTTACTTCTTATGATATGGGATTTATTAAAAAAAAATAACGTAAAGTAGGAACTTTATCTCCATTAATTTATAAAAATTTAATAATCAACTCTTAAAGTTAAACTGGAAAAATAATAGAAAAGGCAAAATTTTAACAAAATTGCAAGCCCTAAACTTTTCAATTTTTTCAAAACCCCAAATTTCTTTTGCAAACCCTACATATCTTTTTTGAACATTCGAGGCAAATAGATTTTTTGCAAATGCAACACAGTAGTCTAGTGTGAAGTCTCAGTCGTTTCTTCCACTAAATCTATCACATCTTCGCAGTTGATTTCTGAATCTGATCCGGAGTGTTCTCCGAGCACAAAATTTTCACAAATGTTTACATCCGCGTTTCTATTTTCTTCATTTTGTAAGTCGTCTTCACTATGAAGTTCTTCCTCCAACCACTGCTCAATAATTCTATCATTAGATGTAATTTTTCACTAAAGCAATAAAAATTATGTGGTTAAAAAAAATCACTTAAGTACCTACGTGGAGTCTCTCAGACTCCAAAAAAAACATTATACTCACCAGAGAGGAATCGCGCGCATGGGTAGTGTCGACGATTGCAGGTGCGGCACTACGAGAAGAGGGCGGAAGGTACAGGGACGCTTGAAAACTAAAGACGCGTATTTGACTAGTTATGAACAAAAACAATATCGTCGGAGTCTGAGAGACTCCGGGTAGGTTGTTAAGGGTTAAAATTATTTAAATCTCACAAATAATATTCTTTTTATTTTATTAATGTTTACTAATGATTAGACACATGAAGTGGGCTGCCGTTGTAAGACGACTAAAAAACACGGTGTATAAGGTCTACCTATTGAGGTTTAAGCTGAGCTTTGCATTTGTGTGAGTGTGCACATAGACATACGGTTTACCGGCGTAACTCCGCCGCGCACTTTTATTTCTGTAAGTCACTCACACGCATGCTAAGCTCAGCTTAGGCCTCACGAGCTGTACCGGACATAGTGAACATAAACATGACACATGCAAAATAAATGACAATAACTCCTTAACCGTCAGGGTTATGTTTAATTTGAAGATGATTAATCTAATCACACATTAAAAAAAATATATAAAATGCGAACTTTGAACATTTTCATCGTCATAATACTGCACGAGTAACCTAACACTTATATAAGGTATACCTATTCAAACACGAAATATTTTAACAGTAGCTTCTATAACTCGTAAAAAAATATTTAGATAAAATAAAAAAACTTTGAAATGACTTTGTTATAACCCTCAGAAGATACCTTAAAAATATTTAATGTATGAATAGGTAGACCTTATATACTAAATAAATTTTGGAGGGTCCATCCGGTACTATCAATTTGTAACGATAAAATTAAAAAATAATGTACCTTTTTTAAACTCATATTAATTTACGCATGTACGAAATTAATTTCTTTGAGAAAACGTCAGCTGAGCGAGTCCAGTGACCTGTAGGTAGTAGTCGGCGTTGCGTATTATCTATCTACTGGTCATTAGACTCATGTACCGGACCGACCCTCCACGGGATTAAAATGAACAAAATTTAGCGGTGTGTATTTATACGTATTAGTCGTATAACGTAAAGAGTCGCTTACTGTCTATGGCGATAAACAAAAACGATTCGTGCACTCGGAAGAAGAAAGTTTATTGTCAATAGCACATAGAATAATAGTTCACATACACATAGTTCGAAATAGAAAGAAGGAGAAAGCACAGTAAAAGCGTAGGCAAATATAAAAGCGTCTCAGCGTAGCGTAAGCACTAGGTAGCCTAGATCGCGCGTAAAGCGGGCCGCGGGCGAACGACGCAGCGTCCACGTTCGTAGCTTCGGCAGACTGGCGGGCCGCCGCGATGCGAACTGTTGCGCCCGCGCAGCCGCGGAGTGGGGATCTCGCTACTCACGCGAAACAAAGGATCGAGACGGCGGCCGGCCAGTTTACTTGCCACAATGCAATACATTAACAAGAAAGGTTAACTCTGAACAAATTTAGAAATTTAGGTTACAAATTGACACTTTTAATTAAACTTAAGTAAATATGATTGTGTATATTTATAAATAAATAGAATAGGTTAACAGAATTTGGAAACTAGTATTAAGACAAAAAATAAATTAATAGTACAAGGTACAATAGGTAGTATCAAATTTAAATTACAATAAAATCGGCAGGCGCCACACCACCCCCCTCCAGAGACCGTCCTACGGGCGATAATACCCTGGGAATTTTACTCTACGACCTGATCTTGTAGTCTTGGCACTGTCTTCCGTGGTCGAAGGTAACTTGGCGGTGGATGTTGATTTGTGTGGTGTGGTTGTATTTTGTGTATTGTTAGGTAATTTTGTATGTGTTGTGTCTGTGTCAGTGTTTGTGTCTTGTAGTATGTAGGCCGGTTTTAATCTGTCAATGGAGACCGTGACAGTCTTACCTTTTATTAAAAGTTTGTAAACCTTGTCTCCACGCTGTATGATCTTGTGTGGTCCAGTATAAGCAGGTTTTAATGATTCACGCGTCTCGTCCCTAAGAAAAACATGGCTTGAAGAGCACAAATCTTTAAAGATGAAGGTGGCCTTGTTGCCGTGGCGAGATACGGGTGCCGGTCGTAGTCTCCTAGCAAAAGTCTTCAGACGTGCCACGTAGTCTGACGTATCCAGTGTGTCGTCAGATTCCGGTTGGAACAAATCCCCTGGTAGCCTGAGTGTCTCACCATACAGCAGTTCAGCTGGCGTAGCTCCGATGTCCTCTTTGTAGGCGTTCCTGATGCCCAGCAGAACTAGTGGCAGAGACTCCACCCAGTTGTCCTTACTGTGGCAGGTAATAGCCGCTTTCAGTTGTCGGTGAAACCGTTCTATAAGTCCATTACACGCAGGATGATAAGCCGTGGTACGCCTATGTTGGAAGCCGACCATTTTTGACAGGTGCTTGAAAAGTGTGGACTCGAATTGTCGACCACGGTCAGTTACGATGTCCATCGGGCATCCGAACCTGGAAATCCAACCATTGACTAGGGCCTTGGCCACTGTCTCGGCCGTTATATCCGTTGTGGGTATTACCTCAGGCCAACGCGAGTACCGATCGATGGCGGTGAGGCAATAGCGATATCCTTGAGACAGCGGCAAAGGACCTATAAGGTCAATATGTATGAACATGAACCTAGCCCTGGGTAGTTTGAAGCTACCAAGTGGCGAAGAGACATGACGAGTGATCTTTGACCTTTGACACGCTAAGCATGAGCGGCTCCACTCTCTGCAGTCTTTCTTCACTCCTGGCCAAACGTACCTCTCCGTAACCATTTTAATTGTCGCTTTTGCACCAGGGTGACTCCACGAATGTACGCTGTCAAAAACTTGGCGACGATGCTCGCCCGGGACATATGGTCGGGTTATCTTGCCGCTCTCATCGCAATACAGTTCGGTGTCGGATCCCGGCAGCTTGACTTTAGTCAGGCATAAGGATAAATTGCTCGTATTCAGTAGCTGGACAAGTTCCGGATCGTTCCTCTGAGACTTGGCCAATATATTCAGGTCAACTGGCTGCGTGACTTCTTCTATCCGTGACAGGGTGTCAGCGACGACGTTGTCTTTACCCGAGATGTGCCGTATGTCTGTCGTAAACTGTGAGATATAATCCAGGTGCCGAAACTGTCGTGGTGAGCAATTTTCCTTTCGCGAATGGAATGCGAAACAGAGTGGTTTGTGATCTGTGTAGATCACAAAGCTCCGCGCCTCAACCATATGCCTGAAATATTTGATAGCCTCGTAGATTGCGAGCAGCTCCCTGTCGTAGGGTGAGTATTTCTTTTGTGCTGGACTCAGCTTACGGGAGTAGAAGGCAAGTGGTTGCCAAGATTCACCCTCCTTACGCTGCTGCAATACTGCACCTACGGCTGTGTCTGAGGCGTCCGTGACCACCGCCAGTTTGGCCTCACAGTCAGGGTGCGCAAGTAGTGTGGCTTTGCAAAGACTCTCCTTGCAGCTGTTGAAGGCTTCTGTCTCCAGGGGCGTAAAATGCACTGGATGGGAGCCCTTCACGGAACCTGTCAATAGTGCGTGTAAAGGTGCTTGGTGTTGAGCTGCGCCGGGTATGAAGCGCCTGTAAAAATTCAACATACCCAAAAATCTGCGAAGTTCTCGAACTGTCTTTGGAGCTGGATAATTCGCTATGGCCTCAACTTTTCCCGGCAAAGGCTTGGTACCATTGGCCGAAATGCTGTATCCGAGGAAGCTCACCTCACTGCATCCAAAGACGCACTTTGCTGGATTAATAACCATACCATATTCCTGCAGTCGGTTGAAGAGTTGGTGTAGGTGGTCTTCGTGGGTCTTCTGGTCTTTTGAAAAGACCAAAAAATCGTCAAGGTACGCGTAACAGAAATCCAGGCCACGTAACATTTCGTCCACAAACCTCTGGAAAGTTTGACCGGCATTACGAAGTCCGAACGTCATATAGGGAAATTCGTAAAGACCGAATGGAGTTGTTATGGCCGTTTTAGGGATGTCGTCTGGACTTACCGGGATTTGGTTATACGCCTTAATGAGATCTATAGTGCTGTACACAGTACATCCAGAAAGGCTATGCGCAAAGTCGTGGATGTGCTTGATGGGGTATTTATCGGGTACTGTCCGGGCATTGAGCATGCGGTAGTCCCCGCAAGGCCGCCATCCGTTGTTCTTCTTGGGTGCTAAATGTAAAGGCGACGCCCAAGGTGAGTTTGATGGTCTAGCAGTACCATCTTTTATCATCTCCTCGAACTCTGCTTTCGCAATTTTTAATTTATCAGGGGCGAGTCGACGAGGTGTACACGATACCGGGGGGCCGGGAGTAGTGTGTATGTGGTGCACTGTATTGTGTGTCGGTGTGCGATGTATGCCTGGTGGGTGTGTGATGTTAGGATACTTACGCAGTATGTGATGGTATATAGTGTCACCAGTAGTTACCTTCACCGAGGAAACAGTATTAGACGCACAAGCAGGTAAGGCCGGGGTCGTGAGTGTTGTGGTGCCGTCGATTAAACGTGAATTCCTGCAATCAACAATTAAATTGTAAAAGGACAGAAAATCTACACCTATTATGGCTTTCGTAACGTCGGCAACAATAAATGACCAAGAAAAGTCACGACGCAAACCTAAGTTTAGAGTGATACTTCTGAAACCATACGTTCTTATTGGCGTACCATTAGCCGCACACAATTGAAATTCGTTGGTCGTCTCTCGTCGTCCTGGTGGCATCGCAGACCGAGGGAACACGCAGAGGTCGCTACCGGTGTCGACCAGGAACTGCATCTTCGTAACACGATCCGTGACGAACAGGCGACCGGTACTTGGACAATCGCTGGTCGCCATCACAGATTGTCCTTGTCGTTTCCCGCCATATAATCGCAGGGTTTCACGCACTGTTTTGCTCGACTGCCAAATTTATGGTGGTACCAGCACTTTGGAAAACGCCGGTAGCTGGACTGCGACCTGGTTGAGCTCGGTCGGCGCTCTCTGCTCTGGCTGCGTCTCCGTTCACGTGGTCGTGACATTCTCTCGACTTTTTCCGCTAACCTTTCGACTTGCCGGGTAAGCGCAGCGATTTCCGGGTTTGAAGGTGCAGCTGTAGCGTATGACTGCGGCGCCGCAGTGGTGACAGCCGCTGTTGCTGCTGCTTGTGGACTCACCACGTCCCTTATCCGATCTGCCAGTTCAACCAGCTCCTCCGTCGTGTTTCTCGTCTGCGACGCAATGATTGGTTGCATGTCGGTAGGCAGCCGACTCGACCATATTGTCCGTAAAAATTCTTCAGGGACATCGGGGCCTGCGAGTTTGAGTAAATGGCGGTAGAACTGCGACGGCTTTCGGTCGCCCAGCTCTTCGTGCATGAGAAGTTGATGCACTTTCTTTTCGCGAGAAGCTGACATACGCCGGATCAACTCATATTTGATTTTCTCATATTTTTTTGTTGAGGGTGGATTTTCAATAATGTCCTCCACCTCGGCGGCATACATAGGATCCAAATGTCCGGTGATGTAATAAAATTTTGTATCATCCGTCTTGATATTTGATAACGCGAATTGTGCCTCCATTTGTGCGAACCAGAGCGATGGCTTCTCTGGGTAAAAAGGTGGAACACGTACGCCGACACGACACATTTCGTACGGTTGTTCGCCGCCATCTTGTCCAGCCGCAGACGCGTCGGCCCATTCCTTGCCTAGGCTCATGTTTAAAAAATGTTCGTTACGGGGTCACCACTATAACGTAAAGAGTCGCTTACTGTCTATGGCGATAAACAAAAACGATTCGTGCACTCGGAAGAAGAAAGTTTATTGTCAATAGCACATAGAATAATAGTTCACATACACATAGTTCGAAATAGAAAGAAGGAGAAAGCACAGTAAAAGCGTAGGCAAATATAAAAGCGTCTCAGCGTAGCGTAAGCACTAGGTAGCCTAGATCGCGCGTAAAGCGGGCCGCGGGCGAACGACGCAGCGTCCACGTTCGTAGCTTCGGCAGACTGGCGGGCCGCCGCGATGCGAACTGTTGCGCCCGCGCAGCCGCGGAGTGGGGATCTCGCTACTCACGCGAAACAAAGGATCGAGACGGCGGCCGGCCAGTTTACTTGCCACAATGCAATACATTAACAAGAAAGGTTAACTCTGAACAAATTTAGAAATTTAGGTTACAAATTGACACTTTTAATTAAACTTAAGTAAATATGATTGTGTATATTTATAAATAAATAGAATAGGTTAACAGAATTTGGAAACTAGTATTAAGACAAAAAATAAATTAATAGTACAAGGTACAATAGGTAGTATCAAATTTAAATTACAATAAAATCGGCAGGCGCCACAGTCGCTATCGCTACTAAAAAGTTCCCAGAAATTTTTCTTCAAATCAACCGTAGAAACGTTATAACATTTTGATGGCTTTTTAACCATCTGTGCTAGATCCTTGGGTTTAAAATTTACTTTAATAGCAGATAAAATAGTAACATTTGAAGTAGATGCATTACTGACATGATAATTATTAGATTCTTCTGTATGTTCGACATCGTATGAATTAGTTAAAACTTGATTGGTTATATTATTTTTGCCGGTATATTTTTTCTCAAGGTCTTCTTGCTCAGATTCACTTTCAGATGAAGATTCGATAACGAGTCGTTTTGCTCTTGTACGTTTAACAGGAACAGTAATTAATTTGTGACTTTTTAGGGCAAAACATTGGCAAATATTAGGCTTTAAACAAAAGCAGCTTAAAATTCGATATTGAATTATATTATCTTCGTTTGGTATTACCTGGTGTATTTTTTGTGTATTAGGAACGGCCACAAACTCACAACCCTCAATATGTTTTTCTACTTTCGATATGTCCTCCTGATCAACAAGAAATAATTTTACAGTTGTAGCAGTATTGTGTTTAAGTAATTGAATCGCAGTGTCAGCATCAGGTATATCATGTCCATATGATATTTGTTTATCTAACAACCTTTTTATTACTCCCCCAACCCCATCCGCAGCACCCTTCCCATGGGCCGCTTCAAAAAAATTCCAGGTTGCAAAAATAAAACCATAAGATTCAATCATTTTGGTAAGAAGGGCAAAGTTCTTTTTTTGTCTATATTGACTTGAAGGACCATCTGAGAAGAAATGTACAGTGTCTTTCCAAGGAAATCTACGTTTAATGTCACGCATCAGGGGCTCCAAGTGAGCCCAGATCGATTCCGGTGTGTGTTTGTTGCAGTTAGAAAATGTACAAAATGATTCGGGATCAGTTTCATCATTATATATAATGCTTGTGTGCAAGGTGATTTGTGAATGAGATGCTCCAAAATGGACTGCTTGTATTTCATTATGAAATTTGCAATTATAATTTTCTGAGAAGTCACAATGTAGCATAATTTCATTTCTCTGTAAATTCTCCTTTAATGTTTTATAAACTTTGTATTGATGCGAAATGTTGTAAATATGAATTTTAAAGCCTTTTAATTCAGTGTCAAATTTTGATAATAGAGATTCTAACGTACCTGATATTATTTGTTTAATTGTTTTTTTAGTTGATTTTTTTTCATTGTTCTTTTCATATTCTATGGTTTTGACTGTCCACTCTAGCCATGACACTGTTTCATTCAATTTCTTATTCAATAAGTCATATCTGACCGGTTTATTTTTGCAAATATCACAAGTTGAATACATGCACTTCTGGGAGTATAAATCACATACTGTAGACTTTATAACGGTGTCCAAAGTATCGCCGTCCTTAAAAATGTTTAGTGTTTTTAGTGATGTAAACTTGAAATCCATATTACTGTGTCTTTTGCAAAGACAAGTATTTCGATTTGATAAATTTGGGATCAATACGTAAAATGGCTTGAAACGTCTAAATGTGGCGTATGATATTGGTATTCCAGTCTCCTTTACAAATTTTAACCGTAAATTTACCATTGAATCTAGCAAATATCGTTTTTGCATTTTAACTTTATTTTTCGTTTTAGTTTCTTTCTTAGCTGCGGTAGCCCTACTGACATCATCTTGATTAAAAAAAGCATAAATTTTATTTGCTAGGTTATTTCGTTTAGTATTAACTTTTTTTACATGACATCTGACTGGGTATTTAATCCCAATAGCAGACCGTAATTTACTTTTAATTTTATACCTTTTTACGATGTCGTTACTTACAATTTCTTTCAATACCTTTCTTTTTTCATTAGTTCCTGCTGCATTATATTGTACTTTTAAGGATTCTATCAACACATTCTTTTCAAATAACTCTTTTTTAATCATTTCTTTTTCTTCTTCAGTAGTGTTTAAATTAGCAACATATGAATTGGTTTTTGATTTTGGGCTTGACTCAGTAAAAACGTTTGATTCTCTGCTAAACATATTTTCCTTTTCTTCGTCTTCTTTTATGTTTTGCAAAATTTTGTATCTATATATTTTTTTCTTTAAAGCTTTATTCTCTTTGATTAATAATTCTAATTTTTTCTTCATATTTTTATTTTCTTTGGTTAATGTCCTATATCTTTTTTGATATATTCTTTGGTATTCTTTTCGAGTTTTACTTTTTTCTACAACTTCTTGATTACAGTCTGATTTTTGTTTTATAGTCCTCCAATATTTTCGCCTGCTTTCTTTCTCTTGATCCGATAGCTCCCCTATTTTTTTATAGAATTTTTTAGCTCTTTCTAAATTTTTTTCCTGTAGTGCTTTCCATTTTTGAGGATTATTGATTTTTAGTCGGTCTCTGTACCGTTTCTGCCTCTCAGCTGCAGACAAAGGCATATTTTCTGTAAACAATAAAAATACAATGTAATAACTCAGAAAACAATAATAAAAAATTTCATTATTAACGATAAAAGAAGTCTATTTTGAAGCATAAGTCCTTTCACATTTAATTTTACATAACATTAACAAATCACATTGGATACAAGCATTATGAACATTTTAGAATAGTATCAAACTCGTAATGCCAGAATAAGTTAATGTTAGACGTTAATAAAAAAATATTAGTAAATTACAGTCAGCTATTATAAGGCCAAACACTGAATCAAGCCATGATGCAAAAAACAAAAATTTGTAAACGCAATACAACATTAAAATGCAAATACGATATTTTCGGCCAATATTTGCAAAGGAGACTAGAATCCCAATATATCACACACCACATTTTAAGTTTGTATCACTCAAAACACTGACTACGACTATAAAAAAACATGCTTATTTTTATTACACTATTTGTTTAATATTTTAAAAGCATGCTGTGGACACGCCTTAATCCAATTTTATGTAACGTAACATAAAAAAATGTTACATAAGTGTGACATAAAGGAAGAAATAAGCATGTTTTTCTACAGACTAACCTCAAATCACAAAACATAATTAACTCGATCGTTGCAGCTAATTATCGACAGAATAGCACTAACATAATAGTTTCCTGACAATAAGAAATAGTTTAACCTCTCTGCTCGACCAGATAGTGACATATGACACTACCCCTGATTCGGCGGGATATTTTGAATTGTGACATGGAATTCAAGAATTTGCATCAACTTTCAACTTACAAATATAAAGTGTAAAATACTTTATTGTAGATGTCTAAACAATAAGTTTGAAGTAAATTTAATAAATAATGATTTGCAGTAGGCCATACTGTGTCAGTATAATCCAAAATTAGTATAAATTACATAAATCTATTACCTAGCCAAAAGGTAGACTACTTTAAATTACTCAAAAATTACACCCGTAGAGTGTACTCACTTTCTTAAATAGTGTATCGAGGACATATTTATAATATTTTCAGTTGACCTGCAGTATCATTCATACTAATAATCATGCAATAAGTTACTTGTAATTCACAATCAAAATCGGACAAAAATTACCATAATATCAAAGACAAAATAATACTCGTTTAGTGCTGCCCAATCATCTTTTTTTTTTAATTTTCTTAGGTATTTAGCATTCTGCCTAATCGATAATCGAATACAATAAAAAAAGTTGTAACTGTATTAAATTAAATAAAAACATTTTGATTTATTTTAGTAATATTATTACTATTTATTCCTACACTATTAATTTTATAACTAAAATAAAAACTTTCGAGAACAAAAATATAATACACTTCTCATCAAAAAAATCGAAACACCTCGCAGTTTATGATTTGATAAGGATTATCAGAAAAATGTGTATATTTAGGAATAAATGTAAAATGTCATTTAATAGTGAGTAGTATGAGGTTTTTAAATCCTAATGTTATTGTTCTAAATTCAAATTAAGTCTTCATAGATTTCGTATTTTGTATAATGAGTAATTTTTACCCTGTATGGAATATGAAGGAAATGGGTAAAACAACACGCGTAAATGAAAAAAATAATTAAGAAACGTTTATTTAATAACTTGTATTCCCTCCGCGAGCTCTTATTACTGCTTCCATACGGTTCTTCATCGATCGGATGAGAGTCACGATCACATGTTGTGGTATATTATCCCATTCCTCTTGGATTGCATTTTGCAGCTGGCTAAGTGTTTCTGGGGCTGGATCTCTTGCTCGAATTCGTCTCTTTAATTCATCCCATAGATGTTCAATGGGATTCATGTCCGGGCTTCTTGCTGGCCATACCATAATGGAGATACCGACTTCGGTAAGATAATCTCGTACGACGCCCGCGGTGTGAGCTCTAGCATTGTCGTGCATGAATATGAAGTCGTTGCCAATAAAATGTGCATAGGGCATCACATGAGGTTCAAGACACTGTTCGATGTACCGATGAGAGTTTAGTGCAGGCAGCCGTGGCCCAGACACAAAGGCAAGTTCTGTCTTACCGTCGGCGCTGATTCCTCCCCAAACCGTCCACGAACCGCCACCATAGCTGACCTTTTCTTCAATGCAGCATTGTGCAAAGCGTTCTCCATCTCTTCTGTAGACCTTGTTCCTTCCGTCGTTACCATACAGCATAATTTTACACTCATCAGAAAACAGTACTTTGCTCCACTGAAGGTATGACCAAGTTAGGTGCTCGCGTGCAAAGTTAAGGCGCGCTCTTCGATGGTCTGCAGTTAATTTCGGCCCATTCGCTGGCTTATGCGGTGCCAATCCGCGTTCCTTCAACCTTCTTCTTATTGTAGAGTCACTTACAGCTACTCTTCGTACAACGCGAAGCTGCTGCTGCAGTTGAAAAGCGTTAAGGCGTCGATTTCGTAAAGAAGTTGTTACAATAAATCGATCATCTCGCTCAGAAGTGACCCGATTCCTGCCAGATCCTGAACGGCGCGTGAACGAACCAGTCTCCCGATAGCGTTTGTAGACTCTATGAACAGATGATAAGCTTAGATGCAATCTTGCAGCCACAACACGCTGACTAAGTCCAGAATCCAGCAATGCCACCACTTGGGCGGCTTCTGCGGGCGAAGTATCCATATGTTTTAGAAAAAAAAGTTTTTTCAGACGTCCCAAAGTCACAGTAAATGAAATAAGAAACAAAAAGTTTAAAGACAAGCGCTAATTTTTAGTTTTTAAACGAGAAACGTACTCCAACCCTAAATACACATTTGTCTCAAAACAGTGATTAATTTCATTTATAGGATAAACAAATGAAATTCTAATTTCGAATTTTGATTTTTTTCTTCTTACTGTAATGACCAAACTGCCAGCTACACAATAATGTTTTTTTTTTCATGGAATTAATTATCTTTTGTAAAAAATTAGGACAAAAACAATAAAAACGAAAGTGTTTCGATTTTTTTGATGAGAAGTGTATTATTTCATTAAAAAAAACTTTATCTCAAATTAAGAATTTTATTATTTGATGCAAAAAATAGATGCGGTTATGAGGTCACGTGTGACTTTTTGTTTTTTAAATGTATAATATGGACATTTTATAGTTTTGGTCTTTTAAGGGTTCCGTAGTCGACAAGGGTTTAGTTTAATTTCGCCATGTCCATCTGTCTGTTTATCCGCGGCATAGCTCAGAGGTTCTTCGAACTAGAATGCTGCCTCCACGAAACAGGTAAAGTAGGGATAAATATTTTTCCTCGTGTACCCCATTGTGTGGGGTATTTTTAGATAGGTATTTCAAAAATAACGCAGGTGTGTCAAGATAAATATTCAATTTTTGCAGTTGACGAAATATCAAGCTTTAAAATGTATTTTTGTTCGGTTTGAGCGTGGCTTCTAATTTTCGAATGGTTGTTCCAAGATTTGTGAAATAAATTGTGCGGTTACACAGTTATAGTCAACCAACCAAATAAAACGTATTAATACAGAACCCGACCCGATGCCCACTTGGCCGGCTTTTATTATACGTAGGTACCGAATTCGAATATTATCTTTCACTCTTAGTCGTATCTATCAGACAAATAAATAGAATGAACATTATTATACTAAAAGAAAATAGCAAAGAGCGAATCGGATGTGTACCAGGGGTCTAACTTTGATAGGAAAAATGTACGCAGTAAAATCCAATTATTTTTAGGATTTCAACATGTTTTTGAGGCCAAAAGGACACAAAAAGTGAACACTTATAGAATCGACGTGTCTGTCTGTTCGTCCTCATGTTACAGCCAATTTTCTTCAAAACTACTGGACCTATTGATTTGAAATTCGACACACTTATTTAAGTCGTTGATCCAAAGACGGCCATGTAACGTAAATAAATAAATTTTATGCACTGGGGCCAGTTTTCGGGAGTATTATAAGAAAATTAATAAAAAAAAAGGAAACTTTATCGTATTCATGACATATAAATGAAAATTCTTTGACAATAAAAACGGTACCATTTTTGGTCGGAACACTAAACACTTTATTTTTCTCTTTTCAGTGTTTTGGAAGCCGGTTGCATTTTTTGTCAAAAAGATTACACTATTTTTAGTGGTACCTACGATCAACCCCCCCAACCCTATTCAGACTTTTGGAAGACTGATGTTTGAAATTCTTGCCAAAAGACCTTTCAAATGATACCTCACACAAAAAAAGAAACTGGGGACGTGGTAGGAAGGGGGGGGGGTCGACGCACCCGGCCCTTGTTAGTCATTGGCGTATAAATAACATGTATAAACAAATAACAAATATTTAAAATATTTTGTGATTAACAAATTATATTTTTTATAATAATATACCGGGCGTACTGTACGCTCCCTTTTACCCATTAATATTTTTTTTAGGTGAAATGATGTAAAAATAAATGGAATATTTTTACATCATTTCACCTAAAAAAAAATGTTTTTTTATTAAATAAATAAAACGATTGCTAATTTGATGAATCGATTCGATCGGAATTTGAAATAATAATCGGATCATACCATCGCTCCCTCACATCTTTAAATTAAAAAAAACAACTAATGTAAACAAACATGGCGGATTTTAAGCACGAAATTCTAGTAATGATTTTCAAAACGTAAATGTTATAACTTTAACGCTAAATATGAAAGGTTTGATGAAGTTAACTGAACATATATTTATTACAGTTTTTAAATTACTATACACACATAAGATTCGTCGGAATGCAAAATAAATATAGGCATAAATAATTAGGATGGCGCATGACAAAATTCCCGGCCCCTCTGGGTACCCCTACTGAGCTTACGGTGGTTTTGACGTTCGGCCCCCAAAGGGGCCTGCTACGAACTATACGGTTAAAGTTACTTACTTAACGTATTTTTTCAATTTACCAAATATAAACCAGTTTTTTGTTTTTTTTCGACGCACACCATACACTCAACTTTATTGCCGAGAACAAAATGGCTGCTGCCCTATGATTGGTCGCCTGAGGTTCGGACAGTGACAGCTAATGTTGCCAGTATTAAAGGTATAAAAAATACCTTTTTCGCGACTAAATAATGCGTTACATAAATGAAATAACATCGATGAAGTAATTTTGAGACCAGTTTTATTTTATTTTTTTAAACTATAATTTATATTTCGAATGAATTTTCAAGGATTCTACGCACATTTTACAGTGCTATTTGAGAGGGTAACCAATTTTGTTTAATAATAATTATAATAATTTTAATGTTTTTTCAAGTTTAAACTATCAGTGCTGTAAGTTGAACACACGTTTTTGTAGGAAGACCAGAAGACACGCCTTTAAAAATGCCGCAATATTTAAAAAACGAGGTATCAACTACCAATAATGACATTTATAATACAATATAAAGAAGGGCTTCTTTGTAATATCAGTATTTTATTAATATTGCCCTGACAGTTTTTTAGTAGAAAGTAAGGAAAGATGGTGGACAAGTAAATTTTCTGAAATGAGCAATTATTTTGAAAATGACCCACAAAGAACAAACCCTTCAAGTTTCAGGTCTCTACGACCAGCGGTTTAGGTTGTGCGTTGATCCGTCAGTCATTCAGGATAAAACATTTTATGTGTATGTGTAGACTGTGTATATTGTAGAAGCCACCTTACCAGGTTTATGGTTTGGTTTTGAGTAATTGTATATGAGAAGCCAGTAAATAATATACCTGTGATTCTAATAAAGGACCATTTTTTTACAATCTTTATTACTTCAGAATCATGCTTACATCAATTTTGTTAAATGTAAATTATTTTAAATTCAGAAAGTCTTTAAATGCAAAAAATGAGTGCGAAACTCAAAATTGATGAAACACAACGCTATCAGTATGTAAAAGTCAATGAAATCATCATCTTTGATTATTTGTCGTAAGTTTTATGTCACATCAAGCGCGCCTCAAAATATGTTAGTCTTTTTAATAGCCAATGTTTTATTTCTTACTAGTTTTAGTAGGGATTTCTAATTATTTCTGGAAATAAATATAACCTATGGCACTTCGTAAAGATGTAGCTTTCTAACGGTGAAAGAATTTTTGAAATCGGTCCAGCAGTTTTTGAGTTAAATCCTATAAATAAACAAACAAATCTTGCCTCTTTATAATATTAGTATAGAAATAGACAAAGTCACGTCATCGTATAAAAAATAACACATAATATGTTAACAATCCTCAGACATCTGCTAACACACATATTATTGTATATACCATGTTAACAACTCCATGTTACTCGAGATGTCGAATAGACTAACCGAATTGATCCGGTAATGTTTCAAGACCGCAATATCCAAGCTAGGGTGGGTCGGAGTAATTAATTGACACGTTTCAATGCTATATGTTAACTGATGGAGAAGACATACCTGGCAATGATATATATATACCTATACAGAAGGAAAGGTTTATTTGTTTAAACGCGCTAATTTCTAACACTACATAGCGTTTTTTTAGGGTTCCATAGTCGACAAGGAACCCTTGTATTGCGAAATATTTAGCTTTTAAGTGCAAATTTTTGTTCGATACGAACATCTTCACCTCTAACTTTTGAATGGCTGTCCCTAGAAATGTGAAAAAATTCACAGACGTAGCACATGTTAACTTAATAAAATAAAATAAAAAATAATAATTAGTAAATGTTAACTTACAAGGAAAACTATAACGGCTAAGTAGAGTTATAGTCGACTAACTAACCTACTACGAAACCCTACTGCGCGTGGCCCGACACGCACTTAGCCCTTTTTTTCTGTAAGCAATTTCTTGAAATTTCCTTTCTTGAGAGTCTGACACTCCCTCCCACCTACCTTCAGCGAAAGGTGTCAATTGATGATTTACCATTCAAAAAAGGTGTCCTCCAGCTCAATCGGGTAAAAATAACGTATTCCGTTTAAATTAAAAACTTTGATGTTTTTATACGCCTACATTTTATTTTTAATAGAAGTTTTTTTTTAACTGGAGTTTAAAATAATTTCCCAATTAAAAGATAGCTATTATTTAAAAAAATTAAAATGCTCTTTGCTGATATTTTTTGATTATTTAAAATGAAAATTTTGGATTTGATGATTTCCCATCCGAAAAAAAAAGAAAAGCTACGCTTGCCGCGGTCCGTGAATGGGTGACCATCTATCATACCGAAACTCTGTGCATTGAAAAGCACGTTAAGCTGTTGATCGCGACTGTCATTTGTAGACCTTTGACAGTCGTAACAACAACCTAGAAGCTTACTCTCACACTCCTCCATTATACTTTGACGATAAAACGTTTGAACCGATTTACATGAAATTAGTGATGAGAGATGGGATCCTAATATAGGCTATTTTGTTTCCAGGTACACGAAGTAGCTCACTCATTATAAACAAAAGCTTAATAAACAAACTGAAAATACCTAAATAATAAATCACAATGTCAGCTATAATACCGCGCGGCGTACTCTGCTCGCTAATTATCTACGTACAGTTATCAGCAATGATTCATGCGTCCGCAAATTTCCCTTATAACGACATATTGGGTTTAATATTAGCAGTAAAGGCCACTACTGACCCCCCAATAACCATTACAGTGGATAGTCAACGGTGTAATTGGTTGCATCACCACATTCAATGTTTTTAATTGATTTTGAAACTGTTTTGCGTAGTTGTATTTTTGTGGGTAGACTCAGATTGCATTTATCTTTTATTTAAATAAAATAAATTGATGTTCATTAGTCTCGTTGGGCCGATTTAGCTGATTGGTTTTGGAAATGTTTGTCCAGGGAAGGTTTAAATGGTGAGAAAAAGTTGAGATACATGTTGGTGATACCGTTCACCGGGTCATCTAGAAATACATCATCATCATCATCAGCCTATATATTGTCCCACTGCTGGGCACAGGCCTGTTCTCATACAGAGAAGGCATGAGCATTAATCACCACGCTTGCTCAAGGCGGATTGGCGATTTCAGACATTTTAGGTCCAGGTTTCCTCAGATGTTTTCCTTCACCGTTAGTCAGTGACGTCTAAGATACACTTAGAAAGTACATATGACTTCAGAAAAGTCACATTGGTACTTGCCAGGTTTCGAACCCACACACTCGTACACGAGAGGCAGGTGCCTTAACCACTAGGTCACCACGACTTTAGAAATACATAATTATATATAATTTTTCTGTACGTGTGTGTCACCTAACTCTTCCTAAACGGCTGTATGAAATTTTGTGTGTATATTTGAGTGGGTCATTGGACGGTTTGAAAATAAAATTAGACCAGGTAGATGTCATCGTTTTCATAAAACGCAAAAGTTAGGACAATACAACGTCTCTCGGGTCCGTTAGTTTATGTATAATAATGTAGATCATACAAATATTATATTATCACTCACCGCGATAGTCCATAGACTATTTAATTCTTGCCGGGACTACGGGGTTGTTCGAAAGAGCTACCGCGGTTCTGGAGCACAAAGGGCAAAGGAAGGAATGTGGATAGACTAAAGTTAGTAAGAGCCTTTTTTTTTTTGTTTTCGGGGGGAAATCCTCATGGACGAACCCGGCCTGGGGAGGCCGGGAACAGTGCCGGACTCTTACCGGCTAAAACCACCCCGGTGTCGCTTCTCGCACGTGCGCGCGGGGCCGCGGGAATCCTGATTCGTCCGCAGCCCCGCACTGGTGCCGGCCCGTCCTGCCGGGCCTCATCTCCTGCACGGAGTAGTGAGGTGTCCTACCCCGTGCATCGCCTCGGGGGCGCGCGTGGACACAGACGCGCGCCGCCGGCTCGGGTCCTATCATGGGGGGCGGGGACTTCCCCAAGTCCGTCGCCCCTGGACCCGTTTATGGGGGGCGGAAGAGGGCGTTGTCCGCCTTCCTCCGGCGCCCGGTGCGCCTGCTGCGGGGTTGAGAGTTGAGATCTCCCTTTCCCGCTCCGCAGCTTCCTTCTGCGACATCACGTCCTCGCAGAAGGACACCACCGCGTCCCACGACTCTGCGCTGCCGACCATACTCCGAACAACGGCCGGCAGCGACAGATCGCCTCCTACTTCAGAAGTGAGGGCACGGCGCTGCTCCTCCCAAGCCACACACTCTTGGAGCGTGTGTTGCGCCGTGTCCTCCCCACAATGGACGCAGTGGTGGCACCGAGCGTCCGACTCCCTGCCTATGCGACACAGGTACTTGCCGAAGCACCCATGCCCCGACAACACCTGCGTCGCCCGAAACGACAGGGAGCCGTGCCTTCTTCCGAGCCATGCGTCGAGCACTGGCCGGATCGCCTCGACGGTAGTGAGGCCGGCGGTAGGGCGCAGAAGCCTCTCCCGCCATTCCGCCACCAAGACCTGGCGGAGCTCCGTACGGCGCAGCGCGATCTGCCGCTGCACCGGTCCGAAGCCCCGTGCCCGCTCTTCCTCGCGCCACCGATACAGCGACGCGAGTACTTTCGCCTCCAGGTCCCAGGGCGGGGATCCGGCCAGAGCGCAAGCCGCCTCGTAGGAAATCGTGCGGTACCCGCGGACGACCCTGACGGCCATCGCCCTCTGCGGCTTTCGCAGAATGGCGATGGTGCAGGAAGTTAGTAAGAGCCTGACATAACCGGTTAGCCAGCCATGGGAGGAGTCATTAATTGATGATTTTCCATCCCTAAATAAAACTAGTCTTTTTAAAGTAAAATTAATCATAATCTTACAGCTACTTAAGCTTCAGGTTGCAATTGTTTTGGGTAAGAAAAAAGTCGCGGATATACAGACAGGCAGATAAGGCGAAACTATAAGGGTTCCTTGTCGAATATTGAACCCTAAAAATCAAAACTGTAAATAAGAAATTAAAGATAGTAACTACAACTATTTGCATACTTTATGGAAAGTTAGATTCATAACTGCAGAAACAAAAGTTATTCAGTAAATACTGAATTCTGTAATAAATATTACAGCAATGAAAATATTTTACTCTATCGAAACATATAAAAAAACCCTAATAAAAGTTCCGCACCTTCCGGATCATTGTTTAGTCGTAACGTGAAGTAGAATTAGCTTTTACGGTCATTGACCCCACTAATCGGTCGTTCAACGTTCAGCTTAGCCAGTCTTACGTGTTAATTGCCTATTAATTAGGGGATCACTACCATTTTTTATGTTGTCAATCTGGAGCTGCGACAAGGGTATCAGCATTTCGCACAATCGAAGAACATTAATTTCAGGGCATTGTCAGTCGTTTGACTCCTAGGAATTTTCTCATGTCTGCAATTCTAGAATTTGTAGGCAAGCGAAAATTTATATAGACGTACCTTTTTGTTCATATTTAGAAGTCTGTTATTTTATTTAATAATAATAATTACTCTTTAATACATCTTCAAAAAATAATATTACAATTAACCATTGTTTTGCATTATTTTTCTCCTATTGCAGAGCTCCACATAGCGTGATTTTATAACATATTTTGAAAGCTTAGGCTATCAAATGCATAAGTTATTAATTACAAAAAAAGCACGGTCGGTGGTTGCGCCAGAAAGGAGGTTTCGACACTGTCGTAGAACAAAGTCGGATCTACGAAATAGCTACTTTACAGGAGAGCACTTTAAAGTTTTGAGTTCACAATTTTCGGCATAATATTTTTTGTAATCATATAAATGAAAAGAAAATTAGCAATAGCCTTTTGTCTCTTATTAAGGGTTATTAATAGATAATGATATTAAAAAAATCTTTATTAAATAAAAAAAATGCCTTCACATGTAACAATCCGACGTTGTACTACGTAGCTTAGGATGTTTTTTGTGACTTTCCGACGTTTTTCTACGGAAACTACTACGACGTATGTATACATGCCACGCTGTTCTACGGAGATACATAAAAAAATGATGTCGTATGTTATTTCTAAGTAAATAAAAATTATTGATATGTATAAAAAAACTTTATTAACAACTATTATACACACACATATATTATTTACTAGCTGTTTCCCGCGGTTTCACCCGCATCCCGAGGGAACTACTTAGCACACCCGGGTAAAAAGTAGCCTATGTTGTTCCTCAGGGTCTATTCTATCTCTGTACCAAATTTCATTTATATCGGTCCAGTAGTTTTGGCGTGAAAACGTAACAGACAGACAGACAGACAGAGTTACTTTCGCATTTATAATATTAGTAAGGATTATACATTATTTATTCTATAATATCAAAAATATTATAGAGAGAAGCATAAAATTACAATCAATACTTTTATTTTTAATTCAAATATATTTTGAACATTTCTACATAAAATAAATACCTAGGTTATTAGAAGTCGTAATATTAATACATAGTATGGCTCTTCATCAGTCTTAATAGGTAACAAGATAATCAGTCTGAATCAGTTTTAAAAGATTTTAAAAGTAACTTAAATCAATTCTTCTCACTCACGAAATCAATCATTAACCAACATTATTTATCTCTGCTATCCCAAAAAGACAAAATAACAATAAATATAGTATGAGTGTTTACCTAGTTGTATAAAATTATTATGAAAAAATAACATTTTAACTTACAACATGATTATAAACTTTTATTTTGGTACCTACTTAAAGAAAATAAAAATTATGATTAAAGAAAGTAATCTAGAAATACTTAAAAGCATTTCCAAAATATCCTAACTATAACAAAAATCAAACTTCAGTCAGGTCATACCGCCAAAAATATATTAATGCATGTAATTATTGCACTTGACCCAAAGCTGTCTGAAATCTTATAGGTAAAAAAAAAACAACTAATTTTCATCCCGAATCACATGTTATCAACTTAAAATGAAATGTAATTAAATCTATATAGAAATGGTAAGAAAGGAATTTTTATAAAGTCACTCTTCATCTGTATCACTATCGTTGATAAATAAGACCACGATTATTTTACAAAAGATAGGGATTTGAAATAATAGAAAGAAATAATTATTCTAGTGTTTTGCACATATGAAAAAGGTCGTTATATTTTTATCTTTTTATATTTATCAAACTTTTAGAAATAGGTTCAAAATTAGGTAAAGGGGATGAGTATCTGGTACTAGATCTAATTTAGCTATTAGTTCATCGTAGTATTACTTTCTTTGAGATTATATTTATAATATAATTTATTGGGCTCATTTTTATTAACATGGACTTCCTCTATCTGCCTCTTCTCTCTTCCTATATCTAATTTTTAACCCAGACATTTAATATCAACTTTATTTTAAAATTGATCATAAATGTCTGTCCAAAAATATCTTTTACTTGATAATGATTTGATCACTGGTGGGGAAGCCTCAAAACTCGTGTTGGGATAATCTATGCCTAGAAGTGATGACTGAATCGTAATTATTTGACAATTCAAAAGTGCCTGTAAATGGTCTAATTGAAATAAATGTTTTGCATTTTGAATTTTTTTGATACTTAAAACTATATTCACGTTAATTTAATAAAGTGTTCCTCACCATCTCCAAATATAACACATATATATTCCTGCACTACTTCGCTAACTGATTGGCTATGTTTCTAATCCTGGGAGCCTACTCTAACTCACCGAAACAAAACTTCGAAAATAGCAAGAATAGGTGATAACTTTTATTGTGGTGCAGTACCTAAGGTGCAATCTGATGGTCTGCACATAGAGGGATATACTTATACTACCCATATAAAACATTCATAAGAAAACGAACGAAACATCAATCGAATCTTCATTTTCGATGAATTATGTAGTAATGGTGTAATGGTGGTAACACCCCCTAGTAGTAATGGTGATTCGGGTTTTTCAACCCCTGGACCTGCAACATAGTAAAATATTTAAAGATACATGTTAATGGAATAAATGAATAAAAATAAAATAAATCGGGTAATTTATACGTGTTTTATTGGCGTTTGAACATGCTGAACAAAAACCTATGTGATATTATACCGAAGTACATAGTTAGTTCTCAATATGCTACATCAAAAACGTCGTAAAATTTCGAAGAATAACGTCGGATGTGCACAAGTAATCCATATAATTGAGAAGAAAAACGAAGCATAATTACATACGAGGTCTGAAAAATCAAATCCCAGAAAACAAAAATATAAATTACGTAACGAATGTACATAAAGCAAACAGCATTAAAAATAATGTTATCTAGTAAATTATTTATTTTTTTAATTCCGAAGAACACTGTCGGTTGTTATGATACGATATGAAATTTGAATGTTCCGGCATAAAATGCCAACCAATGATTCAAAAACAATAAACTCGAAAATAATAGTACTGTTATTCATCACAAATAAATATTTATAAATTAACTTACCAGAATTATGTGCATTTTCCGTAGATTTTCTTAAAATACTAGAGTGCTCCGCGAATCGCTTTCTTATTTCTTCAATATTAATAATTAAATTTAATATTTTTTGTATTCGTGTCATTTTTCACGTCGATTTTAATACAGAAAGTAAAAAAAAAATACATAATACAAGCAATAACACCCAAATCAATCGTCAATCATATTGTTGATAAGCACCACCGCTTTTCGTTGAACATCGCCGCTTGTGACGAACGACGCACGGCGCGCGGCGCTGATACCCAAGCGACAGTGGCGCTATTGACCTTACGATGATGTTCTTTGGAACGTATTTGAAATACAACTTTATTCGTTTAAATATCTCGGAAAGTATCAGATATATAATTTTTTTTCTTGTTTATATCGATAGATTATGCTTAGTTGAAGCTGATTTTGTAAAAATCTCAATTTCGTTGTATTATCACATCTGGCTTTGTTCTACGACAGTGTCGTTATATATAAGCCAAAAATACTCATTTGCTCGAATTTCAAAACTCTCAATTTATGTAGAAAATATAAATAAAAAGATAGCAAGAGAGAGAGACAAAGAGAAAAACTGGCATGGATTATAACGCGTTTTCGTTACGTGACCATTACTACCTCCTACAACAACAAGCGCTAAAGAAATTCGTCTCGAAAAAAAAAAACAAAATGCAAATAATGACGCATTAGTCAGTAGTTTTTATTTTTTATTTTATGTTATTGTTCTTTAATTTTCTTTTGTGTATTTTTCTCTTCTGTACTTTTTCTGTTATAGCGTCTTTTTTTGTGTGAATAAATGCTTTTTCTTTCTTTCTTTCACTATTTAAAAACCCAGTCACTACTTCTTAAGATCTTTTCAACCATTCTTCATGAACTATGATTAATTTTCTCCTCAAGACCCGTTTAATGAGCTTCACCAGTCAAACTTAGCTGTACGGAGAAAAGGTTCCCCGAACCAAACTTTGGCAAATGTTTGGAGTTCACTTCGATTCTCTCATTCAGATGAAACGGATTTAAATGAAACGGTGTAGGTATCAGTTTTATTCAATTCTGAGAAGTATTCTGTATGATACTTTTAGCCTTTGATATTAAACTCTCGCCTAAATGAATGTTTTAATACGTTTGTTTGAATGTCAAACATGGAAGTTTATAATTATACTCATAATTAAAAACCTTCTGATGTAGTATAATTTTATTTGTGTACAGACAAACATACATTATTTGAAAACAAGATTTCATCTTGGTAAAAATTTAATCTATCTACTAAAGGTATATGAAATGGTAAATTAATAGGTAACATGAAGGTAACACAATTTTAAATATTATAAACGCAAAAGTGTGGATACGCAATTCTTTGAAACTACGAGTATCAGTGGGATTTTAAAATGTATTTGCATTTGGTAGCGTAATACTTTAACAAATTAATTAGCTAAGCGTGATATAAACTTGTGAGGTGAGTGTGGTGGCCTAGTTGTTAAGGTACCTGCACCTCGTGTACGAGTATGCGAGTTCGAAATGGCAAATAACAATCTGATTTATATTCATAATTATGTACTTTCTAAGTATATCTGACTAACTGAATAACAGTGAAGGAAAACATCGTGAGAAAATCTGGATTAAAATAAAGTCTGAAATGCAGTTTGAGCATGCTCATGCCTTCTCTGTAGAAGAGGCCTCTACACAAGAGTGAGATATGATGTGCTGAGCAACACAAAAATAAGAGCGTGTGAAATCGCGAGGGGTCTGCCTTGTAGTAGTACCTATAGCACTAAACAAAAGACAATATTATTGCTACCTCCTGAGGTGAAATTTAGAATATAGTAGCACTTGCTGCTAGTAATTTTCTGCAGCTATCCTAAGAAAACAGTCGGCTTAGGCCCACGGTAGTTATTTCTCCACTAATATTATGAAAAAGGCATTTGTTTTGATATAGTAACGAGATCGCCCACTCCTGCCCGGCTAATATTATTAAATAAAATTTGACACAGTTTTCAAAGTTCACCTAACTTTACTGCCTCGAGCTGAGCATGAGATTCTTGGGTTCGATTCCCGTATCAGGCAGTGTAGTGGAAGGTGTCAGTAGCAGCCTAGACTTGGCTTAAATACATTAAAGACAGAAGAATATTTGGAAGTTGATCATCTTCTTTAAACGAGTCATGTATGTTTTTTAATAACAACATTTGGTTTTAACATACTTAACAACAATCGACAGTATCTTTGGAGATAGAGAGAGAGTTATCGGCAAGATCTTTTTAAGTACAACATTTGGTTCGAAAATATTTAACGTCAATAGATAGTATTTTGTCAGTTGTAAAGTAAAATGGGCTATATTTTAAAGTAATATCTTTAACATCGAGAATAAAGTAAGAAATACCCATCCTCTAGAAATGGCGTAATGACTCTCTAAGTCAAAAAACCTGGTTACACTGACTTTCACGCTTAGCATTAAATTGTTATTTCAATCCACACAAACACATTACCTATTCCAAAGTAATGCAATACTTTGCTTTCAATATCAGTAGTGGCTATCCGACACCGAGTCGGATAGACACTCCAACTTACCCGCCTCCCCAAAGCTGCACCAACTTACCCGTACCTATCAAACGTATCCGGAATATTTGTTTAAATCCAATATAGAGTTGTTGTTTAGTTACCAATGGAGTCTCCAGGATAATCTCGGTAAATCTGTTGGAAGCCGCTAAGCCGGTCAGATGTGATATTGTAAGACTTCACACTGTATACACCACGTTTTGCTTCAACCTGTATTATTGTACGATGAGGTTTTTGTGAAAGGATTTTTTGGAGTTGTACAATAAAATATAGGATTAATTGTGCAATGGCAACACCAACAACTTCTGGCTACGTAATACCTATTTGGAATTAAGTCACTACAGAGGGAAGGGAAAAATTGCAAGAGCTGTTGCTGAGCATGAAGGAGTCGGTTGGATTCCCGGGTTAAGCAGTGTAATTAATTTTTCAATCGACTTCAAAAAGATGAGGTTCTGTATTCGGCTCGTGTGTTTGCATGTAATTTCATGTCCGCGATTTTTCTTTTTAGGAATTCTCTAGATTTTGACTACTAGGTGATAAAAGGACCATTCTCGATTTCGTATAACTAAAATATTTCTGGATAATACACATAGGTATTCATCTGCCTAGCCTTTTCCCAACTATGTTGGGGTCGGCTATTATATCATATAATGAAACTTCCTATGATTTTCTCGATTTTCATTCTTTGTGGGTTCCGAAACATAAGAACAAATAAAGGTAGTCAGTGACTTAGTGCTTTTTTGCTTGCACTCGCCTACTAAGCGTTAACACCATGTATGTGGACACTTACTACACCACAGAGTAGCTAAGCCTAGTCAGTAGGCAAACAGAATGTCGGCTTTGCTGTTACAAAACGTATGTCACAGAATAAAAGAGTTGCAACAGGGTGCCGTAAATCTGACTGGCTGAAAGCGCTAGTTCCACAGTATTGAAAAAAAAAATGGTCACAGTGCCAGAAAATAAGAGAAAAAATCCTTTTCCCTTAACAAACTAATTAACAACGTCAGTTTAATTAGCTTATAGCTATACTATATAATATCTCATAAAACCTGTTTATGAGATATTATATAGTATAGTTATATAGCATAGTATTTTGTTCAAGTTATGAATACGAATATACCTTAAAAAAACACTCACCATAGAGGCTGAAAAAAAAACCATTTTTTTTAAATAATAATGCCTAGTTTTAATAAACAAATGTATATATTTATTTATTCAAAATAGGCTGAAAATCAGCAAAAAAAGCAAATATAATTAGCAATAAATAGCATTGTATTAGTTGTTTTAATAAATAGAAATATACTTTCTTTACCATACAAAAGCAAATTATACTTTCTTTATAAATATAGCCTTTAAAACTCATGGCCATGACCTCTACAGTCATATTTACACAAAAATTACACCTCGTACACTCATCAGTGTTGTCAGAATAGATCACTCTATGTCTGAACAAAACATAGGCGTGCAATTTGTTGGTTACGAGCTGAATGATTGACCAACTCCATTTTACTTTATTTTCATACTAAAATCCGACCGAAAACAAAACTACGGCATACATAAAAAGTTTGTACAAAATTACGAATATAGTCGGATATTCGAGGATAAAAGTTCTGAAAATAAATTGGTGTTTCCATGCGTTATATGAGGAGCTAGTTTCAGACGTAAAAGTAGGTACTGTAAAAATATTTCGGAGAATCCAGTAGCGATGTTTTGTTTAAGATAAAATGCCAGTCTTTTGAACGCATCGCCAGTCGACTGGGATGAAGAAAAATATTTAATGCTTTTTCAGTATATCTAAAGTTTTATGAATAAAATAATGAACTATTTTTTGTTGAATAAATTTTTAAATATATACTTTCTTACAAAATAAAACAAAACATAACCATTTGCCATTTAAATAAGTATAAATAAATTAAAGTATACTCGTACATCTGTTTTAAGATAAGATAAGATACTTTTTTTGTTTATTTTTTTTTTTGATACTTGTTTTGCCCGAGTTCTTACTAATATTTTAAATCCGCAAGCAACTCTGATGTGTCGTAGTGGCCTAGTAGTTAAGGCACCTGTCTCTAGTATACGAGTGTACGGGTTCGAAACCAGGCAAGTACCAATGTTACTTTTTTGAAATACTTTCTAAGTATAACTTAGGCGTCACTGACTCACGGTGAAGGAAAAACATCGTAAGGACTTAAAAAGTCTGAAATAAACAATCCATCTCGAGCAAGCGGGATGATCAATGCTCATGACTTCTCTGCATGAGTAGAGGCCTGTGCCCAGCAAAGGCTGATGATGAAGCAACTCTTTTAGTTACACTTTCACGGGGAAACGGCGTTACCGATTGAGATGAAATTTGGTATAGAAATAGTTTAAACCCTGGGGAAAGACATAGGGTATCATCAGGGTTTTTATCAGGGGTTTTATCTGGGTATAGGAAGTAGTTCTCTCCATATAGAAAACAGACAGTTTTTAATAAAACGTGTACAATCTAAAGTTTGTAACTTGTTGTTTTTAATTGAGCGTCCAACAGTCGCGACGCCAAATGATTTTCACACAGCAATGTTCGTAGAATTTTTGGCCCTAAAACTTTTTGTTGCATGTGCTTGCCAAAGTCTGGCATTTGTTTGCTCACAATTCTAGCGAGGTTGACTTTATTGTAAACTGGAGAGAGCAACTGCTATATTTCAAATATTATATTGGCAACGTTGCTAATATTTATTTGAAATGGCAAATATTTTCACGCCGCCGCTGCCGTATCGTCTAGTCTAGAATACAGTATCTTGCAAGCGAATTGAATACATTCGTTGTCGAAATAAGAAAATAGACTATTCTATTATTTTATTGATATTTTATGTAGATATAAAATCCTAACTAATATTATTTTTGTTGTTATGATTTAGTATGAAGATAAATGGAACCCTGGAGACAGTTATATACTACTTATCCTGGTGCGTTAAGTAGTCCCTTAACCCGGATAACACTGCAGGAAACGAAGTGTACACTATGTATGTACCTCACACACTCTATACACAAACCACGTACACTAAAACTCGAAAGTATATAGGAAACACGCTTCAAATAAATGGTGGCAATAAGATTGTTCACCTCCAATCTTTGTATCACAGGCCTATATGTCTTCTGTAATGCCCAATATGTCTTCCTGGGAACTTGGCTCGACTTCCTTTAATGATACGATGTAGCATCACTCGTTACAGCATTGTTCGAGCGTGTGCGGAATTCCGATTACTTTGACAAAAGACGCGAGGATGTCACACTCTTCGGCTGGGAGACTGGGAGAGTGGCTATTATTGTCTAGTTTATTGTTAGCTATTTATAATTCTTTGATGGCACTTTTGGCGTAATGAGTTTGCAATCGGCAGGTGGGTTTCGATTCTCATTGGACGACTAAAACTGTTACGGTTGTGTGGGTGATATTTGATTGTTAAATGAGAAAATCTGAGTATTAAATAAGTATTTTTACAAAAATTATTCCGTAATTATTAATTTATTCGATGTTTTTTTTTAAAAGAATATGCCATCTTAAATTGCTTTAAAACTCACACAGAATTTACTTAAGTATTAGTTAATTTTTAATTTCATATTTATATTTAATATTTTTTATTTGATTGTCTTAATTTTTTTATTTGTGTCTTATTTTAAAATGTGCAATAATATTTAATTTCATTTTCTCTAATATCTATATAAATATTACGGTGAATTTATATTGAAATTGAATTTAAAATCATGAACTAAAAATCTAAATTATACGAATAAAACAATATACATACGTCGAGTTCCATTGTGCTTCTGTAGGCAAAAGCTGTATTATACGGTTGCTAGTATAAGCAAGCAATACTACTAACATTAAGAAGAAATGGCTTCCTAGTCCACTTACGAGCAATGCGGTGAACTGTTCCCCTTCGAATGGCGCTCGAGTAAATATTATAAATTGTAGGATTGCTGTTTCTGTGTGTATGTGTTTAAAAGCAGGATGTACACTTCCTGCTGACTATAACGGGAACACTATGACCTTACAATATTTTTAGGGGGTGGTGGGGTAAAAAGCTCCGTTTAGCAATGAATGCTTGACCATAGTTTACTAGTATCTATTTATTTATTTATTTTACATATATTTACATTTTTAAATATTAAATTATAAATATATATAAAAAAACATTTAAAAATATAAAAATAGTACACCACCGGCAACGGGAACATGGTCCAAGCTACCGGCGGTCAGGACCCCAGAGAGAGAAACCTCCTGACTATGCGTGCCGTATCCAGTAATACCGCTTTCTGTATCAAGCGCTTGATCCAACCATCTAACGAGAGCCTCTTTAGATGTAGATCGAGGCTCTTGGCTATCAAACCATTGGCTGAAACGACTATCGGCACAATGACTGCAGAGTCCACATGCCACATGTCAACAACCTCGTGAGCCAAATCAAGATATTTAATTTCTTTTTCTTTTTCAGCTTTCACGAGGTTCTCATCATGGGGCACAGTGATGTCAACAATCTATTTATTTATTAATTTAATTTATCCCATCGGGACTGAGGACTACTTTATATATTTGATACCGGTCATACTAATGGTAAAATCTTCTTAAGTCTGATGGCTAACCATTCTAAATATCAATACTACGTATTAAAATATATTTAGTGATTTGTCTATAAGTCTGGAAGTTGACCCCAACTGAATATAAGGATAAAACAAGAAGAAAAAAATAATACACTTGTCCACTTAGAAATCATGCTGACAGTCATAAATTATACGTTAACGCAACAAAACAAAGGGAAATAATCCAAACAATATACACAAAATAGGTGCAAATAAGTCTTAGAAGTCGCATTGTCGTTTAAAAAATAAATTTAAATATTCGAATTAGATAAGAAAAATCTCTACGTCATTCAGTCAACGATTCACGAATCGGCTTCTCGACGGGGACGCCCGAAGATTCCCGAGGGGTTCGGGCGCCGCGCCGTCGCAACTGCAACCGCCACAGAACAAATTCAATTTTGTTCGTTGTCGTATTTGCCCAGTCCATTTTGGTATTGCCAGATAGTCAAGACTGATAGGAGCGAAGTAGATTTATTCTGCGACACAAAGAGATTTTTCGCAATGGTTTTTAAGTAAGGCGTTTTATTTCAAGACATCTAGCCTAGGGAGCACTCTAGGTAATCTATGTGTATAGGCTGCGCTTTTAGAAACTGGTTTTTCTATACATGAGTGAGCACTTTGCTGGAAGAGTCTATCAGGGGAGTATAATGCTGGAATCAAATGCAAAACTTATTCTATGTTGGGTATTGTCGTTTTTAGAATGGGAGCTTTACTGCTGTCTTGGGATGTTTTACAAATAACGCTTTACTTTAACTGAGCGATGCAACATCTAATGTTTTTCTAAAGAAATAATGTATTTTTCATGGTTTGCTTTTTTATATTACGATATGATTGGTTTATTTTTCGTAGCTAAGATAATCTTCGGTATTAGGTTGATCCCCTTATCATAGTATTTTTAATAAATACGGGTATGCGTTTACAGTTTATAGTTTGGCGTTTTTATAAAAACGATAACATCTACGAGGTCCAATTGTATTTTCAAACCATCCAGAGACCCATCCCCCACTTACAGTGTCTTAATTTTGGCATTTTTATAAAAACGTCTACATCTTTAGGGTCCATTTATATTTTCAAACCATCCAGGGACCCATCACCTACACCCCCACTCAAATATACACACAAAATTTTATCCCAATCGGTCAAGTCATTTAGGAGTAAGGTGGCAAACATACTTACAGAATAATTATAATATAGAGGAATTACAAAGATCACAACAAAAAAATCCAATTGTATATAAATAACGTCCACCGTAGCTGCAAGTCGCTTTGTGGTTGCATTAAAAATAAATAGAAAAGAAATCAGTCGACATCTGCAAATAAGGAAATTATGAAACCACAGCAAAACGCCGGCGTTCACCCTTTGTTTTCTTCAACACCTTTTATTCAACGTTCCGGGATTTTTAATCAAAATCTCATATTTTATTTTTGGATTCTGTTTTTAATTGAGTTTTTGCTATTAAGATGTGTCAAAGGAGCTGAATTTAAAATATTTTGCTGATTTATTTATTTATTATACATAAAAAATGCAAATCTTAATTATTTAAATTACAAATGCGAATGTCAGTTCGTTTGTTACGCTTTGGTGGTAAGGAGTGAGTAGGAACCCTATTTTCGGATGGGAAATCATCAAATGATTCCTCCCACCATGGTTGGGGCGGCAGGGAGTGTTCGACTCTTACTGACTACCATCAATGTTCCTTCCTCAGCCCTTTTCTATTCCGATGGCGCGGTAACTCTTTCGAACATCCTGCAGCCCCTGCAGGAACCTAAAAGTGCTGTAATGTATTTATTTCTTCAATTGGTTGTACAAAAAAAAACAAATTATATTCTACAATATTTTACTAAGAAAATATTAGCACAAATTCAGAAGCAGACAAATCAATAAATGCGAGTCTTGATCCGAACACAACATCAGGAATTCTGAGAGAATTCAGTAATACTCTAGCCAGTGTCCCCATTCGACCGTGAATACAGGCCACAGAGTGGTATGAACAGCACCCACAGTTGCACGATTGAGAGATTGAATTGCCCTTTCACTATTTAGGCTTATTTCTGTGTGTATAGTACTGAACTAGTTCTTTGCCCGTAAGTTCACGTGAGTAAAGGCTTTTGAAAAAAAAAAAATATTTCTGAACACGCATTAAAAGCACGTTTTTTCCATATAATGCCTTGCTGTTCCCAAATGGCACAGAATGAATTTTTGTTTTCATTTGACAAATAATAATAATATTTCATATTTATATTTAAGTTGTGATGGCCTAGTGGGTAAGGCACCTGCCTCTCGTGTACGAGTGTGCGGGTTCGAAACCTGGCAAGTACCAATGTGACTTTTCTAAAGTCACATGTACTTTCTAAGTATCTAGACACCACTGACTAACGGTGAAGGAAAACGTCGTGAGGAAACCTGGACTTAAGTCTGAAATCGCCAATCCGCCTTGAGCAAGCGTGGCGATCAATGCTCATGCCTTCTCTGTATGAGAAGAGGCCAGTGCCCAGCAGTGGGACAATATATACGCTGATGATGATGATGAATAATATTTAAGGTAGGTAGGATTCAAGTTTTTTTTTTCATGAATTTAACCTAATTTATGAAAAATACATATCTACGTAGCTCATTAAACCATACGTATATATAGGTAGAAGAAGAATAGTAAAAGAATTTTCTAGAATCATTAAAAACCAAAAAACCTCATGTATTCCTGTATTAGATTCTAAATATAAATTGATACAATAACAGACGAGACATATTCAGTATCCAGTTACTAATTCGCATCAACGTCGGTGATAATCAGTGCGATGGGATTACAACGTCACTGTCCACTCACGCCGTCCAATTTAGGTTAACAGACAGACCGACAGCTACATATAATTAACAAGCACTTGATGTTACGTTAAGGTGCCTTGGAACTGGATGGAATAGTTTATCTCAAGACTATCCAACTACCTACCAAAGTTATAAATGCGTAAGTTTGTGAGAATTGTTACCATTTCACACAAAAAGCTACTGAATAGATTTGGATGAAATTTGGTACAAACATACAGTCGATTGCAAAATAAAAATATGGTTACTTAGGGCGCCTTCAAATTAGCCGCCAAGTGTCGCGCGGAGGCAGCGCGTCTGCAGCGCTGCGGTCGCGCTGCCGTCACTAGGTTTGAGAATGGTAGTGTTGTATTTTAGTTTTACGATGGACTCAGATGAAGAAACACTGCTACATATATATTACATATTTCTTCCCAAGCCTTTTTCTTTTCGATTTTATTGCTGTACTTATCGGACCTCGAATCCCATATCACTGGGCGACTTTCAACTTCATCGATAAATTCTTCAACCTGATTTTCGTTCATGTTTAGACTTGAACAATAAATACACACCGCTCTTTGTTACCATCAAAAAGAAAAAGGATTTTGAACAAAAGACAAAAAAAAGACTTAGAAATTTTGTATAACTCAAGAAACTGAATTTTATTAAGTGAAAGATTACAGTGACAAAAAATTTCGAATATTGTATCGTACAAAAAATACATGCGCACCATCACTAGTCGACCGATGAACTGAGGCGCGGCCGCAGCGCGGGTGTAGCGCTGCAATCGCGCGATTTTATTTGTATGGATTTACAAAGTAGCGCGACCGTAGCGCTGCAGACGCGCTGCCTCCGCGCGACACTTGGCGGCTAATTTGAAGGCGCCTTTATACGTGAAACGGGAGAACTGTCATCCAAGATCTGTCATAGTGGATAAAATGGAATAATTTTGATATTATTTTATATTTTTCGTATATATCTATATATTGATGCTAAAAAAAATTACTAAAGGTATGCTAATATTGATTTATCATGTTTTGTGATATTCGTAAAAGTATAAAATATAAGTGATAAAAAGTTAGGTGCAACCTGCTGATAGTTTATAACCTTAATTCACACAAATTAAGATAAACTATAAATATAAAATATAAATAGCTAGAAATAATTTTCATGTAGATGGGAGGGATATCATCAAATGACTCCTCCCGCTATAGGCGGATTGGGAGGGAGTATCATATATATTCTTACTGACTAAATCCCATCTATGTTTCTTTCTTCGCCCTGTGTTTTCTGGGGTCGCGGTAATTCTTTCGAACATCCCACAGCCCCCACAGGCTATGTCCCTGGTGGATGACACCATCACTTATGCTGACATCTCTTTGAGGCGTGCGTGGAACACAAACGCGCCATCAACATGGGCCTAATCTTTACCGGACGTTAACCCATAGTTACCTAACGGTCCGCAGACCCGCGGCTACGGTGGTCGGGAGTCGTCTCGCGCGGGGCGTAAGGTTAGCGGCACGCGCCCTGCCACCTCTTATCAGCATGACTGCTTCACAGAAGGTGGTGATAGTTCCCAAGTCCCTCTCGGTCCGGACCATGGCTTGAACCAGGAATAGCTGGTAGTCTAATATAATAATATGGACTATAATATAGATAGTTAACTAACATATATGTATAACGTAGACTATTTGTATTCTATTACCGTCTCTTAGACTTAAGTCGACGTCTTCAACCTTTTCAAAACTTACGTGACCAAAGACTTGTATAAAAGCTAATACATTTAACAAACACGGTAAACTGACCGTCTATTTTAAACGACTCTCAATAAAATCTCTAAGCAGAGAAACAAACAAAATAATCGCACAGTCTCATCCAACTTCCCTGTACCAATTAAAAACTTCATCAGGATTAAACTGTGAAAGGAATTTTCCAATAGAAATTGTACACAGTTAATGTTGGCCCCATTGAAATCCTATCATGAGTGTGTTTATCTGAACCTTCGAGCTTCTAATCCTAGATCGCTGTTTGCGCCATATAGGCGAGATAACGAGAGAGCTTATGTAAAAGAGATTAAAATTACAGTGGTCGAATGAGCCTTGTAATACACAGTAAGGTATGTTTTTGTGAGGAGCTCGTTGTTAGGTAACAGCCGTGCGAATCGATAGATTACAAAATATTAAGCTACGTTAGCTGCGGCCAGTCCGTGGATGGGTGACCGTTTTCTTAACATAGCGAGACCACTCTGTTCCTGGGAGAGCACATCATGCTGTAGGTCCCCCGCCTGATCTCTGCCCGGTCATGTCGGATTAACGGTCTTTCTCTCTACCAAACCTAGGTAAACCTAGGTCTTTCTCTCTGAAACCTGTGAGGTTTCAACCAAATTCATTGAGTAGTTTGTAGTATGTTCACTATATATATTAATAATAATATAATAATTTAAAAGATTTGTACAACTAATTCAGAAGTAAATAAACAATAATATTTTTTCTACCTACAACCTTGCCTTAAAAATAGTATTCATTAATTCATCTGGCCCTGAGTGTATGAAAATGAGTTGGTCACGCAATGTAGGCCACGTTTTAAATGGTTGCATTAAATAAAAACACGATACGGACAATGCCATCGCATTTGTATCGTACGCACAATTAAACTGTCACTGGCGTGCACAGATCCAACAAATAGCGATTCTGTAGTATATTATATAGTTTTAAAATAATGTAGGTATACAGAAACATTGGTGATCTTATAGGAAAATTATCTATCTATCTATCGATATAAATAAAATGGAATGTTGGTCCTCTATGGGCTCCGAAACCATTCAACTGGTTATAATAAAACTTTGTTGGATTCTTTGGTTTACTCCCGCAAAGTTCCCCGGCCCAAAAAAAATGTGGCATTGCACGCAATGCAAAAGTGAGTTTGTTTGTAAACCCGATTGAGATGAAAGCTATGAAGATAACTTAAACGCTGGGGAAGGTTAATACTTTTTATCCGGGAGTGTCAAACAGTTCCTGCAAGCGAGAGAAGCCACGCGCCATAGCTAGTATAATGTATTGAATCTAGCTGATTCCTGCGGAGAGCTTAAAAAATAGACATTCAGACCGACTGAAAAACAGACGGTGTTATTTTCCCATTTTTATTCAGGACAAGGTATAGTTTTGTTATAACTTTTAACTATATTTTTTAAACAAAATATAATTATATTTTACCTACGTTAAATATTTCTACAAATTGCCAGATAGCTCAGAGTAATTATTAACTTTTATTAAAAGGTAAAGACACGATGTCTGAGATGCACAAAGCTTATGAACTTCCTAAAAATAATTAAAAATTGAAATCTATTATCATCTTTCCTTGACGTCTTTTCCATTAATTATGAAAAATGGAAAAATAACTCAATTTCATTAATTTTCATGTTCCTTTTGATACTGGGGAATAAGTGGCTTAAGGTAATTGTGTGTCTTTCAAAGTAGAACGAACGCACTAATGTAATCGTAAAGTTAATTTAAGCGATTTTCGAATAATAAATACCATCATACCAAATTAAATTGTATGTTTAATGTGCATAAATTACAATTTGCAGCATCCAAAGATATGATAAAATTCATCAATTTAAATAAATATTACATTAGTAGCAAGAATATTCCATTCGAAAATAGTTTTCGATACGAATACTTTTTCGAAACTGATTCGTGCCAGGCCTATAATAGATACCCGTTTGAAACAAAAATCTGTGGTAGGTAGAAGGTAAATTAAGGTAATTTTTAAAATACGGCTCTTACGAAACGTGGTTTATTTTAAGTTCAATACTGAACCTGACGTTTAAGTCTTTGTTTTTAAACTTTATTTTGCAAATAGTTTGCAAATTAAAGTTCTAATTAAATATAATTAAAATTAAAAAAAATATATTTTAAGGAAACATTAATTTAATAACAAATTAACTTTCGTTCATTATGCTACCCACTGTTGCACTGATTTAATATTATGCCTTCTCTGTTAGCGGAATTCTTGGTTGAAACAATGTAGAATGCGTTTGTAGTAATTAATTTCGTGCTACAATACAGTTAGAAGCGTCTGTAATTATGGAATATTATAACCTAATTAGAACGAAAATTAATTAATGTTTCATTAAATTTCTTCCAGGAAAATATTTTTGTGTTCCTTTAAAATCTGTTGTTTAAAAATATATTAAAAGTATCTGATAAATATCATTATTTTATATAGTCATAGTCGTCTGAAATAAATACATTTTATTTATTACTACCTTTGTTGGCTTCGCCCGTGTGGGATATCATATTCGAATTAAAGATGACAGAGTTTCATACAAACTTTGCTCCCTTTTTCACTTTCTTAAGGGTAGAATTTCAAAAAATCCTTTCTTATTGGATGCTTACGTTATACAAAGAAAACGCACTCTAAGTTTTAATCTCCAAGTTTCGTCCAAGTCTCTACGATCAGCGGTTTAGGCTGTGCGTTGATCCGTCAGTCATTCAGGACAAAGCATTTTATATGTAAAGAATGAGTACTTTGGACAATGTACTATAATGTGATTAATCAACTGGAAAATATTATACACTCCATGATACTGTCTCGTGACTTATTTGGTAAATGAAGTAGTCATCTTGCCTGAGGAATCTCGACCGCTAGGCCAAGTTGACGCCATTTAATATAATGAGTTTAATTTATTGGTCAACCCGACTGACCGACGGTGAAAACAATTAACATCTGTACAGTCAAGTATTATCTTATAAAAAAATTTTCATAATTAAATGGCTCGAGATATTTTCATAATTAAGTTGAACATCGTCATCATTATTATCGGCCTATAGGCCATTGTCCCACTTCTGGGCTTGATATTAATCACCACGCTTGCTCGAAGGGAATTGACAATTCTTTAGGTCCAGGTTACTTCACAATGTTAGTCAGTGACGTATAAGATATACTTAGAAAGTATATATATGATTTTAAAAAAGTGACATTGATACTTGCCAGGTTTTGATCCGCACACTCTTACACGAGATGATTGTACCTTAACCACTAAGCCTTCACGAATTTCTTCGTTGAACGCAAAAAGTAAATCGTAGAAGTCATTATAAGGTAACTGAAAAGGTAATATTGTCAGTTAAATTATTAACGATACTCAACTCATTGACAATTTTTAAAGTCACTTTAGAATTGAATATGTTTTAATACGAAATAGAACAGCTGAATTACGTAATTAAATATTTCAATAATTAAAATATACACTTCATTGCTTAACTCTTTATTTTGACGTAGGACAAAGAAATTGAGCTAATTAATAAAAATAGTTTAAACCTTTAACTGTCTTTAAGAACTTTAATAAGATTCTCAGTAACATTTTTGTTCAGATGTTTTGAGATAAAAAGGGTTTGATTTTATTGTAATGATAAATACAATTAATCTAATTAAATTTGAAGACTATTCTTCTATTCATTGAAGAATTATTTAATTACGTTCAATAGAGCACTGTTGGATTAAATATCTATAATTTGCACATCCAACTATAGTGTAATTCTGTTATTTGAAGGTTTGACAGACACTCCAGATTACCTTTTACAACATAAATAATCGTCAATCAAGCCAGATTAATTGAAGTGTTTTCTGATTACAAAAAAACCTTTAGTAAAAAAATAGAAGCGTGGAGACGATCATAATCTACTTTTTATACAGGTTCATGTGGTGTATCACTAAAAAGTAGTAGGCGAAGTGTAAGGTTAAACATATTTTGGCAATTATTAAACTACTCTAGTTAAATGTAATATCTACAACAATATTACAAAAAAGCCAAGTCAAACAACATGATAAATATGTGTTAATTTTGATTGTGACTTATTTTAATTTCTATCTTTATCTCACGTTCGGTGAACTCACCTTAAATTTTTTAAGTAGGTACCCAATCAACAAATAAGTCATGCATGATGTGCTTACCTATTGTTGTTGAGCTAAATAAAAGAAATAAAAATAAAACAGAACAGTCCAGAGATAGCATTTCTTACAGAATTCTATCGTTTTAGTAAAATCACTAGAAAAAAAAAAGATAAAAACAACAAAGTCGTTTTAAAAAGCTATGTATAAATTCACTATTAAATAGAGCTTTTATTCGGTCATTGTATAATATTTCAAGGAAATCAGGGCAGGTCTCTCCGATCCCACATTCGCAGTGAAAGGTTAAGATAACAGAAGTTCCTTACAACTCGAAACACCTACAGGCTTGGAACAACTTGTTCAGATAGTAGACTTCGCAACAAGTCGCTTCTAAACAATAAATTAAACAGAAACTTTAATAGATGAATTTTGATCGTGAAATAATTTTCGAAATAATTTGTGTACCTATTCATTTTACAAACGATAAAACTTCAAGTCTGTTTATCCAAAGGCTTACCTTTAGAGTTAAGTATCACTACATAGTATAAAACGAAGTTGCTTCCCGCTGTCTATCGATATATAGATAGAGTGATTCAAGAGGAAGGTATAAGTATACGATTTGTCAAGTTTTTGTATCCATTGGCTAAAGTATCGCGGGCGACGCCGCTGGCGAAAAGATAGTACAGTATAAGTTACATAATCATTATCAGTCTATTTAATATTGTAAGGGCCAAGCTCACCGACAGATGGTTTCGTAATCGGCTCGTTAAACAAAAACGTTTTTTAACTAAGAAGCGAGAATTTCAGCGTTACCTACCTTTATTTGAACTCGGGTTGGTAATCGACTGTTTTGGGAATAAAAAGCAAAAAAAATAGTGTTACTTTTTTCCTCTAAAAAGTTTATTTTTTAGTTTTGCCTGTTACCATCACGCATAAGCGAGTTAAACTACATCATATCTAATGGGTAATTTTATCCCTTTGTATATTAATCTTCTATTCTATCTTTTTACTTATCATTTATTTACACAATCTTCTCAGAGAAACAAGACTGTATCTAAGAAGTCAGCGATTCCATTCGTTTACGTTACATTAGATTAAACAATTGCTGCACTCGCACTAAAATGCAAGGAAACCTCAAACGCATCAGCTCCTACATAGAACACACGCGACGCCGCCATCAGGGTTTATTAAATCGCATAGCGACGGCGAAGCGTAGACGCGCTTACAGCAAATACTGAGCGCTTAATTTCTACGGATTTGTTGAGAAACGAACACGGGAATCGTGTGTGAACCCCACAGCGCGCTACTATTAGTTTTCGAGGTTCCGCAAATGAAGCGTTTAATGATGTTTTTGTGTAATTTAAATGTATGCGAAGATATTATATGTGAGAGTATGTACATTATGACTGTATTTAAGAAGTGCAAAATATTGACCGTTTTTTCGTCCTCTAAGCCTCTTTTAACTATGGAACTGTTTTGTTTCTGTTAAATTTCAGTTTGACTTGGCAGATAAAGACATAATAGTTCGATGGCTAAAAGAAGCTTACAATACAAATGGCGTAATAATAATCAGGCGGTGATTGTTTAATTGTTATTTTTGTCTAGTTGTATAGAAACTTTTTAGCAAAGTACATATGCGAACTTGCAGACATCAAACTAGAATTATAAATGTTAAAGTTTGTGAGGATTTATATATGTATGTTTGTTACATTTTACGGCAAAATGGATGAACCAATTTGAATGAAATTTGCTATAAAGATAGATGAGAGCTTGGAAACGATTATAGGCTACTTCTTATCCTGATCTGATGAAACCGCGGAAAACAGCTTGAGTTGAATTATTTATGAAATTTAAGTACACACACATCAATAACAGAAAATCATAACCCTCCGTAGTTGGGTAAGTATTTTTGCAAAAACTCGTCTACCAGAAGAATAAAAAGTATTTACTAAATAACTGTACCTCTTTGCGTTATATTACGTGTTTTGCGTTCAAATATTTATCACAATTGAGTCAATGTTTTAGTAGATAATTCATCAAAGTCAAACACTTATACTTTGAATTTTAACTAAGTAGAAGAAAATAGATGTAAACATCAGCAAAACAGAATACGTAAAACACCGGTCTTTATATTTTACGCGTTCAAAAACACATTTTCTGTCACTAGTACCCGTAGTAGTGTCAGTTGTACAGCACCGAGCATTGTATGAGCTCAACCATCTGTGTATTTCGTACCTTTTGACTTGCAACCTTATTGGCGTGGCGCGTTTGTATAAAATGTTTATACCATTCTATTTTACAATACAGTATTGTTTTTAGAAAATTCCATGGCATGTTACGTTTTATGGGCACACAGGGAAAATATATTTTTGACTTTGTTTCAACACCAACAGCTGTGGGTTTAAATTTTGAATGGTCATTCGAATGCCTATGTATTTTATAACTTTTAAGACGACGACTACCGCCAATGACCTTGAGCAAATGGGCGGAGCTTGAGCTTCCCCCCCGCGACCCCGCAATGCACACCGCACGGTTGTCATTTTATATTTTGAAGAACTTTGACGGGTGACCATAATATTATGTAGAGATTCTAAGGACAGTCGCATATTGTATTTTGATATGCATGTCTAAGATATAAAAATCGAAATCTGTCTGAGTAATACTTCGAAACACTAATTTTAAATTTCCAACTCCCACTGCATATCTACTTCGTTTGCCAGGAAAGCAAAAATATTTTCAATTTCTTTAATCTGCAAAACATGTTTATCGATCTAAATTGTTACAAATTTCAAGAAAAAATTCTGACAACTAGCATTTTTGAATTAATCCGCTGTGAAAGATGGACAGACAGACAGACAAAATCGCACCATAGGAGTTAATTTTTAGGCCATATTGGTGTCCACTTTGAGCTTTTCTAACAGAAATGCACGCAAGATTTTTCATATTTGCATTTTACGACATCTGCTGCTTCTCAAATAACTTCAGCTCATCTTCACTCGTATAGGAAAATCGTATTAGTTTTGTAAGGAGAGCCTGGAAGCCAGTTAATTAGTCCGACATTTCTGATCCATCTGTAGTGTCCGACCAAACCTTTGGCATCAGCTTTGGCCAAACCATCAGCTTTGGTTAAAATTGGCCTAAGTTTTGAAAGCAACAGAACCGAAATTGAATAATCTATTACGTTTAAAGACCTAAAAGTGAGTGAGACTGTATTACAAATGATGTTAATATTTTAAATAAGCTGCAGGTAGTTTTATTTATATATTATTAAGTTGATACACCGAACATGTTAGTAAAAAGTCATTGTGGCTTCTTTGCTAAGGCACCTGCATCTCATTTATGAGTATGCAGATTCGAACTTCGAAACCTAGTAATTACGAATCTGACTATTCCAAAGTTTTACTTGCACTTTTTTTAGTATAACTTAGACACCATTGACTAACGGTGAAGGAAAACATCGTGAGGAAACCTGGACAACACGGTCTGAAATCACCAATCCACCTTGAATAAAAAACTTTTTACAAAAAAAAAAAAACCGACTTCCAAAAAAAACTGAAAAGTAAAAAATAATTTTTATTTAAACGCTTTACGACCAAAACATCGCTCTCGAAGTCGGTGTCTTGTAAGTTACTATTGTTAGTATTTCGCCACCGACTTCGAAAGCGATGTTTTGGTCGTAAAGCGTTTAAATAAAAATTATTTTTTACTTTTCAGTTTTTTTTGGAAGTCGGTTTTTTTTTTTTTTGTAAAAAGTTTTTTATTTTTTCGCTTTTCAGTGTCTCGGTCTTGCTATCTGAACAAAATAAACACACCACTTTTTTTTTAGGTTGTAATAAGCGTAAACAACCAAATCATCTAAGTATTTGGCATATCAGCAGGTAGAGATAAATCGTTATTTTTTATATATTTATAAAACGGCTGAACCGGTAGTGATAAAATTTATATGGGACCACTTCGGAAGTATCTCCTTTCGAACAAAAAAAGAATTTTCAAAATCGGTCCACAATTGGCGGAGTAATCGCGTAACAAACATACAAAAAAAAAAAAAAAAAAAAAACATACCGTCGAATTGAGAACCTCCTCCTTTTTTGAAGTCGGTTAAAAAGCGTGATAATTAATGCTAATGCATGTCTATGTCATACCCAAAAGTGGGATAGTAAAGATTCCGATTATGATCAGACATTTTACAATACTCTTTTTTTATAGCGTAAGCTTATTTTTTTTTCATATTCTGCATTTTTTTTCAAATTCGTCTCGTAGCAAAGAAACTCGAACCCAAATTCACGTGTTTAGAAAAATATTTTCATTGGTAAAAATTTAGAATAGCGCCACCTTGTTACCCATTGATAAACCGTTTTATTTACAAACCATTAAGTTTTGTTCTAAGATATCATCCCATGCCCCGACTTATAGCTACTATTTCTATAAATTCCAAACTATTAGGAAATATTACAACATAAAATGAAAGAATTTTAATTTTGACGACTATCTCCGACCTACATGTAAAATTTAAGTGAAGTATGCAATATTCTCGTTTTGAATACGCAAAGTATTAAAAGAAATACATATTTAAATCCTAAAGTACATTTAATTATTTAGTAAGTCAATAACAAAATATATTTGTCCTGCCAAATTTAGATACACACATTTTAGATTATGACAGATTATGGATGATTTGGTTTGAAAACACGTTATTCGCATCAAAAAAATATTTTATCCGCATGTAGTGCCTTTTCAATGTAATAATTATAATTCACCAGTCATCTTATCACAAATATAATAATTTATTTACATCGCAATGTGCTCGCTCTGAGTGACAGCGTCTACCCGTGACAGTGGTCACAGACGTACTGCCCCCGTCGCCCGGTGGAGCCCCTCCGTAATTTCAACTCAACGTTTTGACAAAAGCATAAAAATTGACGTAAATATACGATTAAAAAAATATATACGTATACAAAAAGACAGATAATTAACTTTTCTATAAAATGGTACAGGTTTCATTAAAATCCGCTTGATAAATTCTATGTAAAACTCAGTTTTTCTTCTGCGTTAGACCTAACTTTATGATTTTTTTATACAATGTTATAAATACATAATTAAAAAAACGGTATACGAAATTATCAAGCATATGCTCTAGTTTAGTATATATACTTTTCAAATCATGAAAGCAAGTCGTTAAAGCGTAATCATTAGCTTTAAAGGGGCCAAAGTCGTATATCGCCGCCTTAATAGACAAAAGTTCACACCAGGTGCAATATTTTGCATCATAAAATAGATGTGCTTTTGTTTCTGTTTGTTGTGGCAGAACTATGATGATAGTAAATATATGAACAGCTTAAAGCCAAGTTCATCGACATCTGGTTACGTAATCGGCACGTTAAACAAAAACGTATTTCATCTATGAAGCAAGAATTTTCGTGTTACCCACTTCTTGTTTAAACTCGCGTTGGTAATCGACTGTTTTAGGAATAAAAAGCTCAAATGATGGTGTTACTCTTCGAAACTTGGAAGTCTGAATTTACTGTAAACAGCTGTTTTAGTTGATCGGTGAACTTGAGCCTATGTAATTGTTTTACGGGTCGATAGATCAAGGTAAAACTGCGGTTGGTCTATGGATGGGTGACCATTTGTATCATACTGAGATTGCCATCCATATTTTAGAAATAGTATGAAGCTATTAAGACCTATGATTTATTGGTAGGTATTTGACTTGCCGTACCTACGGTAAGAGATAGGTATTGTTTAACCCAGTTCCTAAGTTGTTGAAGGTCAATTAGGTATACCCATGCTGGAAAAAGTGTGGCTTTACAAAGCAGTAGGAACATAATTGCGTATGTTATCAAATTTTAACTATAAAACACTAGCTTTTTCACGTGGTGTTACTCTACTAAATTACCCTATGTCTCCTCAGTTTTAAACATATCTCGACACTACATTTCATGTCAATCGGTTCAGCCGTTTTGCCGTGAAAGTGTGACAGATAGACAGAGTTATTTTCTCATTTACTATATTAGTAAAAATAACCAAACCATATTTTTTTTACTTTTACATTTTCCTAGCATCACTAAGAAAAAAAGTAAACAAATCACTCCATTAGGATTATTAAAGCGACAATTTATTTCACCATGACATCCAACATCCAACGTAGCTGAAGGAATGTTGAAACATTTAAACATTATTTTTTTCTCGAATGATCTGAGAGGAAATTACTTTGCCCGTTTTAGTGGCTATTTGACGGTCACCGTAGCGACTAGCGACTCCTTCATTTCCTGTCTTCAATATCGAGATCATTCTTTTGTGAAATATTTTGTTTATCTTTTTATTTAACGAAGTTGAAATATTATTTGAGTGTATGTGTTCTAAAGGGTGTCTTTTTTGAGATATTGATAATTATTCAATAAGTTACACATAAAGCCACACGAAATCATTAGGCCTCTATTCTTAAAGCGGTTTAAAATGGAAAAGTTTTTAGTTATTTAGTAACTACCTCATTAGTCTTTTGATTACAAGCGATATTGCGGTTCAGTCGTTTTCCATTAAAGATTGGCAGACAGACAGACAGAGTTAGGTGCTTCTTTTGTTTTTTTTAATAAAAGATTTGAGTGCGTTTGACTGCATCTCACCTGATATTATTATTTTGAATATTATTAATGCATTAATATGTCAAACATGGATCCACTTTTTTTTATTTGTTCTCAATTTGTTATATTAGTATTTTGTAACAACTGGTTCAGTGATTCTATCATCTGTTATTGTTGTTTCAAATGTCAATTGTTTGGAGCACATTTTATTATTAATACAAGTTGATTTTCGTAGTTTCATCCGCGTCTCGGGGAAATTAATTAGCGTACCAGGATAAAAAGTGACTTATAACAGTCTTCAGGGTTCCCTCTATTTCTATATGAATTTTCATCTAAAACAGTTCAAACATTTTAGCGTGAAAGCTTAAACCGATGAACATTGAAAACCGTAACCGTATGACGATTTTAAACAATTAAATATAGCAATAACATAATACTATTTCGAGTTGTGATCAGTTACCAAATTTGTGAGGTTCTGGCTGCCTATTACTGCCTTTTAGATGCACATGGCAACGAAACCAATTATTACAAAATTATTTTCAAAAAAAAGAGGTCTTATTTTTATTCAACCGACGTTAACTTAAAAGGAACAACAGCACACCGACACAACCGTTTCTAAAAATTCTTAGTACTTTTCAACAGACTTTGGCGAAAAATCGATCGTGTGCACTAAACCTTAACTGAAACTGAAGGTTTTAATTTCGGGCAACGATGCCGTAGTTCGGCGTGCGGCTTTACCTGTGCTGAGTTGCTTCGAATCATTTTGGTCGGAAGTATTGGAACTTTTAATTGGGCTTCTTTACCAAACCATGTTGTTTATCTACAATCTACATTGTAGGGTGGGTAAAGTGGTTTATTGGATTTTAGTTGCAGTTAAATATAACATATTCGCTGCAATCTCACTTTAACCGTATCTATATATATAAAAATGAAACCCGTTTTTCGTTGTCACGACATAGCATGAAAACGGCTTGACCGATTTGGCTGAAATTTAGTACGGAGATAGAGGGGACCCTGGAAAAGGTTTTAGGCTACATTTTATCCGGGTGCGTGAAGTAGTTCCCCCGGAACGCGGGTGAAACCGCGGGCAACAGCTAGTTGCTTATAAAGTCTATTTTAATCTGCTGCTTATCAACGGATTAGTAAAAATCTCACTCATAAATGCTGTTTAGCGTTAATCTGAACTTAAGTTAGTAGCTTAATCCTAGATTACGGCGTTAAATAAGGATTAGGTGAGATATGTTTAAACTTCAGATTACATATTTTTGGTAAGAGAACACGTACACGCTATTCTATGTCCTGAACCAGGTTTCAATCTTTTCCTCGGTTCTTTTCATCGGTTTAGGTGTTTACACTTCTTATGAAAATATTACATCAAATTTTTTGGTAAAGCAAAATTATTTTCCCGAGTATAAAAGTATGCCACAGAAACACTATCTGTAAGCTAAAACAAATCTATAATAATTTCCTTTAAATATCATCATGAAATGAAATCAACCAAAAACTATAAGCTACTTTGAAATCTAGATTTACAGTTGAACATTCTTTTCCAATAATATGAATTCAATAGGAACATTCATCCTGATTTTTTTTTGCAAACAATAATAGCCAAAGTCGTTAAACTGGAACGAATCAAAAGTATCCGAATATTGATGACTAAACTGGTGCAACTATTAACTAAACTTGTTGGACGAATTTGCATCGTGCGGGTGAACCTAACTTTGTTACTTCGCTACGATATGCTACGCTGCAGTCTACGTGCTACGCCGTAGTAGCATTCCTACGGCTACGGCGTAGCAACGTATGTGTGCGTTTAATACGTACAGTATCAATAATAATTGATTGCGTTTTGATTTACAAATCTAAAAAATCTTTAAAATTCAATCATAGTTTTTTCTACTAATATTATAAAAATAACAATGTGAACTTAATAAATGATGTATAATGTAATGTGAAAAAATATTCAGTGACTGTGACTAAATCAGGCAAAAAACAGATCAATAATTTAGTTATTTGGTACATAGATATTGTGTAGTTTGTAAGCTGTTTTGACATACATATCTTTATCCCTGATTCTAAAGTCCAAAAAATTGCTGGTAGTAGCTAATATTCTTCATATTTTTTTAATAATTAAAATTTAACTACTTCTTACACCAAGATTTCTTTAAAACCCCTTTAAAATATTTCCTCAAAATTATATAATATGAACACAAAGTCATTCTCATAAATAAAAGTAATGAAGCATGAAATAAAAATACTTCACGTAACATTTGTAGCACACAGAAAGACTGAAAGTTATACGGAACAGCTAAGACGCTTGGGCTTTGAGCAAACACCGACTCAGCTTCTTTGTAAAATTTAAGAAGATTCGCACGCCTACTATCTCATTCTTGTGCATACTGTTTGTATACCAACCGGTTGTTAGACCGTACTAACAGGTTAGCAGATTACCTGTAGTACTATACTAAAGCCAGCTTAGGTTATCCTGGCGCCTTAGTAAGTATATTTGGACGCCCAAAAATGTTTATATTTATGTCCAATCTGGCGCCCAGCATGCGCAAAGTGAACTGTTCTGCTAATTTAGAATATTTAAATGAAAAATCATTAAATGAATTTGCTATAGGAGGAACAGAAGGGAGTGAGACTTTTACCGACTAAAACTCTTATCTTCATTTGTTCCAAGGCCACGGTACATTACTAAGATTCAATAATGATTTTGATGGATTTGGTATTCTGCAATTCTATTACATTACTTGGTAGATGTATCAGAACCAGTCGTTCTGGTACTAGAGGGAGGCTTATGACCAGCATTCAATGCCTTGACTAATAAAATAATAAAATTTACCTAATGTTAACTTGGTGACGCGGAATAATTACATCAAAATTTTTTAAATTCTAATGTTCTATTTATAAAAATAAATCACGCGTGTACGACTAGACTGGTTTGAATGAAATTTAGTAGGGAAATAGAGGAGACGTTTTTGGCTACTTTTATGCAGGTGCGTTAAGTAGTTTACTCGGGACGCGAGTGAAGCCGCGGCCAATAGCTAGTATAATATAAAATTTTATGAGAAAATTATTTCCAAATACTTGTTACACGAATTTAATTATACAACATCGTGATTTAATATTGAAAAGGTTATCCTTATTACCATTTACTAATGAAAATTTGAAAGTGACTCTGTCTATCTGCTATATTTTTACAATTAAAATTCTTTACAGATTTCGATAAACTTTTCTTATACTGATGGATTGGAAACTGGAGAAGAACCTAGAATAGTTTCGTCCAGGTTCTCGAAGTAGGACCTTCGGAATAAGAGTGAAACCGCGGGAATCACTAGTTTATAAAAAATATCAATATTAAAAGCAGGTATTTTGAAATCATATTTTTATGTTTGAATCGACAATTCTAAAAATACGATTACAATACTTCTTCTATAACAATAGGATTCTTGTCAACTATCGATTGTTCCAAGAAACAATTTAATCATTTTTACTCGAGAAAAATCTTAAGCAAGCACGATATCGTTATAGGTAGGCTCTAGCCATTGAGATCGCAAGAGGCCCTTACCCCTCACACAAGGACACTCCAGTCAAGAGCTCCAACGGGGAAAAATGGAATCGTTTTGTATTTATAGATTTTTTTTATATCTGAATTGTTTTTATGATAACAATGGGATAAAAATTGTGTTAAGAATTTTTTATAGATATTTTTAAGTAACTTTCTGTGCATGGTTAATAATTAATTACTCATTTAAAATTTGTGGGTACATAATTTTTATTGTACTTAAATAACTAGAAAGTACATACCTATTAATAATATTCTCTTGTGTTGAGTTGTTCGTGGCAATAGAGAAGAAATATTTTTTTTTCTTTTGACGTTTTCAACACAGGCCACAAAATTACCGGCAATTCCTAATGTTTGGTGAAAGTCCTTTGGAAATTTATTTGAAACTAGCTTTCCGCCCGCGTGGACATTTTTTTTACACATTGGGTTACATTATTCAAGTTTTAGTAGGGATCCCTTATTATTTCTGGAAATAAATATAACCTTTGACACTTTGCAAAGATGTAGCTATCCAACGGTGAAAGAATTTTTAAAATCGGTCCAGTAGTTTTTGAGTTAAAACCCTACAAACGAACAAATCTTTCCTCTTTATAATATTAGTATAGATATAGATATACTTACTGTGTAAGATGCACCTACACAAATAATGGATAATTTATTCTTTAACGCAATGAAAAATTAATAAATTACGGGCGACGCCATGCCCAGGAACTAGTTAGCAATAAAAGCCTGAATAGATTTTTCTAAGAATGCGAAAAACTTTTCATCACAATACACACACAGAAGCGACTGGACACATCGTAAAATAAAATGGCGAAAACTTATTTGGGGATGCAAGTTTATTAGCTTTATCATGACATAGCTGATCCTTCATAAAAATATGTATCGGTATTGTAAGAAAAATATTACTCGAAACTTATGTTCACGACCTTTGAGAGGGGTACACGGGAATATGAACATTCAATTTGAACGTTTTATGGGTGCGATAGGGGCAATATCCCGTGGCGTGCCGACTCAGGGATATTGAAATACAGGACATTGTGTAAAGTACAGGTGTGTTCGAGGGCGTCATAATTTTGTTTGCTGGTCGGTTTTGCTGTCAGAAAGTGTAAGGGACCGCTTGAGTATTCACGGGCTTGTAATTCAGATAACTTCAGGGCAGTGGTGTATTATGATAAATAAAGGGGCGGGATATGACACATCAGATCAACCAATATATCTATATACATAAACATTACTCCCTCTAGGTCATTGCATCACGCGTGAACGGCTGGATCAATTTGGCTGAAATTTGGTACGTATAGAGGGAGGCTACTTTTTTCTTGCCGCGGGTGAAACCGCGGGAAACAGCTATATACATTTTCTGTGGCAAGTAGTACTTCACACACTTGAAAATAAGCTAACTTACGTCATTAAACACACTTTAATAAAAGAAGAAAATATATACCTTTTTGCCATTATGCATACTAGCTGTTTTTATGGCTTCATCCGCATCCTCAGAAAATTACTTCACGCACGCTATGTGAACTTTCATCCAAGTCCATTCAATACTTTTGGGTGAAAGAGTAACAAACATGCATACATCTAACAAACTTTTGTGTTATTATGTTTATATGTACACCATAGGTATGTGTGCATATTCTATTAAACTTAAAAAAATACTTAACAATATAATTAAGGTAGGTGACACAATCGGTCGGTCGGTCTTATAGCTAAAAGCGATCTTTTACAGACAACCTTTTAAGTAATATTAGTAGGTTGTGGATATTAATGCAACTAGCCAATATTTTGCCTAAAATAGAAGCATAAATACCTACAAAATCCAATTATTTAATTGTTTCCAATGTTTGAACTAAGGCTAATAGTTTATGAGGCGAATAACAATTTATTAGGCGAGTGCGAATGGCTGCTACTATAAGATAGAATATATATTAAACAGGGCCAATTAAATAAAAAGTGAGGTATTAAAAATAATATATAAAAAAACTTCACTGTAGCTGCCAACCTATTATTTTTGCTACCCATTTTAATTAAAACCCAAAATCAGATTATTGTATCGCTGCGTTAAATACATGCCTTGAACTAAGAACCTCCTCCTTTTTTGAAAGTCAGACGATACTAACGACAAAAGCAGCTCAATAATAAGTTGATTAAAAACACCTCATCACCTCGATAATTTGAGGTATAACTGCAACGCCGTTCACACGTTGAGTTATTCGATGCAAAACTGACAAAACATTCTACCAAAAGCAAACAGCCGTCTCGGAAACGAGTGTTGTAAATAATTCCAACAGTTTGGATTCGGTTCATACTCTAAACGTTTGGAAAATACGTGACTATTTCATATTTTAAACTGCTACTGTCTGGAAACAAAACCTTAACCTCCATTTTTATTTGAAAAGAGAATACTAACCTTTTCGAACGTTTATATAATAACCGATATTTAAGACACCGAAACCGTATTTTAAGACTTGATGTATGATTGTGTTTGTTACTCTTTCACGTAAAATCTACTGAATGGATTTGGATGAAATTTGGTATACAGATAGTTTATAACCTGGATTAACGCATAGCAACTTTTTTTGCAAACGCACTTTTTATCCGGGTGTGCGAAGTAGTTCCTTGGGGCTGCGGGTAAAACCAAGGGAAAAAGCAGCTAGTTACAAAAAAAATGCAAAGGTAGGTCTGTATCAATTTCATGGTTCTTGGTCCATAGTAACTTGTGCTTGAGCTTATACTTAAACTATTTGATTTTTAGTAGCGCTTGAGTTTTTATACCGACTAAGACGAAGCAAAAATATTGGTTGAAAATACCCAGATATAAAAAAAATACATAATATTTTATACACATTAAATAAAAACAAGACAAAAATTGAACAACTTACAAAAATAATTATCAATAATACTTCAAGCCTTTAATACGGTATACGTAATTAAAAAAAAACTACAAAAAGAATTCTCAATCCTGCACAATACAACTGAGATATTTAAATTGAAAACAAAAGCCTGCGGGCGCGGTCGCAAACAATGCCCGTATATTCCTTTATCGAACTATTTTCGCGAAACGGCGTCCGGCGAGGATCTGGTAAATATTTGAGCGATCCACGTTTTACAATTTACGCCCATCTGGGGTATTCGAACGTTGCTTTACGTTCTATGAAACGGCATGGAATCCTTTAATTAGAAATAGTTTGATGGCCGCTCGTTAGATGGCGTTAGTGCGCACGGAGTATTTGTGGTGACGTAGTTTCGGATTGCTGTTATTATATAATCCAGATAATATTTATATTATAAATTCAAATTAATTCGATCGTTGCAGGATAATTTTGATTTTGAAACCACTAGATTATCGACTTCCACGTTGGTCTAGTAGTCGCAAATGCTCTACTGTGAACGGGATCTCGAGTTCGACTACCGGCTCGGGACAAAATGGCTTCGCGAGTTTTTAAAAATTTCACATAGCAGCCCGGAGTCGGAGTTAGTGTCTAGGAGGGCACGTCCTCGACTACTATCATGATAGCAGTGTTGCTACAATTCCATATCAGAAGCCTTGTTAAGTAAGTAAAAACCTGCATCCCATAGGATAAAAAGGAGAAAAATAGGATAATTTATCCAAATAAAATAATTTGAAAGTAGCTTATGCAAAGAAAACTAACAGTTGCTATGCATTTTTAATCATCTCCCAAAAATAATAAAAAAATCAGCCATGGTGCTTTTTTTCACAAAGTTGCTAGGCTCTCGTAATATTACCTGAATAGCAGGTACTAACAAAATATGAATAACACCAACTTGTGGTTAAATAACGTTCTAGACAACAAAATAATCCCTTCAACATTAATCTAAGCGACTTACGCATAAATTGGACTATCTGTGGCCAAACTTTCCTAGTTTGGACATTTGTTATTCAGATATTCCACTTCTAATGGAGATTTACGACTTGCTCATTATTTTGTCTGAAGGATTCAATATTGCGGCTGGTCTGTTTAGATTTTGTTGATAACGGCGAGGTTTAGATCTGAGAGATGGACTGATGATGAGGATTTTATTAATTTTGAAGTAGGTATTTGCAGTAAAGAGCTTTCTGCGAATGATATCGACCGGGGTAATACAACTACCATACTTATTTTTACTTTCTATCTACCAGCGCTGTTGAGTTGCATAAAAATATGGATATGAGTATAATTATAGTTTTTTGAGACATTTTAGCTATATCATCAAAATTGAATTTGAATCCTGTTGCCGTATCATGTTTTTGCAATCACTATTCCGGTATGAGAGCGGGACACAGCTATACGTGGTATAGCACTGTCTCTTTTTCACATTGAAACTATTTCTGCTTTGGCACGTCATGGTAAGGCCCCTGCTCCTTAATACAGACATAAATCTAAACGGGTGAATATACATTAAATATAACTAAGTATGGGTGGTATGGTTTTTTTTCGAATGGGAAATCATCAAATGACTCAGTCAGCAGTTGGAGACGACGGTTTAACATGTTAGGCACGAAGGTGTGACACCAGCAACTAGTTCTACAGGCTGCTTTAGAATAACTCTTTACATCTGCCTCCTGTTTGATATGAAGGGAAGTGGAAACTATGATTATTCCTACTCTTCCACTATTGTTTTCTGATTAAATTCGTTGCGGGTTCCAAGAAAGTAAAAAGAAAAAATCTCTGGGAATCGTCGAGCATCATTGCCTCGGCGTTTTCTGGTTCCGAAACCGACACCCGTTCGCAAAGATTTGCGGCCAACAAGGTTTTAAGTCAAGTCATATTTAGTGAGATTTATGTTATTAAATAAGTCACACTAGGGGTTTACCTATTTATTTTTGTTTCTGATTCTTATGTTTCTAATGACTTATAGAGTAATCGGAATCTAAAATGTATGCAGTTTTAAACGTAACAAATTAACTAACACGTTACACTAACTACGATGTAGAACGGAAACCACTTCATTTTGTACTCGCACGGTCTTGCCAAACTTCTGCAGCTGGAACATTTTAATTGCCGTAATTAATTAGGATTGAGTTAGGTTTCCTTCATACACGAGCCACGCATAATGAGAAAAATACTTCCATTTGTAATGCGAAGTTAATTTCAAAATTATGACTTAGAGAAATTAGGGGAGGATTTTAGAAAATATTATTATAATTATTCTGTTTATTTATTTGACATACCACAAATTAATTACTTCTTAAATATTAATTACAAAAATGGAACGTAAAAACATTTAAAAATATAAAAACAGACCTAAAATATAAATTTAATTTTAATATATAATCACTACATAGTACAACAAAGCCGCTTTCTCTGTCCCTATATCCTATGTATGCTTAAATCTTTAAAACTACGCAACGGATTTTGATGTGTTTTTTTTTAATAGATAGAGTGATTAATGAGGAAGGTTTTAATATATAATTTATCAAGTTTTGTATCCATTAGCTAAAATATCGCGGGCGAAGCCGCTGGCGGGAAGCTAGTTCGATATAAAAATACAAATACTAGCATTATGATACTGCTATCTACTAACCAGCCTCGGGAAATACGTCAAGTCGTTGGTCACGGCTGTAATTTTGTAGATCTTTGACAGTCATCACGGGTAGTAAAAAGCAAGAAAGCCTGAGAACCAGTGTTGTCACGGGTTCCGTGTTAAAGAAACGGTGGAACATATGATAGTGGTCTGCCCCCCCCCTGTGGGCGCAGAACAATTGGCCTAGCTACACCTCTCTTTTGCTCTTAAATTATTATTAGGTGAAGATGGTTATTTTATAGATATCCTAGAAAACCGTCGGTAAAAGAATGTTGGAATCTAAATAAATACAAATTAAATGTAAATAAACCGATCAAATGTATAAAGGCATGTACTTATTAATGTTAAGTAAACATAAAATATTAATGAAGACTGTGAAATCTATCAGATATCTAAAGGCAATACAAATATTCGCTTGAAGAGAGAGTATGATTACAGTTTTGATTGAAAAATTGAAAAAAAGCCTAGTAGAAGTCGGGGATTTAATATAAAGTTTTTACTAATATTATAAACGCGAAAGTTGGTTTGTTTATTACGCTTTAACGGTAAAACATATGAACTGATTAAGATGAAATTTGGTACGGAGATAGATAGGGCCTTGGCAACGATTATTGGCAATTTTTTTCTGGGTTCGTTAATATGACGAAAAGTGCTATCCAATATTCAATCCTTATCTAAAACCACGATAGAAAATAAGTAATTAATCTACAAAATCAACATGAAAATAACCTTTAACATCGCTACTAATAATACTATTAAGAGGGATAGTGATTTACGTTAGGTGTCAACGATTAGCATCGAAGTGGCCACCCGGCCGGGCCCGCGCATTTCAATTACCAACGTTCCTCGGGGCGCCTCTCACTGAATTATGCATAGTCACTTTGATTGAAATGTTCGATCCTCTGTTAGTCTTAATTCTTTGATGTTTGCTCCTGTACTTGCGATGGAGTTAGTTAATTATGCGAAACATAAAGTCGTCTTTAATGTGAATTAATATTCTAATCTTGGTAATATTATAAATGTAAAAGTTTGCGAGGATGTACGTTTGTTAATTTCTCAACCTATTACAATTAATCAAAAAGTTCTAGGTTTTTTTTTGCAATTGGAAATCATCAAATTATTGACTCCTTTCGCTGTGGGCGGAGCGGGAGGTGGTATCAGATTCTTACTGACCTAAACCCATCCATGTTCCTTCTTTCGTCATTTGCGTTGTAAGGCCGCGATAACTTTTTCGAACAATTCCGCAGCCCCGGCAGGCACTGTGCTATGGCTGACTCGCCGTCCAGTAAGGACCAGGCTCGTGTCGATGGCGTGTTTGTGTTCCACGCCCGCCTGAAAGAGACGTCAGATAAGTGACAGAATCGTCTCCCAGGGCCATAGCCTGCCGGAGCTGCGGGATGTTCGAAGAGTTACTGCGCCTCCGGAACACAAAGGGCCGAGGAAGGAACATGGATGGGTTTTACTCAGTAAGTGTCTGACAGTCCCTCCCAAACTACCTACGATGGGAGGAGTCATTTGACAATTTCCCATCCGGAAAATAAAGAGAAACAAACGGGGTGCCTCACACCCCCGTCCCAGGTTTGGTTAGGTTCAATTCCGAATTGACGTACCTAGTGTTTTTTTTTATTTATTATCATAACAAACAATAACAATATTAGTCTTGATTTTGTCCATTGGCTTGCTCCTACTTTACATAAATACACTTCTGCTTAACCATCATTGGAGAACAGGAGTAATGGTATGTATATTACATTTTTAAACCAACCAAACAGTACTAAAGTAATGGATTTCTCTTGAAAAACGAACGAACCGACTAAAGTGGGTACTTACGTTTAAATTTATCGTACCTGCCTTTACTCGGTGATTGATATATGAACACAAACAAGTGGTTGTGGTACCTAGAATATGTCTTGCAAAGATTTAAGTTTTAAGATAGACACGAAACACCTAAAAATATTATTGAAAAAAATAATTATGAAATCATTGTATCGATTGTATATTATTACTCAAAAATAGGTAAGCAACTCGAAAAATAAAAAAAGCCTAATATTAACATTAATAAAATGACTCGTTTATTAATAAAAAAACACATAACTAACGAGGTAACAACGACCGACCCACCAAAGAGACCAAACCAATTTCAGAAAACAGTGTACCTACGTAATTAAATTTACATTTTCACTGCAAATTAACGAATAAATCACAGTTAAGTATATTAAGCTCCATTCACATAGGAAACATTGCTAATCTCTATATAATTAGCCGTTTATTAAACAGGAATGAAATAAAGCCAACTATTGGGAATTAATTTTAGCCATTCCTATATTAACCACTGCTTTGTTTCAGGCACTTTGTTAACTGAACATCGGAAAATGGTCGCAATAAATTATTTTCAATGAACACATTATTTTGTTCATGTGAATATTAGTACGCTGAAATGAAAAGCTGAATAATAAAACAGACACGACAGAAAATTAAAAATTAAAATGTTGTTTTATTCAAACTAATGTTAGCTCACTGGCCGAAAGTCGAAACATATTTTTTTAATAGTTTTTTGCACTTCTCTCCATATAAATTTATTTTATGTCAAATCCACTCACACTCCTCCAAGTGCACGCAGTATTTTTAAATAAGACAGTATTTTCGTTTCAGGTTTTAAATTGATTTCGAATCGCCAAAATGTCTCATTTTACAAATAATAGAATTTATCAAAATTACAAGTAGTTTTTTAATCGGATCCGATTCTGTATCACTCACACATGCAATCATGCATTCTTTTGTGTATTATTTAATTTATATATTTTTGTGTATTGGATTTATCCGACAATGTCATCATTCAAATATTTGAGATTGCATGCCCAGCCCTATGACAGACTGAAGAGAATTTACTCAGACGCTATAATGCACTACTTTCTTTCTTTCTAGATGTTTCGTGAAGTTTCACTTATCGTAGAGGAGCTTCTTCATAAAATACTGATCAAAACCCAGTTCGTGCCTCGCATAAAAAAACCATCAATCCATTAAGAGATGATCAATCCGTTGAGACATGATTGTTTAACCTTAATCCGAGAAAAGCTGGGCAGAGGTGTAGCTTCACTATACCTAATTTTCACTAAGTCATCTACTTAGTGGCAATTAGGTATAGTAATACTAAATAAATATTGAAGTCAAAAGCAATAAAGAAACAGCCTATAATTGTGATCAATAATAACGTCAAAACGGCCTATGTTGCCAAGAGACCTGGGCAAAGATCCTTTTCTTATAGAGAAGGTACGTGTGGCATCACGTGTGCTCAAGGTACATTTTCAATTTCGAAGATTTTTAAATGACGACACCTTGCCATGATGTACCACAGCAGAAATAATTTTGTTGTTAAAATGAGACAGCGCAATACGACGTTCTTAGCTGTGTCTCACTCGTACACCTGAATTGTGATTGCCAAAACACGTGGTGATTGTACAGTCCCAGCTACTACACAACAAATTAGTCTGATGATTTTTGTTCTATAGAATCTGTTTAATAGTGTCTGTCTATACTATTTTGTTTGGTGTTTGCGCATACTGAATCTATCAGTTTATACAATCATCTCAAGATTCTTTACCATTCTAGCCATATAAAATTTCTCCTAATTTGTATAATCTATCTTTAACTTTATTGATAAAATATGCTTAGTTAAGCCAATTATTTTTATTAAAAAAATTATGAAGTTACAAAAATATAACACAGCGCCATCTATCCACCGCAAAGCGAACTACCAGCTCAATGGGCTGAGTAAATAACTCGAGCTCGACTATACAATACGCTAGTAGTTAGACAGTCGTACAGATAGAGGTATCGCCATGTACCGTTTGGTGGATGACATCGTGATACTGATAATAAATTGGCATCTAGTGTCGCAGCTCTAACCTATGTTTCAACTTTCGTAGAAAAAACATATCAAAATTTTATTTTATTTTATAAACATTGAGGTAATTTATTATGTATTAAGTAGGTTCTTACCTATATATTTTATTTCTTTACTATTTATGTTCACATAAATTGAAAAAGAATGAAGAAATAATTTTATTAAAACACTAGCTTCTGCCAGCGACTTCGTCCGCATGGAATAGTGGCGCTCCGCTCCTATTGGTCTTAGCGTGATGATAATTAACCTATAGCCTTCCTCAATAAATGGACTATCTAACACTGAAAGAATTTTTCAAATCGGACCAGCGGTTCCTGAGATTAGCGCGTTTAAACAAAATGGAGTAACTTCTCCCGTTTTCCCAACATTTCCCTTCACTGCTCTGCTTGTATTAATTGTAGCGTGATGAAAAGTACACTATAACCAGCTCAGGAGTATGAAAAATAATTGTACCAAGTTTCGTTGAAATCCATCTAGTAGTTTTTGTTTCTATAACGTTTATACAGACAGACAAAAAATTTACTGATTGCATTTTTGGCATCAGTATCGATCCCTAATCACCCCTGATAGTTATTTTGGAAATATATTTCATGTACAGAATTGACCTCTCTACAGATGTATGATAATTATATGTATAGATAGATGAAATTGTAAATGTTTAACGAAGAATGAATGAAACTATGAATATGATTAACAAATCTGGCAGTGAAAACCTTCAGCTTAAAATATAACTAGTGTCTTCTTCAATACATATTTAGTAGCAACTTATTAAAAATATATTATCAATGTTTTTATTTTTTAATCCCCGACGCAAAAAGACGGCCGTTATAAGTTTGACATCGATATCTGTCTGTGTTTGTCTATCTATCTGTGGCATCGTAGCTCTCAAACGGATGGACCGATTTCAATGCGGTTTTTTTCATTTGAAAGTCAGTTTCCTTGCGGTAGTTCTTAGCTAAATTTGGTTAATATTGGCCCAGCAGTGTAAGATTATCAGCTCTTTTCCAAAATGATGTAAGGCATTTTAGGGTAGGGGGTTTTTTAAATTAGATTTTTTTGCTTGTCACAATACCAAGTTATTCTTCAAAATAAACTTAAACATCTGAAAACAAAAAAGCCGTATCAGGCCACAAAAACCGCGTTCAATAAACGGACAGTATCATTTTAATGGCACATATTTAACACAACTCATGCCGAATGAACATTCATAATCTATTAACCGTAGACTAATTAATACATGGATTGAATGAATGCCTGATGATCGCATTGTTAGTTAATAGGGGTATTATCGCGGTGACGTAGCGTATTATTTTCGAATAATACAATTGTTTTGATGCAAAACGTGGTTGAATATTGAATAGGGCTTACATACCTATGAGGATATTCGACAATAGATTTTCAAGGAAATAAACAATGGGATAGGAATTGAATAAACGATATAAAAATTACGTATTTTCTTCAACAATTTCTCCAATAATATACATGAATGAAGATAATATTGTTATTTTTAGTAGGGAAAACCTGTGATAAATTTGAGTAGTTTTAACACCAGCAATAATAATATTAGGTTAAACTATGAGAAACGAGAAACTAAACAACGGTTATTTATTTAGATTATTATTGATTGAAAAATCCTGATAAACAAATTGATATAAAATTATTAAATACTAGCTTTCCGCCCGCGGCTTCGCCCGCGTGGACATTTTTTTTACACCTTGGGTTACATTATTCAAGTTTTAGTAGGGATCTCTAATTATTTCCGGAAATAAATATAGCCTATGACACTTCGTAAAGATATAGCTTTCTAACGGTGATTTTTTTTTTTAAATCGGTTCAGTAGTATTTGAGCTAAAACCCTACAAACAAACAAATCTTTCCTCTTTATTATATTAAGTATAGATTTACTAACATCATAAATGTGAAAATAGGTTTGTTTGTCTTTTATGACTGATTGGGATGAAATTTGTAACGGAGATAGACGGGACACTGGAGACGGTTACAAAGGTTCTTTATCCGGGTGCATTAAGTAACTCCCAGGGAAAGCAGGTCAAACCGCAGGAAATAGCTAGTGATATCATATTAGTTTCCATCGAATCAAACTTTGAATCTCACAAACTTCCAGTAAGTATGCCAGAAAAATGAAAGAGCAAAGATCCTTACACAAAACTTTCTTTGGTGCAAGCTCTCATATTTTCCGTAACATTAAATACCACAAAAGACTTCCAACTTACTTCTAAGTTTACAGTAGAATCAACACTGAACCGTTGGAACTTCTGACGATTCGAAAGTTCTGGTAACATCATAATTGAATGAAAACATTTGGAGTAACAACCGCTTTAGTATTTGTGGATGTTAGTTTGTGAATGATGATCTTTCCGGTTTGTTAGGATTTCGTGTTTAATTTTGTTGGAGATAACTTCTAGGAAACTAGTTCTTACATGATTCGTACTTAGTGTTTCCATTGTTAAAACTGTATGAGCAAAGTGTAGCTTAGTGGGAGTTGGTGTTTTTTTTACAAAGAGATGTTAAGTGATACCCCATTTAGATGCAACGACTTAGCTCTGAAAAGTAAGAAAAATATCTAAATCTGCGATATATACCTATATAAAAATTAATAGTGTTTCAGGTTTTATCTTGTCACGATATCTTTAAATTTCTTTAACTAAGAAACCTCTTTTTTGTTTTTCCTTTTTTACAGGAGCCTACATGGTGGACTGGGATTGAACCTGTCGCTTTAGACCTCGCTAGTGTCTGTACCACATAAGAATTATTTTAGTAATTTCATATATAGCTTTACTAATTTTGCTGGAGAGTTTGTTGCGCCTCTTCTTCTTCCCAGCAAAAACACATAGGAAGTAGTGAAGGGCGGGCGTTTTGGGGCTGTCTTTTGTAAATTTGACGTTCAAAAAGGCCTGATTTTCAGCCTGATTTGAATAATTGACTTTTGAATTTTTGACACTTGAGTGTTAAATACTTTTTTAAATTACCTACTTACTTAATAATATAAATTCATAACGGAATACCCTATAGTTGGACAAAAATATTTTTGCAAAGAATATTTCGATATTTCGGAACATTTTCTTTTATCGCCCTGCGTTGGAAGTCGTGTTAATTATGCGTCATTTAAATTATCGATACCGTAAAATCCAGTCGCTTTGGGGCACTGCGGGTAATGTTAGATATTGGAGGTATGGCAGAAAATATCGCAGTAGTGTAATAATGTTTTTTTACTCACAAAGTATACTATCGATAGTACCCACGTTTGGCGTAGTGGCTGAGGAATTAGCTGCTATGCATGTCACAGATTCGTTATCCGTACGGGGTAACTAAAATTGTACCGCTTCTGGGTATTTACGCATGTGTAATGTGTGTTAAGATACGCACCCACGATACAGGAGAAAGTTTCAGTGTGGGGCAACGTCTATAAAAAAAAACAAAATTAAAGACAGAAGCTGGCGGAGTAGGACTAAGAAAATAATTTTCGAAAGTCGTAGTCAGAATATTTTGAACAGATTACGACCAAAATAAATTAATAAATCTTTACTCATTGATTTCCTTTAAAAATAACTTGAACAGTTACAAATAGTACCTACTTGCATCAGATGGTAAGATTTTCTTTTTTTCAAATATCAAAACAAATTAAAAGCTAAAAAAAATACTGTCTTAAATTATTTGTCTTATTTTAATTGCCAAGTAAATGCCTATCCTATTTAAAGCAATAGAGCAATATCAGTAAGGATTAAAATGTTTTTTTTATGACGGATTATTTTTTCTACGACATCAAAATCGACATGTCATTACAGTCTATGTTATACCAAAATCAGTGGCCTAGCACCAATCAAATTCGAAAAAGTATTCGTATCGAAAACGATTTTTTCATGAAATATACTCGCTTCTTACGTACGTATTAATTATATTTATGACTTTAATTTTATTTTTGGATGCTGAATATTGTAATTTATGCATTTTGAACATAATTTTTGCTTTGGTATGATTTTATTTTAGCGATACAACCGCCAATGTAGCCATATTTTAATTTTTAAATATATCAGTCTTAATTTCTTTTGGCGTACAATAAAGCATATTTTAGTCTATTCTATTTATAATTGAAAAATCACATACGCTTGCGATTAAATAAGTTCATTCGTGCTATGTCCACAGGACTTAGAATTCTGACAATATGTTCGAATGGTACGTAAAACAGGTTTGAGTACGGATGGATCAAGGGCCTGCCACTTGTGTCGAGTGCTCCTTATGATCGCTGTGTAGTGGCTTTGGCGTTTCAGAATTAATTCGGGAATGGCTATGAGTGGATCGATTCGATAGTTAAAAAATATTGGTTTGAAATTAAAAGGTTTTGTTTTCATGGTGCTATTGAAATTAGAATTTGGATGTGTTGTGATTTAAGGCGTTATAGATGGTAGGTATAACTTTGCTATCATCTGTGTTTATTCGCTTTAATAAATGCGACACAAACAATGTGGCAGTTACAAAGCCATCTAGAAGTGTCAGACTTTCTGGCTTCTGACTACCCGTAATGACTGTCAAAGATCTACAAATGACAAACGGGACCAACAGCTTAACGTGCTTTCCGAGGCACGAAGGAGTCTCGCTATGACAAAGATGGACACCCACCCACGAAATGACCACGCCAAGCGCTGCTTAACCTTTGAAAAAATCGGTCGCACCGTTCGGCTGTTACTTAGCCACGAGCTCCTCTAAAATCATAGTAAAAATATGATGATAATATTAGGATGAAATTCGTCGTTGATAGAGAGGACCCAGGTGATAGTTATAGACTTTTTATCTAGGTGCGTTAAGTAGTTCCTTTGAGACAAGGATGAAACCGTGGGAAACAGCTAGTACCTACCCTATATATTACCTACTGTTAATATCCTTTCAAATAAGTTCATAGTATTCTATAAAGTAAATACCGATAGTTACTTGAATTATTAACTGTTTCAATGTCTGAACTATCATTTGTGGTTCACGATAGTTTACTTAAATGAACCAAAGATCGATTACCAAACTACTGGTGAACCCTAACTCAATTATTAGAAACTAGATGAATAATTTAGATTTTATTGTGATGCATTTAAAGTGCTTTAATTCTTTTAATAACCTCAAACGAGCTTGATATTAAATAAAGCAAAAAAGCATAATATAAATTAAAATAAGCAGAACAAAGCCAAAAAGAAGGGTTTGTAATAATTAAACTGAACTGATTTTTAGACTTTACGTCTGACTTTTTGTGTTGAGACAAAGCTTCTGGCCTACAATAGACGCGCCACCTATACCAGGTGGATTACTTGAGTCACCATGATTGAGCGAAACGCAGGACAAAGTAATAAGAATTAATCTGCAAGATGGATTAAGAATAGGTCTCCATGATTGCGTATAAAATTGCGTCCCTTAAATTCTTGCATGACTTAATATGTGAAAATATTATAGTTACTACACTCGCAAACGTGTGGCTCACTTATCCTAATATTTACATTTGTGATACGCACAAACAATTGATAATGTAAAATATTCAATTTTCAGTGTTTGTTTATCCATAAAATTAATACAAACTGTCTTGCTTTTAGATCTTGTAATGCATCCAACTTTAAATTAATATTTAGATTAAAATCATTTGCATTAGTGTACTAATCTTTTTCCAAAGCTCTAAGTTCCAAAATATTGTAGACAAGTATTAAAACAAAATGCCTAATGGTCACACTACTCTTAAATATCCCCTTTTCGCTGAGAACAATAGTAATTTGAAGATCACGTGATGAGCCTCTGTTTGAGACGATCTCCAGAGATTATTTTGACAAAACAATTTATTGCTCGGTACGTTTTTTTATATTTATTTCTTCAAGATATAAAAAACATTATCTTTCCGCATTGTGCTGTCAAGCATTCAAAAGGCTTGACAAGATAATGGTTTTAACAGGAAAACATATTTTAGCTTATCACGAAGAACATCAATTTAAATATATTTTTAGCTGTGAGATCGACGTTTGGGTTTTTCCATCAAGAATTTTTCAGTAGGAGGTATGATTTTGGAATTGGTTTCATGCGTGTGGCCTCAATAAAGCTGCCACATTGTGTGTGAAATAACTAGGATAAACCTTTGCCAAAGACTTCCAAAAAATCGCCGTGATGTGACGTGGTTATAATATGAAGACATGCAAAACAAAGGCATATTTTTCAGACACGCTTCAAGCGTCGAAGCTAATATTCTCAAAATAAAAATCATCCTAGCTTTTCCGTTGCATGTTAGGGTCAATCAGATCAGTGCTTTAAAAGGAGCGACTACCTATCTGACCTCCATAACCCAGTTACCGGGTAACACGATACCTATTTGAGATACTGGTTGACAGACTGTCTAGCTTCTGACTAACCATAACAGCTGTCAAAGATCTATGTACAAATTTAATGATGGCTGGGACTGATTGTTTAATGTAATTTCTGAACTATGAAGGAGTTTTGGCAAGACATAGATGGTAACCCATCCACGGACCATGGCAAGTGCAGCTCGAAAAGTTGTTAAAATCAATATAATACATTATAATTTTTGAATATATTCGCGCGGTTTCACACGCTTCCCGAAAGAACTACCTAACCCACCCGGATAAAAAGTAGCTTATAACAGGACCTATTGCCGTACCAAATTTCATCCAAATCGACTCAGCCGTTTTACCAAATCAAAAAAACTCTCTTGCGCATTTACATTATTAGTTAGAATAACAAGACCAAGTCCACCTCACACGTAGGTACGTAATTTTATTTAAAAACCCGAAACTCTACGCAATTTCCCAAAAGCATTAAGCTACTGATAGTTTGATATTTCATTCCATTTCGAAAACTGCAAGCGTGGCTTCTGACAAGCCTTTTGTTACATCACGGCTAAATAACTTTGTTGAAGCACGTAGTGGATTACCACGCTCTCACGTGATATCCGAGCTGGCAACTACTATCCCTAAGGATGTACCAACTTTAAATGTAATATTATATGCATCATCTTTGGAGTTCGGCCTCAAATTACTGAAGCATTTCTTGTTTATTACTTCGACTTGGTTAACCCTATTGGGGGTTGGGCTGGTCTTTTCATACTTAGACCTGTTTTGTAAAATATGTCTCACACATGATAAATATAATGTATATTTTGTAATAAGCACAACTTGATGGAGCAATTTAGTAGGTTGAAATAAAAAATAAACAAGCCTTGGAAAGACTAATAATCATAAATGGTTTTCAACTAGTTGTTTTCGCGGTTTTGCAGAAAATTCTTTACGCATTTGGAAAAACAGTGAATCCATAACCTTTTTTCTAAGGCTCATTTATCACCATACTAAGTTTCTTCAAAATTAGTTCAGCCGTTTTACCGTGAAAGTGTTATAAACAAATTAACACACATTCGTTTTTTATAATATTGGTAAGGATTTAGCCTAGTTGAAGTTACTTGTTTATCAGATACCAAAATACTGGACAAAACAAATGTCTACAAAACTTGAAGGTAACCTGTGACGGTAACATAAATGAAAATTAATTATTTTCATCAAACCAAAAGTTTAATAGATGGAGACAAGCAAAGGGACTGCGAACAATTTAGTATCCCAAACAATTTACTTTCTCACCTTTAGCCTTAAAAATTTACCCACTCCACTGCCTTTGTTCCAAAAATCCTTTGTCGTGATGATAAAATTCTTGTTCCATTCAAAAGTTCCATTATTCCAAGAAAGCTCTAAAAACAATTGGCGTCTTTGAAATTACTTCTGTTTATTTCTTCAATGTAAATACAAATGCTGAATAAACTTCTATGTCTATAAAAACATTCAAAATTTCTGAAAGAGTAACTTTGTAACTTGTGAACCTTTGCCGTAGAATAGATCAAATTTTAATTTCATAATTTTATCGTAAACCTGAAGAAAATGACATCATGTAAATAATGAGCATTTAAAAAATCTGTACTGACCTTATTTATTATATCTATGGTTCAATTCTTATATACATTATTTCCTTCTATATAAAGCAGTGTCTGCCTTCATCACAATGATCATCAGCTTATTTACTGTTCCAGTTCTGGGCAAACGCCTCTTGCATACAGAGAAGACAGACAGATAAGAAGACAGACAGGGTTGGCAAGCGTGATCACGCTTGCCACGCCTGTCTTTATACTATTCTGAACCATGATTAACAAGAAACTCATTTAATAAGACCCTGTACAATTTACCATCTAGGACCTTTTTTTTTGTATGGCATCTCGCAGGTCAACCTAGAAGGTTGTCGACTGCTTAACCGGGCTTGCCTGTGAAGTACCCTTAAATGAATTTAGAGCCTCCAGCCAGGGCTTAACTACAAAACTAAGCGACTACACGCTAAGGGCACCCCCTAGTGGGGTACGGGCCTTGGCTTAGGGCGTCGCTGGGGGAGGACAGCAAGGGACAGGTTGGATCAGAATATATAATATTATTATTATAATCGGGAATTTTAAATCTTTTGGCTCAGCTCGATGAGCCAGCCCGCGAGCTGAGCCAAAAGCTTTACCTGTAATTCGGTAAAGTTACCACTGGTACCACTCTAGGACACCTTTCATTATGAAAAGCACAGTACCGGTTTGTCCTTGGTTGGCATGTTGGCACATTATCAACGCTCAGAGCGGAGCGGCGAGCTTGCGGTCACCTGCCGTCATTTAGCGTGTGTGACGTCAGCGGAAACAATTCATGTTCACACAGGATTACGCACTCGCTGGATGATAAGCGAATGAATGACTGCGTCGCGAAAATACGACACGAGTGATAAGTATTGAAAGACGGGGACAAAGGTGTTGCTATTGAACCACGAATCATGAATCTGCATGTGAATGCTTAGGATAAAATGTGTTAGAAATGTAGTTGCAATTCTATCTCAAAAATCATTTTATGACTACTATAGGTATAACTTAAATTAAAGTTTGACTTTATAATTTCTACGTTAACTAAATTTTATTATAAATTGGTCTTCTAAAGTTTCATCATCTGTTTTAACAAAAAACCGGCCAAGTGCGAGTCGGACTCGCGCACCGAGGGTTCCGACCATTGGAAAGAAAAAATACGCAATAAAGTCGCAATTATCTTGTTTTTTTTCCGACCGCATAATTAAGTTTGTTTGTAGAGGAAAATTGCTGATTACTTAAAAACTACCTGCTAGATCTCGTTCAAACCAATTTTCAATGGAAGTTTGCATGATAATCTACATCATATATTTTTTTTAGTTTTATCATTCTCTTATTTTAGAAGTTACAGGGGGGGGGGACACATTTTACCCCTTTGGAAGTGCCTCTCGCGCAAACTATCCAGTTTAGAAAAAAATGATATTAGAAACTTCAATACCATTTTTGAAGACCTATCCATAGATACCCCACACGTATGGGTTTGATGAAAAATTTTGGGACCCCCAAAATTTAATGCTTTTTTTCTATTTTTGTGTCAAAATCTTAAAGCGGTTTACAAAATACATCTGCTTACCAAATTTCAACAGTATAGTTCTTATACTTTCGGAAAAAAATGGCTGTGACATACGGACGGACAGACAGACAGACATGACGAATCTATAAGGGTTCCGTTTTTGCCATTTGGCTACGGAACCCTAAAAAAATGGTAGTTATATAATATCTCAAGAATACAGTGTACAAAATAAATTCTTGCCGTAAATTAATCAAAAAAGCTTTGAAAAAGCATAACACTAAACAAAGTTAATCATTTCATAACTACAAAAGTCTCTTTTCTAAAGACTCAATTTCATTTCCTATGACGCAATTTAAAACACTCGCCCCTACAAACTTTACCCCTAACTTAGGTGCCAGTAATCCTTACGTTGGCACGTTGTCAACACCCACATTCTGTGGTCAGCGGCGCCTGTTTGCGGTCACCGGTGTTCTGCTATCCCTAGTACTGGGAAATTCTGCAAAAGCACTACTATAATAGAAGTTTGTACCAGTCTGATAACTGTTCTGTTATGTGAGGGACAGTTCTCGTTATTTGAATTTCTACAAATCGCACGTTGCTCTTTATAGAATGTCGAAGGACTTTGACTAAGAGTTTTATCAGTTGCGTTATAATTTGAATGATTTTATGTATAGAACAGGGATGTATGAAAGAAAAAAATACATGTGTGTTGATGATAGAAAGATGTAGATTACAGCAAAAAGGAAAGAATGCAGATCATTATCATCACAATTCTAATTTAGAAGAGAATATTGATATATTTGGAAGCAACAAATATTTAAGTTTGGAACGCAATGAGCAAAAAATCAATCTTGGTGCTCTCTCTGGCTATGTTTCCTATTAGGCTAGTAGAAGAAGCTTGTGGTTAAGTAACAACCGCACGGGTCAATTTTCACCCATCTACGCGCGGTCGGTCCGTAGATGGGTGAAATACAGATCTCTGTCATACAGAGACTCCTTGAGACCTCGGATAGCACGTTAAGCTGTTGGTCCCAGCAGTCATTTGTTAATCTTTGGTAGTCGTTATGGATAGTCAGAAGCCAACAAGGCTGACAACTAGTCTTACTAAACGGTATCGTGTTACCCGGTAACTGGATTGTAGAGGTCAGACAGGTGTCGCTCCATGTAAAACACTAGTACTCAGCTGCATTGCATGGTAATGATGATCCTAGTATGCCAATAGGTTCATCATCATCATCAGCCTATATATTGTCCCACTGCTGGGCACAAGCCTCTTCTCATACAGAGAAGGCATGAGCATTGAACATAAATTACCACGCTTGTTCAAGGCGGATTGGCGATTTTAGACTTTGAAGTTCAGGTTTCCTCACGATGTTTTCCTTCACCGTTAGTCAGTGACATCTAAGATATACTTAGAAAGTACATATGACTTTAGAAAAGTCACATTGGTACTTGCCAGGTTTGGATCCCGCACCCTCGTACACGAGAGGCAGGTGCCTTAACCACTAGGCCACCACGACGATTTTATAGCCAATAGGATACTAGTTTTTTAATGGCGTTCAAAATAACAAAGCGAGTCAGAATTTCAACCCGAAGCCAAGTCCGTAAGCTGCAGCAAGCAAGCGTGACCGACTGTCACGTATCGAGCACTACGTGAGTCGGAAACACCTTCGATATTTATCGTCTGATATTATGTTGCTGTATCAAATGTCTGTAACAAATATATACCAGCAAAGAAATTGATGGGAAAATTCAATTTCACAGCCCAAAGTGTTTTGAAAGTGTAGGGTTTAGCTTTAGCGGTTAATGATAGACAGCTTCTTTGGAAAATAAATAAAAGAGAATCGGTTTTAGAATCGAAGATGATGGGTTATAATTACTAGCTGTTTCCCTTACGAGGAAACTATTTCGCGCACCCAGATAAGTATCCTATTAACCAGTGGCACCTAATTTTTTATCATTTATACTTTTACGAATATCACAAAACATGATATCAATAATTAGTATTCATTTAATATTTTTGAAAACAAGTAAACCTTGGGTGACAGTTCTTCTATTTCACGTACAACTAACCTGATATTTTTTGTTGCAACTTGCATCCAATTCCATTAAGTAGCTTTTGAGCGAAAGAATCACAAAGAAAAATACATACATGCTCACGAATTTCGCATTTATTATATTAGTAGGAAGTAGGATTCATAAATAAATTTATTGCTGCTTTTTTGCTTATTAAAATGATTACGATTTTTCAGCCTTTGCGAGAGGATTCTAGCATCAATACGTAGGTACATAATAAGCTCATTACTCGGAATCAAAGGCACGCTGCTGAATAGTAGATGTTACGTATAACACACATAACATCAACTATGTACATTGTTAAAATTAAACATAAAAAGGATTAGTTAATTTAAAATTCCCGCTATAACACGAAAGGGGCCATTTTCATATTCGTACACCTTTGAATTACACCATTCATTTTCCACCGCTATTAAATATGTATGAGAATGACTCAAAACTTTTGTATGAGAACCGAAGTGGAAACTTAAAGTATCACATGGAAGCGAGGAGTTTAAGAGCGCTCGCTATTAAGATTTTGTGACATAGTATAGTCAAATACAATATTCAGGAAAAGCTATTGTGAATGAAAATGTCTCTTTGTTCCCAAGGCTATTGTTGGTCGCGTTCGGTACTTGCTAATGGAGACTGCATTGTCTTGAACTGTAGTGAATCAGCGTCTACCGGCTTGATTTGGTTCTTGTTAAATTGTATTGCATTCGATTGTTACGATAAGAGCGATTACATTTTGCTTTATCGATATTATTTTGGGGGGGTCGTGTTGTAAGTAATTGTTTTTTTGAATAACTTTCACATTTTTTAAATATTGTTTTTTTTTTGTTTAATAATTTATAAATACAGAAAATAATACAATAGGAAAGTGAAGTACAAAAGTACCTAATGTTTATTAATCTAAAGAAATCTTTTCCAGCAGATGTTTTTCCATTACTAAATATAACACGAATAATACGCGCTTTGTTATAGAGTTGCGGAAATCTGCCTGCCTAAACCTACACCTCATCATCATCTGCCTAGCCTTTTCCCAACTATGTTGGGGTCGGCTTCCAGTCTAAACCGGATGCAGCTGAGTACCAGTGTTTTACACGGAGCGACTGCCTATCTGACCTCCACAACCCAGTTACCGGGTAACACGGTACCCCTTGGTAAGACTGGTTGTCAGACTTTCTGGCTTCTGACTACCTGTAACGACTGTCAAAGATCTACAAATGACAGCCGGGACCAACAGCTTAACGTGCTTTCCGAGGCACGGAGGAGTCTCGCTATGACAAAGATGGTCACCCATCCACGGACCGACCGCGCCAAGCGCAGCTTAACCTTTGATCGATCGAACCGTGCGGCTGTTACTTAGCCACGAGCTCCTCTAAACATTAAACCCATCTGTCTATCTGTTTCACTTTCACGCTGAATATACAATAGCTATATCGATTTAGATGAGGTTTGGTCCTTTTATAGGCGGAAGCCTGCGAAAAGACATAACGATAGTTATTTGCCTTATGCATAGATACCTTAGGAAGCGAGTAGAAGATTGAAATACTCATGTATAAATATTGAGATTATAAAATTATTTTTTATATTTTTAATAGTTTGACTTTCAATACTTCAAATACTTAAGTAGTCAGTTCTTTTTTATTATTTTGAGATGAGTTTTTTATTAACTCTAGTCTAGGTCAGTCGACGAAGTGAGCTTACCCAGGAGGAGCCTGATCACTCTAACTTTGAAGATATTATGTTTGAATGCGTTTGAAAACACGATCGTTAGACTATCTAGACACTACGTTAGACACTTTTATTCGCATAGTCGTAAAAATCATTGCTAGAATTATATTATAAAATAAATATGGGCTTAAGCCTAAACACATCATATTAAACTCCCATTACTTTCATGCTAACGAGAATCTATTATTGTCAGAAGTTTATCTTAAACATATTTCAGTCCTTTTCGCGATCTTTGTGGTTTAACAACCGGAGTTATTTAACCGTCTACTGGGTCGATAAGCAGGCTGCATTTTATGGCCCTTTTGAGAACGCTCTGAAGATAATTTGTTGTGGTATTTTTTTCTGCATTTTATATGTTAATAGCTGTCTCTCGGATGGCGGATTATCATAAAATGCCGCTGAAGTTTATATTATGTATTGTGGCGTTTGAAGATTTTTTGTTTTGTTTTGAATGTGACGCTATTTTTTTATATTTCTGTTCTTGCTGGGTGAAAATTAATGTGGATTATGTTGATTCAGTGTTTTGGGTATTCTTTTTCAATTCAAATCAAATTCATTTATTTTAACGAGACAATTTACAGGCACTTTTGAATTGTCTAAGAGTCATGAGTCTGACAGTTAGTCAAATAAAAAGTTAAAGCTATTTGCCTTTTTGAAAATACTAGCTTTCCGCCAGTGACTTCGCCCGCGTTGGCTAAACGAATTCAAATTAAAAATGACAGTTTCATACAAACTTTTGCCCCCTTTTTCTTGCCCTTAGGGCTTCGGGAAATCTTTTCTTATTGGACGCCTACATCATACAAAGAACACACCGTCCAAGTTTCAGGTATCTGCGAGCAGCGGTTTAGGCTGTGCGTTGATCCTGGTAAGACGTCTGCTATCTATGTTTAAAAAAATAGAGACTAGGCATTATTTTTAGGAACTAAAATGTTATTTTTCTTCTGGCTACTGATGAACCATGACTTATAAAACGCATGTCTTTGCTATCCGAATTTGATTATGATGATTACCGATAAAAATTTCTACCTGTTTTTGTTATAGAATTTTAATATTGTTTTAGCAAGAATTTGGAAATCTTGCAGTCTTCTGGTAAAATGTTTTAATTGAACTTCACCTACAGAGACGGGACAAGACAGAAAATGACCGAATCTTTAATGAATGAATCTTTAGGTTCTAAACAAGAAAAAGCGAAAATCATATTAATGTAGGTACGTTGATTTGCAATCTTTACTTCTATACTTATCAAAGAGTCTTCAATACCGATATAATTTGAAATGTGTTAGCTATTCGTATTTATTTTAGGTCCTAAGTAAATAGCAGTTGGATTTTAATCATCTTTATGAATATTACTTTAAAGTATAAATAAATAACCCATCTATTCAGGTCAGTTTGCGAATGTTACAGTCTAAATATAGAGATTTTTTAAAATATACATATAGTAAATATGGTATAGTAGATACTACCTGTCTCCTGTGGTTTTACTCGCGTTCTGACGGGACTAGTGTGTGTATTTATGTATGGACCAGGACCAAAATTATACTACCTACCTATGTGGATATTTTCCAGGTTTTATTTCACACTTTACACATAATGGAGATGTCATACCAAATTTCATCTAAACTGGTTGAACGTTTTAGACGTAAAAGCGGCTATTGAGGAAAATAATATATGACCTTGAAAGAACAACAAAAATTTTACTGAACTGTCATGAAAAAGAAAATGCAGCTATAATTTGTATAGAGCAAATATGGTGATCAGTTCTATGCTATACAGTTGGACTATTAGCAAGCAGATATTATTCTAAATATAAAGAAACTGATTGGCTAACTGACTGACCGATTAATGCACAGATGAAACTGCTGGTTCTAGAAGTATAAAATTTTGTACAAGTATTCCTTTAATGACGTAAATGTGCGCTAAAACAGTATTTTTCTAAAGTGTTGAAATAAAGCATGAAAGTGTGTATAAAACTCTGCCATTTGTTTTAATTTACCCACGTGGGTAAAGGCGCTGGCGGAAAGCTAGTTTCAAAATAAATCTATTTTTAGTTACAACTATCAAAAAAGTATTCACGAGAACATTATCCAATATTACTGTCACGCACCTTTCTAAGCGATCGTTTGAAATTAAATAGCGAAAGAGGTCGCGATGTGGCTTTGTGTTCCGTTTGAGTATCAACTGAGAAAAACCTTTGGATGATGCCGACATTGAAACTTGGCCCGCCAACTCATTCCTTATGGGACTTGATTCGTACGTGCCACGAATTCTCATTCGGTGATGTTTTGGGTCGGTTAATGTCGTTTTACTGCTCAATCTCCAACGGGGATCCGAAGGAATTTGATACGAGAACTCTTTCTAGGTAGGTATATTTATTTAGGGGTAGGGTTAGAATATTATGTGGAATATTGAAGAAAAATCTTCAGTATCGTGAGTTGTGGTTTGATAGTTTGACTCGGTTATTAAGAGTTTGTCGTGGTCAAAAAACTGTCCTAAAAAAAAACGGTATGTCTCATCTGCGTAGTCTTATTAGTTCAGTTACTGCAAGTGGTACTCCTTATCTCGATACCTATCTCGGAAAAATGATATATGGTATCGATCAGATTATTTCAGCTAGTAGTTCCTACTCATCAAATTATGAGTACAGTGATCCTTATCCTCAGGTAATAGTCGCACGGGTCACTCGATCAAAGGTTAAGCTGCCCTTGGCACGGTCGGCCCGTGGATGGGACCACCTATGACATAGCGAGACTCCTCCATGCCTAGGAAAGCATGTTATGCGTTGGTCGGCTGTCATTTGTAGATCTTTGATAGTCGTTACGAGTAATCAGAAGCCAGAAAGTCTGACAACAAGTCTTACCAAGGGGTTTCTTGTTACCCAGTTACGGGGTTGTAAAGGCTAGATAGACATTCGCTCCACCTGGTTAACTGGAGGCTAACTCCAACATAGTGCGGAAAAGGCTAGGCAGATAATGATAATGTCTTATCCTCAGCCAAACTTTTTAGGGCCTACAAGCATAATAAATCTATGTTGTTACATCCTATCACCAAACATTCAATATAATTCATCTTCAATTTGCAACACGATGCTAAAATTCCGCCGAACATGATCGGACAAATCCGCTTTCGGCCGGTTCTCGCCGGATTATACCAGTTTTAACCGGATTCAGGCGGGTGCCACCGAGACCGGCATTGTAACAAATACATATTAATTCTCATCCGCAATCCACGCATAATTGAAACGACAATATCGGTTAACATAGGGTTAATGTAAACTGTTTTTGATTGTTCACCTATTTTAATGATGTCATTGATTTATGAATAGAGATATTTATTAGAGTTAGTTATACGCGTGGGAGTAGGAAGGATAATATAATTTAATTTAATAATTGAACTATGGTTATCTAAATAACTCAAACTGTTCATTTTTATTCTTTTGTGTAAACAATTTAACGGGTTTATTTGAGACTAGCTTCTGCCAGCGACTTCGTCCGCGTGGAATAGTGGTGCTCCGCTCCTATTGGTCTTAGCGTGATGATATATAGCCTATAGCCTTCCTCGATAAATGGACTATCTAACACTGAAAGAATTATTTAAATCGGACCAGCAGTTCCTGAGATTAGCGCGTTTAAACAAAATGACAACATTTCCCTTCACTGCTCTGCTTCTATTGATTGTAGCGTAATGAAAAGTATACTATAACCATCTCAGGAGTATGACAAATAATTGTACTAAGTTTCGTTAAAATCCGTCGAGTAGTTTTTGTTTCTATAGAGTTTATACAGACAGACAGACAGACAGACAGACAGACAGACAGACAGACAGACAGACAGACAGACAGACAGACAGACGGACAGGCAGACAGACAGACAAAAATTTTACTTATTGCATTTTTGGCATCAGTATCGATCCCTAATCACCCCCTGATAGTTATTTTGGAAATATATTTCATGTACAGAATTGACCTCTCTACAGATTTATTATAAGTATAGAAGATATAGATAGAAGAAGATGTAAGGAAATTTTGAAGCATGGTTCTAATATTATTCCTGTACAAGCTGTCGGGAATACTGGTAGAAACATTTATCAAATATTATTGATTAACCTAATTTTATTGATCAAATATTTTACGAGATTTTTTATTTATTTTACGTTAATTGGCGCTGATTATGCTACGGATATCAAGTTATCTGTTAAGTCCATAGATTATTTTATATTTTTATATTAAATATAAATAATATTGTATTTACTCACCATTTTTCATGTCTCTTTTTCCTAACTAGGTAAGTACATTTATCAACGAAAAATAAAAATAATTTTCTAGCTGACATAATATTATCATTTTATAAGGAAGGGACAGATGTAACGGTAATCTCAATAGAGGGAATAGATTAGTTGCTGAGATCAAGGAAAGGGACGGAAGCCAGATAATTCCGTAGTAAGGGGTCGCCCAGATGATTTTGTGATACGACGTATTATAGTGATATGATACGGCTCAATATGGAAGTATATATCTGTTAGTTTGCTGTATCAATTTCGGCTTCAGGGTTCTTTTTGATGCCTGGTGGGGCTGCGGGATGTTCGAAAGAATTACCGCACCTCCGGAATATAAAAGGCTGAGGAAGGAATATGGATAGGTTTTAGTCGGTAAGAGTCTGATGCTCTTTTTTTTTGTATGGCATCTCGCAAGTCAACCTAGAAAGTTGTCGACTGCTTAAACGGGCTTGCCTGTGAAGTGCTTTAAATGAATTTAGGGCCTACAGCCAGGGTAGTCTGCCACTCCCTCACCACTCACGGCGATAGGAGTCATTTGATGATATAAATACGAAAGTGCTCTCAATTCAATTCAATTCCCAACTGGCAACAGCACCTTATCCATTCATATTTAGTTTTTATTTTATTTGTATTACTATAGCGGAATTCAAAAAGTTCATGTCATTAGTTTGTAAACTAAAATTAACTACTTCACCACACAGTTACCGCAGGCAGTTAATATAACTTGTTCTTGTTAAAAATGTATGTTCAGGCGTAGTTATTTATGAAGGTTTACTGTTGTAGGGAGTTTTATGATTAAAGTTTATAATATATATTTGATGGTTACTTACATTCGGAGAATATTGAGAATTTAGTCTCGTTACTACGGTACCATTGTATTGTTAAATTAATATAACAATTAGGTATATTGAATAATTGTCATACCATTTTTTTTATTAGTCTAAACTTGCACATTATGAAATAGTTCATAAAACTAACTAAAATCATAAAAAAACTGTCCGAATATTTAAACATTATTGTTCTAATATACCTAAGGGGTGTAAATAACAGGAACAGTTTTTTTTTTAAGTTCTTTTGGGATAAAAACTAGTCTCGTTGACAGAAATAACTTTTTCTTTGGGAAATTATCCTTAGGGAAATTATGTTAATTCTATTTATAAGCCTCCTGTCTTTATTTAATCATTTTTTTTTGTTCATAATTTTTTGTTAATTTATATTTGGGTCTAAATGGGTTAGTATTTTTTTCTATAACAACAAAAAGTTGGTCACCCTACAAAAAAAAATCATGAAATTATTATTATTTTCACCATTAAAAAAATAAATAAACTTCACAGAATTATTAAATTAAGCCAACACGTCTGCAACGCATAATAAAGGTGAGTAAGGTAAGGGAAAATTATCACGCTGTAACTTAATTCTACCTCCATACTTGCGCGTATTCCTGATATTAAGGCGCTTTCATACTTACATCTATAGGGCTGGTAGTTACGTAGCTTGTAACATGAAAGGGGCGGTCTCAACGAGCGGTGTATTCACTGTCGCAACCTTCCGGCCAGCGGTGTGTACTGCCTTTATTGTAGCCAGTGTCTTGGTACAGCTACTGTAATTGATGTGTTTGTGTATAATTTGTATGGAATTATAGTCTGTATTTATGAAAATCCATAGTTCGTTCATTAATTTAATTTAATAAGTTGGTAGTGAGGCATTAAATTTAATGATAGGTTACGGAAATCTATAATGCAACTTTGTTTGGACTGGCATATGAGCGTGTTTTTAAGCTTACTTAATCAGCTGTAATTAAAAGATAAAAGTAAATAAAAGTTAATTAAATCCTACGCACTATTCAAGGGAATAAAAAAAAATATCAAGTATAAATAAATTTGTTAGATACTTTTGCAAATTTGAAAGTATCCTAAGATAAAAAAATAATATGTCTTATACCCATGAAATGAAATTTTCAACTTTGGTGAATAAAAACTCTAATATATTAAATGAGTCGTACAAAGTTATAAGGAAGCGGGACTTTTTAAATAATAGCTTGTCCAGTTTATTATACTTAAATTAGTACTAACAATATTTCTAAGTTCTGTAAAAAGCCTGATCTATTGTCATCAATTAATTAATAAAAAATATTATCATAACTGGAAAGTGAACATTACCTGTAGATTGGTTTCGAGTTTTACAATTTACGAAATATATATTTATATTTTACATGTTTTCAAAAAGTCAAACAAATAACACTATAAGAGTTACAAAATACTACAAAGTTACAAAAAAAACATTCAACAATCTTGTAACCAAATTCGAAAGACTTTTAAAAACAAAAGCGCAACTCCCGCAAATGGCTCACAATTTTCTCAGCTGCATACAAAAATGACGTAGTCAAATTCATTTCATAAACCAACTCGGAATTATCAACAGTGTTTTATTCAATCTACGTCAGAAGGGTTAAGCCCGGTCTCCATTTGTGGGTTTAAAGCCAAGCACAAGCTATTTTGTCAGCGACAGTGTGGTTCTGACAGGGTACAAGCTATGGTGTTACTGTGGCTTTGTGTCACACCGGAGCGTGATGTTCGCATGGGATAATGCATTATGTCGAAAATAATTTCAAAATTAAATTTAGCACTTATTATCAATAAAAGATTTAGGGCTTCTAGTTTCATTAGTCACTAAATCCTAACTAACATTGTAAAAGCGAAAACGAATTTGTTTGCTTGTTACGCTTTCATAATAAAATGACTAAATCAATTTAGATGAAATTTGATATGGAGATTAACCTGGACCTTGGAGACAGTTATAGGGTACTTTTTAGTGGAGTGCGTTAAATAATACCCTAGAGACGCGGGTGTAACCCCGGAAAACAGCCAGTATGATATATGTGAAATGATCATTCTATCTCTTTAATTTTCAAACAATTGATGGAGATTGTATGATAATTAAAATTCAGCCCTTGTTAAATTTAGTGTGCTATGTTGTAAGCCAGCCTTAATAATTTCGATGAGAATTTTAGTGCATGTAAATTAATTATTAATATGTTTATTAAAATAGCTTTTTTAGATTCAATTATCACAATCAACCGATAATCAAAATAATTTTTAAAGAATTCTTAACTAATATTATGGTATGTTCCTCAATTTTTTTTAGTTTAAAAATGAATTTTAAAATAAACACCAGATCAAGATAATCACGGTGTAAATGATGACACATTCTTTATAATCGTAGAACAAGTAAATTCTTTTCCCGACTTTTTTATAAGTACCCATTTATTTAATTTAGGTAAACATTTTAGTATAATAAATGAAAGGCTTACAAGATTATGTTCAATCCAAACTAATATTATAAATGCGAGTGTGAATTTGTTTGTTATACCCCCACGGTAAAATGGCTTAACGGATTAATATTATATTTCTTAGACAGATAGATTGATATGGTTAATGACAAAGTATTATTTTTATCAGGGTATGTAAAACAGTTCCCTCAGATTGCTACTTCATCTACTGATATCGGAAAACAGCTATTTTTATTAATATCTACGAATAAAAATCTGTTTATTTGTTACATAGTAAAACTGCTAAGCTGAACCTAAATTTGATATAGAGACCTGTGGAAGGACAAAAAATATTTTATTTAGGTGCGTGAAGTAGCTCTTTCAAGACGCAAATGAGGCGACAGTATGTACAGTTAGTAACTTAATCTATACATATAAAATGCTTTGTCCTGAATGACTGACGAATCAACGCATAGCCTAAACCGCTGATCGTAAAGACCTGAAACTTGGAGGGTGTGTTTTTTGTATGATGTCGGCATCCGATTAGAAAGTTTTTTTCGAAATTCTATCCCTAACAGGGGATAAATAGGGGATGAAAGTTTATATGAAACTGTTATTTTTATGTGGATTCGTAGAGACCACGCGGGCAAAGCCATTGGCGGAAAGCTAGTAAATGTATTAAAGCGGAACATAATACTTCAGTCACAAGTGCGGTTGCCATTTTGGGAGACAAAGAAAAATGGCCTCATAATATAACAGTATTTCGTAAATATCCTTTACGGACAAATATTCCTTAGCTTGTCGTTTGATATGAAGATCAAATCCTCAAAAGGATTGTTTCTTTGCATCAAATGAAGTGAAAATGTTCACAAGTCAATTGGATTAATTTTCTTTCGTATATTTTTTGGGAAAAGGTCCTTGGCGCGGCTTGCAGTAGTAATTGACTAGTAGAACCACGCCCTGAGGAAACTGTGCTATAACTGTCTCCGAGGCCCCACCTATTTCTTTACCAAATTGCATGTAAATCGGACGTAACGTTAACAAACAAACTCACATTTCCTTATTATATTGGGGATGACTTCTAGTCTAACCGGATGCTGTTGATTACCAGTTTTTTTACATGGAGTGACTGCCGATCTGACCTCCACAACCTAGTTACCGGGTAACACGATACCTCTTGGCAAGATTGGTTGTCAGACTATCTAGCTTCTGACTACCCTAACGACTGTCAAAAATTCATAAATGACATCATCAGGAATCATCTTTCTCGGGTCGATTTTTTGTTATCTTACATAACAGTAATAGCCTTAAAATTAATACTCTCTCAAATATAAGAAGATACGGACATTGTAGATAAGTCGTTGTCCAAACTATCCATCAAAACTCTGAGCTAATTTAAATAAAATTCAAATTCTATTGCACGACAATATAAAGGAAGCTCTTGTTGGCTGATGTCCAAAAATTGCTTCATTCACCATCCCGTAAACCACGTTTCTGTTCCATTCATGTGTAAAGATACTATTTGAACTAGATCGGAGCGGCTTTATCTAGAAAATGTAGGTTTTGCACGTGAAAAGAGCTATTGATCTGGACACAGTTTAGTCATGACATTTATTTAATATTTTCATTTTAGGCATCAAAACGGTTTTTTTTTTTTTTTTCAATAATTTTTTGTCTAAAATGACATATTTTTTAAATTGATTTCATTAACCGGCCCGGCGAACTTAGTACCGCCCCATAATTTTATTAAATTATTTTTTCGATGTTTTAATAGTTATTCTGCTTTACGGAACGGGGACAAATGCAACAAATAAAAATCATGAAAATCGGTCCAGCCGTTCTCGGGTTATAAGTTTTCGAACAAACACGAATTCATTTTGTATATTAATAATATAGATAGACTAGCTTTCCGTCCGCGGCTTCGCCCGCGTGTACATTTTTTTTACACTTTGGGTTACTTTATTCAAGTTTTAGTAGGGATCCCTAGTTATTTCTAGAAATAAATATAGCCTATGTTACTCGTGGATAATGTAGCTTTCGAATGGTGAAAGAATTTTTTAAATCGGTCCAGTACTTTTTGAGCCTATTCATTACAAACAAACAAACAAACAAAGTTTTCCTCTTTATAATATTAGTGTAGATAAGCATCAAGGATGTCTATCTATCTACATAAAGAGTATGCACTTACCTTTTATCAGTTTTTCGGAACAGGATGAGTTTCATCAGCCGGGCACAAATCTTGACTCAGGGCTGCAGCTGCAAAGAATAAACTGACCTTAATGTCTTTTCCGTACGCATTGTGTTCTCTTACTTCAAAACTATAGATAATAACATGAATTCGTAAAAAAAAATAACCCGTAGAACCAGTAACACATTTCACATTCAAAGTCGATGATGACATTAAGTTCGATTTATAGATCAGCATTGTTTAATAAAATAATTATTGCCTCTAAAAAAGTTTTGCTTCTCGTGTACGAATGTGCGGGTTCGAAACCTAGCAAGTACCAATGTGACTTTTCTAAAGTCATATCCACTTTCTAAGTATATCTTAGACGTCACTGACTAACGGTGAAGAAAAACATCGTGAGGCAACCTGGACTTAAAACGTCTGAAATCGCCAATCCGCATTGAGCAAGCGTGGTGATTAATGCTCATGCCTTCTCAGTATGAGAAGAGGCTTTTGCCCAGCAGTAGGACAATATATAGGCTGATGATGAAATTATTGCCTCTTTGGTCTAGTAGTCGCAAACGCGACTGCTGTGACGGGATGACATCGCAAGACAAAGCTGGATGCTTTGTATTTTATTTTATTCGATTCGGCATTGGTAGTTCACGGTAGTAATCCCCCGTGCCTGGGACTCTCCGTGCACGTTAAGTTATCATTCCTGGCTGCTACTTTCAAAACAGTCGTTGTTAAAATTCTATGTCAGAGACCGTCCAGTGTATTTGAGAAAACTCTAACACTAAGGCTTGGTAGATATGTAAACATGCAGCCCATATGATTGAATTAAAATAGTCATACTTTAATTTTATCACCACACCACCTTATTTAGCTCTACAAACTAATACCAGATAAGCTACTTAACAGATAGCGTTAAAATATGAATAGCATCAAATGTGATTATGGCGTTCAGCATGGAACATTCCCGCCATAATGCATGGAACGAGCGCTGCCTAATTACGTACCGCATACCTCAACCGTATTTCTATGAATGATAATGTGTTTGAAAATGCCTGGGAGGTGGTGAGAATTATATTATTATGTTTCATGTAAATTTTGTACATGTGTGTTCAGCCTATGTGATATTTGCAATTAAAATTATAAATAGTTAGGAGTTTGCCACCGTTTCGCCCGAATCCTGAAAGAAATACGTCGCACACCCAGACAAAAATCCTAATAATTTTCCCAGATCTCAATCTATCTTTATGCCAAATATCATCTTAATCGGTGCAGCCGTTTAACCGTAGAAGCGTAACAAACAGAAACAGAGAAAGATAGACCCTTTTGTATTTATAATATTGGTCAAAACTATCACCAATTCTTTAATCTGCGTTATCGGGTTCATATTTTATAAAGGATTTCTGTCCTTTTAAAGCAATGTAAAGAAAAATTAAAATTCACGTAAGTATCGGTTAGAATCTAACTAGAATATAGCACACCTTGTAGCGCCAGGCTCGTTTAATTCCCAAATTACTCACAATTTTGCTATAATATATGAATCCTTCCTTAAGGTACTCATATATAAGACCTGCCAATGTAAGACGAGGAAATTAATGCCTTTTCATAATACAATCCTAATCTCCAAGAATAATCTCAGCTCCTTAACTTTGAAAGTAAAACCAAACCAAAATAAACCCTACAAAACTTTCTGCTTAATATTCCCCAATTCAGACTATCCAGGTCACATACAGGAGGAGCCTACCCAAAATTCACAGCACGTCAAAACGGGTAGGCCTCTAAATCGAGCCTAACGTCTGAATAGTTCAATTCCCGGGGGTTATTACCAAAATAACCATGTTCTTTCATCAGAATTGCCACACCCACTGGAGAATCTGTCGGCGCCTCAAAGGACCAGGCGAAATGACAGGCTCAAGTGTTAATGACTGATGCGTATCTACATTTTCGTGAGGCAGACATTACTAAACACCTTCAGCGTCCTTTTGTTAACTTCTAAAGCTTTTAGTTTTTATGATATGAACGAGGTGATTAAACGGGAAAATAATATTTGATTTTGCGATCTAAAATTTGTTTTCCACATAGATGAAATCTCTGGATTAGATTATTTGTCGTTGATTAAATAGCGCTTCGAAAGTGGCGTAAAATCCGATTACCGTCTACCCTGATGTGAATTTCAAAATGTATTTTTTCCTAACAGTGTAGGTAAAATTCTAAAGATAAAAGTATAAAATATAATCTCAATATCCCTTTTATGTCGGTTTACTTAAGCTGGTAAAACTTGGGGACCACCGATGATGAGTTTGAAACTCCCGGAAACTTGTTCGTCGGGATAGTTTTTGAGAATCTGCACATTGTAACACGAGAGTGACGACGGGTACCTACTTGGAAAAAAGATTGATGATGTCTTTCAAACTAGGAAGTTACATACAAAGTTTTTAAGCCATTATATTTGTTTGACAACTGTTTGTAAGACCGGCAAAAATTCACGAATATTTTTTGAAGCGTGGTTTAAAATATTCGTTGCTATACTGCGGGTCCGTTTGAAAACACAATAACATGCTCAGGCAGTACTGTTTCACTAGTACTCACTATTCTTGTTTTTACTCTCTCGCTGTGTGCCTTTTTGGTAGTTGCCACATAAATAAATTCAGACTCAAAACAAGTACTGTAGGCACTAAAAATATATTTGTTCAAAGCCAGAACAAAGTCGTAGTAACCTAGTAGTTAAGGCACCTGCATCTCATGTACGAGTAGGTATGTAGGTTCGAAACCAGACAAATAATAATATAACTTTTCTAACGTCCTAAGTGTATCTAAGATACCATCGACTAACGATGAAGGAAACCATCATGAGAAAACCTAGGCTCAAAATTCTTAATCCGCTTTAGCAAGCGTAGTGATCAATGCTCATGCCTTCTCTGTATGAAAAGAGGCCTTTACCCTACAGTGAAAAAATGAACAGGCCGATGATGAATAACCGTAACTATTGCTTAGCCCTAATATCAATTGTACCATTAATCTATACAAAAAAAAAATCTAACAACATAATTACTAACATCGGTTATCTTACTTCTCACTAAGTGTATCCCTCATGAATATATAGGAACTGACTAGTTGTGATCAAGCTCTTAAAAGCTTTCCGCAAATGGAGGCCAGACGTGAGATCGTTTTGGCCGAACACTTATCACGAAGATTGATAGCTATAGGAGGTGATTGCCTTCCTATAATATGTACCATCAAGTGGTGGAGCAATTTTCTGGCGATTTGTAAGCTGTTTAGGAGTTACCCGTGTTTTATTGAGACGTAAAATTTTATAAGACTTAGTTTTTTCCCGCGATAATTTTAGTTTTTTTTTTTTTTATGAGATTGGTTACTCGGGTTAGTTCTGGTAGGTTCTGAAGTCGTGGTGGCCTAGTGGTTAAGGCACCTGCCTCTCATGTACGAGTGTGCGGGTTCAAAACCTGGCTAGTACCAATGTGACTTTCTAAAGTCATAATATGTTATTTCTAAGTATATCTTAGACACCACTGACTAACGGTGAAAGAAGACATCGTGAGGAAACCTGGACTTAAAAAAACTGAAATCGCCAATCTGCTTTGAGCAAGCGTGGTGATAAATGCTCATGCCTCCTCTGTGTTGGAAGAGGCCTGTGCCTAGCAGTGGGACAATATATAGGCTGATGATCATGATGATTACTGTGATTGCTTACTCTTAATAAATTTACGTAATTTTTTCAACTTTTGTCATTTTTCGAGTATTTAAAGCAGTAATTAATTTACTTGATTTAATATAAAACGCACATGCTTGCGTTGCGACTTTATATGATATGATTGAATTAAAATAGTCATACTTTAATTTTATCACCACACCACCTTATTTAGCTCTACAAACTAATACCAGATAAGCTACTTAACAGATAGCGTTAAAATATGAATAGCATCAAATGTGATTATGGCGTTCAGCATGGAACATTCCCGCCATAATGCATGGAACGAGCGCTGCCTAATTACGTACCGCATACCTCAACCGTATTTCTATGAATGATAATGTGTTTGAAAATGCCTGGGAGGTGGTGAGAATTATATTATTATGTTTCATGTAAATTTTGTACATGTGTGTTCAGCCTATGTGATATTTGCAATTAAAATTATAAATAGTTAGGAGTTTGCCACCGTTTCGCCCGAATCCTGAAAGAAATACGTCGCACACCCAGACAAAAATCCTAATAATTTTCCCAGATCTCAATCTATCTTTATGCCAAATATCATCTTAATCGGTGCAGCCGTTTAACCGTAGAAGCGTAACAAACAGAAACAGAGAAAGATAGACCCTTTTGTATTTATAATATTGGTCAAAACTATCACCAATTCTTTAATCTGCGTTATCGGGTTCATATTTTATAAAGGATTTCTGTCCTTTTAAAGCAATGTAAAGAAAAATTAAAATTCACGTAAGTATCGGTTAGAATCTAACTAGAATATAGCACACCTTGTAGCGCCAGGCTCGTTTAATTCCCAAATTACTCACAATTTTGCTATAATATATGAATCCTTCCTTAAGGTACTCATATATAAGACCTGCCAATGTAAGACGAGGAAATTAATGCCTTTTCATAATACAATCCTAATCTCCAAGAATAATCTCAGCTCCTTAACTTTGAAAGTAAAACCAAACCAAAATAAACCCTACAAAACTTTCTGCTTAATATTCCCCAATTCAGACTATCCAGGTCACATACAGGAGGAGCCTACCCAAAATTCACAGCACGTCAAAACGGGTAGGCCTCTAAATCGAGCCTAACGTCTGAATAGTTCAATTCCCGGGGGTTATTACCAAAATAACCATGTTCTTTCATCAGAATTGCCACACCCACTGGAGAATCTGTCGGCGCCTCAAAGGACCAGGCGAAATGACAGGCTCAAGTGTTAATGACTGATGCGTATCTACATTTTCGTGAGGCAGACATTACTAAACACCTTCAGCGTCCTTTTGTTAACTTCTAAAGCTTTTAGTTTTTATGATATGAACGAGGTGATTAAACGGGAAAATAATATTTGATTTTGCGATCTAAAATTTGTTTTCCACATAGATGAAATCTCTGGATTAGATTATTTGTCGTTGATTAAATAGCGCTTCGAAAGTGGCGTAAAATCCGATTACCGTCTACCCTGATGTGAATTTCAAAATGTATTTTTTCCTAACAGTGTAGGTAAAATTCTAAAGATAAAAGTATAAAATATAATCTCAATATCCCTTTTATGTCGGTTTACTTAAGCTGGTAAAACTTGGGGACCACCGATGATGAGTTTGAAACTCCCGGAAACTTGTTCGTCGGGATAGTTTTTGAGAATCTGCACATTGTAACACGAGAGTGACGACGGGTACCTACTTGGAAAAAAGATTGATGATGTCTTTCAAACTAGGAAGTTACATACAAAGTTTTTAAGCCATTATATTTGTTTGACAACTGTTTGTAAGACCGGCAAAAATTCACGAATATTTTTTGAAGCGTGGTTTAAAATATTCGTTGCTATACTGCGGGTCCGTTTGAAAACACAATAACATGCTCAGGCAGTACTGTTTCACTAGTACTCACTATTCTTGTTTTTACTCTCTCGCTGGACCTTTTTGGTAGTTGCCACATAAATAAATTCAGACTCAAAACAAGTACTGTAGGCACTAAAAATATATTTGTTCAAAGCCAGAACAAAGTCGTAGTAACCTAGTAGTTAAGGCACCTGCATCTCATGTACGAGTAGGTATGTAGGTTCGAAACCAGACAAATAATAATATAACTTTTCTAACGTCCTAAGTGTATCTAAGATACCATCGACTAACGATGAAGGAAACCATCATGAGAAAACCTAGGCTCAAAATTCTTAATCCGCTTTAGCAAGCGTAGTGATCAATGCTCATGCCTTCTCTGTATGAAAAGAGGCCTTTACCCTACAGTGAAAAAATGAACAGGCCGATGATGAATAACCGTAACTATTGCTTAGCCCTAATATCAATTGTACCATTAATCTATACAAAAAAAAAATCTAACAACATAATTACTAACATCGGTTATCTTACTTCTCACTAAGTGTATCCCTCATGAATATATAGGAACTGACTAGTTGTGATCAAGCTCTTAAAAGCTTTCCGCAAATGGAGGCCAGACGTGAGATCGTTTTGGCCGAACACTTATCACGAAGATTGATAGCTATAGGAGGTGATTGCCTTCCTATAATATGTACCATCAAGTGGTGGAGCAATTTTCTGGCGATTTGTAAGCTGTTTAGGAGTTACCCGTGTTTTATTGAGACGTAAAATTTTATAAGACTTAGTTTTTTCCCGCGATAATTTTAGTTTTTTTTTTTTTTATGAGATTGGTTACTCGGGTTAGTTCTGGTAGGTTCTGAAGTCGTGGTGGCCTAGTGGTTAAGGCACCTGCCTCTCATGTACGAGTGTGCGGGTTCAAAACCTGGCTAGTACCAATGTGACTTTCTAAAGTCATAATATGTTATTTCTAAGTATATCTTAGACACCACTGACTAACGGTGAAAGAAGACATCGTGAGGAAACCTGGACTTAAAAAAACTGAAATCGCCAATCTGCTTTGAGCAAGCGTGGTGATAAATGCTCATGCCTCCTCTGTGTTGGAAGAGGCCTGTGCCTAGCAGTGGGACAATATATAGGCTGATGATCATGATGATTACTGTGATTGCTTACTCTTAATAAATTTACGTAATTTTTTCAACTTTTGTCATTTTTCGAGTATTTAAAGCAGTAATTAATTTACTTGATTTAATATAAAACGCACATGCTTGCGTTGCGACTTTATCATATAACAAACTATTGTCAGTGGTAATATTACTGATTTTTAAAACATGGCGTAATTTAAAAGTATTAGTAATTCTACTTTAAATAGAGTATTAATGCAGCCAGCGAATTGTTATACTGTGTGATTTCTACGATATATTTTTAGACTGTGCCGTGGTCGTATTATATTCTACTAAATAACGACGTATACTTTGCACTCTGTTTTCCATGAAATTCCAGTTCTCGGTTTCTGCTTTATTTCACACAGAGAAATAAGAGTCTTGCTTAGTGGGGCTTTGTCGGCTAGCTATGTTATTGCATACTTTAACACTTCAACGGGCGAGAATTATGTGTAGATTACCCAAGTAAAGTGTAGACTATTATAATTTTAAAGGAAATTTTCTATTTTACTAAAATGTGAAAATGTAGGAATGTACTTTTTGAATTTACGCGGATTTGAGTCAAGTATGGTCACTGCTAAGCTATTTTTGGTCGAAATAGAAAAAAAAACAAATGAAGAATACTGTCAAAGGTAGTGTGTAAGATAGGTGGAAATATTTTTAACAGCACTTTGTTATTTGCAGAAATTACTCGTTGATATAATTTTAAACAATAATTTCAGAAAACCACTGATTGATCTCTGGAATTTGACGAATTCTCAAGGATATTGGCATAAGAACACTGGCTTTAAAAAATCAATATGTAAAATATTATTTTTTCATCTAATTATAAAAAAATATTTATCATCGAAACGAAAATAATTCTGTTAAATCTCTGTTCCTTTACTTTACTGCAACAAAAACTTCAGAAAACACAAGTTCGCGCTCCGTTTAGCCTTTGAAAACCTTTATTCTACTCTCAAGAATACAAGTGATGTTAGTCTACCTCGTAGAAATGTTTTCATAAAATAATTTCCTCCCTCTGCACTACTAGGATAAATTAATACCGCTAATAAATTAAGGGCTTTTGTCCGTTTCTATTTTGTTTTAGTAATTTGCAAGGTAAGATAAAGATGGCGGATATACATAGTTTAACCTGTATTAATGTTTATTGTTATGAGCGTCTTAAACATAAATTTTAGCTATATATTTGTTGGAACAATAATATTTGTGAAGCATTTTCTTATGCTGCTGTTTTGATGTAGGTACCTTTTTTAAGTTGCAAATAAATTACTAACGACGACCAAGAAGAGCTAGCGAGAAGACCTGGAAACTTCCCTTGTAGGCCGGCCCCATCAAGCTTCCTAGATTCTTAGCCCAACGGTGGGACAATAGAGGTAAAATAGCGATAGACTGTATTTAAGATTCAATGAGCGTTTATTTGAGAAATTAAAAAACTGGCTAGGTTACTACTATACTCTTAAACTGGAATCGTTAACAATCATTAATTACTTACGCACTAGTATATTTATGGAAACGCAGCTGAATTTAAAATCCTCCCTGAACTTATATCCGGTCTTTCAATATTAGATCAGCAAGCAGACTTTTAAAATTATTTTTTATCATCATGAAATGATAATTATAAACATACAATCAATACATCTTCAAGAATATGCGTCAAATAGCTGATCCAAAAATCAATAATCAAGCCTCTTGTTTACGAATCTTCTAAAATATAGCAAGAATTCTATATTTGAAAATTGTCACCCAATCATCTTAGCATTCTAATTACGTAAGACAATTTCTTTCCATATCAATTGCGAGACCTTTCAATGATATCCATCGATTTGAAAACATTTAATGCTTAAAGATAACAATGAAACAATGTTTATCAAACGCCTTTGGGAAAACTATCTCAATGCCATGTTAACGTAATTAGACCACACAGCAATCAACACAGCTATTTTTAGTTACAAGTCAATCCCACATCCTTCGGTCTTACTTATCCGTGTTTTATCAAGAAAATCTTGGTCAATACTACCTAATGGAAAGCAGGGCAAACAAATACAATAGTCTCGGTAAAACAAAGGTCTAAGTAAAGAACAAACGGACTCCACAAAACGGGCGGAAATAAGCAAAGGACATTGTTAGAAGTTCAAGCCGATGCCGAGATTGTAAAAGAAAAACTGGCCAAGGGCGAGTCGGACTCGTGCACCAAGGGTTCCAACCTTTATAAAAAATATTATATGCAGTAAAGTTGTAATTATCTTGTTTTTTTTTCGACCGCATAATTAAGAGGAAAATTGCTGATTACTTGAAAACTGCGATACTTAGAATCATAGTTTTATTTTATTTGTAATGTTTAGGTTAATGTCTATCAATTCTAATTATTTCTGATTTTTTCCTTCTCAAACTTCGGAGATGAGGGGATAATTCAAAAATTAAAAGACGTACAAGAGACCAAAAAAATGTATTAGAATTTGCAAATCAAGATCTTTCATATGATACCCCATGTTACCCCACATGATCTATATTTTGAAATTATAAACCCCCACTTCTCCCCACTTTTTTCATAAAAGCAATATGATTTTTCAACTTTCTTCATTTGCAATAAGCATGAACAATCACACAGGATTTGATTGGAGGAGCTGATTATTTCAGGATCTACTCAATAGCATGAGTATGAGTAGCATGAGGTCCTGAAATAATCAGCTGTGACAGACGGACGGCCAGACAGACGAAGTGAAACCATAATGGTCCTTTTTTACCATTTTTGGTACGGAACCCTTAAAATGAAAATAGTTGAGGAATGTAGGTTGTAGTTAGCCTACCTATTTTATTTCTTTTGTGGTTTATTTTTTCATCTATTCCCAAGTTGGCTTGGGCTTCCTTTCAATATAGCCTGAGATTATTAGATGTCGTCTGAAGTTGAGTAAACTTTCTGAGAAAAAATATAGTGATGCTGAGTAAAAAAAATATTCCCTGGAACGATCTTTATAATTTTTGTAAGAGCCAATAAAAGTATGATTGTTACTTGACGGATATTAGGTAGATAATTATAATGAATTATGGCAGGTTTCAAAATTGGACCGTTTCTCACTTTTGTCTTACTGTTATTTAAAAAAAACGTTGCCCACTAGGAATTACTCCTGTATTATGGGTGCGTTAACAAACATATATTTCACATGCACAAACACCCAGACCCGGAACAATTTTAGTTGTCCCGTGCGGGAATCGAACACGCAGCGCAGCACGACTTTCAAAAGACTTTGAAAGTAAAAAAAATATTTCTTTAAAAAACTAGCTGTTTTCTGCTATTTTTCCCGTCTGGTAAGGAAACTACTTCACATATCTGGATAAAAATACTTTAACATTTCCCAGGTTTCTATCAACATACCAAATTTAATCTAAAGGGGAAAAAACTCATATTCGCATTTATAATATTAGTTAAGATATGTTTTTAGGAAGAAATATAAATTTTCTATAATAACCATAAAGTTTTATTTTACATATCCATGTTATCTGTAAATGGTTCAATATTATCTCACAATTTTCAAAATCAATTTCATTTCGATACTTTGTCCTCAAGATCAACCAAATATTTTATTCACCACCCAACCTAGCATCACAATACACCGAGAAATCATAACAGAAGAGCTAGAACAAAACGTTTCCAATCAGTAGATGGAAACCACAATAAGTTCTAGTGCTGTTAAGGTGCATATGTCACCTTTAGCGCAAAGTTTAGGCGTTCCAATGGGTGAACCTTCCCGATTCTCCCACCCTCCAGTATAAGGTAGCGGACATATTAGTTGTGAAAAAGCGGAAGTAAAAATATTTTTAGCATTCTTTTTTAGGTTTATGGTAAAATAAATTATTATTTGCCATTTAGGAAGATCAGTAAAGACGTCAAAATATTTATTCTTATTAATGGTTACAATATTTTTTAAACAGTTATATTAGATTACGATTCCCGTTGACAGCGATGCGGATGAATATTTTGATGCCTAATTATATTAGTATAATTTATTATTGTTATGTTTTTATTATTGTAAATACAAGTAAATATGTAAATAATTAAATAGAAGATTAAAGTACAAAAAAAAAAGTTATTTTAGTAACTAGATTCTACACTTAGCATTTAATTTTGTAAAGACTAGTTTTGACATCCAATTGGGTAAAAAAATGACAAACAACTATAATATGTGGTTATACACATATCTATTCAAAAATCTATAGACTAGAAATTACTCGCTATAAAAGTATTGATAGAAACAAATATTCATATTTCCTCTTCATATTAACATATATAATTCAATTCATTTATTAACATTAGGGCCATGGGGTTCAAGTGCTTCTGTCTTCTTTTTCGTAATGTTGTAACATCACTAATTAGTATCGATATCACTAAACATTGCATCTTACTTCCTATTCCATAGATAAATGTTTAGTTGACTTCACGCGTGATCAGTACGCTAGCCTATATTTCTGTCAAAAAATCAACATTGCCATCCAACGTGGCAATGCAGCCAGCTTTTTGGACACGCTTCCCGTTGACAATGATGTGAATACCAAATTTCTTTAGTAAGTATAATGTATTATTCTTATATTTTGATGTTGTATATAAATGTGTTCCATTATTATAAGATTCGTTCATAAATATATAGGATACTATCCATAATCTTTATTAGCACACATTAATTCAGACACTTGACACGTGTATAAGGTTGGGTGAATAACGCTCGGAGTATGTTCGAGGTTAAACTAATACTATTCCGGTAACCATGCGTTGTTAATTCATAACCACTCCCTTTTGCTCCTAAATCGGATAATAAAGCTTAACAATGGGTAACGGTGTATAACGTATGGAAACCACAGATCTTGTACTGTGTTCCACGAGGGATATCTTATAGGAACACCCGGAGAGATAGTGAAAGATTACGTTCCGAATTTCGAATGAGACACGACTGAAAGGAATATAATATTATTCTCTTAGATATTAGGGTTACCACCCGGCCTGGTTTTTCCGGACATGTCCAGTTTTGTCTGGCTTTTTAATCGTCCTAGGACTGGGATGGAAAAGTTGTAATGAACAGTAGATACAATTTTAAAATTAAAAAGAAATGAGTAATTAATTATCTTCGATATTTATTAAACAGTTTTATGTACATTTCAGCAGTAAAGTATTTGGGTTTTTTGCTTTCATTTCCAGAATATTTTGTATCATTACAGGCTTCGATTTTCAAGAGAGTATTTGGAAATCGATTAAATTACCATTATTACATAATTTTACAAATATAATTCTGTGGTATTTTGGAGGTTTTTCATCAATGAGGTACAAATACCAGGTTGTTATGGAAAGTCTCACATGAAAACACCTAATCACACGTTGCCTAATCATGAAACCAGGACCTGGACCTTCCTTTCTCAAGAATCGCACTTAGAACCAATAGACCAATAAGGCAGTCCATGGAGATCGTTAAATCCACTCTACCTTCGTAGACTTAAATTGAAAATCTGTCACGTTACAAAATTAAAAAAATCCGTTTGAAAATAGAACATCGCCACTAAAACCTCACCTGAATCTAGCGGCTGTTCCCTTTTCCGCCTTTATTGGACCGTATTGAGCCTCTGTGAAATGTGTAAAATTGCCAACAGTGGGATTCTAGGGAAACTTTTGAAACGAGTTTGCTAAGAACGGCAGCTAAAGAAAACTAAACATCGGAATGGAAGACAAGTGCGCTTCCCTCGTAATGTTTGACGGTGGAACTTTTGGTGGTTATAACAGACAGTTCCTTTGATTGTGGAAGTCGTTTTGATACAGTTTTGTTACTGACAGTTTTGTTTTAAACCGTAAATAGATACAACATAACATTTTATCAATCACAGCAGTTTATATTTCGAACTTTTGGGTATAATCGGATTCGATGAAACGTAGGTTCTGTGAACACAAATGCGATAGTTTTTATTATTTTAAACTTACAAATAGTAAGGCTTTCAAATATGAATTAAAAAGTCGACACGGGCTCTTTGCAAAAAATTTGCTGTCTATTGCAAATAATTTAATTAATTTAATATGATAATGAAAATATTATAATATTTTTATGCGTCACATCTTGGGGCAAATAAACGTATTTTCTTTCTTTCTATTATTCACAAGGAAAAATTAATTAATAACAAGTTTTTAGACACACAATAGTTTACTAGAATCATAGTTTTTAACAATTCAAAATTATGTAAAAAAACCGGTAAGGCCAAGCATTCACAAAATGAGGCACAGTATACCGTCGACAGTGTAAATGTTATTCTTAAAACAAGAAAAATTGTTAAATAATCTGAAAATCTCCTTTCTGCTCGTTTTAGGGTTCCGTAGCCAAATGGCAAAAACGGAACCCTTATAGATTCGTCATGTCTGTCTGTCTGTCTGTCTGTCCGTCCGTATGTCACAGCCATTTTTTTCAGAAACTATAAAAACAATTCTGTTGAAATTTGGTACGTAGATGTATTCTGTGAACCGCTTTAAGATTTTGACACAAAAATAGAAAAAAAGCAATAATTTTAGGGGGTCCCCATACTTAGAACTGAAACCCAAAAATTTTTTTTTCGTCAAACCCATACGTGTGGGGTATCTATGGATAGGTCTTCAAAATTGAGGTTTTTTTGATTATATTGAGGTTTCTAATATAATTTTTTTCTAAACTGAATAGTTTGCGCGAGAGGCACTTCCAAAGTGGTAAAATTTGTGTCCCCCCCCCTGTAACTTCTAAAATAAGAGAATGATAAAACTAAAAAAAATATATGATGTAGATTACCATGTAAACTTCCATTGAAAATTGTTTTGAACGAGATCTAGCAGGTAGTTTTTAAGTAATCAGTAATTTTCTTCTAAAAACAAACTTAATTATGCGCTCGGAAAAAAACAAGATAATTGCGACTTTATTGCGTATTTTTTCTTTGCAATGGTCGGAACCCTCGGTGCGCGAGTCCGACTCGCACTTGGCCGGTTTTTATACGACTGTCTACCGAAATGAGTATTATATTTTCAGTGTTCATGTATGTATGTGTAAAATACACTCACTACAAGGACACCAACAGTCAGCGTATATTTTTCGATCCGAAATCCGAAACTAGTACCAGTTTTACCGACACATGTAATAACTTACTGACACTTCAGTCATGACAAGAGCCTTATATACGCTCGTATATTGAGAAATATTTCTCTGGCAGCCTTGTGACGTCATCAGTACCGCGCAGGTTGAAGTGCGTTTGACAAAAATGAATTGTGCAGTTTGCTTCCATACTCGTAAGTTATTTACGAATGCTTGAATTTGGCTGACAAATAAAAAGCTTTGTGAGAGATATAATATTCAGTTGTGTAACTATAACTTGGAGCAATATTGTATTATAATGAAGTCTGGCTGGCTTGTATGAAGAATAATGTTAGTGTCTAAATGCTCAAAGTTCTTTTATTAAAACAAAGCTAGCAACACATTGCCTTGTCGTTTTAGTAGTTGCAAGCTCCGACTTTGGGATCACTTCTCAGGTTATTAAATTTCAGTATAATTTGGCTAAATGTGGATATAATTGAAATACTACTCAATCCATCAAGGAAGATAGGTTTGATGACTTTTTACTTCTTTTTCATATTCTTCTTTTAAGCTTCTTAAATCTAAAAAAAGCTTCTTATAGCTTCTAAAATAACCAAAGACCCTATAATTTTAAATACACCACCACCTTACTAACCTGTCGGTTTATATGTCTGTCTGGATGTTATGATTTCACGGGAGAACAGCACAACTGATGTGGATGAAATTTGACAATGACATAGTTCCCTCAGGCTAAGGGTGAAACCGCGGAAAACAACTAGTTCTTCATAAATCCAAGAACTACACAAACTCTAACAACTCATTTGGCTGAACCAGTAACGTTAGCAATAGAATTTTTATCGCCCATTACCGAAGGGTCAGTCCACAATTTTACTGAAGCAAATTTTCCTTATAACGTTGCAAACTATGTGCGTTTATTAGTAATACTATGAAGATTTAAGCTAAACTGTGTGAGGGTTAGACCTTTAATTAACCGACCTTGAATCTGATAGCTGTACCTTGGATACGAATTTATAGTGGCTGTCGAAATTCACAGCTTATTTAGAGTGGGGTTCTCGGTTTGATGCTCTGAAACTGTTGGATTTCTTATCAAAATTTAGAATATTATGCGGAATATTTTGGGTGGTTTGTACTTAGGTGAAAATAACTGTTTTGGATATTACGTAGGTTGAATTTGGTCTTTATTGTTAATCAACGATATGGCTACTATGGAAAATACATGAATTTTATTGATTCAATTTGAACCTTCTTAATCTTGTTATAGGATGTTTGACATTAGTTATTTTATTCATCATTTGTAGTTTTATTCTTCAAGAGTAATCAATGAAATGTATTTTGTTTATCCACAATCTACATTTTTGATTCACATTGTGGATTTTTCCTCTAGAAAATTCTCTGAAACAATTCGAATTCTGGGCTTGAGCTCGGCTATCAAAATACTTGAATATAACATGAGCATCAAAACTAACTTACGAAATTTATGTTCAACACAATATCTCTACCTAACCTTTGGCAGTAAGGACTTAGTTATACAAAATTACAGACATTCAAATACATATATACAACCTACTAACGAAAAAAAACAACCACTTAATCAAACCGTACGTATAAGAATTTTATACAAACAATTTTTCATAACATCCCAGAAGCAATGTTCTGCGCTGTCAGTTACAAAGCACTGACGAGGTGCGAGCCCTGGTCTCGGTTTAATCAAAGCTCTAACTTGTTCCGACAACGTCCCCGAGTAATTGTTTCAACGAAACTAGCTTTAACAGTCACCAGAGAATTAGCTGCTAAGGATTTCGTGGCGACTTGACGGATTAGAGGAACGTTGCATGGATTCATTTTATGTTTATCAATTTTTGATTTGAATTTAAAATAGGTCAACATTTTTAAGGCAATTGGGATTTGCGCGATTTGTTTGCAAAATAATAGCATTACATTATCGTTTACCTAATTCTAATTAATATTATAAACGCAAAAGTTAGTTCGTTTGTTTAATATGCTGTCGCGGTAAAATGAACTGATTTAGAAGAAATTTGATACGGAAATAGATGGGTACTTCTTAGTTCTTTCAGAAAGTGAATGAAAAGGCGAGATAGTTAAAAATTTTAAGGAGGTTTGGTGGAGCATAATGTCTAGGTATCCTTACAGCTAATATCCCATGTTGGGCTGAGGGATAGTTATTGATAGAGTTACCGTGGAACGTGGAGGGCAAAGGGAAGAAGACGGATATATTTTAATCAGTATAAGTTCGACCCCTACTTTCTCTCCCTCTTCCTCCAAAAAATATAATTATATATTTTTTTACAGATAATAATCTATATTATCTGTATTAAAATTCAATTTTATTGATATCAAACTTATAAGGCTATTCAAATGATTGTACGACCAACAACGGCCACTGTGTAAACGTCCCAAATTTCTCATAATTCTTGACTTACACAGAGACGCAGAACAGTAATTGTTTTAGTTCTCCCTTCACAGTTTGACATGTAATTACAACTGGATAGCCCTGTTTGTTGTTCTATGCAAATACTGTGTTCCCCTCTGTGTCAATAGCGAGTGCGAGATTTGTTATTGTGACCTTACTGTTATAGTTGAATAGGGCCTTTCTTAGGGTTCGCCTTGTTATGTAACTTCTTTAGGCATAGTTTTGTTGATTTAGTAATGGTTGGTGAAAGCCTAGCAGAATTGCCTAATATAATACTAACTTGGATAAACGCTTAATATTTAATTATATCATTACTTTAAATATGAATTAAGTAGCTTGTGTAAATAACCTTGAAAATTTGATCATCCGAAGATTTTCTTGACCCTAAGTCTATACAAATAATGTCAAAACCTATATCTCTAGTTAGCAAATTATAGGATTCATAAGTTATTAGTAGTCGGTAAGAGTACTTAAAGAGAAGCTTCGAAGTCTGAAAAATAATACTTAACAATACCAGTATCACCCAATTGTGTATTAGAATAAACTCCTCCGAATTTTGTTTTAAACTCTGCACCAAACATCTAAATTGGATCAATATAGAAAACTTCATATTCTGCAAAAACACAAAGTGCAGAATTGCTTTCACTTAAACTTGTTTCGTATGTTACAGTCATGTCTATCCAAGTTAAGGGACGAATACTCCGTGCAGTAATTGGATGGGTCAACAACTTTATTCGATAACGTTTGAGTCGTCTCGTGCCTCGAAGAACATAAGTGGATTGAATCCAGTTTGGATGCTTTCTCTTATACAGCTACAAGTTCTAATGCTGTATTTGTTATCTTTATTGTTTTAACAAATGTCATTATTTTAGACTAGATTCTGCACGTGACGTTGCCTGCTGCTCTTTCTATACACTCTTTTTTCGAATGGGAAATCCTCTCTTCCCGCCGTGGGTGGGGTTGGAGTGGGCAATTATCAAATGACTGGGGGGACTACAAATTCAAAATGTGAGTTTGTTTGTTACGCTTTCAAGATAAAATGGCTGAACTGATTTAAGTAATAATGTGTATGAAGATAGATAGGATCATAATTCATTTTATAGACTACTTGTTATTCTGATGCGTGGAATCCTTCAAGACATGTTATCGCGGAAATCAGTTAGAAGATAAACAATAATACGTGCAAGTTATTTTCCTGTGTGGCCTTTAATATGGCTCATAAGACCAAACTCGCCGAAATTCCGGTCTCAGCTAAAGTAAAGTTGGCCTGCGAAGTTTCATCTTAGCAATTATAGGTGACGGCTTCCTATAACGAAGATGTCAATTTAAATATTCTCACTGTAATGGACAGTTGCATTAAAGTTCACATTATTTATACTTTATTCTTTCAAGTTAACCATTAAAACGAATATGAATTATTTCCGAAATTTTAAGAATTTATAGAAAGAAATATTATTATATTATATCTATGTACATAAAAATGAATTGATGTTCAGTGTTCTCGCTAAAACTCGAGAAGGGCTGGACCGTTTTAGCTGATTTTGGTTTTGAAATGTTTGTCACAGTCCGGGGAAGGTTTAAACGGTGAAAAAAGTTAACATACATTGGTATGTGAAACGAAGTTCATCAGGTCGTCTAGTAATTAAATATTTATTTTCTAGATAGAAATATTGATAAATGTTTTTTTTTCATATTACTATTTTAAAACTAAAACTACAATTTTAAATGGACACACTTACACTACAAACTATATTTATCATACAACCGAGAAATATTGTGAGGTCTTTGTCCCAGCCGATGTGATTTGAATTCAATAAACGGCCCCCACTCAGATCGTTTTCCATGGAAATGAAGGGAGTCACTTTTATTTTGCAGGAGAAAGAATAATTCTATTGGCAGGTAATCGCTCTAGAGATTGGAAGTAGATATTAAAAATCCCGCGGAAAGCTATTCAGGCATTCGATAGCTTTGCCGTTTTCATTGTTGGAAAATTTATGCTCAATTTTTTGTATACTTTTTTTTATGTTGCTATTTTTTACTGTTATTGTTTTGAAGTTCTTACATTGTGAATTTGAAAGGACAAATATCTACCTATTTTATTCTTTTACACATATTTACTACTGAATATAATTTAGCACACATATATACTTTATAACTTGGATTAATGCATAATACTTTTTATTCTGGTATATATACCCATTTGAATGTACAAAATCTAATAATGATAATTAATACTGGTTTCATAAACCTTAGTAATAAAGGGTTTCATCAGTTTATGTTAGGACCAGTAATTCAAAAGCTCCACATTAATAATATTTCAATTCCATTAACATGCGCTAATAATACACAATCATCTGCCTAGCCTGTTACCAACCATGTTGCGGTCGGAGTACCAGCATATTAACATGGACCAACCTGCCTGTCTGACCTCCACAACCCAGTTAAGAAATAACAGCAAACTTCTTGGTAAGACTGGATGTAAGACTTTCTGGCTTCTGATTTACCCTGTCTGACAAAGATCTACAAATGACAACTGGGACTGACGGTTGTGATACACAATTTCACATACAAAAACAGAAACTGAATGGTCAAACAAAGGCTTCTGATTTAAACTGATGGAACTTACGATATCAGATGTGAATCAACATAATTCATGGTTTCATGAAAATCCAATTGAATTTGTCCATTTTAATAAGTTTAATTAATAGATAGGGGGTGAATTGTGGCGCCTTTTGCGCTATCAATTGATGTATTTTGCATATCCCACTGCATTGATGTATGCTTTTTGATTTATTAACCAGATAATTACCTTCGTTTTATATGCTATGCATGCTATAAGTTATGGGGAGATATTTTTAATAATATGATAATTTTAATTGTGAAACGCGCGCTGTAAGTTGGTTGAGAATTTTGCATACTGAATAATTGACACGAAATAATTCGATACATTTCAGTATTTTATATATAAATAGCCTCTTCTCGTGAGATGTAATTATGTTCAAAAATGATTCAACTGTAAGATATTTGTATCGTAATTGTATTATTGAATGAGATCTTTTTATCTACTTTTAAAGATTTGTTGGTAGAAAAAAGTATTATGGTAGTATATAATTTTGTTGAGAAGCTCGAGGCTACGTAACAGCCGCATGAGCCGATCGTTCAAAGTTTACGTTACCAATGGGTAATCAAAGCCAGAAAGTCTGATAATCAGTCTTACCAAAGAGTATCGCGTTACCCGGTAACTGTGTTGTGAAGGCCAACTAAGCAGTCACTCCATGTAAAACGTTGGTTCGAAGCTGTATCCAGTCAGACTGAAAGCCGACCCTAAATTTGTTGGGAAAAGGCTAGGCAGATGAATAATGGTATAATTTAATTTTCCTAGATGAGCTTTAACAAGGCTCTCTACTACTTCTTCTTCATACGACTTTGTGCCTCAATATTTTCTTTAATTCCAAATTCAAACAATAATGGCGCCAGCCGTTTGTCTAACAGTGGCCGCGATTCTCTTGACACCATCTAAATTAAATTTAGTCTATAATTCTCCCTTTCCATCAACAAATATAAGAAAGGGATAGCAAACTTTTAACACCTGTCAAATTAGAAAAAAATTGTTTTCCATACAAATTTAAACATCACGACGTAACATCTCAACTAAATTAACAAACCTGTACGAACAAAATGTCATCTGTCATTTAATTTGACAGCACTGAATTACTTGCTATCCTCTTCTTGTATTTCGCAATAGAAAAAGAGCATGATATTTTAAAGTTAGTTTAGTCGTGTGTAAGTCAGAATCGGCACCAATATCATCCAACAACAAATCAGACCTTGTATTGACATTGTTATTATGTTGATGTTTCCCAAGTCCCAGTTATTCTAACATCAATATGGAGTTGCTAATTCTAGTTTACCGCAATAGTTTAGTAGTAACAATCAAGGAACGGGTATTGACATGCAAGGAGAATTAATTACATGGATATCATTTGTGGAGATATGAATAGGTATTTCGTAGATACAACTATGAAAGCAATTCTCGAAGTTCTGAATTGAGGTGATTTTGATATAATTTGGCACAGATCATTATATTTTATTTTCTTAAGGGGTGTATATTATAGTTTACCAATCAATCAATCTTTAGTATCTTCTTCCTAGCAAAAATACGTAGAAAATGGTAAAGGAAAATTGCTGATTTTCAGCCTAGGACTTGATTTTTTTTTGAAATGTTTGTCGTAGTCCAGGGGAGATTTAAACGGTGAGATAAAGTTAATACAGATGTAGTAGTGGTGATACGAAGTTCAGAGGTAGTAGTTAAAAATAATTCTAATCCTGTAATTACGCTACCAAACAAACGAAAGCAAGGCAATGTTTTAGGAATGGCAGAATTAAGCACCTATAGTGTTGGTAATTACCCAAGCCTTGTCACAAAGAGCTTTACTTACTACTGCTAATTTCAAGCGGGGCTGACAACAAAATTGGTTGGATAATTTGTTCACCCGTTCCCTGTACTGTTTAATGCATTTTTGCAGCCATTGCGCTTTGTACGATAAGGCAGGTTTTAGTTTAGAAACATTCTCAGGTATAAAATTTAATGAGCAGTGTAAAGTGCCTTTTTTTTTTTTTTTTTCGGATGGGAAATCATCAAATGACCCCTCCCGCCGTGGGTGAGGCGGGAGGGAGTGTCAGACTCCTACTGACTAAAACCCATCCATGTTCCTTCCTCAGCCCTTTGTATACCGGGGGCGCGGTATCTCTTTCGAACGTCCCGCAGCCCCGGCAGGCTATGGCCCAGTGGGAGGGCCCCTCGCTATTGCTGACAGCTCTTTGAGGCGCGCGTGGAACACGAAGTGTAAAGTGCCTGATATTAGCATATCTCCCACAAATTGCTGGTTTGCGAGAATAGTGACGGAACTAAAAATTATTGATTTTACAGAATGGCGTTTTTAAAATGTAGAATTTAAGCTTCAAATTAATTACACTTATATGTTTCCCGATGGAACTATATTATATCGCACCCGGATAAAAAGCCTGTAACCTTCTCAGTTCCTATCTATTTCCATACCGAATTTCATCAAAATTGCTTCAGCCGTTTTACTTTGAAAACGCAACAAACATACTTTCGCATTTATAATTTTAGTTAGGAGTTATATTTCCTGATTGCGATGATGGTCGATAACAATCACACATTTTTTTTGGTTTATGCAAGCAGTCTTTTAAACGTAATGACCTTAAACCTTTTAGTTTCTGAGAGCTCATAGGCACGTTGGCGACTTAAGAAAAAGATAAACTGATCGAAAATTAAATAGGTAGCTACTTTTATGTACTCACAAACAATTTCATACGAAGTAACAAAAAATTTAATGCAAAGTCGGATAAGTGAAATACTCGCGCTCACTGCAGTAAACAGACAAAATGAACATCGGGAATAAAAGTCGCAGCATGTTCACACGGAATTATCTCGCGCAAAAAGAGAACAGCTCTAAATGTAGCGAAGCTCTATTGTTTCACAGAATAATGCGCAGTTGTACACATTATTTATGCCTCCATTACGACAGGTCACGCCGATAGTTCTAGCAATAACCATCCTATCATTAATTTAAATTGAATTATTAAGTTTGTTAGGGAACCTGCCAATTTTAATTGGATCCCCAATATTGCCCCTTTGATAACACATGTGTGTATATATTCAAGGCGAAGACTATAGAAGGGGCGGGGAGGTAGCTCAATGTACACTGGCTGTAATTCATTATATGGGTTCTTGGTCTAGAGATTATGTCCCAGCTAAGGTTCTGATAACAAAATTGGAACCTCTTGGGCCCAATTCGGTGATTAACAACTACATGATACGTGTACCCAAAAGGCAGTGTTTGGGAAGGTGTTAACTTCAGTTATATTAGAACTTAAGTTAATATCTTTTCCCAAGATACTGACTTTGAGTAGTTTTAAGGTTAAGACAAGTTTGAACTAAAGAAAACACATTTATAATAACTTACACAGTGTAAATGATATGTGTGTATGAGATTTAGACTGACTTGACTAAAGTAAGCATAATATTCACATATTAGCTATGTGCGGTTTCAGTATGAGTACAAGCCTATAACCTATCTCCAGAGTTCCATCTATCTCTGTAGCAAATTTTATGCAAATCCGTTATGCCGTTTTACCGAAAAAAAGCGTAACAAACAAACAAACTCACTTTCGCATTTATGTTATTAGTTAGGATTTTTACGCTTTATCATAAAGACGAGTTAGTTATCTAAGCTAGAAACCTCACTATCAAGGTTACAAATAGTTACCATTCTAATGTGCTTGATAATGAAAACTATTTGTAAAATAGTTGTAAATTGAGATAGTTTAGAGCATTCTCGTTGACATAATGGATAGTTGCGGTGTCTGATTGATAGATACAATATTGAATTTTGAAATACTAATGGAATGTTCTTATGGTGATATTAATGTAATTCTTTTTTGAAATATCGTGATATCTTTTTGGTAGCCAAAACAGTTTTAATAAGCTTTATAATGCTTTACTTTCACAGATGTTTCCATGAAACGAACACCATTACCTTACGTAGGTAAGTTTACAAAAACATAGGTACATACGCACTGGCCAAACCCAGAACAACAAACATAAATTGAACCCGCCATACGCAACACAGCAGTCGATCACTCGGTCACTGAGCCAATTGCTCCCTAATGAAGATTGAGAAGTAATATTGTTGAACATCTTTAAACACATGATGAAAGTCGCCAGCCTCGACTGCCTAGCCTTTTACCCACAGTCCGACCGAATGCAACTAAATACCAGTGTTTGCCATGGAGTGACTACTTATCTGACTTCCAGAACCTAGTTACCGGATTTCATATGATACCCTAGGTAAGACTGGTTGTCAAACTTTCTAGCTTTTGACTACCCGTAACGACTGTTAAAGTTCTATAAATGACAGCTGGAATCAACGGCTTAACATGCTTTCCGAGGCACGGTGTAGTCAGTATGTCAAAGATGGTCACCCGTCAATGGATCAACCGCGGCAAGTGCAGGTTGACCTTAACCGATTAACCGGTGCGGCTGTTACTTACTACTCTCACTACGTCAACATTATCCATCTATATATTTCTGTACCCCAGAGTCCATATTGATCTTATTTTGAACATGGAATGGATACTTTGATAAATCTTTAACCCGCTAAAAGTAAACGAATATATTTTTCATGAAAATGCAACTCATAGTCCCAACTGAACTAAGTCCAAGAATGGCGAGTCTTACCCAAGAAGCTATTTGTACAAAGTGAGGTTTAAATATTCAAACTTTGTAAGTGGTTCTCTGGAAAGTGACATTGGCTCTCTCGAAACCAGTAAATCATCAAAGCACTTTTAAATTAAACCCAAAAACGTCATGATTTCATTTGAAGACATTCTAATGCAAATTTCGGGTTAAATAAGCCCTTTACAGAATTTCTCCGGCAAACTAACTTGAGTAAAATTAATTTAGTGGGCCCGTCATTGTGTTGAATACAAAGTTAATTTTCTTGACGGCAACCGTCTTGCATGAACAACCTCTTTGAACAGTTGTGTACGTAACTATCTTGGCTATGGTTGGACATTCTGATCTAATAGGATTGGTTCGTTTCAGTTTGATTATGTCGTTTGGTGTATGAGTTATTTGTATGTTGTGTATGTTAAAATGCAGGGCGTAGAGTGTATGTTGTGTAAATTCAGAGTTTGAATTTAATGTTAACTATTATAAAATAAACTCTTTCTCATACCCACGAGTAGGTATATGATATCAAGTTTTTTTTTTTTTTTCAATGGTTTTTCTCATAGAAACCATATTATATATTTTTCCTAAATAATAACTTGAAGGGTAGCTTTAAATTAAAAAAAAAAAGATGTGTTTCCCTATTGGTACGTAAAATACATGAAACATGCCAAAGCGTAATTTTTATATCTATCAGATATGCTGGATGCGTCAAGGTGAAGACGAGGTAATAATATGGTTCACATTAGGAGAAGCCTATGTTCAACAGTGGATCAATATTAAAAAAGCTGATGTTGATGTTTACTTTAGGTATGTTATCAATAAATAGATAAACATAATCCCACTGCTGGCACATGCCTCTTCTCATACAGAGAAGGCATGAGCATTAATCTCCACGCTTACTCAAGACAGATTGTCGATTTGAGACTTTTTAAGTCCAGGTTTATTCACGATGTTTTTCCTTCACCGTTCAGTAACGACTAAGATATACTTAGAAAGTATCAGTATGATACATCACTTTAGAAAAATCATATAGGTACTTGCCAGGTTTCGAACCCGCACACTCGTTCATGAAAGGCAGGTGCCTTAACCACTAGGCCATCGCAACGGTAAACATAAAACAACAAGAAAAACCCACAAAAAAAGACACGATGTTAACTTCCATAAACCAAAATATTTGTACCAGCAAAAATCGCTAAATACACGTCGCCGAGCGCCATTTTATCCACAAAGCAGACGAAATAAATTGTACTTTAATTGCGATGCTAAACATTTTACGTACGTTTGAAGAGGGACCGCTAATGCATACAACTTGAGAAATAAGGAAACTGTCCTGTGTTCTGTTTTTCTCTGTTTTTTTCCTTAACAAGTAATTTAGTACGTTGATGGGAATGAAAAGTGAACATTAATGCCTTTGTTTGGGTATTTGTTTTAGAATTTTCGTTGCTTTGTGACTTTTTTTAATTGACCTAGAAAAGTTGCAGTTTTCTTTGTTGTATTGATGAATGGATGTCACTTTTTAGTCAACTACGGAATAATAAAAAGGTTAGAAATCTAACTCTATGTATGGTATATAGTGTGTATGTATGGCAGTAAGATTTGTTTTATATTTAAGTGACGAAAAAAAAACAAATAATATCCATTTATCGTATGGACTTCCCCTTTCAGGTTAAGAATGGTTTCAGTCTACATTAATATTTCTCTAAGGTTAAATTATATAATTGTAAATCAGACGACGGGGCTTCTCAGTATCAACATTTTTGCTTTCGAATCTTATTTCTAAGAGGGATCTATATCTATATGAACATTATTGTCCCATTTATTGAATAATCGGAGTAAGCACTGCTTAGCTTTTCGAACTGATCATTGGCATAACTGTTACTAAACTCATTATCTGCCTAGCCTTTTCCCACCTATATTGGCGTCGGCTTCCGTTTAACCGGATGCAGATAAGTACCAGTATTTTACATGGAGCAACTGCCTACCTAAATTCTACAGCCAAGTAACCGGGTAACACGATACCCTTTAGTAACATTGGTTATTAGACTTTCTGGCTCCTGACTACCCGTAACGACTATAAGAGCTACAAGTGACAGACGGATCAATGGCTTAACAAGGCATGGATGAGTCTCAGTACGACATAGAAGGTCACCCATCCACGGCCACCGACCGCACCGAGCGTAGCTTAACTCATGTTCTAAACTGTTTTCAACTCTATTACTAAAATTATATTCTGTAATTTACGTAACTCTCAAGTAACAAAAGCAGACTTAATTTAAATGTCAAAATGGCGCCTGTTCACACTACCAACGGTGCGACACAGACAGGTGGATAGCTAAGTAGTCGGTCACTTCACTGCAGCATGGCAATTTATAGCCTCCGGCTTGGACAAAAGAACGCCTAGATTTCGTAGTAATGTACGAGTAATGGTGGTTTAATTGCACGTACAAATAAAATGTCCCTTTCTTTACAGCGACAAAAAGCTAATTAAAATCTCGCGTATTTATTGTGGTAGCTTTTTGATGTAATGAATTTGAATAGGCAAAATCTACGACACTTACATATTAGCTGCACAATAAATATATTGACTGCCCCGTTAATCGCGACTGCTGTAAACTGGGACTAGGGTTCGATTCCCGGGTCGGGCCGAAATCACTTTGTGGATGTTGGAAAAGTCATAAAGCAGCCTGGAGTCAGGAAGTTAGTGGTACTATACCCCCGTGCCTGGAACGTTTAAGCCGTCGACCCCGTCTGCTATCTCGATAGCTAGCGGTGAATGTTACAATTCCATGTCAGAGGCCATCAGGCGGATTTGAGAAAACTCTGACACTTGGGCTTGTTGGGATAGTAAAGCCGTGCCCACAAGTTAAGACACTATATTTATTGTCTCATGGGTGAAAGAAAAGGTTTTTTTATGGGTACGATTTCATTGATAGAATTTATGAATTTCATAACAACATTATCTTCAAGTCTATGAAAACCACCAAACAATACTTTTTACATTGATCTGGTTGCAGTTCAGGCGACTAAATTATAACAATACTTTTTATAAAAGTCAATTAGCATCAAACTAATTTATATCAAAAGAGTTGTTACAAGTCATTATGTTATCTCTTTTATCAGTTGCTTATAAGGCCGTCTTTCTACGTGTTCGAAATAACATTCTATCAACATAAAATCAATCTTTAATAGCCTAATAACAGTAACCATTACTGACCATAACCTGACTAAGTGTAACCTAACGTGTAAGGCACGTTGTACGGACTATTAATGCGTCGTTCAACATAAAAGGTTGAAGCTCTTAAGTAGATATATTTACTGAATAGATGCTGACGAACCATTCATACTAAAGCGGATCACACAATAACACGCGTCACGCCAGGGTCGTAGTGCTCTATTGATCGTACCTATGTACTTTAGATTGAATATTTATTTTATTAATTAAGTTCACCAACAATTGTTTACATAGGAATCATGTTCTTACGTACTAGTTCAATAAATCTGTTCCCCGCAGTTTCATTTGTATCCTGAGAGAAATACATACACCCGTACAAAAAGTATCCTATCCCATATCATATCCCAGGTTACAAACTATGTGTGTACCAAATTTCATCAAAATCCATTTAGTAGTTTTTGCATCAACGAGTAACAAACATACATACCTATTATCCTAACAAACTTTAGCATTTATAATATTAGAGGAAGTATCATTAGTCCACAAACCTCCCCTTACGTTTGGGGCTGTGGGATGTTCGAAAGAATTACCGTGCCCCCGAAACATAAAGAGGGAACATGGATGGGCTTTAGTCAGTAAGAGTGTGACTCTCTTTCGCCCCACCTACCGCGGGAGGGGTCATTTGATGATTTCCCATCCGAAAAAAAAGGCCTACGAAAGCGTGGTTCATGGCAGTGTGAGGTCCGCCTTAGTAATATTTAACATTTTACACGTGGCGACATAAGTGGCTGGGTCACTTTGCAGGACAATAGCTGTGAATTTAGTGCCTCTAGCATATGATGCCTGGATTTTGTTTCTGTGAATAGATTTTAAAGGACAAAGTGTTGGACGTGTTGTATTTTAAGTGTTCATGATATTTTACCAAGGCTAATTGTATTCATAGTGAGGTGACAAGCTTTTATTCTATTTTAAATAAAACAAGTATGGTTGTGTTTTTAACCGACTTCAAAATAAGGAGGTGTTGTACTCGACCGATGTTATGTATGTATGTTTGTATTTCGCGATATTTTCAAAAACTACTGATCGGATTTGGATGGGATTTTCACTATTTTAATGCATATTTTTCAAGAAAAGTAGGTAGGTACCCAACATTTTAATGGAAATTCATCTTGCAATAACTGAATAATTTAACAAAATATAGCTATAATCTAATAACCAATATCTGTATTAAAAGTTGCTTATAACCATCTCCAGGGCCCCGGTGTCCCGTAATCTATCTTCATACTACATTTTATCTAAATCGGTTCAGCCGTTTTATAGTGAAAGCCTAACAAACATGCATACTCACTTACGCATTATTAGTTAGTAGTAGCTGTAACTGCTTTGCAATGCCACATTTTATTTTGTAACAAGCTGGTCCGGTGAACTTCATACAATCATATTTTTTTCTAATTGAATTTTTCCGATGTATTAATAGTTATTATGCTATTCGGGATGGAGACAAATCTAACAAATCAAAAACTATGAAAATTGGTCCAGCATTTTTCAAATTACAAGTGTTCTTACTAACCCGACTTTGTTTTAATAGATTTAATAGACCACAAAATAAAATATAATCATTAAAACGCTAGGTTTCATTAAATTGTTTCGAACTTTAGTCAGATGCTCTTCTTGAAAAGTAGTTATTTTTTATTTTTGCTTTTTAGTTTTTTATTGTGACATTCACGCTAAAAGCGAGGTGTGAAGACACAACTGTACACAAGTAGTGTCAGACTAAGTGCCAGGTCACCACTTCACACAACGTTCTAGTGTAAATTTATAGCCCGAAGCGCTACACTAAGAGTATGCTAGGATTACGTTTTGTAGAATAATTTCCGTCCGAGAGATATTTAAAAGCAAAATATTTCAGAAATTTTCTCGGTTTTTGAATAGAATTTAGGATTCAAATTTATTTTAGTAGTGTGTAGACTGTAACTATTCTGTAATCTAAACTTACTAATATTATAAATGCGAATGATTATACGGATGATCTATGTTTGTCTGTATGTTTGTTACTCTTTCACGCAAAAACAATTGAATAGATTTGGATGTAATTTGATACACATGTAGTTTAGAGCCTGGATTAATACGTAGGATACTTTTTATCTAGGTACGCAAATGGACCCAATAGTAAATACACGTAGAAGAAGTCGCGGGAACAGCTATTATAATAATCATAGTATTGTTTTCGCTGTTTTAATTTAAAAACGATTTGACCTGTATGCTATAAAGTGAGCTTAACTTGTCCGAAACATCGCCAATTCAGCGCTTGATAAAATTAAAGCGCTTTATTTTCAATACTACAGTAATTAAGCTACGTTTTACAATACAATTAAATTATGCTCTCGATGGATAAAGAAAAGAACGTTTAAAATCCTTTACCATGAAACAAGTGAGAGAGGTAATATTTTAATCTTTGTTTTTTTTTATTGTTTTTTTTATGCCTACATTAATCCGGATTTTCTTTTTAAGATTTCGAACTAAAATTGTAAGACCGGCCACGCGTTTTGGGCCATATAGTGTAATATATTTTAGTCAATCAACTAAAGTCTTTAAAGTTCGACTTATATACTACGTCTGTAATTTAAAGGGTTCCATAGTCAACAAGGAACTCTTATAGTTTCATCATGTCCGTCTGTCTGTCAGTCTGTTCAAGGCTCAGGAGTTCAGAAGTTCGCTCAGAAGTTCTCAGTACTAGAGAGATGAGGTATGGATCACGCCGACAAGGTAGTGTGTTTCATTCTTCAATAGCCCTGCACAGCACATAAAATATTACAGAAACAAACAAATAAATAAAATCCACCATATTTTAAAGAAACCCACTAGTTTATAGGACATAACGTTCGGTCGCCGGCCACCCAGCTTGGCATTCACCACATGATATATGATGGCAAGCTAACTGCGCGGAAGTTCAACATTTGTATGGGAAGTCGTAATTTTATGTGTCTCACTGCTCATACACAATAAATATGATAGTGTTTTGTTGTTAAAAATTTCAATAAAAATCTGTCTGCTACGCATTTTATTTTTGTTAAAATATCTTGACTATTTGTAGATATGAATAAAAGAGAGAAAACAGAAGGTAAAGCGTTAGTACTTTAAGAGACTCAAAGGATGACCAGGGCCCTACCATGAATTCAGTAAGCAGTAATAAATCTGAATAAATAAATGAATCCCTATTTACCGTCGTCACGGCATCTCGTCTGAACAGCTTTACCAATTTGGATAAAATTTGGTACGAAGATAGAGGGGACCCTGGAGAAGGTTTTAGGCTACTTTTTATCTGGGGGTGTGAAGTAATTCCCTTGGGACGCGGGTGAAACCGCGGGAAATAGCTAGTAATTAAATAATAATTCCGTTGCGAAAACGGCTTTTAGGTTCCTCTTACTCTCAGTCCTGACAAGAGACGGCAAAAACACCTCATGATATGACCACAGTACTTTGGCTAAAAACAGTGATCAGCATTGTGAAATCTTTAGGTCGATTTTATAAATCGGAGACATAAAAAAAACAGTTTATAAATTAAGTGAGATGTCTATAACGATCTTGTTAGGAAAAAAAACTATAAAAATAGAACAAAAATTGGTCTAACAAAATAATACTAACTACAAAAACACGTAACGATCATGTTAGGTTTCACGTATAAAAATAAATATAAAGAACAATGTGGTTATAAATGTACAAAATGATACAGTTATTAAGCATAGCTTTTAGCAATAAAAGCCGAGGCCGGGTCACGTAGACACAATCAAGTGGAATTGAACTGAACACCTAGAAAAATGCTGGTACGCTCGTGATCTTTAGGATTGAAGATGTGTAAGTAATGTGCTAATAATTTTGAAAAGGATATATTTTAATGGGTGTTATAAAAATTATAGTAGCATATGAAGTATGTATGTCATCATCATCATCTGCCTAGCCTTTTCTCAACTACGTTGGGGTCGGCTTCCAGTTTAAACCGGATGCAGCTGAGTACCAGTGTTTTACATGGAGTGACTGCCTATCTGACCTCCACAATCCAGTTACCGGATAATACGGTAGGTACCCCTTGGTAAGACTGGTTGTCAGACTTTCTGGCTTCTGACTACCCGTAATGACTGTCAAAGATCTACAAACGACAACCGGGACCAACAACGTGCTTTCCGAGGCAAGGAGGAGTCTATGCAAGCGCAGCTTAACCTTTGATCGGTCGAACCGTGTGGCTGTTACTTAGCCACGAGCTCCTCGAAGTTTGTATGGGAGTTATAATGACCGATGGCACGTTCGGCATAGTGGCTCAGCAATTAGCTACTGCAGTGCGTGTCGCGGGTTCGATTTCCAAATGGGATAACTAAAATTGTTCCTGGTCTAGATATTTGTGCATTAGGTATATTTGTAAACGCACCCACGATACAGGAGTAATTCCTAATGTGGGACAACATTTTTGCCTTGCCCTCCAAAGGGCTGGTATCTTGATAGCAGTTGTTGTTACAATTCCATGTCAGAGACCGTCAGGCGTATTTGAGAAAACTCCATCACTAGGGCTTGTAAGGTTGGTAAAACTTGCAGTTCAAACGATGAAAAATAGAAGAAAAAGAAGACTCAACTTCACTTTTATAAAATCAAGTAATTTATAGACTTCAGTATAAAATGTATCAAACAAAATAACTGGTAAGTGAATCACATCTTAAATTCTGTAGCTAGAGAATTCTCTAGGAAACTAATTACTTGATTGCGTTTGGGAGTTCAAATTAGTCCGCAGTCTTCTTTCTATCTTTTGTATATTCTATCGTGTAGTTGATTGTGATACATTTTTAAATCAATCGAGTTTCCAATCAAATGTGTAAGTTTTTTAAACAAAAACAATAAATTAACAGGGTATGACTTTAGATTAAGTTATAATTTTTGACGACCTGTGTGGTTTAGTGGTCAACATGCCAGAATGCCACGCAAGAGGTCCCGGGTTCGATTCCCAGGCAGAATTTGAAATGATGAATTTTAATTTCTGTAACGGGTCTGAGTGTTACTATGTATAATATGTATGTATTTATGAAAGTATATAAGTAGTATATCCGTTAAGCTAGCACCCGTAACATAAGCATGCTTGCTTGCATTGCTTACTTTGGGGCTAGATGGCGCTGTATGATTTGTCCAAAGATATTTATTAATTGATTAGCTTTACATAACGTTTTTATTCTAAGTGTTATATTTATAAATGTCATCATTTAGCCCCATTCTACCCTGTTTTTTACCATATGACATGTCATGACAAGACTACAAAGACTTTAGTTTTTCCAGGATAATATCAAGGAAAATCTAAGTTGAGCCAAACTAAAACAAAAGCTGAGACTATTTGACAAAGTCACATGATAATTAATCAGTTAATGCATTCATAGCATGGACTTTATTATAACGCTTCTTTAGATAGTCTCTTCAACAGGGTTTGACAGTTTAGCTTAACTCCTTGTTTGGGAGGACTGCGCAAGCTGAGGACAAGTTTTATGGCACACATTAGAGAATACCATGTCCAACAGTGGTTATTAAATAGTTTTGAAAAAGGATTTTGTGTTTTTTTATGATACCAAAACCCCATACAGCCATTCGCCATTGTTGAACATATCTCTCAGGCAAATTAAAACTGATTGATTGAGATTCAGAAATAATATTTTCAATAATAACTACCCAGCAGTCTTGAAAGCCCTTAATCATCACAAAAAGCAGCAACATTGCCAAAATAAATTAGCAACAAAATATATATCACAGACTATCTGTGCAAGAGCTTACCAGCCGTGTTTGGGCACCTAACATCCCAAGTCGACCAACAACAGCGCCCTGGAAGCTTTCCAACCACAAATCGCGGAATTTATTTGCCTTCAACCGTTGCTAGTGCATCTACGTGGCTAGTATACAAAATGCATCGGTGCAATGATGTAGGGTTACTGGAAAAGATAAGGTACTTGGAACGAAGTTACTTAACGTGGCTTGCAGGAGTTATATGGTAGAAATCATCATGATTATAATGGTTATATCGCACCTAAATGCTATTTTCTCTCGTGTCCCTTTCAATTTACATGCGTATGATTATATGTATGTGTGCGTATTCGAGTTCAATCCCCAAATCTATACATATAAAATGCTTTGTCCTGAATGACTGACGGATCAACGTACAGCCTAAACTACTGATTGTAGAGACCTGAAACTTAGAGGGTGTGTTCTTTGTATGACGTAGGCATCCGATGAGAAAAGATTTTCCAAAATTCTACCGATAAGGGGGTAAAAAGGGAGGGAAAGTTTGTATGAAACACTGTCATTTTTAATTTGAATTCGTATAGCCTACGCGGGCAAAGCCGCTGACGGAAAGCTATTTAAGATATTATTGACATTAATTATTGACGAACATTAATTTCTTTTGGTTGTTTTAAATTATTATTTAAAAGTTCTGATTTTGGTCAGACAAAGAGTTTGTTTTTGTTTTCTATGAACATTTTCAATTATTTCAAATTCTATATTTTTAATTTTTATTATTATTTTTTCATATCTACATTTTTTTTAATGCATTATCCTTGCCCTTTTTTATTTCATATCTTTGCGCTATCTAGTTTCTCTATATCTGAGTCAACAGACTTGTAGCGGAGGCCGTATTTTACTCAGTTCAGTTATGGCGTTGCAACTCAAGTATTGGGTGATAAATAAAGTCACAATACGTACGAGTTTTATCTACTGGTCGCTTAGTTTAAACTGAGCGCTTTTATTGACATCAATAAAATATACACATGCTTTTTAGGCGTTGATTTAAAGGAAATAATAAGGCTTGTCGTCATCTTTTTATATGCTTGGACTGATGCCAACATTCAAAACTAAGTTTACAGAATTAGGACATTTTAATTTTAATCTCATCCACCTAAATAGTGACTGTTTCAGATGTGTTAAAATCAGACTTTTAGAAAGCATTCCTGGTTTAGTAAAAGTAATTTAGTTCATAATAAAAAAATAAATGCGTTTAACTTTAACGGATCAAGATAAGATTGATTGGTGAAATCGGCCATAGCATTTTGCACTTGAATAACTGATATATCTGTGTTTGAAATTAAATTAAATCATTTGAATTTTGACTTTTTAAGATCAAAAATATTATCAAAATTGAAGTAGGTCTATGCGTCGAGTTGTAAACGTCCTCTTTCGTCGTTTTATCATCATCATAAATATCATAATTTTTACTTGTTAATGGCTAAAATCTCAGCTGGTTCACCTACTACTACTGACCAAAACTACTCATCTGCCTAGCCTTTTCCCAACTATGTTGGGGTCGGCTTCCAATCTAAGCGGATGCAGCTGAGTACCAGTGTTTTACATGGAGCGACTGCCTATCTGACCTCCACAACCCAGTTACCGGGTAACACGATACCCCATGGTAAGACTGGTTGTCAGACTTTCTGGCTTCTGACTACCCTTAACGACTTCAAAGATCTACAAATGCTAGCCGGGACCAACAGCTTTTTAACATGCTTTCCGAGGCATAGAGGAGTCTCGCTATGACATTGATGATCCACGGACCGACCACGCCAAGCGTAGCTTAACTTTTTGATCGGTCGACCTGTGCGGCTGTTACTTAGCCACGAAGTCCTCACTGACCAAAACTACTACTAAATGGACTTGGATGTAATTTGGCACAGACAGAGCCTAAAACCTACAATAATACATAACATACTTTTTTCCAGATGCGCGAAGTAGATTTCAGGATGCGAGTGAAACCGTGGGAATAAGATAGTTTATAATACAAGTAGGGAGTATACTAACAAAACAGTGGTTTGAATACTCCTTAGTACATATATCCTGGTATCGTCTTAAGCGTCTCTCGGGATCCTTACTTAAATACCTGAAACTATATCCGGACCCACACCAGGGTATTCCCAAAACCTAAATATTAAACTCCAGAATACACGCCTTGTTAATTACATATAAACATCTAAATCGCAAATATGGAACTAACCAGCTTTCTAGCTTCAAGCAGACTTCTCTAAACAATTATAATCAAGTTAATTGTTGACGTGGTATTGAGCAATTTTACGTTGTTATACCGTCTTTTGCCCCACATCAGCCACTCCTGTTCTGGAACAGGAGTGGCTGATGTGGGGCAAAAGACGGCAACATTAAAATGGAACTGGACCGGACACGTCAGCCGAATGCATCCGGAGAGGTGGGCCACTATTGTCACCCAGTGGACACCCCAGGATGGACACCGCAGACGGGGTAGGCCCCGAAAAAGGTGGCGCGACGACCTAGACGCTCACAATCGAGACTGGTGGGCTCGGTCGAAGGATCGGGAAGTGTGGAAGCAGGATGGGGAGGCCATTGCCCAGCAGTGGGACAGCACAGGCTAAGAAAAAAAAAATTGTTAACCGAATTTACCTGTACAAATGTTGTTTAATTGAAAATAAATACAGAAATTGGGAGAATTGGAGGCACTTATAAGAGTAAAGCACACCAGTGGGGTTTTTTTCTGGTACCGAAGTGCGTAAAATAAACAATTAAATTAAAAACATAACCCTTCCTAGGCAGTCGGGTAAAAACACAAGGGAGTGATATTTTATGCTCAAAGCAATGCATGATTTCTGATGTCGGTGTCTTTCTCGAGTTATTATTTTGGGCATTTTTTTCTTAACCCGACTTCGGACAAAAATATGTGCCTATCTAAAAAAATACATGAAGATTAATTGAGAACTTTTTTCTTTTTTGTAAAGTCAGTCAGTTAAAAATAACGACAGATTTATTTCATCGACAAAGCTTATAACCTTTGTTTTTCGGTGTGAAATTATCAAATGAGCCCTCCTACCGTGGGTGGAGCGAAAGGGAATGTTAGACTCTTACTGACTAAAACCCATCCATGTTCCTTCTTCAGTCTTTTATATCCACGGGGCTCGGTAACTCTTTCGAACATTCCGAGGCCAGCAATTATTCGTTGCAGTGAAACGAAAAAGAATTTAAACTTGTTAAAATACTGAATTGAATTTATAAGTAATAGTTTTTTTAGATTCTATATACCAAAATATTAGTTGGTACTCAAATACAACACAACTTTTCCTTACCAGCACAATGACATTTATTATTCCAAGCCGGCTACAAAGACCACTTTTGGTCCTTCGAACGTGTACGTTCCATTACCGCTGACTTCCTTACCTCCCAATTATCTATACATATCACTCATTTCGACCTTTGACCCGAACACTTAATTATCATCGTAATTAACTTTGGTACAGTATAATTACATTAATTTCCATACCTTATTAAGGCCCATGGAATAACGAAGGGTGTTTTTAAAATAACACGTTAACTTTTGCGGGCGTCCAATGAAAAAAATACAGTGTACGTTGGAACGAAACAACTGTTTAATTTACCTCGGAAATGTTTATTATCTTTAGGGAAATTTAACAGAATCGTGACTCGAATGTTGAATACTGTATTTTCATCAAATGTCCGCCCCAAAGCAGTGGAGAGCGGTACAGCTTTTTTTATTGTAATCATCAAAAAAAATTTCAAGTCATTTTTAAAGGTGCGAGAGTTTAACTTGGTTTTGGAATTTTTATGTCGTTTTTGCTACAACCATTTTTCCTAATACATAATATATTATGACTTTTTAAAGAAAAAAATAATAGAAAGGTAATAATATAACTAACTAATCCATCATAACATCTGGGGGGTTAGAAAAGTCGCAAAAACGTTTTTGCCACTTGTCTAACCGCCCTGATGTTTATATTTTCTTAGAAAAAATAACACTTTAGTACTACAGTAAGGTGGGCAACTCGAACGCAAATATTATATTAAATTTAAATATGAAAAACACTGCAGAGTGGAATGCATCACTTATTACTTTACATACTCCAGCGCTATATCCAAGCAAACTTCGGCAAACGCATTTGAGCACCGAAAAAGCACTCTCTCAAGGTTTTTCTTCGCTGTGTTGGCGAGACGAATAGACGATCTTATTCAGCCCTGTCGATGTTATGACGTGTGAATTATTCATAGAATATTTTATCTTTTCACTGCGAACAGGGAATCATGTATGTTTTAGGGACTTGATACTCGGATCACGGCGTTTTCTGTCTCAATGAAGGAACCCGGGAATTTCAATAACGTTTTTGTTTTTTTTTCTGTTTTTGGGATTGAGTAGTTTACTCAGGGTTGTTCTATAAAGAATGAGAACTTAGCATTCAGAAGATTCATCAAAAACTAGCTGCTCCGCAATGTAAGTTTCACCTGTGTCCAAGGACACAGACGGAAGGTTTTTTTCAAGCTCGTGCTAACATGACTTTATTCTAAATACTATACACATTTTCCCCCAAAATAAGAATAACAAGTAGTACATATCCTAAGAATGTATGTAGGTATGTTTGTCTTTCAAAACTGCTACACACATACTTTTATTCGGGTGCGAAGTTCCTTCAGGACGCGGGTGAAACCGCGGAAAATAGCTAGTTAATCTATATTCTATATCTATATTAATATAAAAAGCTGAAGAGTTTGTTTGTTTGTTTAAACGCGCTAATCTCAGGAACTACTGGATCGATTAAAAAAAAAATCTGTGTTAGATAGCCTATATATCGAGGAAGGCTATAGGCTATATTATAATATTTATGCTATATTATAAATTATAATATTATAATCACGCTAAAATCGAAATGAGCGGAGCATCAATGAATAATGTTTCAAAATCGGGGGTTAAAGTTAGCGATAGCCCAAAGTTACTATTCCACGCGGACTATAAATACTTCTGCTTATTTCATTACTTAAAAATATGCTATTAATAAATTCTGAATAAAACCCCTTTTGCACAAAATAACACAAAGCTAGTTGAATAAAGACCAAGGTTCCAAACAGTTTGACCTCTTAGCCTAGGAAGACTTCGCAACTGAGTTAAGCACCTTAAACCGTTAAATATTCGATAGTTCGAGGCAGTATTCATGCTCCCACTGTTGTTGAGTTGTGATGTTGTTACAACTGAATGGTTTGATTTATTTTCTATCTAGCAGCACCTTACATTTATATTTAGTTGTAATTTGGTAGGTTTTAAATAAATGTTTGGATTAAATAAAAATATAACCTCATTCCCGAGACGTAACCTGAAAAAAATATTTATCAAAATTTTAGTCTACCTCTACCCATACCAAATTCAGCAGTACACCTTTGAGCTATTCGGTAGATAGACAGACTACAGACAGACAAACGGACATAGCGAAACTATAAGGGTTCTTTCGACTACGGAACCCTAAAAAAAGATAAAATCTTCTTAGTTCGTTATCTATGTAATAATAACTATTCGTTTCCCGATGTTTTACTTAATTGCAAATATCCTTCATCATCTTCCTCAACACCTCATTTACTTAGTTAGTCACATTACCAATCAACGTCAAAATTTAATCCATCGTTTAGAGGCTAAACGAAATTCACTGCCCTCAGCTTCCTAAGGCTTTATTGCCGGCTCAATTTATCTTAGCCAATAAATAATGTCGCTTGTCCCCCAATGCTTAGCTCGTTATCACGATCGGCTATTGCAACAATGCGCTGGAAGTCTTCCAAACGCATCATGAACGTCATATTTTAAACTGGTAACAGCATCGGTTTTAAGTCTCACTGACATTTATTGCTGAATTTTAAAAGTTGTCCGATCGAAATTTTTGTTCAAGGTCCTAACTTTAAAAAAAATGTAAAGGTTGATTATTGCGTATTTTTGCAATTTAAGTGCCACACCGTTTGTGTCAAAACTGTTTCCCTTGCAAAAAAATATTTGTACAAATTGTTTTTTTCTTTTAGGACAAACCCGCCACACTATACACACATTCCCAACCACTGCAACTCCTGTATTTAATGAGTTTTTATCTAACGCATATGACTTGCACCCTATCCATGTCTTCACCGGGCTGCGCGACGTTCGAAAGACCGCGCCCCCTGAATACAAAGGGCTGAGGAAGAAACTTCGATGGATTTTAGTCAGTAAGAGTCTGACACTCCCTTCCGCCCCACCCACGGCGGGAGGGGTCATTTTGATGATTTCCCATCCGAAAAAATAAATAAAAAAACCATGTCTTCCTTAGCATCGTCGAAGAGCATGTAAGTCGACATCCCGCTCAACAAATATGTCGGGACAACATCTTTACAAACTTCGTTCGGATTTCTTGTGAGTGTGTTGCAAGTTTTTAATTGGCTTTTGTTATATTGTATGTCGGCTTAGTTTCTAGTATTAAGCTGTGCACTGATTGTTATTGTCAGTGGTTTGGTAATTCTGTTTTGGAAATACTTTTATGTGTCTTTGGCTGTTTCCCGCGTATCCTATGAGAAATATTGGGTGCGTCTGGATAAAAAATATTCCTATGTTCTTCCTTAGAGTTCAATCTATTCAAGCCAAATTTGATCCCAATGGGTTCATTTTAGCGTGAAAGCATAACATGTAGACAGAATCTAAGAAGAATTCAAACTAATTTTTCACAATTTTGAGTCTGTTTTCTAAGTTGGATAGAGGTGTACTTATGTTAAAATAACAAAGTTTAAGCCCTATGTTTTACAGGTTGAAGCTATTGCTATCAAAGGTTAGAAGTCCCAATTCCTGACTTCTGGGAATTGTCACATGATGTATGAATATATAAACCTTTGATAGCAATAGCTTCAACACTGCCGAACTCAGGTATCGTACCCAGAAGTTTATGCTCGAAAGTAGTTCTGTAATTTCATATGATGAAGAAGTAACAGGCTCCCCAAAAGAAGAATACATAACTAAACCTTTATTAATTTAAGCAACAATCATACATATAGATCATCATATCATAAAATCCCATAGATCATATTTCATTAAAAGCTATTTAGAATATTTCCCTGGTAAAGATATAACAAAAACAACGCTGCTTATTATTGCGCAAGTTTCCAAAGTTTTCTTTGAGAAATGCAGTTTATAGGCAATAGGGGAGAAATTGAGTTAACTAGCTTTTTGTTTGTGCTGGCAGTTGAAAAAACTGGGAATAAAGAAGCAGACTTAACACAAAGGCTTTGTTTTAGGAGTATTTTGGTCGAGGACAGCACTATTATCAGTATTAAGGCGCTTACATACATGTCACACCGTACCACAATGACAACTAGCTAAAGTACGAATTTGCGTTCTGTTTACGCGGGCCACATTTTGACGTTTAACTCAACCGTATGGTAGTACTGACCACATCTCAGCCACAACGCAACCACCAGCGACACAACGCCGTGTGAGTCGACGGTGTCATTGTGTGTTGAGGGTTCATTGAGAGTTTCCTTAACTTTTTTTTTTGCAGTTCTTGTGTCATTTTAGGCACTGAAAAGGATTCAAGGTCATCTTAACTGCATTTAAAAACAGAAATATTATTGTATTTACTACAATTTAACTACAAAAACTAAAGCGAAATTAGTCACGCATCTCACTACTGACTGCCTTGTTGGTCTAGCGATCACAAAACGCGACTATTGTAAACGGGGCCTCGGGTTCCATTCCCGGGTCTGCAGGTTTGTATCTACAGTGAGTAGTTCTCGCATTACAATGATATTTATTTATTTACGCGTTGTGGTAACGTAGAAATAAAAAGAAAAAAAAAACAAAAATATTAGTTAGAACAAAATACATTTATCCATATGTACGAGTGTCATATTTTTCTTTTTATTTCTAGGAAAGAACAAAACATGGCAGACTAAAATTTTATACAACGGTTAAATTACGTTTCACAAAATTCAGCCAAGCTGCAATCAGATTTAGCTAGAACGAGTTATTTGAGCATTTTTTGGCAGCACCCGTCTGGTATAAACAAAAAGTTTATATTTGCCGAGGACTTCTCACTAGACTGGATAGTTTTGACTTCGTTTATGGTGTTAGTTGTATTGGGGATCTTTCTGGTTGAGTTTGCTTAGGACATAACATGAAGACTTGAATGGGTTGCATACACCTCGTTAAATAAAACTTGCACAGCGGTTACAGGACTAGACAGTCAGTGCCTCGGAACTTGTTTGAAAAGAGATTCGATTTTTGTTTGAAAAGAGAAAGACTCAGGAAAAGTTGTTGTGGGATTGTTCGAAAGAGTTACCGTGGCCCTGGAATACAAAGCGTATAAGAAGGAACACGGGTTGGATTTAGACAGTAAGAGTCTTCCCAAAGTGGAAGAGGCATTTGATGATTCCTCATCACTAAAAAAAGCACAGAAAAATTAGTAACCAGTCTTACAATTCTTAAAGTCTTTTTATAAGTCGTACCTGTTATACCCAATGGAGCAGAAACGGGGTGTGTGTGTGTGTGTCTATAGAATACTTGAAGTAACTTTAACGGATCCATTACAAAATCGAGGAGTCACAAAAAAACTATTGCAGGACATTTTGACTGACAAAGAAATAAAACGCTGAGATGGCTATAGATCAGCCAAATCAACTAAAAAACCGAAAACTGATGAGACGTGTGTATGAATACATTGCTATAAGTAAACAAAGCATAGCCAATATAAGGTATAATCTTTGAATAGATCAGGCAATAATCTTCGCAGTGAGAGGCGAATTAATCAGATTAACCTAGAATTGAGCCGAATACGGTTGAGCCAGATTCATCTTAAATTTTCAGGTCATGATGGATCTCAGAAAGATACAGTCTATATTTGCTGCGTTAATTTACAACTTTTCCTATTTCATGTAATTTTTGTATTAAAATTAAAACACTCCAAATTTTCAGCATAAACATGTAATCAGCATATAAAAGAAACAGTTTTTGCAACTTTAGACAAACACCAAAAACAGTGAGAAGAGCTCTTTAGTTTTTAACAGTGGCAACCACAGACAATGTTGTTCAAATACTGTCGTTTCGCAACTCTTGGTTCGTTAGCGTCCACGTTCTGAATCACAGTGCACCCGCGAAATAAAGTTGCCACAGCAAAAATAACCTTTATTTATATTTTTTACGTTTACTACTATACAAGTTGCTGCTATTTTTTACTGTTATTTTTTCTGAAAATCCATCTAATACGTTTTATAGCTAGATAGGTTCTACTAAACTGTTCATTGCTAGAATTCTGTCAGATTTTTTACTGATATTTCTTTTTTATGTTGGTTTTACGGCCGCGTGAATCTTGTACGTGACCCAAAATTATTTGATAACGCAGAGTTTTTCGGTAAACATTGCTAAGTTTATTTGCCTTATAATATTACTTTGCTTTAAAAGGTCAACAACTCGATAACTTTACCCGTGGTGAAAGGTGAAATTGTTCGAAAAAGTTTGAATCTTTGCCAACGATACGGTTAACTGGTTTTTGAAGTTGGTTGTTTCAAAATTTGTGGAGTGAGGTAAAAAAGTGTAACATTTTTGAACATAACGCAGCAACACAAAACGATAAAACTTTGTTCTTTTAGATTTTGCGTGGGGTTACCTAGAAGTGACAGTTCAACTTCTATTACAACTTATATTACAAAAAAACGTTACCCACAATAGGAATTTCTCGGCCGCTGCATCTGTTATCAAAAGGCTGATTCTTTGGTGGTCAAGGTGCGACTCTTTAAATGTATCGCCAAAAGTGAAGACTATATTTTAACGCATCCTATCACTAGACATTTCACATAATTTCATTCAAAAGGTAAATCTTGTTGAAATTAAATGACCATGGAGTTTCTTACCCGTTCTTCTCAATAGGAATCTACGCGAGTAAATAGCTTCAACTATTTTTGGCTAACTGACAGACTCATCATGCTTTGACATTTCATTTGGTTTAATTGAAATAAATGGTTTCAATTTTGTTTTTTTTTATATTTGTTATTGATGGGACCTTAGAACGACTTTAGGTTTCTTTTTATCGTACGTGAAGTGAACCCCCAGGATGCTAATGAAATCGATAGTTTCTTACAATCTTATTCTTTTGAAAATTGGTTAGGAAATTTCTTATTTCACGCAGCGACGCAACTTTACGATACGATACATCAAAAGTCGGGCCCATTAGCGGCATTCGCAAGCGCCGTCCATATTCTACGTGCTTCTAAAGAGTGTCACGTTGACTCGATTATCACGCCGTAACGAAATGTTTCCAATTCACCCCTAAATGCCGCTTAGAGGGCGATTATTTTTGTTGGGTTGCTTTTGTTTATTTAGGCTGAGAATTTTATGAGTATTATCATGTAAAATAATATTTACCTGCCTGATGTTCTATTGTAATGAAGCCCAGAGAAGGAAAGAGAGAAAGGTTTATCATGATGTTACAGTGCATTAAGTCAGTCATAAGTGAAAGTAAAATATATTTCTGGTGTAACATGAGCTGTAATACTACCTTGTTGGTCTAGTGATCGCAAATGCGGCTACAGTGAATGGAGTCTCGGGAGTCTCGGGCTTAATTCCCCGGTCAGGCCAAAACCACTTTGTGTTATTCAAAATCACAAAGCAGTTTAAAGTTAGGTAGTCTCAGAGTCAGGTATAACAGGTCAGGTGCTACACTCCCATGCCTCAGAGGACGTTAAGCCATCATCCTCAGCTACTATCTTGGTACCAGTTGTCACAGGCCATCAGGTGGATTTGAGAAAACTCTGATACCAATTCTTGTTAGGTTAAGTTAGGTCTCTAAGGTCTCTAAGGTCTCATTTATCTCTTTACCAAATTATCTAAAAAATGGATAAACTGTGAAACCGTGCCAAACAAACAAACAAATATATTCCAATCATCCTCTCCAAACATCTAAACAGAAGAATACAATCCCTTCAATTCAATTAATCCGTTAAAATAAAAGCCAATCAGCTGATTACACAGAGGTTCTATGTTAAACCATTTTCACGATGACCGCAAAGGAATAGGGGGTTAACTGGAAAACATCATACTGAACAAGGAAAATTACAGGAACAAAACACCCGAACTGTGAATAGAAGCTGCGGAGCGCAAAATTGATTGAATTTTAAACTTTTGCTACCAGCTCGTTCAGTTGGGCTGCGAAATAAGCGAACCGAGTCGATATCTAATTGCAGATATGTTTTCTACTAATATTATAAAAATGCGGATCTTTTTGAGGATATGTGCTTGTTACTCTTTGACGCAAATTCAGTAAGGATTTGGTTGTTTTGATGGATTTCAAACTTTTCATCCAGGTGCGTCCGTTCTTTTTGGGTTGTGGGTGAAATCGCAAAAAATACGTTGTTATGAACATTTTCGTGTATTTGTCAAATTGTGAGGTTAAATAACACTTGCCATGGTCAATCTATAGATGGGTGATCATAAAATAATGGAATGCAGCTAAATAGGTACTGAGTATTTTACATGGAGCGATAGCCTATCTGTTCTTAACTAGTTACTGGGTAACTGTTCCCCTAAACAAGACTAAATATTAGGCTTCTGACTACTACCCGTAATGACTGTCAATGATCTACAAATGACCAATGGCTTAACATGGTTTCCGAGCACTGAGGAGTCTTGGTATGATGATAAGATTGTAACCTGTTCACAGACCGATAGCGACAAGCTCAGTCTAACTTTGATCGACCAACCCGTCTAGCTAAGTAGCCACTAATTCTTTCGAGTCAACTACTGTACACAGACTTGATGCCTGCCAAAGTAAGCTATGTAACGTGTTGACACGCCTAGATCAGCCCTACATATTGTTCGGTTAAGCAAGTCGAATGTTGTTAAAACACCCTACAAAGGAGCATGTAGAAAAAAAATGGACCACTCCTATTTGAAATAAAATTCAAAATTCAAAAATCGCTTATTCAAATGAGGCTGAAAATCAGCATTTTTGAACGTCAAATTTACAAAAGACAGTCCCCAAAATGCCGGCACTTCACCACTTCCTATGTGTTTTAGCTGGGAAGAAGAAGTGGCGCAACAAACTCCCCAGCAACACATGTCTCTCTACCGACAAAATGTCTCATAACCTCTCGGCTGTATAATTTTACCATTTTTTTTCGTAATTTGATTCAATTGCACTTCTGATTAAATATATGGGTATTGGGTCCTTTTTTTAATTTACAAGTGATGACGAATTCAACACTATATTATATATTTTTTCCCCTTTTCGTAATGTATTCATCATTTACAGCTGTTTTAAAAGCCGCACTTTTGGACCTGTTGGCTTCCGCCACGAACAGTGGAGTTAATTACCTAACTCCCGCTTTGAAGCTCGATAGATAACTTGTAGTATGGGATGTACTTTAAAATCTTAAATGTAGTTGTTTAACTTTCGCGTTCCAATGTACGGATACATGAAAACTTGGAGAATTTTAAATAAGCAATCTTTAAGAAGTACGCGATGCTCTTATGTTTGTGCTGGAGCGGTTTATCTTGTTGTGTTTATACCTTGTTTTATTTTTATTATTCTTCGTTCTGATAGCGATGTATGTATAAAACAAAATATGTGAAGTTAATAATTAGCTTATCAATACTATCTCAGTGAATGGTTGTGCAAAAAGGTTGGTAATGTTTGATGAATATAATTAATAAAAAACAATTATATAAATATATATATACTAGTATGTATATTAATTTTGGAGAAACATTCACCAGAATAAAAGACACATACAACATTAAGGTTGTTAAAACTAGCATCCCGAACGCAATGTGTGTTTTTTTTTAGTTTTAAATTAAATTAAACTTATATCAGAAATCAGAAATCATTTATTTGTTAAACATAGGTATACATTATACAGGTCTTATATTATAATATTTTGAGCGCTATGTTTTGTCAACAATGACATACAAATTAATTATAAAAGATAAATTACAGTATTAAAATTATTAGGTTATTATTATAATTATCTTAATATTGATGAAATTTCTATACACATATTATTTTTGTTATTTTACAATCTGTTACCAAAGATGAATTATACTATTAAAATTATATTAGGTACATATAATTATTATCTATTAAAAAATAAATTAACACATCATAAATCAAATAATTATAAAAAATCTAACTCAACTTCCAGGATAGTCTTCATACGAGATTGTAGGGAAAAAAAGATAACTATAACACATCATAATGCTCTGTTAAAAAATAATAAAATAAATTACAAAATATTTTTACCACAGGACAAAACAACATCTGTTATCGAACAATAAAAATCACACACAGTACCTAATCCTCTTATTAAGTAGAAATCAGAAACACAAAGTAATTCAACTAAAAAGGATTGAACGGACCGGACTAGCACTATCCATTAGTAGTGAAAGATCGGGATTGTCTTTGTTTCTTAGTCTTTCAGTTGCAAGACAAAGTGCTGGGAAGCACAAATGGGGAGCGATGGTACACTCGTTAATGGTCGTGATTTTGTGAAAGAATCGGTTGGATTGTACAGTTGAATATAGTACTAAATACTTACTATCTAAATCTTATCTAAATATATATAAAACACAAAGGTGACAAAAAAAAACTGGTAAACTGACTGACTGACTGACTGACATAGTGATCTATCAACGCACAGCCCAAACCACTGAAGAGATCAGGCTGAAATTTGGCATGCAGGTAGATGTTATGATTTAGGCATTCGTTAAGAAAGGATTTTGATAAATTCTACCCCCAAGGGGATAAAATAGGGGATGAAAGTTTGTATGATACTTTGTCAATTTTAAACCGATCGGGCTGAGAATTCATATAGCCCACGCGGGCTGACTGAAAGCTAGTTCTTTATAAAGCTATATATCCTACTTAAATTATAAATGCGAAAGGTTACGATGTATGTATGTTTGTAACTCTTTCACGCAATAACTTCTGAATGGATTTGGATGATATTTGGTACAGTACACACATATTTTATAAGATTACAGAGTTGAAACATAAGTTACTTTTCACCCGGGTGCACGAAGATATTCTCTCAGCATGAAAATTATACCACGGTAAACAGCATATAATTTGGGTTTTATAAATCGTTGAAGCAAAATACGGCACGATAAGCGTAGTAAGAACGGGAAGACTTAAACTGCTCAGGGTCTAGGTGTTTGTGCATGCGAAATATATATTTGGTAACGAACCCTGGAGTAAAGGTTTTTAAAGAAATAATTAGACATACATATTATTACTTCCAATAATCCAGTGGGTAAAAGTATTGCTAGATTAGTTACCTAGATTAGTAATAGGTACATCTGCATTTTGTCTGTAGTGTTTATGTCCCATAGAAAAAGGATCGTGCCTGTGGAAATCGTTGGAGATCAATCCAATACTACTACTATGATTTATTAATTCAAGCTAATTTCATTTTCATTCTCAGACTCAGCGCCAGCCACCATTAGACACGCGAACCAATCAGTATTACTTCTAATCTAATAAAGCATTAATATTTCTTATGTAACAAAGAAATATTATTGAAAACTCAATTATACTTCGTAAATATAAAATAGGACTGTTAGCACTTTTACATGCATTGACGCAGTACCGCCCCACATAAATATTGTAAAGTCTTAATTTATTATTGTATATTATGTTTGTGTGTGTCTGCTGACTATTGTATTTTTATTGTATATAAGCTGAAGTATTTATCTAAATGAAGAGTACCAACGAGTATCTTAGAACACGCAGTCGTATCATTTACACTGGTGACCCCGACGTGATCCTCACCCAGCTACGGACCCGGCCCTAGGCCTGCCGGCTGGTGTGATGGCACAAACCTAGTACTCTCCGCGTGATCGCTGCCCAGCTACTACCTGCCTGCTGTCGTCATTCGACAGTATACCGTGATTGCACATTCCAGTTGGCCTCCCACAAGCGGGTCTCACTAACTGGAATTTCAAGAGGCAAACATACACGGATATTGTTCAAACAATCTAACATCGCGCAGTACTCCATCTACATTGATACGACATTGACGACACCGCGACACGCAAGCAAAACATCGCACATCAACCTGATCGCACATGGCGTACTTATTATGCACAAAAGGTCCAAGGCAATGAGCCACACTTAGTTAAGATGGTCTAGACACTATAGAGCTCGGAAATTTACGGACAGAGTCACGGAAAGGAATATGTATTGCAAAGTGACATGATATGCAGATTGTGGGTCGCATGATCCGTAATACGCTGCTATGCAATTCTGCAAAATACGACGAGTGTTCAAAACCGCGTAATTTTCAGACGTCAGCGAATTCCGATGCATAATAAAACAAGTGTGTCTATAATTAGGAAGTAGACCAATCATTTTTATTAACTTTGTTGATTCAATATCAACATCCCTCCTCATTTCAGTCAGATAAGCAGCATGCCAAGAGTTATCTGCCAGCCCTTAGCCTAGACGGGTAGCCAGTAGATAGCGTTCAATCCTGGTCATAGCCCTAAGCCTCAGCGATTTCGGCACAACAGCATTCTGTCGACCGGTAACAAGAAGAGCTTACTCTCCTGGTCATGACAGCCGCTAGCCTAGCCACAGCGACGCCCCGTAGCATTCACAGCGCCGGGCACCGTGAGCATCGCAGCTGCGAACTACGCGCAGAAAACAAGAGGTTCGGCTCAGAGGTACTCCTCATTGGTTCTGGTACGCTCCACGAGGCAAACAGCTGACTACGAGACAAGAAACTGACCGACTGATAATCACCAGTCTTGGAGGAGGACATGAGAAGGACATGGACAACGTGCACACGAGAACAGTAACATCGCCGGCTACATTTTAGCTGTGACACGCGAGAATTAGCTACCTTCTGAAGCGGCGCGCAACATGTCACCTGATCCGGTCGTGTAATTCGACCCATCGTGCGATTTGCCAACTAGATAGTTAGGCATATGTAATTAATTAATTGTTATAGTTTTCTTTATACATTTCTTTATTTATTATTTTGTTTAATGTTCAGTAAAAAATCTTATATCAAAGGGGGGAGTACTGTTAGCACTTTTACATGCATTGACGCAGTACCGCCCCACATAAATATTGTAAAGTCTTAATTTATTATTGTATATTATGTTTGTGTGTGTCTGCTGACTATTGTATTTTTATTGTATATAAGCTGAAGTATTTATCTAAATGAAGAGTACCAACGAGTATCTTAGAACACGCAGTCGTATCATTTACAAGGACAAATGGTCGTCGCGGCTAAATCAACCTCCACCTCGAGATGTCGAAGAAATTATTCACAATTTGCCAACGTTACCGCGCAAGCAATGAATGCTTTTATTCGACAAGGCCAAGATTTATTTGCTTTTGTCTAGAATGAGCAAAGTGGAGCTAACTGTTAGCATGTTTGAAGATAGTAAGACGAGATGTTTTAGGAATTATTTGGATAAAAGAGTGGAATTTCTAGAAATTTCCAAAATAAATGAAATCTATATTTCAAGAAATTTGGAATGTACCAAAATATCCCACCGTTACCAATCTTACTCAGAATCACGTAAAATAAATTGCAGAAAATAAGCAAAAGTAAACTTTATTACGAATATAAATTTGAAATTGTATGTCTCAGAAACACAACTCACCGAATTAATAGTACTAGAATAATTAGCATTATGTTGAGTGATGACTATTTTGCATCGAATTGACGCACAAATTTCCCATATTACCCCGTACACAAGTTAACAAATCAATCGCCTGAAAACACTTTCCTATTTTATTTATATACACGTTTACAAATAAATTAATGAGTTCCTTTAATGAGTAAAAACTGTTTACCCGCAAACATCCGCACTATCACCAGAGATGTCGGAAAGTAATTAAAAGTTCTCCCCATTTATCTAGTGTCTATGTCATGCGTATACTAAACTGTAGTTTTTGCTAATCCCGTTCACCATACAAGTTTTAATTGCCAAGTGGTCACGTGTAAATTTATTTAAAGCGGTCCCGTTACGAAATAGTTGGGTATACACAGACATGAATTGTTTTAAATTGATACGGTAAATTGTTGGCGACGTCACGGTGAGTTGAAACAAGTTTCTTTAATTTATTTTGTTGTTTGGGGACGTTTGGTAAAGTTTTTATTATTTATTTGTTTATTATGAATTTCCCATTTATTGTTCTGTTGGGATGGTCTTGTATGAAACCAATATGATCTAAATAAAAGTTTATTAAACATAATCCGTAGGATAGGTTAGTAGCTTTTTTGGAGTAGGAGGGAGTATTTAATATAGCAGACTCTTACTGACTAAAGCCAATTGATTTTCCTTTCCTCGTCCTTTACGTTCGAGGACCATGGTAACGCTTTCTAAAAATCCCTCAGCCCTCGCAGACCTACAATCCTGAAACGGGCCCTAAACAAAGGGCGAATGAAGGAACATAGTCATATTTATACGTATCATACAAGCCAGCCCGAGTATTATTTTTTCAGTTATTTTTTCCGATATTTAAACATTTATTCTGCTATTCGGGATGGAGACAAATACAACAAATTAAAAACCATGAAAATCGGTCCTGTCGTACTCGAGTTATAAGTGTTCGAACAACCCGACTTTGTTTTAAATATATAGATTGTTATACACATAATTTATAACCTGGATCAACACATAGGATATTTTTTATCCAGTTAAATCTCAGGGCCAAATTCTAAGTTTACGCAGATGAAATCACAGGCAGAATAAACAATAATCTGAGAATAACTAAATTAATCAAAGCTTTCAATCGTTCTGTCCTTCGTTTTTACTTTCAATATATAGAATTCAAAACAATAGAATACGCTGCAATGTATTCAATAATTCAATTCTCTGATTACATTGTGAATTCATTTGTTTGTAATAAACAATTCAATGCCACACATAAAAAGTCGACTGATTAATTAATTCTTGATTAACAAAGTTTGCTTAATCCAAAAGTGGAGATAAATTTTAGGTAAGCGTAAAATAATTCATGAGATTGAATTCATAATCAAGTACCTGCCTATGTTACAGTATAACAAGTTACGAGCTTCGAGCTAAACTCAAATATTTTTTATTTTTATATACTACCCAATACACACTTATAAGTATATGTGTTCTGTCATAATGTATGAAAACCAAGCCACTTTATTTACTACCTTTGTGTTTAAGTAATTTGCTTTAACTAGCTATCATTTTTAGTACTTTTTAAAGCTTAATGCGGCACAATTATGCATTAGCTTTCGGTTAGACTATCAGTTTCTAAAGATAACAAATAACTAAAATTAGAAATTATTAGATTTAAATTCTAAAATTTTCTATCTATATAAAAACAAATCCCTCCTTCCCTTGGTCACGGCATCACGCGTGAACGACTGCCCAGCTGGGCCGACTTTTTATGCAGGTGTGTTAAGTAATTCCCTCGAAACGCGTTTTTTTATATAGGTATATCGTAATTACTGATAGAGATGTATGGAAGAAAAAGACATGCTGCGCCGACCCCGAATAGTTTAGGACAAGGACAGGATGATGATGAGATGTATAATTGTATACAACGGTTCTCACTGCCCTTCATTATTATCATTAGATGGGACATTACTGGCTGATAATATTATTATATTTAATACTAGCTTCTGCCAGCGACTTCGTCCGCGTGGAATAGTGGTGCTCCGCTCCTATTGGTCTTAGCGTGATGATATATAGCCTATAGCCTTCCTCGATAAATGGACTATCTAACACTGAAAGAATTATTTAAATCGGACCAGCGGTTCCTGAGATTAGCGCGTTTAAACAAAATGACAACATTTCCCTTCACTGCTCTGATCCTATTGATTGTAGCGTGATGAAAAGTATACTATAACCATCTCAGGAGTATGACAAATAATTGTACCAAGTTTCGTTAAAATCCGTCGAGTAGTTTTTGTTTCTATAGAGTTTATACAGACAGACAGACAGACAGACAAAAAATTTACTGATTGCATTTTTGGCATCAGTATCGATCCCTAATCACCCCCTGATAGTTATTTTGGAAATATATTTCATGTACAGAATTGACCTCTCTACAGATTTATTATAAGTATAGATATAGATAAACCTTGACCATAGTATTTTTATATACCTACTTTATGCTGTTCGTATTCTCTGCAGACCAAAATATCGTGGACAAACCTCTAGAGTTGAGAGCGACATCCAACGTCACATTCACTTTAACGAACCGTAGACTCGTAGGTACCGCTTGGCTCACCCACAAAGATAACTGGCTGAATTTCAATAAGAATATAAATCTATACATATAATAAAATTGTAATGGTAGAAAATCTGTACATTGAATATATTTTTTTTAAAGTGGTGTCAGCGTGATCAGTAAACGACGCTGAATCCAAAAATATGATTTTTAGAATTTTTGTCTGTTTGTCTGTTTGTGTGTTTATCTGTTTGAGCTTCACGCCAAAACGACTGAACAGAATTACTTGAAATTCACCAAAAATGTTGGTTATGAACCGGGTCAGGCTTTAGGCTATAAATCATCACGCTAAATATTATGGGGAATGAGCAGTGAGGCATTGTTAATTATTTTGTAATGGGATGGCCTATTAATTTTTAGTAATTATGCATTTTTGCTATTATTACAATCGTTGAAATGAAAATTATCACGCTGATTCCTAAAAAAGATAAGCTGTAATTGAATTTGAAAACACGAAAGAATTGTTAGAATATAGTACAAAAGGTATTGATAATATTATATAGTGTCAAATATTCTACTGAATTGGTGTACAAATAATTTTATAGTTAACTTAATTACATATATCTTAATATTTATTATATTTTATAACGATGTTTTTCTCTTCAAGAAAGTCATTGGTAGAATAGTAGAATTTTGAATTGAACGTTGTATGAGAACGTCAATTTTAACTGAAATGTCAACGAACAGTGTAGCCTGTATTAAATGTAAGACTATGCGAGTCGGTTGATTCGAGTTCGAATCCCGCATACTTTTTTTTGCGTTTGGTGAATTATATTTTTCTTTTTTTTTCGGTTTATTTCACAATCATTTTTCACTTGAATAATAAATAAATAACCATTAGAAAAGGTTACAAGTTAAAAGTAAGCGCTTTCAAATCATAAGTATTTACATTATTTACAATACGAAACATGAAAATAGAAACCACAAATTAATATCATTTAAAATCAAAATGTAACTTAAATGTGGCGTCAAATAATTCCTTCTCATCACCGTCAACTGGAAGCGAACCCAAGAGGCTGGCCGAATTGCCACGTTGGATGGCAATGCTTAGTCTTTGGTCAAGATAAAAGCAGCCCTTTGGAGTGACCAAATCCAGGGTATCCACTAGCTGGAAAATTAAGGAAGCAATAGGTGATCAGGGAATGTCAGGAATTGTCGGGGAAAAGTCAAAATTCATGAAAAAAGGGAGAGTCATGAAATAAAAATATGATTTCAAAGATTTTTGTTCCCCATATTTCTAAAAAAAAATCGCGCTCGCTTCGCTCGCAATCTGATTCATATTTCCCTGATATTTCCTAAGCTTACTGTTCAGGGTTTTTGACTCTTTAAAATAGTCCTGTATAATAGCTTAGTACGTAGTCAGCTTGATTACTGTAGCACGGTTTGGCGACCTCATTACTCCACACATTCTCTACGTATTGAAAGAATACAGAAGCGTTTTATGTGGCACTTAGCTGGCTGTTCAAAAAGGAAGTTTTCGTATACTGATAGATTACGTCAGTTCAACATGGTCACTCTCGAACAACGCATGAAGATGCAAGATTTAGTATTTTTTTACAAAATTATGACCAACAATCTAAACTGCTCTGAAATTCTTAGCAGAATCCGTTTTAGAGTACCAAGTCGGAATCCTCGATATGCTATTAAACCGTTATGTGCCCCCGCAAGAAAAACTGTGTTTGGCCAGAATTCTCCCATATCTCGTATTTGTAGACTATATAATGAATGCAGTGGATCCATAGACGTACACAATATCTCCATTCACAAATTTCGAACAATTTTACTTGAACTTTTCAACACATAAACTCATTCTGTATTTGTTCTATATTGTCGCATTGTGTGCATGTTATTCATAATTGAATTTATATACATTTAAGTACTTTTAAAGTCATGTGGTGTTTGCCTGTAATTGGTTATGCATTTAGCTTGTAACTTTTTTTGCATGTATCGATTCTTCCTAATCTCAATGTAATAACTGTTGGCATCCCAAATAAAAAAATAAAAAAAAAATAAAAAAAAAAAAATTAGATATCTTATCCTTACTTAGTGCACGTACACATGGTCTAGATTTTGACTTCAAAAGTGCAAAGTATTAATACATTCCTAATCTGGTTTAAAACGAGAAAATTACATATTAGCCTTATAAGACGACAATATTGTGACAGGGAAATGTGGTAGAGTGATCAAAGAAAGTCCTGACTTTCCGTAATCTTATGTTACTTTCCCTGGAAAGTCAAGGCTTTTTTTGGCATTTAGAGTGGACACCTCGAAAATATGTTTGCCTATGTGGCTAATATACTAATATGTACTATTCCTTCCGCCTTAAAAATCACTGTAAAATTAGGCCATAGCCCTGTAGTGGGACAATAAATAGGCCGAAAATAAGATCGCGCTTTCCGTTTGCGTCTAAAATAAATAAAGCTGTTACATCGCCATTGTACCCTTTGATGTGAATTGTATCTCACGGAATTTCTTCGAAGACGTTCGATAGGGTAATTAGGGTATTCCAATTATCATTATGGAATTATATACCTAAAAAAGTAAACAATCTTTTTCCAGATTATATTGATCGGACCTATTATATTCATGCAAATGTTAGGGTTCAATGCACAAACTTTTCACAAAAAATACAACCGGCTTACAAAACATTTCAAAGATTATTTTTTATTTTCTGCTATAACATCGCTCTAGAAATGATGTCTACGACACTACACTAAGTTACTGTTAAAAAGGTGCATTCTTGCTACCTACTTCTTTTTCGTCATTTGTCGTCATCAACCGCCTGTTTTAATGTTTAGACACACTGGTATTTTCAAAAAATAACATGTTCACCTAACTTTACCCACTTTTCGTAACGACGTTATTACCTCCTGTGGTTCTTCTGTTTGTAAATCCACCAATGATGTCTTCAATACCTTATTAAGGGATATCTTGCCATTCGTCTAACACAGCTGTCTTCAGCTCCCTTATAGTGGTTGGTGCTGGCATTCTAGCCAATATCTGTTATTTAAGATTGTTTCAAACTGCGTGCTGGTCTTGAAAGAGTGTGCATTCCAATTCCCTCAAGATACCCAGTGACGCATTCAAACATGTGGCTACAATACGTGTTTAAAATGAAATTATCCCCAATCTAAGATCACGCGCAGGACTGGCAGCTTTACGTGCTCTCTAGGCATGTATAGGTTTGTTTAGAAAACGGCCACTTATCGATTTGCATGGCTATTCATTAGCTACGAGCCCCTCAGTCTCCGCATATGATTATTTAGAGAGAACCTCTCATGTGACCATTTGCACACAAGCTGAAGCCCTTCTGGACCTTTTAAAGTTACTCTGCTGTCGTATGAGATCTGTAGATTCTTTCGATTCTAAATACTCCAATTCGGAGTCCCGAGCTAGCCTAAATACCCTCCAATTTCTTTCTGTCTTTTTGCTTGAACTTGAAAAATTTAGGTGGGCGCTTGATTGTGTCTGTGAGTCTACTACACGCACCCGGATAAATTCAATTAATTTATTAATTTTGTGAACATAGGGTTATAGTTATATACTTAGATTTTTTACAAGTAAATATTAGTCCATACTACATTCCGCCAGAAGGCATACAATTTTTTTTTAAACAATACGAACATAAGCAGGTATGTTCGTATTGTTAAAATGTTTAAAACTTCAATGTCATCCTTCCCCAGGCTTTAGTTTATATAATACCAAATTCATCTCATTTGATTCAGCCGTTTTCCCATGAAGGTATTATAGACAGACAGACGGACGGACGGACAGAGAGACAGATGGTTTTGTAAAAAATAACCCTTATGTGATCTGAACTATTCCTGCAGGAAGAAAGGTTATGCACAGGTATTAAAAAAAATAGGTATTTTTCAGTTTCGTTACCTTTGTAAATTAATTATCTAACAGACACAATGATTTACATTATTGGGACTGTTTTTGTTTGAAATTATATGGAAACTGGTATTTTCTGGAGGTGGTAAAACTGGCCATCCATAAATAATGTGGTAATAATGCTATATTGCGACACCTCTGGAATGTGTGGGAAAAACCGAATCTCTCGCGGACGAAGTCGCGGGCAAATTGCTAGTATAAACTAAAGCCTGGGGAAGGATGACATTGAAGTTTTAAACATTTTAACAATACGAACATACCTGCTTATGTTCGTATTGTTTAAAAAAAAATTGTATGCCTTCTGGCGGAATGTAGTATGGACTAATATTTACTTGTAAAAAATCTAAGTATATAACTATAACCCTATGTTCACAAAATTAATAAATTAATTGAATTTATCCGGGTGCGTGTAGTAGACTCACAGACACAATCAACCGCCCACCTAAATTTTTCAAGTTCAAGCAAAAAGACAGAAAGAAATTGGAGGGTATTTAGGCTAGCTCGGGACTCCGAATTGGAGTATTTAGAATCGAAAGAATCTACAGATCTCATACGACAGCAGAGTAACTTTAAAAGGTCCAGAAGGGCTTCAGCTTGTGTGCAAATGGTCACATGAGAGGTTCTCTCTAAATAATCATATGCGGAGACTGAGGGGCTCGTAGCTAATGAATAGCCATGCAAATCGATAAGTGGCCGTTTTCTAAACAAACCTATACATGCCTAGAGAGCACGTAAAGCTGCCAGTCCTGCGCGTGATCTTAGATTGGGGATAATTTCATTTTAAACACGTATTGTAGCCACATGTTTGAATGCGTCACTGGGTATCTTGAGGGAATTGGAATGCACACTCTTTCAAGACCAGCACGCAGTTTGAAACAATCTTAAATAACAGATATTGGCTAGAATGCCAGCACCAACCACTATAAGGGAGCTGAAGACAGCTGTGTTAGACGAATGGCAAGATATCCCTTAATAAGGTATTGAAGACATCATTGGTGGATTTACAAACAGAAGAACCACAGGAGGTAATAACGTCGTTACGAAAAGTGGGTAAAGTTAGGTGAACATGTTATTTTTTGAAAATACCAGTGTGTCTAAACATTAAAACAGGCGGTTGATGACGACAAATGACGAAAAAGAAGTAGGTAGCAAGAATGCACCTTTTTAACAGTAACTTAGTGTAGTGTCGTAGACATCATTTCTAGAGCGATGTTATAGCAGAAAATAAAAAATAATCTTTGAAATGTTTTGTAAGCCGGTTGTATTTTTTGTGAAAAGTTTGTGCATTGAACCCTAACATTTGCATGAATATAATAGGTCCGATCAATATAATCTGGAAAAAGATTGTTTACTTTTTTAGGTATATAATTCCATAATGATAATTGGAATACCCTAATTACCCTATCGAACGTCTTCGAAGAAATTCCGTGAGATACAATTCACATCAAAGGGTACAATGGCGATGTAACAGCTTTATTTATTTTAGACGCAAACGGAAAGCGCGATCTTATTTTCGGCCTATTTATTGTCCCACTACAGGGCTATGGCCTAATTTTACAGTGATTTTTAAGGCGGAAGGAATAGTACATATTAGTATATTAGCCACATAGGCAAACATATTTTCGAGGTGTCCACTCTAAATGCCAAAAAAAGCCTTGACTTTCCAGGGAAAGTAACATAAGATTACGGAAAGTCAGGACTTTCTTTGATCACTCTACCACATTTCCCTGTCACAATATTGTCGTCTTATAAGGCTAATATGTAATTTTCTCGTTTTAAACCAGATTAGGAATGTATTAATACTTTGCACTTTTGAAGTCAAAATCTAGACCATGTGTACGTGCACTAAGTAAGGATAAGATATCTAATTTTTTTTTTTTTATTTTTTTTTTATTTTTTTATTTGGGATGCCAACAGTTATTACATTGAGATTAGGAAGAATCGATACATGCAAAAAAAGTTACAAGCTAAATGCATAACCAATTACAGGCAAACACCACATGACTTTAAAAGTACTTAAATGTATATAAATTCAATTATGAATAACATGCACACAATGCGACAATATAGAACAAATACAGAATGAGTTTATGTGTTGAAAAGTTCAAGTAAAATTGTTCGAAATTTGTGAATGGAGATATTGTGTACGTCTATGGATCCACTGCATTCATTATATAGTCTACAAATACGAGATATGGGAGAATTCTGGCCAAACACAGTTTTTCTTGCGGGGGCACATAACGGTTTAATAGCATATCGAGGATTCCGACTTGGTACTCTAAAACGGATTCTGCTAAGAATTTCAGAGCAGTTTAGATTGTTGGTCATAATTTTGTAAAAAAATACTAAATCTTGCATCTTCATGCGTTGTTCGAGAGTGACCATGTTGAACTGACGTAATCTATCAGTATACGAAAACTTCCTTTTTGAACAGCCAGCTAAGTGCCACATAAAACGCTTCTGTATTCTTTCAATACGTAGAGAATGTGTGGAGTAATGAGGTCGCCAAACCGTGCTACAGTAATCAAGCTGACTACGTACTAAGCTATTATACAGGACTATTTTAAAGAGTCAAAAACCCTGAACAGTAAGCTTAGGAAATATCAGGGAAATATGAATCAGATTGCGAGCGAAGCGAGCGCGATTTTTTTTTAGAAATATGGGGAACAAAAATCTTTGAAATCATATTTTTATTTCATGACTCTCCCTTTTTTCATGAATTTTGACTTTTCCCCGACAATCCCTGACATTCCCTGATCACCTATTGCTTCCTTAATTTTCCAGCTAGTGGATACCCTGGATTTGGTCACTCCAAAGGGCTGCTTTTATCTTGACCAAAGACTAAGCATTGCCATCCAACGTGGCAATTCGGCCAGCCTCTTGGGTTCGCTTCCAGTTGACGGTGATGAGAAAGAATTATTTGACGCCACATTTAAGTTACATTTTGATTTTAAATGATATTAATTTGTGGTTTCTATTTTCATGTTTCGTATTGTAAATAATGTAAATACTTATGATTTGAAAGCGCTTACTTTTAACTTGTAACATGTGATGGGATGGCCATTACAAAATAATTAACAATGCCTCACTGCTCATTCCCCATAATATTTAGCGTGATGATTTATAGCCTAAAGCCTGACCCGGTTCATAACCAACATTTTTGGTGAATTTCAAGTAATTCTGTTCAGTCGTTTTGGCGTGAAGCTCAAACAGATAAACACACAAACAGACAAACAGACAAAAATTCTAAAAATCATATTTTTGGATTCAGCGTCGTTTACTGATCACGCTGACACCACTTTAAAAAAAATATATTCAATGTACAGATTTTCTACCATTACAATTTTATTATATGTATAGATAATACCAAATTCATCTCATTTGATTCAGCCGTTTTCCCATGAAGGTATTATAGACAGACAGACGGACGGACGGACAGAGAGACAGATGGTTTTGTAAAAAATAACCCTTATGTGATCTGAACTATTCCTGCAGGAAGAAAGGTTATGCACAGGTATTAAAAAAATAGGTATTTTTCAGTTTCGTTACCTTTGTAAATTAATTATCTAACAGACACAATGATTTACATTATTGGGACTGTTTTTGTTTGAAATTATATGGAAACTGGTATTTTCTGGAGGTGGTAAAACTGGCCATCCATAAATAATGTGGTAATAATGCTATATTGCGACACCTCTGGAATGTGTGGGAAAAACCGAATCTCTCGCGGACGAAGTCGCGGGCAAATTGCTAGTACAAACTAAAATTGTATAAATACTGTGGGTTTGATAAATAAAAAAAGTCTTTATTATGGATATGCACAGGAAATAATTATTTAGTAACCACAACAAAAAAAAACTCAAATTGTGTGAGGCCAGAAGAGGCTTCCATCTCAGCATAATGCTGCAACATTTAATAAAATAAATGCGTGATGAAGTTGGAGTTTGATAGTTTATTACGTGTTTATGATAAAAAAGCTGAACCAGGTTAGATAAGGACGACCCCGGAGATAGTTACTGAATAACGTACTATGTTCAAAATAACTAATCTGGGGAATCTAGAAAGATGGGTTTACCGAATTTCCCCAAAATTGAAATTCATTATTTTTTTTATTCCCAATAGAGTAGAAGAGACATACAATTATACTCACTGAATTATGAATGAATCGTTTCTATTCGTGGACAACCTCAGAAGCTTTCAGTCATTTTAAACACACTCTACCCAATGAGCCACATGCAACCTTATTACTATATGCATAAAGTTGAAAAGTGATTAACGAGAAAAATACTTCAAAACATCAGGTGCTCATACTATAGTCAAATACTTAAATACACGCGTATTTTAATTGTCTTAAGACTGGTAGTTGTTGTAAAGAATAGTTAGTGCGCTATATACAGTGGGTTCAATTCCCGTAGGAGAAAAATATATTTTATGTGTAACCTACAAAAAATATATTAAAGATAAACTTACAGCTTATAAAATAACATTAAATTAAATATACATTAACTTGACTATTATTATTCACATGAATAAACCAATTAATTGATAAAACGCAGTAATTACGACAGTTTATCATTAATTTGTGTTTCAAAATGTGTATTTTAATTAAAATTAAAATTCCTGTATAATCGCAATATATTTTTCAGACATAACTTGATAAATTTCTGATGGAATCGTTGTATTTTCGCAAAAATACTTAATATTTCAATCGTCAACATTTTCACCTTCAATTAATATTTAACTGTCATTAAAACTGTGGTATTATTTGTTGACACAATAGTGTTGTAAATTATCTGAAAAGCCTTTTTAATTGAAATTTATTGTTAAATATTTTTAAAAACATCAATTCAATCTTTTTTAACCATAAAAAGATTATAACACAAAATCTTTTAAATTATTAAAAAGTCGTTTCCTGCGATTTCACTCGTACGACGTGGGAACTACTTTATGTACTCGGATTATATTTTACAAAATTTCATGTATAATAATTCAGGCTGTTTTGTAATAAAAAAAAAACATGTAATCAAATAGGAGCTCGTGGCTAAGTAACAGCCGCACAGTTCGACCGATCAAAGGTTAAGCTGCGCTTGACGCGGTCGGTCCGTGGATTGGTGACCATCTATGTCATAGCGAGACTCCTCCGTATCTCGGAAAGCACGTTAAGCTGTTGGTCCCGGTTGTCAATTGTACATCTTTGACAGTCGTTACGGGCAGTAGCGGCGTTAGGGTAGGGCGAGGTGGGGCGACCGCCCAGGGCGCCGGATCTGAAGGGGCGCCGCAGGCGCCCTTTTTATATCCTCTCACTCTTTGAGGCCTACTTACCCTCATACATATAGTTTGCTTAGCAAAAGTTTTCTTGAATTTGTCATCAAATGTCTATCAATTTCGGGTTTTTCTGCGTTATTGACATTAGAATGCAAAGTTGACAAGAAAAAAGTTGTCGTCAATTTTCCGGCAAATGAGAATGGGCGAGTTGGTGCCCCTCCAGTATCGTCTTTACCATAAGGGCACTCGGGGCGCCATTGTCACGGGGCCCCCCAAAAACGAAGCATTCAATTATTATAATATTATTACTAGCTGTTTTACCCACATCCCGAGTGAACTCCATCGCGCACCCGGGTAAAAAGTAGCCTATGTCCTTTCTCAGGCTCTAGACTATCTGTGTACCAAATTTCATTTAAACCGGTTCAGTAGTTTTGGCGTGAAAACGCGACAAACAGGCAGACATAGTTACTTTTAAACTGTTACTATTACTTAAAAAATTTCGCGCTCGCTTCGCTCGCGCTCTAACTCTTATTCCTCTGGTTTTTTCTCACCTTATTATTTATAGTTTTTAGGGTTCCGTAGGCGACTAGAAAAACTTTTAAAAATCGGGGTGTCCACTATTTGGAAAATCAGGGAAGCAATAGGTGGTCACGGATTTTCAGGGAAATGTAAGAGTCATGAAATACAAATATGATTCCTAAGAATATTGATGCTCATATTCCTAAAAAAAAATTCGCGCTCGCTTCGCTCGCGCTCTTGCTCATATTGCTCTGATGTTCTCTTAGCTTACTGTTTATGGTTTATAACTCCAAAAACAGATAATATATCTTTTCCTACCTATGCACATGGTCTAAATTTTTAACATAAATAGTCCAAAGTATACACTCTGGTTAAAAACAAAATAATATAATATTTTCCATAAGACGACAATATTGGATCAGGGAAATGTGGTAGAATGGTCAGGGAAAAGTCAGGGAACTATTTTTGGTATTTATAATGGACACCCCGCTTATAGTTTCGCCATGACCTTCTGTCTGTCTGTCTGTCCACGGTATAGCTAAGCGTTCTTTAGTACAAGAAAGCTGAAATTTGGTAACACTTTTTAACAAACACGTATTTTTCAGTTTATTAGGTCTTAGTAACAACTAAACAAGCCACATTACAGGCTTATCATGCATATGTTGGTTCAGTATTACGCTACGGAATATTGGTATGGGGCAACTCGGTGCATATCGAAAAGGTTTTAATTGCCCAAAAAAAATGTATACGTGCTATATGTAATGTGGACCCACTTACATCCTGTAAACCATTATTTAAGAAACTTAAAATTTTAACAGTAGCTTGCATCTACATATATTGAAGAAATTTGCAAGTTTACCAAATCCCACCCTAAGTTATTTGAAAAAGTAGGAGATAATTGTAATTTTGGAACTAGATTTCCAAACAAATTAATTCTTCCCAAAATGAGAACTGAGCTATACAAACGAAGTTGTTTTCCCATGTGTATCCAAATTTATAATAAACTTCCTGTCCAAATTCGGGAGTTACCAATTACTCGTTTCAAGACGGCATTACGCAGATGGCTAATTGACAATCCTTTCTATTCTATAAAAGAATTTCTACAATATAAGTTTCCAAAATAATCCTTTAGATAAAATGTAAATTTAAACATTTGCATGTCATTATGTTATGACTGAATACTGTACTGACTGACATATTGTAACATCTTTATACACTGTACTCATTTGCAAATAAATCCTTTGACTTTGAGTACTTAAAAAGAGTTATCGTTTGCGCAAAATATTCATTTCAGAACTTAATTTGCTTAAAACTCGCCGGTCGGCTTGTGTGTAGATATCAGCTGAGTCGTATTGTACTTGTGAGCTCGCTCTTGCATGCTTAGGCAGTGTAGTGCTATTACGAAAAGATTATGCCCATGTTTTACTTACTAAACATAGAAATGTGTTCAATTACTGATACCGAACCACCAAAAAAAAGGCGCACTGGTTAAAAACTTTTCCAGTATTGATCACGCCACCGCAGATTCTTTCCAAATGTTGGAACCCTCGGTGTGCTAGTCTGACTCGCACTTGGCCAGTTTTTTTCCGTATGGGTTTAAATTGCGGGTTAGGGGGCGCCGCAAAAATCTCGCCCAGGGCGCTGATAGGGGTAAAACCGGCACTGGTTACGGGTCAGAAGCCAGAAAGTCTGACAATCAGTCTTACCAAGGGGTACCGTGTTACCCGGTAACTGGGTTGTGGAGGTCAGATAGGCAGTCGCTCCGTGTAAAACACTGGTACTCAGCTGCATCCGGTTTAGACTGGAAGCCGACCCCAACATAGTTGGGAAAAGGCTAGGCAGATGCTGTTTTGTAATCAAAACATAACACAATGTTATTGCACATTATCACACACACTCAGATTTATAATAATAATAATAAGACTTCGGTTACGGTGGCCAATCTCAATGGAGACTAGCCAAGTACGCAAGAGATAAATTATAGTGCACAAGCACTTGCGCTGACATAGGTGCACTCTCTATTCCCTCACTCTCATAGTCCGATGGGTCAGCAACCTGACACGACCGGGGAGAGATCAGGCGCAGGACCGTCAGCTTTACGTGGCTATGTTAAGAAAACGGTCACCCATCCATGGACTGACTACGGCTAGCGCAGCTTAACCTTACTAACTTATGGATCCCGACTGGCTGTTAATAAACTACGAGTCCCTTATAACGCATTTATAATACTCGTATATGTAAGGATTTTTATTTTCATTGGTAAAATATCATAGCTATATTTCTTGTATATTAGTAAAAAAAACTTTACAACGATATCTTATAGTAACCAGGTATTAGTATTTCTTAGTATTGAACCTAAATAGAACCGTCCACACAGTTTAACGGCCACTAATAACTTAGAACGGTAGTTACTGTCAGTCAGGTGTCTGATTGTGGCTCGTCTATAATCGTCACGTGGATCTAATTTAGATCTAAATGCACTGAGAAGTACCTTTATCTGTCAAGCAACAATGAAATAGTTACAATAATACTGTTTCTCACGGTTTCACCCGCATCCCGAGAAAACTACTGAGCGCACCCGAATAAAAAATAGTCTATAATCATCTCCAAGGCTCCTTCTATCTCAATGTCAAATTGTATTCAAATCGGTTCACCCATTTTACCGTGAAGGTGTGACAAACAAACACACTCACTTTATATTAAACTAGTCAGGATGTTGGTTGATTTAATAAGTACTACCTTCCACCCCTACTTCGTCTGCGTTATTTTGGAAATGGATCCAGATACCAATAGAAAGCTGTTGGCTGTCATTTGCAGATCTCTGGCAACTAACTACTAGCTACTAGTTACGGGTAGTCAAAAGTCTAAAAATGTGACAACCAGTCTTAACAAACAAGCAAATAAAATTACATTAGTGTCCTAACTAATGTTCTAAATGCAAATGTAAGTTTGGTTATTTTTTACGTTCACGACTAAACTGCTGAACCGATCTAGATGATATTTAGTATGGAGATAGATATGGCCCTAAAGACGGCTATAGGCTACTTTTTATCTAGGTACGTGAAGCAATTCCCTTAGGTCGCCAATAAAAGAGTAAAAACAATAATAAAATAATTATTTTACAACTTAAAAAAGTTGGTTATCAAAGTACGCATAATATGAAACTTCATGAAGACTTTAAGAGCTAAATCAAAAATATTCCATTCAATTGCAAGTTTGTAAGTCATACGAGAGCATTGAATTTTATAGTAACTCTACGACAAGCAATTTTGTAATACTACTATTTATAGCCTAAACCTGAAATATACAGGGTGGCAACTTGAAATTTAAAATTATTATTATTTATTATCAAAATAATTCGTATTACACTTTTAAGAAATTTATAGTCTGACATTTTATTACACAAATTAGTCATTTTGAAACGATATCCCTCAAAGACGCTGGTGGCATTACTAGTAGAAATCGTATCGTTTAGAAAAAAATTGAGTCTTTCTTTTAATCTGTCTATTATAGGTATACCTTACCTTACCTTTCCTAAGGAGTAACGTGTAATATTCTAGTATATCATCTACACTAATATTATAAAGAGGAAAACTTTATTTGTTTGTTTGTTTGCAATGAATAGGCTCAAAAACTAGTGGACCGATTTTAAAAATTCTTTCACCATTCGCGAGTAACATAGGCTAAATTTTATTTTGGAAAAAATAGGGTTCCGTAAGATATTTGGGTTTTTCGGACACAAGGTGTAAGAAATCAACCAGAAAAGTTACTTTTTTTGCGTACGCTACTAATCTCAGGAACTACTGATCCGATTTGAAAATTCTTTCAGTGTTAGATAGCCCATTTATTGAAAAAGGCTATAGGCTATATTTCATCACGCTAAAACCAATAAGAGCGGAGCACCACTATTCCACGCAGACGAAGTCGCGGGCAGAAGCTAATTGAAAATATGATTTATTCTGTAAAACAAACGATAAAAAAGTATCCATCTAACTTTATAGTAAATAGTATTCATAGCACAAAGTCTCAAATAAAGACATCATTCAAAATTGAAATAATATTTTTCTACACAGTTTTGTCTCACAGAAATATAATACCTTTTTATCGCAATAAGTTCTTCAAAGAAACTATTTTCATCGTCTGGGTATACATTCTTATTCTAGAGTTTTCGAATCAATAGGTTTGTCTTATCGAAAGCCTAAGGCGAAGTTTTTATCAACTTAAGCGGATTTGCTGGATCCGTGTGTAAGCTGAGATAAAATTAAAATGTCAGATATAGTATCGTCAACTTATTTACGTATCTGTCGCGAATTATTTTTTTCTATTTCGTGAACTAATTATTTGTGGAGGTCAGATAGGCAATCGCTCCATATAAAATATTGGTACTCAGCAGCATCCGGTTAGACTGGAAGCCGACCCCAAAATAGTATGGAAAAGGTTAGGCAGATGATTAAATTACATAAGGAAACATTTTGCTTCTGCATATCTTTATTTTATCTTTCTAAACAACAATCAAACGGATAACCTCCTTTTTTTCGGACGTAAAATCATCATATGACCTCCCGCCGTGGGTGGGACGGAAGGGAGTGTCAGACTCTTACTGACTAAAACCCATCCATGTTCCTTCCTCAGCCCTTTGTATTCCGGGGGTGCGGTATCTCTTTCGAACGTCCCGCAGCCCCGGCAACGGATAACCTCCTGTTTCTTGAAATTGGACATAGAAAACTGACACAGAATTACGTCATAAAACATAAAATATATTTATTGGTAGCTCGTCCTGCTAGTTATGACGTCAGTATTTTTATGATCAATACATACTACACTGACTGGAATAAGATTTTTGACAGGTTTGATAAAGAAACTGTAATTGTTGGTGATTTCAACGCACATCATATTACCTGGTCAAATAAGACTGATAGACGTGGAGAAATGGTATACAACTCTTATTTAGATAAAGATTATATGTGCTTGAATAATGGAGATGCTACAAGAATTAAATTTGTTAATGGAGTTTTACAGCAATCTTCTCCAGATATATCGTTTGTTTCTACAGATCTAGCAACAAAGATTTCTTGGCAAACTATAAGTGAATCGTTAGGCAGCGATCACATTGTAATCAAAATGAAGTATGGTTGCGAATTTTCAAAAAACTTTATGAAGCGACGCAATTTCAAAGAGGCACACTGGAGTGAATTTCGTCAAAAATCGGAGGAGATGTTTGATAATTTAAATATATCATCAAATGTGCAAGAATGTTATAATTTATTTGAATCCAAAATTGATCGGCTGGCAGAAGACACAATTCCGTGGATCAAAATTTGCCAGGATCCTACAGTAAAATTTGTACCTAAACCGTATTGGAATTCAGAGTTATCGATGGCTGTGGCTGAGAGACGACTAGCATTATCAAAATTGAGACGTAATCCTACTCCCAACAATTATAATATTTTTGTGACTAAAACAAATACGGCCCGCAAACTTGTAGTCAAAGCTCGCTCTAAAGGATGGAAGGAATTCTGCACAAGTATTGATTCGGAAACCTCAGCTTCAGAGATGTGGAGAAAAATGAAATGGGTAAAAGGACGATGGAATTTTAACCGTTGTATTGATTCTCAAAAATGTAAAGAGTTGTTACACACTTTAACGCCGGATTTGGTCTGTGAAAAGCCTCCATTATTTACTGAGGAAATGAGTACTATAGAAGGAGAAATAACATTGTCTGAACTAAAAAACTCTTTAAAGCGCAAGGACACTTCACCGGGTGTGGATAATATTTCTTATTCAATGCTGTATAATCTGTCTATTCCTGGTAAAAAGTTATTGTTACATTTATATAATTTAATTTTGTATACAGGTATTATACCAAGCCAGTGGAGGAATATAAGGGTAGTTCCGATTCCTAAACCTGGTAGGGATCCCAATAGCTCATCGTCACTGCGTCCTATATCTTTAATGTCTTGTCCGTGCAAGATTTTTCATGGTATTCTACTAAAACGTCTTGAGTGGTTTGTTGAGAAATCGAAGCTTTTGTCTCCATCTACAATCGGTTTTCGTAGATCACACTCATGCTTGGACAATCTTACACGACTAATTTCATCCATTCAAATAGGGTTCTCTAAAAATATGGCCACTATTGCATGTTTTGTTGACATAAATAATGCATATAATAATGTAAACATCAATCAATTGATTTATTCGTTAAAAAGAATCGGGGTTGGGGGAAAAGTTTGCAAATATATCTTCAGTTATTTAAGTCGAAGGTATCTGCAGATTGACAATGGGATGAATGATATTACAGTAAGACAAGCCAGTGTGGGTTTAGCTCAAGGTGACCCGTTATCCCCTCTTCTTTTCAATATTGCTACTATGAGTATTTGTAAATTAATTACTAGTTGTAAAGTTTCACAATATGCGGATGATTTTGTTCTTTATGTGTCTTCAAATAAACATAATTTAAATTCAGCTATTGATAATTTGAATACTGCATTAGAAATACTTGTGGAAAATTTAAGTGAAATGGGACTTTTTCTATCCGAATCAAAAACAAACGTATGTCTGTTTAATAGATCTAGATGCTTTTCAAATATCAGTCTTTATATAAATAAAAATAAGCTTAGGGTTGTTGATAAAATAAAATATCTTGGATTGTGGCTTGATTCATCTCTAAGATGGGGTGCTCATATAAACGAAACATGTGAGAAGGCTTATAAATATTTAAATATTCTAAAAACTTTAGCAGGAAGATCTTGGGGCGTTCATCCTAAACATTTAAGAAGACTGTATATTTCACTTGTTAGAAGTCGAATTGATTATGCTAGTTTTTTATATGGCAATAGTGCTAAGTCCCACCTAAATAAACTAGATGTTTTGCAGAACCGAGCACTTCGAATTTGTGGTGGTTTTATTCGTACAACACCAATTTGTGTTATGGAAAGCGAACTTTGCGTACCACCATTATATGTAAGACGACACTGGTTGGCTTGTAGGTATTGGTTAAGGATAAACTCTTTTTGTCACAATGTAACTGTAGGTTTATTGGAAGAATTGGCCACTTTGTGTGTTAATACCTATTGGCAAAAGAAGAGAAAACCGATTTTGATTGATATTTACATTAAGTTTAAAGACGATATGGTTCATCAATCTCCTATATTGGATATGTACAATATTGGTACCTGGATATCAAATATTAACGTTAGAGATTGTGTAAATTTCAATGTTGATCAACTAAATGTACCAAAACGTAAAACAAGTGTGACTAATTTGAGATTGTTAATTTCGGAGATGTTGGCTAATAAATACAATAATTATTATTATGTATTTACTGATGGATCAAAAGATACTCATGGTGTTGGAGCAGCATTTTTTGATTCTCAGACAAATACTGGTGTTAAATTTAAATTGTGTAATGACGCTTGTATTATGAGAGCTGAGTTGACGGCTGTTGTTGAGGCTTTATCTTACATTCAGACACTGACGTACAAAAATGTGGTGATATTGTCAGACTCTAAAAGTGCTCTTCAACACTTAACTCGCTGTGTATCGGGATTGCGAGGTATGCCGATAGCTTATGAAGCACTCAAGATTATACACAATTTGCAAAAGAAATTAGTAAATATTAAGCTTCAGTGGATTACTTCCCATGTAGGGATTTCTGGCAATGATATCGCTGACAAGCTTGCTGCAGAAGCCATTACGGATGGCATAAATATTCATAGTAATCCTTATTTTACGGAGCTAATTCCTAGGGCGAAAAAGTTTTGTTATAGTATGTGGGAGCATCATTATAACACTATAACTGCGGAAAAGGGTTTGTGGTATAGAACTATACAACAGGAGCTACCTCGGATTCCCTGGTTTGATATAACTTATCTCCCAAGAGAACTTTTAGTGTTAGCGTTTAGAGTAAGATCTGGACATGTACCTTCTAATAATTTTCTTCATTTAATGGGTGTCAAACCATCTCCTTTTTGTAATGTTTGTGTAAATAAGTTAGACGATTTGTACCATATTTTAGTAGAATGTTCTGTTTTTGATGATTTTAGGCCATTGCTATATGAAGCAATCGGCAGCAATTTGTTTAATGGTAGGATTAATTTATTACTTAGGGAACCTTTTTCGGAACAAAGTATCAAAATTTATAAATTTGTTAGGGACATATTTTTAAGACGAGAGAGACGAGACGAGAGTAGTTAATTTCGTTTTGTTTTTTTTTCTGTTTGTGTTGAGTTTTTTCTTGTTTATATTTTCATTTATTTTGTAACTAATACACTTGTTATACCTTACGAGGCTGACTTGGCGCAATAGCGTAAAAAGCCTCAACAATTAAAAGATTAAAAAAAAAAAATACATACTACAGTTTAAATTCAGCAATTGAACTGTAAAGAGATACTTTATGTTTCTTTGTAAGATATCGATAGATTTTTTGCTGATTTTTCATTTTAAATTGTGAGTTATTACGTAGGTACTAGCTTTTTCATGGGTTTCACCTGCAACCTGAGGGAACTATTTTAAGTTAATCCGGGTTATAAGCTTTTACCAAATTTCATCCATATCCATTCGCTAGTTTTTGCGTGAAAGAGTAACAGACATTCATCCATCCTCACAAACTTTCGCATTTATAACATTAGTAAGATAAGATAGAATTTTGTATAAAATAAATTAAAAAGGTATTCGATTTACAAAAGTTATCAATTGATAACGTTGTATATATATAAAAAAAAATTAAATATAAAATTTTCCTTAAACATTTAACCCTAATGCGTAAACGGTAAAAATTATGATATACTTGAACCTTTTTTTGACAATTGTACCCTTAAAAGTGTACCTACCACCAGATATTGTAAAAGGATCACTTTTCCGATTATAGAAATTATAAATACCTATGCCAGAACAACGCTAGAGAAACAGTTGAATTATAATTAGGTACAAATTACTGTCATTCCAATGCTTCATCATCAGCCTATATGGTCCCACTGTTGGGGACAGGCCTTTCTCATACAGAGAAGGCATAAGCATTAATCACTCTCAACGCTTGCTCATGGTGGATTGGCCATTTCAGACTTTTCAGTGATGTTTAAGACTGTCTGACTTCAGTCAGTGGTGTCTAACATATACTTAGAAATTACCAACGACTTTAGAAAAGTCACATTGGCAGGTACTTGTCAGATTTTGAACCAAGACACACGAGGTACACGAGAGGCAGGTGCCTTAACCACTAGGCCAACATGACTTTTTGATTCTTATGCTTATATAAATAAAAAAAAATATCACTCAACGCTGAAAACATAGTTTAGGTACAATTTTTTTCCTTATTGGCACCCAACTGGGACACTATCGCAAATCAATAGCGTGAAAAATATAGTAACACAATCGAGCACGTGAATATCGATTTTCAACTTCATCGATTACTCATTCGGAAGAGATCACACTTGCGTAACTTCGCGAGTAACAGTATAACAAAATGGAGACAGACTAAAAGTAATACGTGGATTCACTGAACCGATTTGTGAAAGAAACTTGAATAGGGTATAGACGTATTGTTAAGGGGTTACTACACTTAGCGCTTAGATGGTTAAGGGAGGCATTAATTCTTTAGGAAGATATTGTTTGCGTATTTTATATTTTTTTCTATTCTTTACATTGAAGCCATCGGTGCTTAATTATGGAAATAAAGAAAAAGATTAAAAAATTTTACTATTCACTATCGTAATGATATAATTCCTCAATGAGTTTCCATGCCTCGCAGCAGAACTTGTTTTGAGTCCGTTATGCATATCAATTTCACACAAAAATTGTGAGAAAATTGACACTTAAATATGATATTTTATAGATAGGTAAGATATGGAAGAAGATAAATAATTTCGGTATTGCAGCTCTGTAATAATACAGGTAAATAACTGTAGCCGAGCAGCTACGCTTTCGTAGCAGAGTTGCTACGCTTTCGTAGCAAAGTTGCTACGCTTTCGTAGCAACACTTCTCTATTGGTTGCAAACTGAGATCATACAATGGTTTTTTTTTCTTGACCAACGGCTTGATTTAATAATAAGTTACGATATTTAAATGGTCAATAAAGGAACCTTTATTTGCTTACTGATTAAGCAAGCGAGATAACAAAAAAGTTTTCTAATACAAAATTTAATTCATAAGTTTTTTAGTTCGATAGCTATCACATTATTTCGTCATAAATAGCAAAAAATAAGCCGTCTAAAAATTATAAGCATAAAATATAAAATTAATCAAAACCGATTAACCCTAACTTTTATTCTCTTCGCATAAACCCTTTTTTTAATTTCGGCGGTTTATAAGAAATCCTCTTTATTGAATATTGTAGTAGGTACAACCCCTAAATTCCCAGACATTGATATATTCAACGATAGGTATGACGGATTATTTCTAATTCAATAAACTTGACTGATTTGATATAGATTTTCGAAGAGCTTATCTATCTCAAGACAGTTTGTCGGCAATTTTTTTACGACAACTGGAAGTCTATAGGCAAATTTTCATGATAGTCTTGTAAGAACTACGTTTCAGTGAAGAATCCTACTAATGTTATAGATGTGAGAGTTTGATTTAGATGAAACTTGGTTCGGAGATATACTATAAATAGATGACAGATGGGAGAAGGTTAGAAGCTACATTTATCACACAGATGTGTAAATTAGTTTCCACGGAACTCATGAAATCGCGGTAGGTATAGACCTAGTGGGTAACAAAATGGTAGTCTATAGATTTTTTTGTGACGTCATAAGGTTTTAAACAAGCTCTGCCTAGCCTTTTCCCAACTATGTTGGGGTCGGCTTCCAGTCTAAACCGGATGCAGCTGAGTACTAGTGTTTTACATGGAGCGACTGCCTATCTGACCTCCACAACCCAGTTTACCGGGTAACACGATACCCCTTGGTAACACTGGTTGTCAGAATCAGGCTTCTGACTACCCGTAACGACTGTTGAAGATCCACAAATGACAGCCGGGACCAACAGTTTAACGTGCTTTTCGAGGCACGGTGGAGTTTCGTTTTGTCATCTAGATGGGCAGCCATCTACGGACCGACCGCGCCAAGCGTAGTTTAACCTTTTGATCGACCGACCCGTGCGGCTGTTACTTAGCCACAAGCTTCTCAAGATTTTAAACAAGCATTTGACATAAACAAACACTCATCGTTGACGTCATACAACTTGTAAAAAAGCACCTTTGATAATAAACATCCACACGTCACATGATGGCCGATAGTGTTTTGAGTTTTCCAAATTAAAAATAAATAAAACATTTTTTTATTGAAATTATGCAATTAAAATATTGTACGAATAACTCATTAATTGTGTCAAATTTGATAAGTCATACATTATGTAACATTCAATAAAAAAAAATATAATTGGTAAATCCTAGATGGAAATATTGTCATCTTTGTGCATAAAGGTGTTACGCTTTAACCCTTAGGCCGCTACCACTGATAATAAATTAATAACTAGGACTACTACATTACAGCTTTAGGCAATAACAATATTTGAAACAAAAAAAAATGGTAAAAAAAATACAAAATATTTTTTCTCCAATAATAAAAAATAAATCTAAACATTTCATGGCGCTAATATAAAAGCCAACACGGTGTCACGTAGTTCGCGGGACCTTTGTGACGTTTCCCGCTTTATTAAATTCTGTCCACGTAGTAAAATAGCGAAGGTTTCATAAAAAATAAAAGTAATGGTATGATAGTAAAATATTGTATGAAACGGTCGGACCGTTCTCTGCGCTTTTAATGGTGATGTTTAGCTTCTGTGATAACAACGCATCTTTAGTAAATACCTGTATTTTTCTACAGTTTTACCTGCATCCCAGGAAAATTACTCAATGCACCCGGATAAAAAATATCCCAAAACCGCTTCTAGGATCTCATTTATCTCCATACCAAATTTCGCTTAAATCGGTTGAGCTGTTATACTATGAAGGCGTAACAAACAAACTCATTTTCGTATTTATTAATGTTATAGTCAAAGGATGATTTTTTTTTTCATTTAAAAGCCTTTATTTTTATAACTTTAAATTCTTAAATTATTTTTCCAATTTCGTAATCTCAGCATTGCATTTACTAACAATTCTGTAGCTATTATTGATCACTGTCTTACACAAGCATAAGGAAATAAAATGCCAACAAGACTGACGCTGTCATTATTAAGTTCAGTGTGACTTCAGCTTAAAATTTAAATGAAAACTTTCCACAGATTGCCCGAGGCTCAAGTCATTGTCTCCTTCAGCGATTATAATAGATCTAATTTTCGAAGAGCACTCCACGAATTAAGACGAAAATGTAGACCGCGTTATCAAACTGAAGCTCAGACTTATAAAGAGTATGGTGAAGAATGTTCAAAATTATTGCGTAATATATTTAAGTATGTTATTTTATTAATTGATTTGAAAGAAACACAATACTTTTGAATGATGTCCGTATGAATATATTTCTTTGATAATTGCAAAAAAAATAGCGCGAAAATTAGAGTAGATGAAATGCAACGCTACAAGTTCGATTGGATTTGATGTAATACGGTATATTATTTTTTTACCTAAAAGCAGATCAAAGTCAAAGATAACAGTCAAAAATTGTGTATTGAAGTATTTTAATTTCTTGAGCAATAGCTCAGACTCTGAGTTGATGGCTATAAAAGCCTTTTTTATAGTAATAGGAAATCATCAAATGGCTCTTCCCGCCGTAGGCGAGGTGGAAGGAAGTGTCAGACTCTTACGGACTTACACCAATTCATATCCTTTGCCCTTTGTATTCCAATAAACAGGCCACAGCCCATGGCTTTATTTTGAACACTTGTTTCATAGGATCAAACGTAACTAGCGAAATCAAAAATCAAGCACGAAGTATTTAATAAGACAAAAATCGATCAATAAAGATATCCTAAATAAAAGACCAAGCATCATCAAGCGTGGAACAATTTGAAATAAAAAAAAAAATCGATAAGAAAATAAAATCGATCTTGAACACGTAGTATTGAGTATCGAGTAACGAGCAAAATTGCTTTCTGATCCGTGAGTGCAATGTGATGTATCGATACTATTTCTTGCATCTTCGTCGTGCTTCTTGAGTGCATTGGCAAGAGATTTTATTGCAACATATATGTTTTTGCATTTCAGATGCGGGCCATTTGATATCACGTAGGTACTATTGCCGTTTAGTAGATGACGTCAAAGGTATGTTTGAAGCGATAGATATTTTTTTATTGCAAAATTATTTCGCATTTTTTTTTATGATTTTTATTTCTCCTAAATGATAAGTGTTTAAAAAAAAGGTAGCATAACTTGATTATTAATATATTTTTTTACTGTTTTCCTCGTATTTGAACTCATATAATTAATTGGGCATATTTATTAATATAATTTTTATGTACCTTTTAATTGTTATTATATTAAATTATTTTCTCCGATTTAGAAGACTGTAAATAAATAAAACCCAAACAAAACTTTGCTCAAACTCAATTTCGGGATTTAGAAAACTTATGGAATTTATTTTTTTCAATCCTAAAAGCCGATTGCACCAAAAAATATGAGGTTATATATACCTACGTGAAATGGAAGAACTGATTTTCAAGATCTGCCAAAATGGAGGTTAAATTTAATAATTTTACTATTCTATTCGATATATTATTTTCGTCAAAATATTTATGATTTAATTATTTTGTATTAATTTCTTAAAAAACAATGCTAGTTTTTTTTTAAAGATATCATGTTTTGTGATATTCGTAAAATCATAAATGATAAAAAGTTAGGTCAACCGGCTGTAAGCATTTTTATAAATTCTTAATAAAAAAAACAAAAGCGTAGATTTATAAATTTTATTGCTGGCTCTCGAGGAAATTGTAGCGAAATCGTGACCACAAACGCTTAGGAAGAAAATAATTCTTTTACAATAAACATGCGATATTCTCGCCCGTAAAGATTCCTTTTTCTAGAATGAAATAAAAGTCCGTTATCTCAACTTTTATTTTCTTACTACTATTGTGTTGGCTACTGAAAAATCTGTGGATGTTTCCTAAAATTTGCGAAATCAATTTTTTAAACACTCACTGGTTCGTTCTAGGAATTTTGACGATGTTCAGAATTTATTAAGTACGTATGCAATATAGCCAGGCTGATTCAACTGATTTGTTATAAAAAAATATATAAACATACGCGACATACAGATTGTTGTATTGTTGTTGTATCAATAAATGATTATTTCTTTCTTTCTTTCCTACAGCGCTGTCCATGCCGGCAATCAAAGGTCTAATCAGTACCCTCCGTTTTGCTTTGTCGTAGTCGGGCTAAAATGGCACTCGTGACTTACCGTAAACATACCCATCCTTAGACCGATCTCGACAAGCGTAGCTTTACCTTGATCAATAAACCCGTGCGGCTGTTACGGAACTTTTTTCCTAAGATATATTTCCTACTAATGTAATACAGTCGAAAGTAACTTTAACCATATGTATGTTACCTATGCTTTCACGGAAATCAGCTAAACTGATTTAGATGGAATTTGGTATGGATATAGAATGAAACCTAAGGTACCATAGGGATAGTTGCTGCAAAAAGTTCGAAAGAGATACCGCGCCCCCGGAATACAAAGGGCTGAGGAAGGAACATGGTTGTGTTTTAGTCAGTAAGAGTCTGACACTCCCTTCCATCCCACCCACGGCGAGAGGAGTCATTTGTTTATTTCACATCCGAAAAAAAAAGTATAGGATAGTTTTTATCTAGGTGTGTGAAGTTGTTCCCCTAAGACGTAAGTAAAATCGCAACTAAAAGCTATAGGCCAGTGCTTTTAGCCTCTAAAAACGGTAAAAAGTGAATTAAATAATAGTAGGATGAAACCCATTGGAAAAGGAGGAGAATACAATAAAAATGATAGGAAAAATAAATTACGGGCGATCTGAGGTCGGGAAGTAGGGGGGAGGGAGGGTTAAAGTTAAAAAAACGGTTTATCTCAATTTCCGGCAAAACTACAAGTCCTATGAAAAAAAGTTAAATGGCAAAGTTGTAGGTAATAAAAAGATCTACAACTTTTGGATTGACATTTTTTTTCACATAACCTCAAAATTTATGTGAAAAATTCCTTACTACCTGTTATTTCGTAGCCTTTATATTTTCTGAGAAAATTTACCATAGCAATGTAAATATTTTTTTATACCATCTGAAAGTAGAGATTTCAACGAACAAAAAGACCATCGACTTTGTGATATTTTGACGCGAGAATTTTCGATTGAAAATTAGGGTGTTTTTTCGATATTAAGTCAAAATAAGGGTGAAAAAATAATTATTTTAAATCAAATAAATTACAGTGTGTTTGGGACATAAAAAAGTAAGTTTTCACCAAATTTCGTGGAAAAAAAATAATTATTGTAAAAGATAAAAATAAAAAACCAAAAACTTGTTTTTTTGAATTTTTCACATAAATTTTAAGGTTATGTGAAAACAGTGTCAATCCAAAAGTTGTAGATCTTTTTATTACCTACAACTTTGCCATTTAACTTTTTTTCATAGGATTTGTAGTTTTGCCGGAAATTGAGATAAACCGTTTTTTAACTTTAACCCCCCCTCCCCCCCACTTCCCGACCTCAGATCGCCCGTAATTTGATTTTTCCTATCATTTTTATTATATTCTCCTCCTTTTCCAATGGGTTTCATCCTACTATTATTTTTTTTGTTTTCAAAAGTTATTGGCACTGGTCTACTAGTAACAAATAATAAAATGTACTCCGCGTCAATTGTGACTTCTTTTTCATCAAAAGTTCAAAACTTTAAAACAAAACCGAGATTCTTACGATAAGTATCTTATAGAAACTGCATATATATGACTTACAATAGAACTATATATTGGAAACACTCCAAGACTTTATATATTCACCACATCGCCAGTACAATATACTTGCAAATTTTTCGATATCTGCTGTCATTTGAGAGCTATGAATAAAATATCGCAGTTTAACTCACGATATAATTCTATAATACATTCATGGGAACGTAAATAAAGTGCTGTTATATTATTCATTATGTTGACACTAGCTGTTGTATTTGGCTTTGATTGTGTTGTTGGATTAATACAAATTTGTTTATGTATTTTGTTTGAAATAGTTTTGAATATAAATACGTTTTTTTTTGTGTGGGTGATCATTATGTACAACGTAACAATAGTTTGATTTTGTACTAGTAGATTTACACGGGTTTACCCGCGGTTAGACATACCCGGTTAAAAAGTATTATTTTGTCTTCTTCAGGGTTCAAGCTAGCTTTTTTCCAAGTTTTGTCAAAATCGGTCAACCCGCTTTCCCGTAAAAGCGTAAGAGACAGACTTTGATTATTTGTTTTCAGGGTAGTATGTTATGAATAGAAAAATAGTAAACTGGTTAAAACAGTAAATTTTATTTCAACCATGACGTCATGAATCTTTTGATTCACCTTTAGTTTCACTCGAGGGATTTTTTTACGCAAGCTGTTTAAAATGTTACAAACTATGAGTGTATCAAAATTCGTCCGAAACCATTCAGTAGTTTTTGCATGAAAATATTATATTATTAGTAGGATCCCATATCACACACACCGAGGGCTGAAGCACACAGCCCCAATATTCACCGTTTAAAACTTTATCCATCAAAACAATGTTCTATTAAAGGGCTTTAAAACGCGGCAACAGAGGCTATTGTTTGCAGAAGCCATCAGGTTATAAACCATGGGGGTTTTCACCCAACGATAAAATGCCAAAAGCGATATGTGTAACACACAAAATTCACACATAAACCATACGATATACAAAACAACACACAATTTTCACGGCGTAATTCTAAGTTTTAAGACTCGCCATGTTCCCATCTTGGCAAGTTCGCCGACAAAATGTAAAGTAAGCATAAACGAGAGTTAAATTTTGCCAAACTGCCACATATAACGTTCGGAGCTCGTAAACAAAAAGATAAAACAGTCGTACTTAGGTAATGTTTGGTTGGTCGACGGAATTTCCTTTTAAACTGATACGATGTGATGTCAGCGGTACGTTCGTAAGCGTAGGGTAAATTCGTTTGTGCATCTTTATGGAGAATAATATTCTTTGAAGATTGAGTGATGAAAATGATTGAAAAATATCATAACAGGTAATAAAAAAAGTGAGTTTGTTTGTTACGTTTTCACGGCAAAACGGCTGAACCGATTTGGATGAAAGTTGTTACGGAGATAGGTGAGACCCTGGAGACGATTATAGGATACTTTTTTTCTATATCCGTAAAATAGTTCCTTGAGGACGCGGGTGAAACTGCGGGAAACAGCTAGTGTGATTGTAAAATCGAACATATATTATATACTTTCTCATATTATATTTATAGTTGTTTTAAAGAATAAAGGAACAGAAGAAAATGTTTGGAACAATTCCTTACGTGACTTGCGGTAGAACTTGATTACTAGTAAAAATCGTCACACAGGAATGTGAGTGCTTTCAAAGCTAAAAACAAAGGTGTGGTGGCGTATTGGTTAAGGCAACTGCATCTCGTGTACGAGTTTCAAACCTGGTTAATACAAATGTGACATTTCTAAGTATTTCTTAGACAGCAATAATTAATAGTGAAAGAAAACATCGTGAGAAAACTTGGACTAAAAAGTCCGAAATCGCTACTCCGCCGCAAGCGAACAAGCGCGGTGATCAATACCTTCATGCCTTCTCTGTATGAGAAGAGACCAGTACTCAACAGTGGAATAGTAAATATAGGCCAAAGATGATGTGTTTTCTAAGCTATGACTCTTATATTTGAAAATGCACCTACATTTCAATCGACAAAATAATTATACATGTTTCTTCTTATAATCAAAAGGAACAAAATACTATAAAAAAATATGACTGGCAATAAAACTTCATAACATTAAACAATATAAAAGCTATTGCGCCTGACACCAAAGCATCGTCGCTACTTGTTAAAAACTACCTCCCCGAAGCGCCAACAGAGAAAAAAAACGATACCCGATGAATATTTTTCACAACTTTTCGTTTGAAATTATTAAAAGTTTTAAACAAGCTCAGTTCTATCGAACCGAACTATTAGGGTATTGTTAAATACACACAGTACAGTTATATGCAGAGTAAAATTCATGATTGGAAAAACTTTCGGACCGATATTATTCAGTTATCTGTACATATAAAATGCTTTGTCTGGAATGACTGACGGATCAACGCACAGTCTAAACCGATGATTGTAGAGGCCTGAAACTTGGAGGGTGTGTTCTTTGTATGACGTGGGCATCCGATAAAAAAGGATTTGCCCAAATTCTACGACTAAGGGGGTGAAAAAGGGGGGCAAAGTTTGTATGAAACTCTTTTATTTTTAATTTGAATTCTTATAGCCCACACGAACGAAGCCTCTGGTGTAAGTATAAACTATTAACTGGATTGGTATGACAATATTATTAATAGTAGTAGTTGAAATTTAACATCTTAGATTATCTTTTGTATTTAGGCTACAAAGCCAATCAAATTAAACTAAATTATCTTAAGCAACAAAATCGATTGTATGGTAAATTGGTATCTAATGTATTTTTTTAAATAAATACCACAAAAAGTAAGTTTATTTAAATTATCAGAAACAATAACAGAAAAATTATGCTATATTTTATTAAATAAAACATTTTGTCAAACCATTTTTAATAATAATAATTGCTGACGTATTTTTTTACACTTTTCGAAGTATCATTTTAGATCATAGCTGTTAACAAGATATAACACCGCTAATACAAAATCTACATTATTTCATACGCATTAAAGTCTCAAATAGTATACAAATGCCCTAGAAGTAAGTACTCGTAAATCACCAAAACTTCAATACAGAGGAATTTTCTAGGTTTAATATTCTTATGAATGTTCTACAGAATTTTATTATGAAAAGTAATAAATTTATTGAGTTTGAGAATTATCAATTTATTGGCTTTTAAGCAAGATGATCTATACTGCCTTCATAAGGAAAAATTAATTACCATTATTTTTCTATATTGAGTTAAGTAGATACATATTTGGAATCAGAAAAAAAAGTCTAATTATGAATATGTATTTAACTCAATATCGAAAAAAAAATTCTTATAATGGCAGTATAGACAGACAGAATTGCTTTCAGAGGGATAATTACTACAGTAAAGATTATATAGCTGTTGTAATCATGATCAATGGGAGTAGATAATAAATATCGTTATGCAGAAAGTTAGCGGTCGCCTCCGCCGTCCAATTAGTAAGCTGAGAAAAATGGATTATCCTGCAGTTCGTTGTCATACCCTAACTTTATTTTGCTTTTGCACAATTTATTTAATAATACTAGCTGTTTTCCGCGGTTTTTTCCGCATTCCGAGAGAATTACTTAACGTACCTATCTATTTTAGGTCCTTCCCCAGATGTTCATCTATCTCTGTACTAAATTTAATATAAATCGGTTATCCCGTTTTAAAGACGGGACCAACAGAAAGTGTTATTTTCGTTTTTTTTTATGTACCACTTTGTCAAAATCAAAATATAAATAATGAGTTTATGAAATATCACTACTCATAAAACTACCTTCTTTTCTACCCTTTTCTGGGTTATAAATTGGATAGCAAAGTCACAAACACCTTTTTTTAACACAAAAAATCATCGCTATCATTTTGTGATTACTTCCTTTTGTGGAATAGAGGAATTATTTTACACCATAGACAAACTAGACAAAGATCATACGTAAAATTACTCCCCATCTTATGTGTCGTTATCATCTTATGTTACAGTTTTCCCCTTTTAAAGGTAGGGGTTAAGTTCTAAGGGATGAAGGGGCAAAATGGTATATGAAAAAAGTCGGTCAAGTGAGTTAAATGTGTTCACTGAATACATTCCGTTATTCGCGTGCGCTGTTGGCGCGTAAAACTGACATGCTTAGGAAGCATGTATATTTATTTTGTTTTTACAACCAGTGTAATGGAACGTTTTTAAAATAAAACGCTTATGTTTATATCATAATTCAGAGGTATAGAAACATCTAAGCTCAGTGATGATCAAAACTGGCAATTATGTGACTTGTACTTTTTAAATAGGCTAATTTTATTTGGCTATTATTATTTTATTAATATTTGCTCATATATAATAGTAATTTGTGGCTGTGATTTTATTTGCGTGGTCTTCAAAGATTCGTATTTTATTCTTTGTTTTAATCATTAACTTTCAGCGGTTTTTTTGTGAAAGTTTGGATATTTTTGTATAATAATATCATAGTGTTTATAAAAGTATATTGTGAATAAATAATTTAATTTTATTAAAAGAATCAATATATTATATGTTTTTGAGTTATAATAATTTTATTAAAACTCAAAAACATTATTCAAAAATCTAAAAAAATAAAGGTGTAATAACTGCAACACACAACATTACAAACATCGAATACAAAAACATTCAAATGACAAGTTATCAAACGGATATTTGACAACACAGCCGCGCCATACGTCACGAATATACTAGATATTACTACGTGAACTTTAGTGAATTTCCCGGTACAATGGTTTTATATAGGCTGTTACATACACTCGGCTTTCGAGCTTAGGGCTTTTATGGGGTGCTCATAAAAATGATAGATCACTGTGCGGTTGCTCTTTACATAGTAAGGTAGGTTAGCATTCAGCTTTTATCGTATTTCGCTTAGTATCATATTGGATGTTCGAATTCGGTGAAGGCTGACGTAATGTTGCGTGACAGCGTTTTGATGGTGAAAGTTTTGAACAACATCCCAATGGGAAATGTTATCCATCATCCGTTTCCCAACTGGAAATTATTGAGTAACGTTTCATGTTTATGTGTTTTTGTGCTTTTGTGCTTTAGCCATGTTTTAAAAATAGATTATTTATGAATGTACGTATGAAATGTAAGGCCTTCTACACGGTCAGCACCAACCACCGACCATCGTGTCTTTAGTCGGGTTAACCGAATTTTGTATTCGTTCTACACGGTCCAGTGGTTGACTCAACTTGCAAGTTCTCTCCGGCATTCAAAGCGTAAAGACTTAACTAAATATGGCTCCTTGTCTTTCGAAGCAACAAATAATCGGCTTGTCATTAACTTTTTTATGTTTGAGTGAAGAAGGAAAACAAAGATAAATAGAAAGTGAATGGGACTGTGGCTGAAAGTGCGAATAACTTTGAACCTTCTCAATATCTTGATTCTGAGGACTTTCGGAATTTTCTAAGAATGGATCAAGATATTTTTAATGGATTTCTTGAAATGGTACATCCAATTATTTTTGAATTAATTGTACTTAATCACGATGCTATTCTCAATCATATCTTTAAAATTGTTCAATTGTTTATCTCTTTCACTTTTATGCATGCTATATTCTATCTGACTATATTTATAAAGTTTTACACAAAAAAGATGGCATAGAAACACATGCGGGATACACTAAATAAATTAAAACAAAATTGATAGTGGTTTGTCTATCTAGTTTTAACAATTAACAAAGAGAACACATTTACGTGTAAACAAACTGTAAAAAGTACTGATGTGGTAACGAAACTGTTGGCTCTGTTTACATTTAATTAACAAACAGTTGCCGCGAAATAGGGTACGAACTATTTTTGTTTTTTTGGTTAAATTTACCCACGCCAAGCTTTCGAACGCGGGTTGTTGAGGGTTACGTTAAAATGTTATGTAGATATTTTATATGTAATTGAGGTGGAATACAATGTGGGATGTTCCTTTTTTGCACATTACATTTATAATTGAATGTTTTGTTGTATATATTGAAATGTTTTATGCTTTTATGTTTCATGACTTTAATAATACAGATGTTGGAGATGCTAATGTCTGATACTATGTTCTTCATAAATCTTTATATAATTATTATAATTCTTTTTTCTTCTGATTTAGATGATATTTTTGGTGTACATTTGAGTAGGTTACTACCGACATCGCGAATCCACCTCGAGCAAGCGCTATGATAAAGAGTTTTCTTGTCATGAGAGGTTTCGAGTATCCATAGTGGCTTTCAAATATATAAGCTGGCGTATGTGTTTTTCTAGCATTTTTTTTTGTTGAATGGTACAAAGAACGCACCATCCAAGTTTCAGGTATCTACGATTTGCGGTTTAGGCTATGCGTTGATCAGTCAGTCATTCAGGACAATGCATTTTATATGTATAGATTTTGGTCCTTTTGTGGCAAATCAATTTATTTCCGTGGACTGACCACGAATTGCAAATACTTAATTGCTTAACTTAAGAGATCTTCTCTTACCGCATATAATACACTGATAATGATAATTATTATTCGGGTGTATATCGGATAATTGGCTGCTTAATAACTTGAGTGCGCAGCAATTATGCTATAAGTACCTAATTAACGTTAATTTGCGGATCAGCTATTACGATTAATTTCCGTATTGATCGTACTGTTTTCTTGGTACTTAACACTGACTGATTGCTGCGTCACTTAATTTAAGCGTCAGAAAAAAAAGATTTTCTGACTTAAAAATAAAAGAATCTTTAGTAGCAAAACCCCAGTATTGTTAAAGAAAGAAAGTGTAGCTATAAATAGTTTTTTTTTTTAATTTCGGATTATTTTTCTTTATAAAGGTATAATTGCCGGCAAATAACTTGGCCAGATTTTAACGTAGTTGAAACAAGTTTGCGCATGTGCACCCAGTGCAATCCAAAAGTAACACTTTCAATGCTTGTCATTACACTATCGTCTATTGTATTAATTTACTTTTAAACATTTATATATAGAAAATAGTTAGAGAAAAGAGAAAAACTACTTACTATTTTGGCCATGTTACGTGCAGCCTACTATACGCATCTATGATTAATTTTATCCTAGGATTGAATTAAACATGTGCCTGTAACAGGAATGATGTTTCGTATTGGTAGGTACGCTAAGGCTTAGGGAAAAAGAGTGAAATTCATAACTATTTTTCATTCTCTCCTGCTGCAAACTGCTTTAAGTAACTTTATTCTAGAAGGAAGCTTAATATACTTACCTTTTTATTTATTTATATCAAACTAAGTCTGTTCAAAAACACTGTTGAGTACTATTACCCCATAAGTGCGAAAACAAGAGAAACTCACAAACAAACTTTTACATTTACAATATTAATGGAATAATATTACGTTATACAAACACACCGAGTCTACAAGTACCTAGAAATGCCAATAAATTATATTTAAGAAGTCCGCCAACCGCAATGTATACTCGTGAATATATTTAGTACACCAAAATACCTCGCGTGGCGTAATGCGAAAACTTTTGCTTTAGCACCGCCATCATGAAGTAAAGCAATAGGTTATCAAGCAAGTTTACTAATTTAATGTTAAACAACTATGTACTGGCCATGTTACGTATCTCATGGCTGTAATTATGTGAGGGCACTTATCAATATTAACAAACAGTAGCTTTAGCTCGCGACTTCTATCATTAAATTATTATCACATCTAAAAATTAAAATATACAAAACAGAATAGATATTCAACGATATCGGGAACAGAGTCTAAGTTACCAGTTGTTAGGGCTCCAGAGAGTACCTATATTCTCACAAAACTTGCCGTTTCAAGAAGAATTTACTTTCTGTATTAAGTACTTGATTCAGCCTATTCGCTTGACGAGAGTCTCTTAAAAAATTCGCTCTTGCTGCAGGATGTTTGAAGGAGTTACAACGCTCCCGAAACGCAAAGGGCATGGGGAAAGAACATGGGTGGGTTTTAGTCTATAAGAGTCTGACACTTTCACCCACATTGATGAGTCATTTGATGATTTCGGAAGATCAGCGTTGCAGCTTCACCCAGGTAAATGTTGCAGCATTATGCTGAGATAGGGGCCTTTTCTGGCCTCGTACAGGTAAAATGTCATGTCTTTAATTAGTAATATTTTTTTTTTTTCTATTTTGTTTTATTATTTATTTGTTAACTATCTACTTCCTGTGTGTGTCCAGAAATAAATGCTTTTCTTTCTTTCTTTCTATTTCCCCGGAAAAAAAGGTACTCGGCTTGGCTACCAGGTTATTAACTGTCACGGCAAATGAGCACAATGACCACCGAGTCCATATGTCGAACTCTATAACTACTAAACTCAGAAATATCTCCTTCACAAGGCAGCAGGAAATAAACAAGTGTGTATAAAAAAGCTGTCTCAATTTCATACACGTGATAATAAATAGGACCACTAAATCTACAATTCGTTCTAGAAAACAAAGGAAAACTCCGTATAAAAGTTTTAATAAAACAGTACGGGGTACTCTGAAGATCTCCCAAGGAGACCATGAAACGTTATAAGTTGAAAGCATCGTAGTATTTTAGCGTTCTTACGCTTGGGGTACACCGGACACTTTTCACAATGGCGAATTGCGAGTTTGTACTTCCATTGGGCTATATACCGACCTCTTTGATAAAAATAATTATCAAATTTGGGCTACTCTGTAAAAAATTATGCGTAAAAAAAAATACACGCGTCGACTTGACAACCGTTTTTTTATCGGTTACAACCGAAATCATTATAACGTGCCTAGCCTTTTCCCAACTATGTTGGGGTTGGCTTTTACTATATTTGGGCCGGCTTCCAGTCTAATCGAATGTAGCTGAGTACCAGCATTTTACATTAAGCGACTGCTTAACTGATCTCCACAACCCAGTTACCGGGTAATTCGATACCCTTTAGTAGGACTGGTTGTCAGACTTTCAAGCTTTTGACTACCCGTAACAACTGTGACTATAAATGAGTCAGGAAATATAGCTATATGTACTTTACGAGGCACAGTTGTATAAAGATACCTATATGAAGATGATCACCAATCCGAGAATCGCAGCTTAACTTTTCAAATCTATGTTTGATTAGCTTTTACATACACGATCACATAAGTCGTAAAGTAACAATAATACAGTGTCAGTTTTGAGCTATTTTTATCCCATACAAGAACATTTTCCTGCATCGTGAGTGTATTTACCTACACCATACATGCAAACAAACACTCTTCCGGGCAGCTGTCTCTAGTTCATACAAATATTTTGTTTCGTACGTGAATCGAACCCACGATACGTTGCACTATAGTTACTACGTTTAGCGTACCGTTACAGACATAACTGTATATCATTACACCTGTATTACTCCATGGTAGGCAGATATGTATAGATAATAATATACATATATCTTACATTCCCAAAATGATTTCTTGCATGAATTTTCATGATGAAACCCCAATAAAACTGACACTGACAATCAAATTCAGTACCTGCTTTAAAATTACGCTAGTGTGTACTATGTTGTTGCTATTGAGTTCTCAAAAATTTGATGATAGCATTAAAAACCAGTTTCACTTCTTCTCGTTAGGAACTATCTACCAGATCATTGCGAAATTGTCTGGCAGACAAGTTTAACTGGCACTTTTCTTACTATTATAAACTCTATTTTTGTCCCTTTTTGGTGTGCAATAAAGAATGTTCTATCTATGTACGTGTCTATCTATTCTCAGCCTTTCTAACCACTAGATACTATTTTAAGTTTATCTGGGTAGCTCCTTACCACGGGCGCTAAAAGTATCGTGTCTGCGACGGTTGTTATGTACGTAGCTTTTATAGTGAAGAGCAAACTGGCAGATAGTTTCGTCTTGCATTATACTTCGTTAAGTGGACTTGCAATGTTTACGCGCTAGAATCTATGATGGAGAGTTAATGTTGGCTTTAGAAGTGGACTCTGCAGGAGTTAGTGGTTATTTTAATAGAATTTTTAAAATAAGGTCATGTTTTTTTTCTGTCTAAGGTTTTGTAGTCAACGCGGAATTCTTATAGTTTCACCATGTCCATCTGTTTGTTTCAGATGTTAATAGCACTAGTAAGCTGCAGTTTGTTATGGATTAAATATTGATCACGTCAAATAGTTAATAAAAAAATACGACTCCTCCCATACACGTAACTTATAGATCAATATTTTTTCTTGTTTGTTTTTCAAAGTGTGTAAAGAAAGAGATTTTCCGATTCAGGGATTCGTTTGTAAAATATCAAGCTTTAAAGTACTAAGCTTTGTGTATCCCTGTAACTGTTCCTAAAAATGTGAAAAAATTCACAGACGTAGCATATATAACAAACTTAAAATACAAACTATCATGGCTTAATAGAGTTTACCGGGTATAGAATTATTATTTATCATCTAAAATACGATAAGACGAACACAAATATGTTTTTACTTTAAAACCATTATCGTATTCACTTGTTTATTTGTCTTCTTTGTAAATTACACAACTTGAATCGCAAGGCATATCGAACATAGATGAAATATTATATTATTCTAGAAGTATTTTTTTTATATATATTTTTTAAATAAGGTACTTGTAATACAAAAAAACTTTTTTACAAAAAAATAAAACCGACTTCCAAAAAAAAACTGAAAAGTAAAAGAAGTCGGTTTTTTTATTTTTTCGCTTTTCAGTGTCTCGGTCTTGCTATCTTAACGAAATAAACACACCACTTATTTTTTAGGTTGTAATAAGCGTAAATAACCAAATCATCTAAGTATTTGGCATTTCAGCAGGTAGAGATAAATCGTTATTTTTGATATATTTATAAAACGGCTGAACCGGTAGTGATAAAATTTATATGGGACCACTTCGAAAGTATCTCCGTTTGAACAAAAAAAGAATTTTCAAAATCGGTCCTCAATTGGCGGAGTAATCGCGTAACAAACATACAATAAAAAAAAAAAACATACCGTCGAATTGAGAACCTCCTCCTTTTTTGAAGTCGGTTAAAAATTCACTTGGAAAAGATTTCATTGAACTCTAAACTAAATTTTGAAACTAGTCAAAGTCCTATTATTTTTTTACCTAAATTGTGTTGTTCGTAATATAGATAATATTTTTATGGATAAACATTAGATATATAACGAACTAGAACCAAAAAGATTGTTCTCACAAAAACAAGGAACTATAATAATTACGCTAGAGCAATTGTCCGCGTATACGTGCCTCGCGAGTAAAGAAGTGTGATCTCAAAGGTGCGCAATCTTCGTCAACTGCCTAGTCGTACGTGATAGCTTCAACACAGCTTACGTGAACACGATATACGTGTAAAAGAGTATGCGGATATTATTGTATACTTGCTTATCGCTGATCAGATTTACAGAAAATTTGGTATGGAGACAGATGGAGACGGCTATTGGCATGATACATTGAGACCTGGAAAAGGACATTGGATACTTTTTAACAAGGTACGTGAAGTACTTCCCTCAGGATACGGGTGAAACCGCGGAAAACAGTTAGTTCAGTAATATTTGACACTGTAACTATGCGATGTAGTACGCTGCGTTCATTAGGTAATAATTAAATCCTCATGGCATTTTTTTAAACTGTTTGAAGCTTAGAGAAAACGATAGTTTTTTTTTATACCATGATTTTTATGAGACGTGTTATAAAAAAGTAATACAAACAGTTTGTTTACCGCCACAAAAGACTCTATTTCTACAAAACCACTTCAATTATTAGATCATCTATTTTCGTTATCCAAATTTCAACACACTCACACAGATAAAAGAAGTACCTTTAAAACAGTACTTAAGCCAAGTTGTTTATTTACACCCCACTAGACATTTAGCTCACCATCGTATCGTGTGAATGTTCCGCTACGCCTGTGACGTCATGGCGTGACGTACCCTCCTCCCACGCGTGTTTATCACGATTATCCGAAACATTACGCGCAACGATCTCTTGTTCGTAAAAAGGAACGAGGTGATATCTCTTGTCTTAACGTTGGGTCGTCCACGGTTTGTTTTAAGAAGGCTTTTGACATTTTTTATAGAGTTTTCTTCATTGAGTTTAGATTTTTTTGTGTTCCTTATAAATATATTTCTAGTATTGCGATTTTTAGAAATATAATTTGGTAATTTAAGCCAGAATTTGCGGGAAGTTTGAAGGAACATGCACGGGTTTAGTCAGTCAGACTCTTCTGATACTAACGGCGGGAGTCATGATGTAAGCCAGAATGTCTGACAGCCAGTCTTACCAAGGTGTATCATCTTACTAGCTAACCAGATTCAGAAGTTTAGATAGGCAGTTGTTCCATGTAAAATACTGGTACATAGGTGGACCGGCCTCACAATGCTCGCCTGCTCGTATCTTGATTTATGACACGCACTTGATGGGACAGAGACAGTGGCATGGAGGGGACGTAGATCTTTTTCCACTAGTCAACCCCTTTATAAAAAAAACTGACGATTATTATTATTTTTGGTCAAGCCCGCTACACTATTCCCAATCACTGCAACGCCTGAAGCCAGATTGAAACAGTAGAGACTACCAGGAAAAAGGCAATGAATCTCAAAGAGTTCCAGAGAAATGATTTTCTGTGGATCCCGCAATGAGTTTCATCAGAAAATAATAGAGGAGGAGTAGTAGGTAGTATAGCATTAATATCGAAACAAACCACGAAATGCAGAATCCAATAAAGTCGTCGAATGTCACGCAATCTCGATTACTTTAAAATATATCGACGGCTATATATTCCGTTTTTCCATTCGTCTGAAACATATTGTTGAGCAAAAATATCGCTTTGTATGTTCGGAAAAATAGCTTTCCTAATAACTTCGAGTATGAATGTTCGCTTGACCAGTATGTTATCAAATGCCACGTTCGCGGCGGAAATTTGATTTCTTTGGCCTTCATACGTATTTCTTGTGAATGTTTGATTGATTGGGCTGCAGTAATATGAATATGTTATTTTGTCAGGCTACGGAAATTACGTTTAGTTATGAAGGGTTAGGGTCAAAAAGAAACGAGATTGCAGAGTAAAACAGTAGATATTTATTATGTACGATACGACGGAGATGATACATCGGGTGGCACACTCCAAGACAGGAACAGGAAGTAGAGAAAAAAAAACTTATCTTATGTCAATGTCAGTTTGACATTTGACGTTACTGAATAATAGACCACTACCACACAAGGTTGCGTTTCATTTTACATTCCAACACCTGCCCATAAAATAAACGCCAACAATGACTTTAAATAAAATTAAAACAAGTAAAAATTATTTGAACAAACATCGCATACAATGAACTAACATGAAGCTTTATCTAGCATACATATTATATGAAAACATAAATAGATTTCCAAGACTATTTCTTTGAATAAATACAATTTTAAACATTTTACAGCTATAACAAGTTTTATTTTAGTTACAGTTCTAAGATAGTCTTAAGTTAAGTTGAGATACAAACTTATTAAACTTAACACTTGACAAAGGTTTTGTCAACAAATCAGCTGTCATGTCTTCAGTAGACAAATGTTCAATCTTGACCAAATTATTCTTAACAACATCTCTAATAAAGTGGTGTCTAATATCGATATGCTTTGTACGCGCATGATACATACAATTCTCACTTAATTTTAATGCTGACTGATTATCATTAAATAAGGTAGTTACACAGTCTATATTTAAACAATCTTTCAAAAAAGTACGAATGAATAATGATTCTTTACAAGCATTAGCAAGAGCCATATATTCTGCCTCTGTGCTCGACAATGCAACAGTTTTCTGTTTGCGGCTTTCCCATGACACAATGGAATTACCTATTTTAAATACATACCCTGTGTATGATTTCCTGTCAATTTCACAGCTGGCCCAGTCCGCATCGACGTAACCTCGCACGTTGAGATCGGATTTTTCATACATCAAGCGGTAATTGATTGTTCCTTTTAAATACCTCAAGACGCGTTTCGCAGCCTTCCAATGTGCATCAGAGTAACAGTCGTTGAACTGAGAAAGGAAGCTCACAGAATGAGCTATGTCAGGTCTAGTACATACAGCAATGTACATGAGACATCCAATTAAGTTTCTATATTCTAAGTTTTCAGTCTTCTTTTCTTCTTTATGTAATTTCAGTCCAACTTCCATTGGTGTGGACACAGGTTTGCAGTCTTCCATCTTAAACCTTTTCAGAACAGACTTTATGTAGTCCGTTTGATCAAGAGTGATCACATTTTCCTTTTCTGTACAAACTCTCATTCCAAGAAATTCATGAACCTTTCCCAAGTCTTTCATTTCGTATTCTTTCATCAACTGGTCCTTGACTTCCTTCTTTGTCTTGTTTGAGGACGTAAATAATAAAATATCGTCCACATACAAAGCAATGATTGTCAGCTGTTTGTGCTCATATCTAAAATAAACGCAAGGTTCAACTGATGATTTCTGAAAATGCATTTTTCTTATCAGTACTTCATTTATTTTATCATACCAGCATTTAGCAGCTTGCTTTAAACCATAGATGGATTTGTTTAATTTATAAACTTGATTTTCCTTCCCCTTTATAACAAATCCTTCTGGTTGTTCCATCACTACGTCCTCTGTTAGGTCTCCATTCAGAAATGCCGTTTTGACATCTAGTTGATCGATATTTAGGCTAAGCTGGGCAGCAATAGCAAACAACATTCTGATCGTAGAGTGCCTGACTACCGGAGCAAAAGTTTCTTGGTAATCTATTCCATATTTCTGGCTGAAACCTTTTGCCACTAAACGAGCTTTATATTTCAGTATTGTTCCATTCAAGCCTCGTTTTATTTTAAAAACCCATTTACATTTCACAGGTTTCTGACCTTTCTTTAATTCTGTTAAGGTCCAACATTTGTTTTTATAAAAAGAGTTATACTCATCTGTCATTGCATCATGCCACTTCTTGGCATCTTCACTGCTCAAGGCCTCCTCCACAGTGACTGGATCATCCACGTTCCCATAATTTGCCATTGCTGCCAAGCCAGCAAACTCATCGGAGTCTGATTGACTGAAGGAAGTTGAGGTCTCTTCCGAGTCATCACACGAACTTCCTGGAACATAACTTTTATCCAGCACATCATCTGTACTCTCTACAGTCAAGTCACTTAAGTCAGTGTCATCAAATGACCCGGGCTCAGACTGAAGTTGGCCAGTTGGTTGCTCTCCACTATTGCCAGTAGTTTCAATTAATTTAATGGGCAAAAACGAGTCAAAATTATCATCATGTGACGATATAGCATCATTTTCAGAGGTACCATCTTTGTTAAATTTATTTTCAAAGAAAACAACATCTCGGGCTATTACTACTGCCCTAGGATTATTCAGATCTACAAGCCTATAGCCTTTAGTCTCTTCACAGTATCCTATAAAGGTGTATACTTTACTTTTAGGATCTAGTTTCTTCCTCTGTGAAATTAAAGCATATGCTCGGCACCCAAATACTTTAAAATGGCTGACATTTACCTTCTTTCCTGTAAATTTTTCTTCCGGAGTGGCTCCCATTACAGCTTTAGTTGGTGTCCGGTTTTTGATGTAAACTGCTGTCTGCACTGCCTCAGCCCAGAAGCGCTTGTCCAGACCAGCATCCTGCAGCATACAGCGTGCCTTCTCTATAACCGTCCGGTTGGCTCTTTCACTGACTCCGTTCTGAGCCGGTGAATACGGGACAGTCTTCTGGTGAATTATCCCATGCTGTTCCAGATAAACCTGAAATTTTTTATTGACATATTCAAGACCATTGTCACTTCTTAACATTTTTATTTTCATCCCTGTTTGTGTTTCTACGAGAGCCTTGAATTTAATAAAACACTCAAACACTTCATCTTTGGATTTTAGAAAATAAACAAATGACTTTCTGGTGAAATCATCTGTGAATAATAAAAAATATTTACACCCACCATAAGATGCACATGGCATTGGGCCACATAAATCTGTGTGCACAAGGCCTAAAATCTCTTTGGACCTATTTACTGACTTTTTAGGAAAAGGTAGTCTAGTCTGCTTCCCCTTAACACAAGTTTCACATAATTTATAATGAGTATTATCATAATTAATTCCAATGACCATACCTGATTTCATTAAGTGCATGCTTCTTGAATTCAAGTGAGCCAGACGTCGATGCCACAGCTCTTGAGTGTCCAGAGGTTGCCTTTCAGTGACCTGTTTAGAACCGTATGAGCATTCCTCATCATCGCCCCGTGACATTGTCAAGCACTGAGGTTTCACATCTGACTCAGCATTATTTATAGACTGTGAACTACAACTTAGTGCAAATCCTATTGTATCTAGCTGATAGACACCATTAGTATATGTAGCGGTGGCTAAAATCTCGTCACAGTCATATATTTTACACATTTTGCTGTCAAATGTTACATTGTAACCTTTTCGTGTTAATTCACTAACAGATAATAGATTATGTGATAATTTAGGAATATAATAAACATTTGTAATTGTTCTCTTACAGTCCTTAAGTGAAATTGTCACATTACCCTGACCTGCAGTAGACAATTTATCACCGTTAGCTACACTCACTGTTAACACATTTTTGGAATAAAATTCACTCATTACCGACATGTTATTACACATGTGATTTGTTGCTCCCGAGTCCACATACCAAACATCACTTCTTAAATTCGACGATAGTGCTGAAAGCAGTACTTTGGACTTGCACTGATCATCCTTCTCGTTGGACATATCATTCTTGTTCTTCTTTGACTTCTGTGGACAATTCTTCATAACATGCCCTGGTTTCTTGCATTTGAAACATTTCAATGTCTTTTTAGCAATCAAAGCGCTCACCGTCTCCTTGTCATCACGACGTTGGTACTCTTGTAGCAGCTTTGCCTTAACAATTTCACTCGATAAAGTTGTGTTATTGTTCTCCAAAGCCATTATTAATGGATCATACTCCTGCGGCAGACCACTTAATATTATGACAGCTACAAAGTCATCGTCTAACGGGGAGCCTATGTCACAGAGCTGTTGAGCTAACTCAGTAACGGTGGATAAATACGTGTCCATGTTACCTTCAAGCTTGGTAGCAAAAAGACTTCGAAGGAGACTCAAACGTCTGCTCAGTCCTCTGTCTTCATACGCATTTTTTAAGTTGTTCCACGCAGCCTTGGCTCCCGCTGCATTACGTACATGGGGATACGCCGAAGAATGAACGGACAAACATATTTTTGCCAGCGCCTTCATGTCACGTTTTTCATCAGGTTTTGTGGTGTCGGTTGGCTCTATGCATTCCCACAAATCTTCATGCACCAGTATCATCTTCATGGCAAATTTCCAATTATGATAGTCTTGAACTCCACGCAGTTTCTCAATAGGAAAATTCGCCTTGTCACCGCCGGTAGCCATCGCGAGGTTATGTGCACACGCACAATATTTACCACAACGCGATTCCTTGTACAAATTGAAAAATCATCTACTCGCGACAGGGATAGACACCCTGGGCCCATAACCTGAAGGGTTAGGGTCAAAAAGAAACGAGATTGCAGAGTAAAACAGTAGATATTTATTATGTACGATACGACGGAGATGATACATCGGGTGGCACACTCCAAGACAGGAACAGGAAGTAGAGAAAAAAAAACTTATCTTATGTCAATGTCAGTTTGACATTTGACGTTACTGAATAATAGACCACTACCACACAAGGTTGCGTTTCATTTTACATTCCAACAAGTTATTTATGAATTGTATTTCGGAAGTTTATTTGAGAATTTCTTTAATCTATGGCTGTAGCTAAGATGGAGGTTGTTGATATTGATATTGACACTTTCCGTTATTACTTTGAAACAAAAAATGTAGGTATAAGGTTTATTTTGTGATGTCGTGTTTTAGTTTATAGATAGAGAGATACATATAATATTATTATTTTTTGTTTTTTGTTCTATTTTTGCTATTGAAATTGTCTATTTTTTTTAAAGGAAATTTTTATTAAATAAATTCACTGCCTCATACTCGTAGATGGGTTATTCATATTTTATATATAAAGTTCGTTACACTTTAATACAGACAATAAAAATACCAGTCAAAAATCTATTTTTTCCTGTTTGCTGACTCAATGAAATATTTTCATGTGAATCTTTTCCGGGAAATCAAAATTTGGTTTATTTATATTTACAATTCGAGTTATCCAGAAATGCATTCAGTATTCTAAATTTTTAAAAATCGAATTCCAAAGTAAAATAAAAAAAACGTTAATTATTACACATCATGATTGAGTTAAAATAAAAAAAAAGTATACGACAATTCCTCACAGAATTCTTCCTCACAAAACCAAATAATCTAGCTACATATTATGAAGTCACCAACATTTTAAGTCGACGTTAACTCACAACGTCAGCTTACCCCAAACAAATTCTTTAAGCACACTAGTTGAGACAGCGGTCATATTTTAGCTGGGAACATAAGAAATAAGTCGCTGTCACTGCAGTGGGGGCCACGAGACATGTGTATTAGAAAATGGAAATTTATTTTTAGGTTTTATAGTGAGAGGCCGTAAGAAAAAAACATTGATTGATGATAAATCTGAATAACTTTTGTCACGCGGCTTCTATACTAATATTCTAAATCTACAGGGTTCACACTAATATTTTTTGTTTTTTTTAAAAAAACGTTGCCCCACTCTAGGAATTTCTACTGTGTCGTGGGTGCGTATACAAACATTAATTACACATGCACAAACACCCAGACCCGGAACAATTTTAGTTGACCCGTGCGGGAATCGAACCCGCGACACGCAGCGCAGCAGCCAATTGCTCAGCCACTACGCCAAACGAAATATTCTGGAAATACTGTGCATATTAGTGTTAAGTTTTTAGCTAAATATTTCAAATTCGTGGATAAGATTGACCATCATTTTTTTTCCCCTGTTTATAAAGCATATTATTATCTGGATGAGGTAAAGGTACCCGAACCCCATAGATATTTGGATCTGAAGATAATGAAGATACAGGTTTGGAATTTGACTATAAATTAGAACATTAAAGAGCCCATCTTTACGTCATTCAGCAAAAGACAAATTAGTAAAATCGGTTAATCGGTGTTTTTCGGTTCTAGTTGAAGTTGCTAGCACTCTTATCAAATGTTGCTGACACACCTAGTGAAGTGTCTCGGATTTTTGGTTTTCTGGTTTTTCGGTTTTTCAGTTTTTCGGTTTTTCGGTTTTTCGGTTTTTCGGTTTTTCGGTTTTTCGGTTTTTCGGTTTTTCGGTTTTTCGGTTTTTCGGTTTTTCGGTTTTTCGGTTTTTCGGTTTTTTCGTTTTTTGGTTTTTAGGTTTTTAGGTTTTCTGGTTTTTCGGATTTTCAGTTTATTGGTTTGTCGGTGCTAGTTGGAGTTTTTGGCACTCAAAGCAAATGTTGCTGACACTCCTCGTGGTGTCTCGGATTTTTGGTTTTCTGGTTTTTCGGTTTTTCAGTTTTTCGGATTTTCGGTTTTTTGGTTTTTCGGTTTTCTGGTTTTTCGGTTTTTCGGTTTATTAGTTTGTCGGTGCTAGTTGTACTTTTTGGCAATCATAGCAAATGTTGCTGACACTCATAGTGAAGTGTCAGAAACTCATAGTGAAGTGTCCGACACTCATAGTGAAGTGTCTGACACTCATGGTGAAGTGTCCGACACTCATAGTGAAGTCTCTGACACTATAGTGAAGTGTCTGACACTCATAGTGAAGTGTCTGACACTCATGATGAAGTGTCCGATACTCATTGTGAAGTGTCCGATACTCATTGTGAAGTGTCCGACAGTCATAGTGAAGTGTCTGACACTCATAGCAAATGTTGCTGACAGTCCTAGTGAAGTGTCTCGGATTTTTGGTCTTTCTGTTTTTGGGTATTTTTGGTTTTTCGGTTTTTCGGATTTTTCGGTTTTTAAGTTTTGTCAGTTTTGTCGGATTTTCGGATATACGGATTTTTGGATTTTCGGATTTTCGGTTTATTGGTTTGTCGGTGCTAGTTGGAGTTTTTGGCACTCATAGCAAATGTTGCTGACACTCATAGTGACACTCATGATGAAGTGTCCGATACTCATAGTGAAGTGTCCGACAGTCAAAGTGAAGTGTCTGACACTCATAGTAAATGTTGCTGACACTCCTAGTGAAGTGTCTCGGATTTTTTGGTTTTCTGGTTTTTCGGATTTTCGGTTTTTCGATTTTTCGGTTTTTCGGACACTTATAGTGAAGTGTCTGACACTCATAGTGATGTGTCTGACACTCATGATGAAGTATCCGATACTCATTGTGAAGTGTCCGACAGTCATAGTGAAGTGTCTGACACTCATAGCAAATGTTGCTGACACTCCTAGTGAAGTGTCTCGGATTTTTGGTTTTTCGGTTTTCGGGTCTTTTTGGCTTTTCGGATTTTTCGGTTTTTCGGTTTTTCGGATTTGTCGGTTTTTCGGCTTTTCGGTATTTTGGGTTTTTCGGTTTTTCGGTGCTAGTTGTAGTTTTTGGCACTCATAGCAAATGTTGCTGAAACTCATAGTGAAGTGTCCGACACTCATAGTAAAGTGTCAGACACTCATAGTGAAGTGTCCGACACTCAGAGTGAAGTGTCTGACACTTATAGTGAAGTGTCTGACACTCATAGCAAATGTTGCTGACACTCCTAGTGAAGTGTCTCGGATTCTTTGGTTTCCTGGTTTTCTGGTTTTTCGGTTTTTCGGTTTTTCGGTTTTTCGGTTTTTCGGTTTTTCGGTTTTTCGGTTTTTCGGTTTTTCGGTTTTTCGGTTTTTCGGTTTTTCGGTTTTTCGGTTTTTCGGTTTTTCGGTTTTTCGGTTTTTCGGTTTTTCGGTTTTTCGGTTTCTCGGTTCTTCGATTTTTCGGATTTTCGGATTTTTGGATGTTCAGATTTTCGGAATTTCGGATTTCGGATTTCGGATTTTCTGATTTTCGGATTTTCGGATTTTCGGATTTTCGGATTTTCGGATTTTCGGATTTTCGGATTTTCGGATTTTCGGATTTTCGGATTTTCGGATTTACGGATTTTCGGATTTTCGGATTGAAGGGTTGTGGCAAAAATGATAAGATAACAAACAGGATAAACTGGATTTATTGTGATATTCAGCACACAAGGTTACACGCAACGCAGGCACGCGAGCAGAGAGAATTTATATAGAAGAGAGGGATTGACGTTTCAACGTTTGACAGTGACATTAACATGACGTTGACATATCATAAATATTCTGTTTACTCTGTATCAACACTGGCCCTTAAACAAATATTTATTACATCAATTTACAAAGTATGTACCTACATAAGCAAGATTCACAAATATAAAAAAAAACTTGTTTGTATTTCCTCTAACTTACATGTTTATGAAATAAACATTAACAACACTTTAAATACACAATACACTTAATGCAATCTTAAACACTATTATTTAGCAACTGTATATTTGAAATCCTTTTTCAAACAATGTATCTTTTACATTACAAAATAAACTAAGTTAATCTCAATCCTACCAAAAATTTATTATGCCCTTCCCTATTTAAAGGTTTAGTAAGCAAATCTGCTAACATTTCTTTTGTACATAAATACTTAACATCTATATTACCATTATACACATGTTCTCTTATGAAATGGTGTCTTATGTCTATGTGTTTAGTTCTAGCATGAAACATTGTATTTTTACATAGCTTCTGAGCGGATTGGTTGTCATTAAAAATTGTAACTTTACATGAGATTCCTAAAATTTCATTTATGAAATTCTGGAGAAACAGTGCTTCCTTACAAGCATCAGAGAGCGACATGTATTCTGCTTCCGTGCTTGACAACGCTACTGTCCGCTGCTTTCTACTCTCCCAGGAAACAATTGACTTACCGACTTGAAACACGTAGCCTGTATAGGACCTCCTGTCAGCTTCGTTCCTTCCCCAGTCTGCATCTGCGTAACCAATAATAGTTGTACCACCCTTCTGGAAATTTAAACACAAATCTTTAGTACCTTTCAGATAGCGGAGGACTCGCTTTGCAGATTTCCAATGTGTTTCATTATGGCAATTGTTGAATTGACTCAAATAACCAACCGCATGTGCAATATCTGGTCTTGAACCTACTGCAATATACATTAATGATCCTATGAGACTTCTATAATCAAAATTCAGGTTATTTTTAGTGTCTGCCTTTTCAAGCTTCACACCTACTTCCATTGGAGTCATAGCAGGCTTGCACTCTTCCATTTTGAACCTCTGCAATACTTTCTCAATATAATTTGTTTGATCAAGAGTTATTTTATCTTTATATTTGCAGATTCTCATTCCTAAGGTATGTCTTGCTGGCCCTAAATCTGTTATTTCAAACTCAGTTTTGAGTTGACTCTTTATGTCAGTTATTTCACGCTGTGCATTAGAGGTAAACATTAACAAAATATCATCTACATATAGAGCAATGAGAATTAGTTTGTCATTGCTGGCTTTAAAATAAACACATGCCTCCAATGACGACTTAGTAAAGTTCAGTTTATCACACAGTACATTACTTATCTTTTCATACCACGCTTTCGCTGCTTGTTTCAAACCATACACTGCCTTGTTAAGTTTAAAAACTTTGTTTTCATTTCCTTTCAATATAAAACCCTCTGGTTGTTCCATATAAACAGATTCCTGAAGGTCTCCGTTCAGAAAGGCTGTTTTAACATCAAGGTGGTGTATATCCATGCTATATTCAGCAGCTAAGGCAAAAAGCGTTCGTAAACTTGAGTATCTAACAACAGGGGAAAACGTTTCAGTATAATCAATCCCATATCGTTGTGTGTAACCTTTCGCTACTAATCTGGCTTTGTGTTTCAGGAGTTCCCCATTGAGTCCTAATTTCCTCTTGAAAACCCACTTAGATTTGACTGGTGCCTGACCATCAATTTTATTAACAAGTGTCCAACATTTATTGACAATAAAGGAATCATACTCATCTTTCATTGCACGCTTCCAGCAGTCTGCCTCGGGAGAACTCAATGCCTCTTTTATCGTTTGTGGGTCATCGGAGGCACTTGTGCAGGATGTTCCCCTTGCAAGTTGAGCTGTCAGACTGTCAAGACTTGAATCCTCTTCCTCCTCTTCACCTGGATTATATGTTTCATCCGAAGTATTATTGGAATAAAAGCTCTCCTCGTCTTCAGAATCATGTACTGATACCACACTGTATCTCCTGTTATTCTGATTTAAATTTATGTCATCAAAATGAGCGACCTCAGAGATATTATTTTCCTCATTAAATGATTCTGTAGGAGGTGAAGTTTCTCTTATTTCTAAATGTGAAACTAACTCTTTATTACAATTATCTATATTGGACTCATTTTTGTTATGAAATTTGTCTTCAATAAAAGTCACATCACGTGCTTTTATGCATTTCTCTGGACATTCAGGGTCTAATAGTCTGTAACCCTTGGTATTTTCACAGTAACCAACGAAAATATATTTCTTAGCTTTGGGTTCCAATTTCTTCCTAATCATGACATGTGCATATGCATCACACCCAAAAACTCTTAAATGTGAAATGGATACCTTTTTGTTTGTCCACTTTTCTTCAGGAGTAAGACCTTTGACTGCTTTTGTTGGCGATCTATTCTTGAGATAGACAGCTGTGTTGACAGCTTCAGCCCAGTATTCCTCGCCAAGACCCGCTTCTTGCAGCATGCAGCGTGTCTTATCCATGATACTCCTGTTGGCCCGTTCACTAATTCCATTCTGACTCGGAGAATGCGGTACTGTTGTGTGGTGCAGCAAGCCATTTTCTTTGAAGTATTTCTGAAATTTAAAGTTACAATACTCTGTACCGTTGTCACTGCGTAAAACTTTTAATTTCTTATCCGTCTGTTTTTCTACTAAGGTTTTCCAAGCTATAAATGTATCAAAAACTTCTTCTTTTCCTTTTAAGAAATAAACAAAAGTCTTTCTCGAGTAATCATCGATAAATGTTACAAAATATCTTGCTCCACTGAAGGATTTAGTACTTATTGGTCCACATAAATCACTATGAACTAGTTCTAAGATATCCGTTGCTCGACTAAATGACTTTTTCGGAAAAGATGTACGAGTTTGCTTACCCTCTATACATGATACACACTTTTGAAACTTACTATTATTATAAGAAATGCCAGAGACCATACCTTTTCTTAGTAGCTCCATGCTGCGATGATTCAGATGTGCAAGACGACGATGCCATACCTGTTGTGTAGCGTTTTCTTCTTTTTCATTACCAGCAGGCACTGCAGCTAACATTGTAAGCTCCTTACTTACAGCTAACTCACTCTCCGCACAAATCTTCGCAGGGCTATATGTATCTGTGGATTCAGGCAAAGTATCGCATTTCATAGTATAGTTACAATCCAAAGTAGGTTCCGCCACTGTATCCAGCTGATAGATTCCATTACATAATGTGGCAGTTGCTATGACAGAGCCTTCACTATAAATCTGACACATGCTAGAACTGAACACTACTTTAAATCCTTTGCTGACCATAGCACTAACAGACAATAGGTTTGTTGTTAAATGTGGCACATAATAAACATTACTAATTGTTTTTGTATCACCATTTCTCATGTATACCTTAACAGAACCTTTCCCAGCTGTGTACAACTTGTTACCGTTAGCTACATTTACTTCTATTGACTTATTGTCACTCACAAAATCACTTATAAGATTCCTGTCCCCACACATGTGTCCTGTGGCACCGCTGTCGATGTACCACGCACCTTCCTTGATGTTTGCCGACAATGCAACTAATAGAGCCTTTGAATTGTCCGTAGTCTTCCTAGGTTTATGACCAGGTTTAGGGCAGTCCTTAATAAAATGTCCTATTTTCTTGCATCGAAAACATCTTGGTTGTTTCTTGACTAACAGGGCCGTGGCAGTTTCATTCTTCTGTGATTCATTCCTCCGGATGTTCTCCTGAAGCAGCTTAGCTTTAACATTTTGACTAGAAAGCTTCACATTTGAATTTTCCATCGCCATTATTAATGGATCATAATCCGTTGACAGCCCGCTCAGCATAATTACTGCTATAAAGTCATCTTCCAGGGGCGAACCTATTTCACTCAACTGTTGAGACATCTCAGTGATCTTGTTAATGTAACTCTCCATGCTCTTGCTCTCATCTAACTTGGTTGCAAAGAGCGCCCTTAGTAGACCTAGCCTGCGGCATAAACCTTTGTCTTGGTACGCTTTTTCCAGGTTATTCCAGGCTTCATACGCTGTTGTAGCATTACGTATGTGGGGAATAGCTGATGGTTCCACAGACAGTGCTATCCTAGCCAAGGCCTTCTGTTGCTTCTTGATATCAGCTCCAGTTGGATCCTCCACACATTCCCAGAGCTCAGCCTGTACCAAAATCATCTTCGCCATGAATTTCCATGAGCTATAATTATCGATACCTTTCAGCTTCTCTATTACGTATGGATGTTGAGATCCCATCATCTTGAAACCACGTTACGCCGACCGCGTTGAAGGTTATATTTTTGTGAATAAAAATTATTGCGCACGAGCATGAAAATTAACTTGAATTTTATTACTTCGCATACTCTGGGCCCATAACCTGAAGGGTTGTGGCAAAAATGATAAGATAACAAACAGGATAAACTGGATTTATTGTGATATTCAGCACACAAGGTTACACGCAACGCAGGCACGCGAGCAGAGAGAATTTATATAGAAGAGAGGGATTGACGTTTCAACGTTTGACAGTGACATTAACATGACGTTGACATATCATAAATATTCTGTTTACTCTGTATCAACACGGATTTTCGGATTTTCGGATTTTTCGAATTTTCGGATTTTCGGATTTTCGGATTTTCGGTTTTTTCGTTTTTTGGTTTTTCGGTTTTCTGGTTTTTCGGATTTTCAGTTTATTGGTTTGTCGGTGCTAGTTGGAGTTTTTGGCACTCAAAGCAAATGTTGCTGACACTCCTCGTGGTGTCTCGGATTTTTGGTTTTCTGGTTTTTCGGTTTTTCAGTTTTTCGGATTTTCGGTTTTTTGGTTTTTCGGTTTTCTGGTTTTTCGGTTTTTCGGTTTATTAGTTTGTCGGTGCTAGTTGTACTTTTTGGCAATCATAGCAAATGTTGCTGACACTCATAGTGACACTCATGATGAAGTGTCCGATACTCATTGTGAAGTGTCCGACAGTCAAAGTGAAGTGTCTGACACTCATAGTAAATGTTGCTGACACTCCTAGTGAAGTGTCTCGGATTTTTGGATTTTCAGATTTTCGGTTTTTCGGATTTTCGGTTTTTCGATTTTTCGGTTTTTCGGACACTTATAGTGAAGTGTCTGACACTCATAGTGATGTGTCTGACACTCATGATGAAGTATCCGATACTCATTGTGAAGTGTCCGACAGTCATAGTGAAGTGTCTGACACTCATAGCAAATGTTGCTGACACTCCTAGTGAAGTGTCTCGGATTTTTGGTTTTTCGGATTTTCGGATTTTCGGATTTTCGGATTTTTGGATTTTCAGATTTTCGGATTTTCGGATATACGGATTTTTGGATTTTCGGATTTTCAGTTTATTGGTTTGTCGGTGCTAGTTGGAGTTTTTGGCCCTTATAGCAAATGTTGCTGACACTCATAGTGAAGTGTCCGACACTCATAGTGAAGTGTCTGACACTCATAGTCTCATAGCAAAAGTTGCTGACACTCCTAGTGAAGTGTCTCGGATATTTGGTTTTTCGGTTTTCGGGATTTTTTGGTTTTTCGGATTTTTGGATTTTCGGATTTTCAGATTTTCGGTTTTTCGGATATACGGATTTTTGGATTTTCGGATTTTCGGATTTTCGGATTTTCGGATTTTCGGATTTTCGGTTTATTGGTTTGTCGGTGCTAGTTGGAGTTTTTGGCACTCATAGCAAATGTTGCTGACACTCATTGTGAAGTGTCCGACAGTCAAAGTGAAGTGTCTGACACTCATAGTAAATGTTGCTGACACTCCTAGTGAAGTGTCTCGGATTTTTTGGTTTTCTGGTTTTTCGGTTTTTCGGATTTTCGGTTTTTCGATTTTTCGGACACTTATAGTGAAGTGTCTGACACTCATAGTGATGTGTCTGACACTCATGATGAAGTATCCGATACTCATTGTGAAGTGTCCGACAGTCATAGTGAAGTGTCTGACACTCATAGCAAATGTTGCTGACACTCCTAGTGAAGTGTCTCGGATTTTTGGTTTTTCGGATTTTCGGATTTTCGGATTTTTGGATTTTCAGATTTTCGGATTTTCGGATATACGGATTTTTGGATTGTCGGATTTTCAGTTTATTGGTTTGTCGGTGCTAGTTGGAGTTTTTGGCACTCATAGCAAATGTTGCTGACACTCATAGTGAAGTGTCTGACACTCATAGTCTCATAGCAAATGTTGCTGACACTCCTAGTGAAGTGTCTCGGATATTTGGTTTTTCGGTGTTCGGGATTTTTTGGTTTTTCGGATTTTTGGATTTTCGGATTTTCAGATTTTCGGTTTTTCGGATATACGGATTTTTGGATTTTCGGATTTTCGGATTTTCGGTTTTTTCGTTTTTTGGTTTTTCGGTTTTCTGGTTTTTCGGATTTTCAGTTTATTGGTTTGTCGGTGCTAGTTGGAGTTTTTGGCACTCAAAGCAAATGTTGCTGACACTCCTCGTGGTGTCTCGGATTTTTGGTTTTCTGGTTTTTCGGTTTTTCAGTTTTTCGGATTTTCGGTTTTTTGGTTTTTCGGTTTTCTGGTTTTTCGGTTTTTCGGTTTATTAGTTTGTCGGTGCTAGTTGTACTTTTTGGCAATCATAGCAAATGTTGCTGACACTCATAGTGACACTCATGATGAAGTGTCCGATACTCATTGTGAAGTGTCCGACAGTCAAAGTGAAGTATCTGACACTCATAGTAAATGTTGCTGACACTCCTAGTGAAGTGTCTCGGATTTTTTGGTTTTCTGGTTTTTCGGTTTTTCGGATTTTCGGTTTTTCGATTTTTCGGTTTTTCGGACACTTATAGTGAAGTGTCTGACACTCATAGTGATGTGTCTGACACTCATGATGAAGTATCCGATACTCATTGTGAAGTGTCCGACAGTCATAGTGAAGTGTCTGACACTCATAGCAAATGTTGCTGACACTCCTAGTGAAGTGTCTCGGATTTTTGGTTTTTCGGATTTTCGGATTTTCGGATTTTCGGATTTTTGGATTTTCAGATTTTCGGATTTTCGGATATACGGATTTTTGGATTTTCGGATTTTCAGTTTATTGGTTTGTCGGTGCTAGTTGGAGTTTTTGGCACTCATAGCAAATGTTGCTGACACTCATAGTGAAGTGTCCGACACTCATAGTGAAGTGTCTGACACTCATAGTCTCATAGCAAAAGTTGCTGACACTCCTAGTGAAGTGTCTCGGATATTTGGTTTTTCGGTTTTCGGGATTTTTTGGTTTTTCGGATTTTTGGATTTTCGGATTTTCAGATTTTCGGTTTTTCGGATATACGGATTTTTGGATTTTCGGATTTTCGGATTTTCGGATTTTCGGATTTTCGGTTTATTGGTTTGTCGGTGCTAGTTGGAGTTTTTGGCACTCATAGCAAATGTTGCTGACACTCATTGTGAAGTGTCCGACAGTCAAAGTGAAGTGTCTGACACTCATAGTAAATGTTGCTGACACTCCTAGTGAAGTATCTCGGATTTTTTGGTTTTCTGGTTTTTCGGTTTTTCGGATTTTCGGTTTTTCGATTTTTCGGACACTTATAGTGAAGTGTCTGACACTCATAGTGATGTGTCTGACACTCATGATGAAGTATCCGATACTCATTGTGAAGTGTCCGACAGTCATAGTGAAGTGTCTGACACTCATAGCAAATGTTGCTGACACTCCTAGTGAAGTGTCTCGGATTTTTGGTTTTTCGGATTTTCGGATTTTCGGATTTTTGGATTTTCAGATTTTCGGATTTTCGGATATACGGATTTTTGGATTGTCGGATTTTCAGTTTATTGGTTTGTCGGTGCTAGTTGGAGTTTTTGGCACTCATAGCAAATGTTGCTGACACTCATAGTGAAGTGTCTGACACTCATAGTCTCATAGCAAATGTTGCTGACACTCCTAGTGAAGTGTCTCGGATATTTGGTTTTTCGGTGTTCGGGATTTTTTGGTTTTTCGGATTTTTGGATTTTCGGATTTTCAGATTTTCGGTTTTTCGGATATACGGATTTTTGGATTTTCGGATTTTCGGATTTTCGGTTTTTTCGTTTTTTGGTTTTTCGGTTTTCTGGTTTTTCGGATTTTCAGTTTATTGGTTTGTCGGTGCTAGTTGGAGTTTTTGGCACTCAAAGCAAATGTTGCTGACACTCCTCGTGGTGTCTCGGATTTTCGGTTTTCTGGTTTTTCGGTTTTTCAGTTTTTCGGATTTTCGGTTTTTTGGTTTTTCGGTTTTCTGGTTTTTCGGTTTTTCGGTTTATTAGTTTGTCGGTGCTAGTTGTACTTTTTGGCAATCATAGCAAATGTTGCTGACACTCATAGTGACACTCATGATGAAGTGTCCGATACTCATTGTGAAGTGTCCGACAGTCAAAGTGAAGTGTCTGACACTCATAGTAAATGTTGCTGACACTCCTAGTGAAGTGTCTCGGATTTTTTGGTTTTCTGGTTTTTCGGTTTTTCGGATTTTCGGTTTTTCGATTTTTCGGACACTTATAGTGAAGTGTCTGACACTCATAGTGATGTGTCTGACACTCATGATGAAGTATCCGATACTCATTGTGAAGTGTCCGGCAGTCATAGTGAAGTGTCTGACACTCATAGCAAATGTTGCTGACACTCCTAGTGAAGTGTCTCGGATTTTTGGTTTTTCGGATTTTCGGATTTTTGGATTTTCGGATTTTCGGATTTTCGGATTTTTGGATTTTTGGATTTTCAGATTTTCGGATTTTCGGATATACGGATTTTTGGATTTTCGGATTTTCAGTTTATTGGTTTGTCGGTGCTAGTTGGAGTTTTTGGCACTCATAGCAAATGTTGCTGACACTCATAGTGAAGTGTCCGACACTCATAGTGAAGTGTCTGACACTCATAGTCTCATAGCAAATGTTGCTGACACTCCTAGTGAAGTGTCTCGGATATTTGGTTTTTCGGTTTTCGGGATTTTTTGGTTTTTCGGATTTTCGGATTTTCAGATTTTCGGTTTTTCGGATATACGGATTTTTGGATTTTCGGATTTTCGGATTTTCGGATTTTCGGATTTTCGGTTTATTGGTTTGTCGGTGCTAGTTGGAGTTTTTGGCACTCATAGCAAATGTTGCTGACACTCATAGTGAAGTGTCCGACACTCATAGTGAAGTGTCTGACACTCATAGTGAAGTGTCTGACACTCATGATGAAGTGTCCGATACTCATAGTGAAGTGTCCGATACTCATTGTGAAGTGTCCGACAGTCATAGTGAAGTGTCTGACACTCATAGCAAATGTTGCTGACAGTCCTAGTGAAGTGTCTCGGATTTTTGGTCTTTCTGTTTTTGGGTATTTTTGGTTTTTCGGTTTTTCGGATTTTTCGGTTTTTAAGTTTTGTCAGTTTTGTCGGATTTTCGGATATAAGGATTTTCGGTTTTTTGGTTTTTCGGTTTTCTGGTTTTTCGGTTTTTCGGTTTATTAGTTTGTCGGTGCTAGTTGTACTTTTTGGCAATCATAGCAAATGTTGCTGACACTCATAGTGACACTCATGATGAAGTGTCCGATACTCATTGTGAAGTGTCCGACAGTCAAAGTGAAGTGTCTGACACTCATAGTAAATGTTGCTGACACTCCTAGTGAAGTGTCTCGGATTTTTTGGTTTTCTGGTTTTTCGGTTTTTCGGATTTTCGGTTTTTCGATTTTTCGGACACTTATAGTGAAGTGTCTGACACTCATAGTGATGTGTCTGACACTCATGATGAAGTATCCGATACTCATTGTGAAGTGTCCGACAGTCATAGTGAAGTGTCTGACACTCATAGCAAATGTTGCTGACACTCCTAGTGAAGTGTCTCGGATTTTTGGTTTTTCGGATTTTCGGATTTTCGGATTTTTGGATTTTCAGATTTTCGGATTTTCGGATATACGGATTTTTGGATTTTCAGTTTATTGGTTTGTCGGTGCTAGTTGGAGTTTTTGGCACTCATAGCAAATGTTGCTGACACTCATAGTGAAGTGTCCGACACTCATAGTGAAGTGTCTGACACTCATAGTCTCATAGCAAATGTTGCTGACACTCCTAGTGAAGTGTCTCGGATATTTGGTTTTTCGGTTTTCGGGATTTTTTGGTTTTTCGGATTTTTGGATTTTCGGATTTTCAGATTTTCGGTTTTTCGGATATACGGATTTTTGGATTTTCGGATTTTCGGATTTTCGGATTTTCGGTTTTTTCGTTTTTTGGTTTTTCGGTTTTCTGGTTTTTCGGATTTTCAGTTTATTGGTTTGTCGGTGCTAGTTGGAGTTTTTGGCACTCAAAGCAAATGTTGCTGACACTCCTCGTGGTGTCTCGGATTTTTGGTTTTCTGGTTTTTCGGTTTTTCAGTTTTTCGGATTTTCGGTTTTTTGGTTTTTCGGTTTTCTGGTTTTTCGGTTTTTCGGTTTATTAGTTTGTCGGTGCTAGTTGTACTTTTTGGCAATCATAGCAAATGTTGCTGACACTCATAGTGACACTCATGATGAAGTGTCCGATACTCATTGTGAAGTGTCCGACAGTCAAAGTGAAGTGTCTGACACTCATAGTAAATGTTGCTGACACTCCTAGTGAAGTGTCTCGGATTTTTTGGTTTTCTGGTTTTTCGGTTTTTCGGATTTTCGGTTTTTCGATTTTTCGGTTTTTCGGACACTTATAGTGAAGTGTCTGACACTCATAGTGATGTGTCTGACACTCATGATGAAGTATCCGATACTCATTGTGAAGTGTCCGACAGTCATAGTGAAGTGTCTGACACTCATAGCAAATGTTGCTGACACTCCTAGTGAAGTGTCTCGGATTTTTGGTTTTTCGGATTTTCGGATTTTCGGATTTTCGGATTTTTGGATTTTCAGATTTTCGGATTTTCGGATATGCGGATTTTTGGATTTTCGGATTTTCAGTTTATTGGTTTGTCGGTGCTAGTTGGAGTTTTTGGCACTCATAGCAAATGTTGCTGACACTCATAGTGAAGTGTCCGACACTCATAGTGAAGTGTCTGACACTCATAGTCTCATAGCAAATGTTGCTGACACTCCTAGTGAAGTGTCTCGGATATTTGGTTTTTCGGTTTTCGGGATTTTTTGGTTTTTCGGATTTTCAGATTTTCGGTTTTTCGGATATACGGATTTTTGGATTTTCGGATTTTCGGATTTTCGGTTTATTGGTTTGTCGGTGCTAGTTGGAGTTTTTGGCACTCATAGCAAATGTTGCTGACACTCATAGTGAAGTGTCCGACACTCATAGTGAAGTGTCTGACACTCATAGTGAAGTGTCTGACACTCATGATGAAGTGTCCGATACTCATAGTGAAGTGTCCGATACTCATTTTGAAGTGTCCGACAGTCATAGTGAAGTGTCTGACACTCATAGCAAATGTTGCTGACAGTCCTAGTGAAGTGTCTCGGATTTTTGGTCTTTCTGTTTTTGGGTATTTTTGGTTTTTCGGTTTTTCGGATTTTTCGGTTTTTAAGTTTTGTCAGTTTTGTCGGATTTTCGGATATACGGATTTTTGGATTTTCGGATTTTCGGTTTATTGGTTTGTCGGTGCTAGTTGGAGTTTTTGGCACTCATAGCAAATGTTGCTGACACTCATAGTGACACTCATGATGAAGTGTCCGATACTCATAGTGAAGTGTCCGACAGTCAAAGTGAAGTGTCTGACACTCATAGTAAATGTTGCTGACACTCCTAGTGAAGTGTCTCGGATTTTTTGGTTTTTCGGTTTTTCGGATTTTCGTTTTTTCGGTTTTTCGGTTTTTCGGACACTTATAGTGAAGTGTCTGACACTCATAGTGATGTGTCTGACACTCATGATGAAGTATCCGATACTCATTGTGAAGTGTCCGACAGTCATAGTGAAGTGTCTGACACTCAGCAAATGTTGCTGACACTCCTAGTGAAGTGTCTCGGATTTTTGGTTTTTCGGTTTTCGGGTCTTTTTGGCTTTTCGGATTTTTCGGTTTTTCGGTTTTTCGGATTTGTCGGTTTTTCGGCTTTTCGGTATTTTGGGTTTTTCGGTTTTTCGGTGCTAGTTGTAGTTTTTGGCACTCATAGCAAATGTTGCTGACACTCATAGTGACACTCATGATGAAGTGTCCGATACTCATTGTGAAGTGTCCGACAGTCAAAGTGAAGTGTCTGACACTCATAGCAAATGTTGCTGACACTCCTAGTGAAGTGTCTCGGATTTTTTGGTTTTCTGGTTTTTCGGTTTTTCGGTTTTTCGATTTTTCGGTTTTTCGGACACTTATAGTGAAGTGTCTGACACTCATAGTGATGTTTCTGACACTCATGATGAAGTATCCGATACTCATTGTGAAGTGTCCGACAGTCATAGTGAAGTGTCTGACACTCATAGCAAATGTTGCTGACACTCCTAGTGAAGTGTCTCGGATTTTTGGTTTTTCGGTTTTCGGATTTTCGGATTTTTGGATGTTCAGATTTTCGGATTTCGGATTTTCGGATTTTTGGATTTTCGGATTTTCGGATTTTCGGATTTTCGGATTTTCGGATTTTCGGATTTTCGGATTTTCGGATTTTCGGATTTTCGGATTTTCGGATTTTCGGATTTTCGGATTTTCGGATTTTCGGATTTTCGGATTTTCGGATTTTCGGATTTTCGGATTTTCGAATTTTCGAATTTTCGGATTTTCGGATTTTCGGATATACGGATTTTTGGATTTTCGGATTTTCAGTTTATTGGTTTGTCGGTGCTAGTTGGAGTTTTTGGCACTCATAGCAAATGTTGATGACACTCATAGTGAAGTGTCCGACACTCATAGTGAAGTGTCTGACACTCATAGTCTCATAGCAAATGTTGCTGACACTCCTAGTGAAGTGTCTCGGATATTTGGTTTTTCGGTTTTCGGGATTTTTTGGTTTTTCGGATTTTTGGATTTTCGGATTTTCGGATTTTCGGATTTTCAGATTTTCGGTTTTTCGGATATACGGATTTTTGGAGTTTAGGATTTTCGGATTTTCGGATTTTCGGATTTTCGTTTTATTGGTTTGTCGGTGCTAGTTGGAGTTTTTGGCACTCATAGCAAATGTTGCTGACACTCATAGTGAAGTGTCCGACACTCATAGTGAAGTGTCTGACACTCATAGTGAAGTGTCTGACACTCATGATGAAGTGTCCGATACTCATTGTGAAGTGTCCGACAGTCATAGTGAAGTGTCCGACAGTCATAGTGAAGTGTCTGACACTCATAGCAATTGTTGCTGACACTCCTAGTGAAGTGTCTCGGATTTTTGGTTTTTCGGTTTTCGGGTTTTTTTGGTTTTTCGGTTTTTCGGTTTTTCGGATTTGTCGGTTTTTCGGTTTTTCGGCTTTTCGGTATTTTGGGTTTTTCGGTTTTTCGGTGCTAGTTGTAGTTTTTGGCACTCATAGCAAATGTTGCTGAAACTCATAGTGAAAGTGTCCGATACTCATTGTGAAGTGTCCGACAGTCATAGTGAAGTGTCTGACACTCATAGCAAATGTTGCTGACACTCCTAGTGAAGTGTCTCGGATTTTTTGTTTTCTGGTTTTTCGGGTTTTCGGGTTTTCGGTTTTTCGGTTTCTCGGTTCTTCGGTTTTTCGGATTTTCGGATTTTTGGATGTTCGGATTTTCGGATTTTCGGTTTATTGGTTTGTCGGCAGTCACTTATAGTGACAGACACTTATAGTGAAGTTTCTGGCACTCATAGCAAATGTTGCTGACACTCATAGTGAAGTGTCTGACACTAATAGTGAAGTGTCTGACACTCATAGTGAAGTGTCCGACACTCATAGTGAAGTGTCCGACACTCATAGCAAATGTTGCTGACATTCATAGTGAGGTGTCTGACACTCATAGCAATAGCGGTTTTTCGGTTTTTCGGACACTTATAGTGAAGTGTCTGACACTCATAGTGATGTGTCTGACACTCATGATGAAGTGTCCGATACTCATTGTGAAGTGTCCGACAGTCATAGTGAAGTGTTTTAGTTTTAGTTTTAGAATTTTCGGATTTTCAGTTTATTGGTTTGTCGGTGCTAGTTGGAGTTTTTGGCACTCATAGCAAATGTTGCTGACACTCAGAATAGTGAAGTGTTTGACACTCATAGTGAAGTGTCTGACACTCATAGTGAAGTGTCTGACACTCATAGTGAAGTGTCTGACACTTATAGTGTCCGATACTCATAGTGAAGTGTCTGACACTCATAGTGAAGTGTCTGACAGTCATAGTAAAGTATCTGACACTTATAGTGAAGTTTCTGGCACTCATAGCAAATGTTGCTGACACTCATAGTGAAGTGTCTGACAGTCATAGTGAAGTGTCCGATACTCATAGTGAAGTGTCTGACACTCATAGTGAAGTGTCTGACACTTATAGTGAAGTGTCTGACACTCATAGTGAAGTGACTGACACTTATAGTGAAGTGTCTGACACTCATAGCAGATGTTGCTGACACTCCTAGTGAAGTGTCTCGGATTTTTGGTTTTTCGGTTTTCGGGTTTTTTTGGTTTTTCGGTTTTTCGGTTTTTCGGATTTGTCGGTTTTTCGGCTTTTCGGTATTTTGGGTTTTTCGGTTTTTCGGCGCTAGTTGTAGTTTTTGGCACTCATAGCAAATGTTGCTGAAACTTATAGTGAAAGTGGTCGATACTCATTGTGAAGTGTCCGACAGTCATAGTGAAGTGTCTGTCACTCATAGCAAATGTTGCTGACACTCCTAGTGAAGTGTCTCGGATTTTTTGGTTTTCTGGTTTTTCGGTTTTTCGGGTTTTCGGTTTTTCGGTTTCTCGGTTCTTCGGTTTTCGGGTTTTCGGATTTTCGGATTTTCGGATTTTTGGATGTTCGGATTTTTGGATTTTCGGTTTATTGGTTTGTCGGCAGTCACTTATAGTGACAGACACTTATAGTGAAGTTTCTGGCACTCATAGCAAATGTTGCTGACACTCCTAGTGAAGTGTCTCGGATTTTTGGTTTTCTGGTTTTTCGGTTTTTCAGTTTTTCGGTTCTTCGGTTTATTAGTTTGTCGGTGCTAGTTGGAGTTTCTGGTGTTAGTGGCGAAACATAAATAAAATTAAACTTATAGAAAAACTTTGGAATCACTTTTATTGGATCACATTTTTTCTAGCCGACATGACATCGTTCGACCATTTTTTATAGTCTAAAAAGAAAACAAAAAACAACACCTTGTTGCCAGTATAAAATAAATAAACATTATAATGTAGCCAGCGTAATTAAACTCTTGCTCGGATACGACATACTGGGGGCGCCTCTGGCCTTTTACAGAACAGTGGAACCCATAATATTAAACTATTCGAAACTTAATTAATAATTTACTGTTATCTTAATCTATAGGAAAAGGACATACTTTCATAATACTAGTTCGAATGACAGATCCCCTTGCTGTCTTAACCTCTAAAGCCGGAACACATCCGTCTTTACCAGGCATTACATTTAAAATTCTTCCTACCGGCCAGTCAGTAGTTTTAAGTTTATTTGGATACTTTTCCATTTTGGTCTATTCTGTAAAAGCGCCAAATAATATTTCGCCACGCCCTATCATTAATGCAGGATCTACAAATCTGCAACTTTACAGGAGAGCAGTTTAAAGTTAAAAAGTACAATAAAACTATTATCTTAAGTCATACAATTATGAAATTTTAAATGGGTGTGAGATATACTATTACGCATCTAGCTAATGAAATAGATTATCTGTTTTTTTTTAAATAGTGGTCAAAATGACACATGAAGCCATTTTACATGGATATATTTTACTATTTTACGTCGGATGTGGTATATCGGACTTTTTTGATTGGACGGAGATTTAGACAGTGAGTCGGATGTGGCAGACCCTCCCTTATTGATGGATAAAATGTAGTAAATTATGTTGGATCTGACACTTACATCATTTTGTGGGGACAAATCATTTAAAACCAAATTGCATTAGGTATCACTACTTAGTATAAAACAAAGTCGCTTTCTCTGTCCCTATATCCCTATGTATGCTTAAATCTTTAAAACTACGCAAACGGATTTTGATGCGGTTTTTTTAATAGATAGAGTGATTAATGAGGAAGGTTTAAGTATATAATTTGTCAAGTTTTTGTATCCATTTGCTAAAATATTGCGAGCGACGCCGCTGGCGGGAAGCTAGTAAGTTTATACAGGCAAATTAATTGGAATCAACTAATACCTACATAACATTAAGGGGACCATAATACCTATTCATTGTAACATTACATGCAATATGTATGAATCGCGAAAATTGTAGGCTAAGTAACAGCCGCACGGACAAAGGTTAAGCTGCGTTTGGCGCGGTCCAACCGTGGATGGGTGACCATCTATGTCATAGCGAGACTCCTCCGTGCCTCGGAAAGCACGTGAAGCCGTTGGTCCCCGTTGTCATTTGTAGATCTTTGACAGTCGTCAAGGGTAGTCAGAAGCCAGAAAGTCTGACAACCAGTCTTACCAAGAGGTATCGTGTTACCCGGTAACTGGGTTGTGGAGGTTCCATAGGTAGTCGATGATATGCATACTGAGATCATATGATAGATGGGTGAGGACCAAATTTTTGACGTAATCGCACAACAGAAATCACAACTGAATGTGTCACACTGGAAAATAAATGTAGCACAGTGGAATTATTAGGGTGTGTGTATATAGTCTTAAGATTTTAGGTAGGTAAGTGGAATATAAAAAACAAGAAATATTTAATAAGCCGTATAAATAAAATAAATGAAATAACAAACCCAAAACTTCTTTAACTCAAATAAAATCCAAAATACACTAACAACAATAAAAAAAACAACATCCTGACATTTATTAATCAGTTATTGATCCATTTACCGCTTTTGTTAACAGTATTTATTGTGCTTATAAACTAAAAAATATTTGTGATTAGTTTTAATTTTTCTTACCACACTCGTAATGTCATAACACTTTAATTAAAAACATAAAAACAAAGTCTTTTAAAAAATTAATCAGTCATTGGTTTACATACTTAATATTAATATTACTTTAATTTACAATACCCACTATGCCTAGCAATCATATTTTTAGAGATATCGTGAAAGTTAAAAAAGTAGTAGGTCTTCTACATCTTTCTGCCGATGATCATCTGAAAAAAAAAGAAACAAGGTCTGCAAAAAAACTTAGCTCACAAAAGGGACCGAGAAAAAACATTATAAAGCTATCAGAATGACTTCAAATCTAACTTAAACTACTCCTAAGGCAAAAAAACTCACCAAAACGTAATAAATAATAATAAATAAAATACAGACAGGCATAAAAAGTATACCAATTAAAACCATTACCCTCCTTTTGAGCATCGGTATAGCAAGGTAAAAATAATGTATTAAAATTTAAGCAATAATTCGAATCATATCCGTAGGTAGCTAAATGGAGTTGAATTATTGTATTATTATTGTAAACATAGCTTTAGAAATTTCCCTTGTGACACGTCGCAGAATTTCGTGTCACAAATCTCACAATGGAATAAAATTTGTTCACGATGTAACCTAAAAGTTGCAACAATTCACAAATTTAACCAAGAATCGAAAATTTCGACATGCCTTGCGACAAAGAAGTTAAAGAGGCTTTATAAATATAATTCTAAATCTAGAAAATCATAAAAAATATTAATAATTTACTCACCTTAAGTCTGGAAATCTTAACGACACGTGCAGATGACACACACAAAATGCGTAATGACAATTAAACAACATGGCGGTTTATCCCGATTTTGTTGCCAGCACTTGAAACCGATGTTGCACCACTAAATAATCAAAAAAAATCCACAGCAGGTTTTTTAGTTCCGAAATTATGGTGTCGCACAACAAGAGTATTACAACGGAAACAATTTTTGGGACGTTTATAAAATTACTTGTAAAAAACTAGAAACAATGTTTATTTTGCTAATTCTTATAAAAACGATAGCTGGTGTTTATAAGGCTCTAATAATATTAAAAGATAAATGGTAGCTAACGTTAAAAAAAAACAGCGACAATAATATTCATAGGTAGTCAAACAAGGACATGCGTAGTTTGTATGGCGTAAAAAGACACCGAGCTTGGTTTTGCATTTTTTTTGAGAAAATTAAGCTTTAATTTTAGTTACTTGATTAGTGAGACTGTTAACAATGTTATAGATAACATTTAGCAAATGTCCAACATTGTTTTAAAGCATGTAAAGTACGCTAAGTTTGGTCACTTATGAACCGGACACCACAGTCTATCTGAATCCGTCAAAAATTTGGTCCTTACCCAGATATCAGGCGCAACAACACAAAACTTGGTAGAATTGTTCTGCTATATCAGTGAGGACTTCTGCAACTTTATGAAACCCTGGTATGTTACGTGGTATTATTACAAAGTAACTGGTGGATAGGTAGTTGAAAAATCACAGCGATGTCTCCTTTACAAATACCTACGTTGCGGTGTCTCTTTCATTTTATGATGTCTTGGTTCTTTTCGTATACTACAAAAAAGAAAAGATACGGTATACTACCCCGTCTAACTGATGGGTAGTTGAAACATCACAGCGGTGTCTCTTTATTTTATGATGTCCTAATACCTACTTTTCATGATCAAAATTATAATTATAGTGTTTTTTCCAATAAATGTTGAATATTATTTATTGTGCTATGTATCTCTCTCAATGCGGACCTTTAACGGATACTACGGATTTATGAACGTGGCTGACAGGTGAACTAACGCTATCGACCATCTTGAAATGTCATTGTTAGTGATAATGATACCAATTAATGGAAATTTCCATTTTTTAAGTAACAGTAACAGTAATGACATGATAAATAGCAACTTATTAATTCATCATTTACTTTTTAATAATAATCTTTAATTGGAAACAATAAAATGCAATATTTAAACATTTAACACACATTTGGATGTTAGTAGGTGGCTCATAAGCCGCAACCCTCCTGATTATCAAGTAGTCACCACGGCCAATGGATATCTACAACACCAGATGCATCGCAGATCATCATTGCCCTTTTTAAACAATTTCAAGGACAAAATCTAGTCTTATTGATAGCGCTATATTTTTACTAATAGTTGGGTAAGAATTTTCCCTTGGCCGGTATCACCAAAATGAAACATGGTTTTTATGTTCTGCATCAACAGGTACAGGTGACTCTCGAAATGTACCTTAAAACCAAAAATAGTATGATAATTAGCATTCAATAAAACTAACGTAGTAGGTCTTATTAGTTGACTATAACTCTGTAACCGGTTAAGACTACCTAGCCTACCTAGATAGTTTTCCTTGTAAGTTCATAACATGTGCTACGTATGTGATTTTTTTCACATTCCTAAGGACAGTCATTCAAAAGTTAGAGGGGGGGCTCGTACGCGCGCACATTACGTGTTTGAGAGCCACCATAAAAAAAAACATAATTTTATTTTACCACTTTGTCGGCGTGATCAATATACATAATATCTATACTAAATTTCAGTTATCTAGTACCAAAAACGTCTGACCTATGACGTGGACAGATAGACAGACAGACAGACGGATGGACATGGCAAACTATAAAGGTTCCATGTCGACTACGGAAACCTAAAAAGTGAGTTATCTGTTAGGTCTGGTAACGTTCTATCTAAAATAAACCGGTAATAAAGTCGAATATGGCAGATGCGACTGTATGATTTTTATCATGTCCGTTCATTAACATCGGATGTGGTAGATCCAACAAAATTAATTATACGGTGTGCAATCAATAAGGTAGGATGTGGTAGATCCGACAGTACAATTTTCATCATCTACGGTCATTAACGTCGGATCTGGCAGATACGAAGTTAATAAATGGACTAACAATATTTGTGAATCTATAACAATGAAATTAGTTGTATAAATAGTAGTTCAATATTAACCACACATAAAAATTACTTAATAAAACAATTACATTAACACAGTAACTGGCAGATCGGCGCGCTCGCTCACTCGCGTCGCGCGGCTAACATTGCTGCAAAGTACCTACCTACATTTTTGACCGGACGCCTACATTACTTCCGACAATGTTTATGTAATTATTTCCGAAAGTTATTAAGATACATGTTTTTTTTAATCAGGGTTTATTTATTACACTATTTTAAGTACTTTAGTAAAATAAAAAAAAAATCGGCAAAATACAGATCCTACATTAATGATAGCGCGTGGCGATTTATGCCATTTTTTCCAAAATAATTGTTGCATTTTCTCACATTGTTTCCAAAAGGATAATCTTCCAACATTCACATTATTTAGATTCAATTCAGGATAAGAAGACAATGATGATCCTGTTAAAAAATGCCCAGGTGTTAAATAAGTCATATCATCTGGGTCTCTAGATAGAGGCGTCAACGGCCGTGAGTTAAGAATGCCTTCAATAATCTGCACAATCACACTATACGATTCCTCATACGTTAACACTGAATTGCCTATTACCCGTTTCATATGATACTTGACACTTTTAATGCCCGCTTCCCACAAACCACCAAACACAGAGGAGTAACTTGGTATGAAATGAAAGGATATTCTCTCCGTATTGCAGAAATCTATTATAGTGTCATGGTGACTTGTGGAAGCTTGCAAATCATACAATTCTTTTAACAAATTAGCAGCCCCTTTATAACATGCACCATTATCACAATAAATCTTTGTGGGCTTATTCCTTCTGGATATAAAGTGAAGTGTACGACACTCATAGTGAAGTGTCTGACACTGATAGTGAAGTGTCTGACACTCATAGTGAAGTGTCTGACACTCATAGTGAAGTGTCGGACACTCATAGTGAAGTGTCGGACACTCATAGTGAAGTGTCTCGGTTTTTCGGTTTCCAGTTTATCGGTTAACTGGTATTTCAGTTTTTTCGGTTTTTCTGTTTTCCGGTTTTTCGGTTCTTGTTCAAGTTTCTGGCACTCATAGCAAAATGTTGCTGACAGTCATAGCAAATGTTGCTGAAATTTATAGTGAAGCGAAGTTGCTGACAGTCATAGTGAAATATCTGATACTCATAGTGAAGTTGTTGATACTCATGTCCAGGTTTCTAACACTCATAGCAAAGTTGCTGACCCTCATAGTCTGGTGTCTGACACTCAAAGTAAAGTGGCTAACACTCGTAGTGGAGGAGTTGACTCTCATAATGGAAGTTGATGATATTCATAGTGAAGGTGCTGACACTCATAGTGGAGATGCTGACATTGATAGTGCATGGGCTGACATTTAATTTAATAGTGCAGGGGCTGACAATCATAGTGGAGTCACTCATTGTAAATTGTAATGCTGATACTTTTTGTCAATAAAATTAAACTTATATTTTTGTTTTATATTTTTGTTTTATATTTTTGTTTTATAATTGTTAATTGTGCGATGTCAGCGCTTATTACCATGTAAGTTAGCTTATCTTTATGATAGTGTAATTGTGAAAGAGGTGTTCGCCTATAAGTAATTGTTGCACTGTAAATCTATATTAAGCATGTAATTTGTTATTATTAAGTGTAAACAGTTGTTGGTGATCCTAATAAAATAAAATAAAATAAAAATAAAATAAAATAGTCTAGTGTCCGACACTCATAGCATAGTTGCTTACACTCATAGTTAAGTGGGTTAGTCACGAAGATACCAAACGCAAGCGATAAACCCGTCGCTTACTTTGTAGCTCCACCTAAAATCACGTCCCCAAAACAGAGGCGGCTCGGGTAAACCTTTGACGAGTAATATCCGAGACAACATAATCGCATTATATACAAGCGGCTACAAAATTTCGTGGACCGCTGAGAACAGAACCGACGTAATAAATACAATTACCATACAAAATATCGTTGGTTCGTGCGAGTGTTGACACCCGCAACTCGTCTTAGGTCCAGTTGAAAACCAGCGTCAGGCACTAGCTGTCTGGCATAATGCTGAACTGGACCTATTTGGCACAACATTCTTTTATTTTTGTATTTTTTTTATTCCCTATTGTGATTGTCTTATGTTGTGTCAATAAATGTTTTTTCTTTCTTTCTAGAATTGTAAATTACAATTCTACAATGACTAGATGGTCAAGAACAATTCGGGTTGAATGAAATTCTTTGTAGTGACCGTAGTTGTGAATACATTGTCATCATCGTAACATAATCTGCAATATAAATTCTTCTCAGATACATTATCAGCTAGCATCAAACTTTTTATTATTTATACTTTATACTCTTAAGAATATCACAAAACGTGATATCAATAATTAACATACTTTTGATATTTTTTATGATGTAAATACATAGGTCTGTATAATAAATAAGTAAACATATTTCATACATATTTAGACGAGAAACAGAAAATGATAGCAACATTATTTTGTTTTATCCTCCATTTTGATAGATCTTGGATGACATTTCTTCCGTTTCACGTATAAGTAACCACATAGGTATTTTTGTGTTGCAACCAGCTGTATGTATTTTTCTCATACATAAAAGACACGAGCATTGATCACCACGCTTATTTTAAATAGGCCGATAGGCATTTCTAGCTATTTCTTTTATTAATCCACATTTTCACAAGATATTTTCCTTCATAGTGAGTAAGATAAACTCATGAAAGTATCTTTGTGATTTCTATGTGGGCGCTTTATTATGTCATACTAAAATATTTTCTATTAGCTGTTTGATAGATAGTATTTCAGTCCCCAGGCTTCAAGCTATCTCCAGACCAAATTTCGTCTAAATCGGCTCAGCCGTTATAACGTGAAAGCGTAACAGAAATAGTTGCTTTCCCATTTATAATATTAGTACAGATTGAGCTTAACATAAAAAATATGTCAGTAAATTAAAAGTAAAGAAAGAAAACACGATTTAATATCTACATGAGTTTATCATAAAATAATGATGAAAGGGCTCTAAAAAGGCGTATTTTAAATTAAAAGATCGTTACCAATTTTCTAAAAAATAAATAAACAGGAGTGAAATACAAATAAAATATCCTGAAAGATGCATTTTTAAAGTAATTACTAGAAAAAGTTTCCACGATTGAAATATGACGTCATCAAGTTGAAACGCTGAATAAGTCAACAGTTCCGAGTACAAAATGATGTTTTATACAAAAACAAAACTTCTACAGCGTGCTGTCCATAGTAGCTCATTAATTTAATTTACTTTATTATATGACCCTTCGCTTTTTTATATTATAATTTAAGTACATGGCTATTCAAATAGCCAATTAGTTTTAATACTGTTATCACATTACTCTGTTTGTAACAATCTTAGTAATGTAAAGTTTTCATAAAAATAATTCTGCATTACTGAACTTACAAGCTAAAATATAAACACGATTTATTACAGCATTTATGGTGAATAAAAAAGTAAATATTCACAAGAACTGGAGCAACATTTGTATGAGACAAACGTGACTCGAATGATGGTAACGAAGCGAAAACACGGTTGCGTAAACTCGCTAGTTTATTCACAAAAAATGTTGGACCTAAAGCCCTGTTTAGATCAGTCTTGATTATTTTTAAAGTACCTAGTCAATATATAATTTATTTTAACCTATGAAACAGACTAATATTAAATATGTGAAAATACTATGTATGTCCCTCTGTTACTTTATATTTTTTTTTTCAGGAAAACGGCGTAACTAATTTAATTACTATTTAATAATAAGACAGTTAAACCTTGGCAAACCTAACAATTTATAATTACATGCAAGTGTTTAAAAGATAATCACGCTTCTTAGAGCACACACTACAGATGTCAGCATTTAAAAAAATCGTCCTAACATTTTCAAGTTCAAAGTCAACGAAAGTTAATTAGCAACTATTGAAAAACTAATAAAATTAATTGTATAAAAGTTTTTGATAAAATATATGATTTTGTAGACGTTTAAAAAAAATACAGCTAAGCTGTCCATCCTTCAGATCACAAAGGAGACTTAAAACAACGCACATACAAAAATAGTGTTGTCCTATTTATTACCGGGAAAAATAGCCACATCTTTGTCAAGAAACACGCTTCAGTCGTTCAGAATGTCCGGAAAAGAAGCCACTTTGTGTGTACACATCTATTCTTGTGTGCCGAGCCACTTTCTATGTTGTCTACCCTTCAATAGAAAGACTTGTCTACGCTAAAGATAAATGCGGAACAATGCCTTTGGAAGGTAACACTACAGTTTTTTTACGGTAACACAAACCTAATACCTTTAATATTAATAAAACACCATTATTTGTATGTGTTACCTATTGACAGGTTTAAAGTCGGTGCCAAGCCAAATGTAATAGTGTTACTCATTCAGGTATTAAAAAGTTTTCATCTGTTTCACATTAATTCACATTGTTCTTTAAGTTTATTTACGTAGGTTAATCTTTAGGAATTTCATTTTGTTTAGGACTTGGCACCGACTTCAAACCTGTCAATAGGTAACACATACAAATAATGGTGTTTTATTAATATTAAAGGTATTAGGTTTGTGTTAAATCTTTATTAAGTTATTTTATACTTTTTTAATACTTTTTAATTATTTTTTTTTGAAGTCGGTTTTTTTAAACGTAGTTTTTTTAAATTTATTTTTTACTTTTTAGTGTCTGTAATAAGTTGCTCTGTAAACTACAGTATTTTTTACAGGATTTTTATAGATTACATAAGGAAGGCTATAACATTTCGTTGTTTTTATTGTCATAATTATATGTTAAATAGTTTTTTTTTAAGTAGCTATGGGTAGGCCTACGAAAGGTGCAGCTTTAAACAATATAGATCAAGAAACGGGAACGGAAAATATAAATCGACTCCGAAACAATTACGTCATCGATGTAAACAAAAATGTAAAAAATGTTCACAAAATGAAAACTACTGGGCCAAACCATGTGAAATTTTTATGGGACCAAATGGCATCTATTCCGCATCAAACTAAAAAAGAATCACGTAAATCGGATCATAAATCTCAGCGTAATCGGTGTACATACATAGAAAAAAAAAAAAAAAAAAAAAAAATACCGATCGAATTGAGAACCTCCTCCTTTTTTTGAAGTCGGTTAAAAAAAATCATTTCCTTTTTTTCGTTTGTAGTTTTATGATAAAACTGGGGTTGAGGGAGGGCAGTTTGAGAATAGAGGATTAATGCAATGACACAGGTAAGTATTCCTATACATCGCCATATGGTTTGAGTTATAAGACTGTCAGACTTTCACCTATAATAACTCTCTTGAAATATCTGCGGTTTCCATAGTTGATGGTCTCCCATCCAAAAATTTACCGCATAAAGGGCCTGATAAGTTAACAAGCACATCAACTTAGCCATGACCCAAAGAAATATACACCCTATCTATATAGCAGGAGAGAGGAAAAAAAATTAAAAATATCCACAGTAAAGAATCTCAGATCGAACAAATTTAATGACGTCACAATTTCGAATTTCTGTTTGACGCAAGCTCGTTTCAGTATCTCGCATGAAGAGATTTCAGCAAACGCACAGATACACACAAAAAATATATAAAGCGAGTTGTTTTATAATTTTTATCGAACATCAAAAGTTTCAAGCGATTTTCGAGAATTTTCTGATATTTTGTGTTCATTATTTTCCACTGATATTGTGCGCTAATGGGCTGGTATGCTGATGTACTCGTTTTTGATTTAATGGTCATGTTCGACGTAGCTGAAAGTGGGTTTTGTTGCAGTTATTATTAAAAATCGTTTTAATTTACGGTGTGAATAAATTAATTTTGATAGGTGAAAATGAGTAGGTTTATAAACACCCACTTTGTACGGGTATTATACAATTATAATTCTCTAATTTAAATGTATCGATTGAGTTCAAGTAACGTGAACTTATTAATTAATTATTGTTATATTAACTACTCACATATTTCAGACAGTATATACTTTTATTATAAGTAACCACATTTCCAAAGCTTCATCAATAAATCTCTCAAGTTAATAATTAATAAGTAAGTAATTCCTTCTATACCTAAAATCTCTTCATCCCAAATAAGACCTAGACAAAACCCAACAAATCCTAACTAATATAAAACCGAAAGTCTGTTGTCTGTTTATTTGTTTGTTACTCAAACATCCCCGACGAAGCAATGGATCGTAATGAAATTTCGGGTACGGGAATGTTAGGTTGTAGGAGGGTTGGATATACCCAAATATTAAACCTGCGTCTCTCGGGATATTTCTGTCTGACCCATTTTATATGCTCGGAGACAAGGTATTAATACTAGCAAGTTTGATCATAAACAAGCCTAGATATTGTGAAATGTTTGCGTGAATATCGTATATTGAAGAACACTTAAACGTAAAAAACTGATCTTTGACGGGTAGTCAGAAGCTAGAAAGTCTGATAACCAGTCTAACTAAAGGGTATCGTGTTATACGGTAACTGTTTTGTGGGTGTCAAACAGGCAGTCGCTTCGAATAAAATACTGGACCCTAAAAAGTTGGAAAAAAGGCTAGCCAGGTGACGTACGTAAAAATACAGATCCACATTTTTTAAACGTTGGATTACTGAAGTAGGTCAAATTCAGGTGAGTTTTATTAATTGTTTTTACTACTCATTTTATTGATGACGTATGTTTCTTAATAACTAACTTATGTGTTATGATTGTGTGTGTATTTAAACACACTAACAAACACACATACGGACAGTTAAAACTCGCACTCCCCTCACTGCCATCTCACTTCATAAAACTACCCGACTTGACATAAGTTTCAAAGTTTGAGCACAGCAGGGTCTCCATAAAATGTCATAAAATCATTGTGACACTACCCGTCAATATAATCTGACGTCTATAAGTGAATTCACACCACGTACTCACGTCCTGTCAAATTACAGCCTTTGAAAGAGGGTGTTGACAATACTGGTGCGATATTAAAAGTCCTAACTCAAGAGTCGGACCTGTTATTACCCCTGTGGTCGCGTCAGCTGTCCCTCGACCCATGTTAGAGCCTTAGGTATGTGGGAGCTTGTGTATAAAACCGAATCAACAAGTTTAGCTAATGGTGGGTAGGTGTTTTGTTTAATTTACCTTGAGTTATATTTATGTTTAAAGATCTCGAGAAAGAATTTCGGTAACGGCGGCCAATATTAAAGGAAATCATCCATCTGCATAGGACTTCTTATAGTGCACAAGTATGTGTGCAGATACAAGTGCACTCTCTGTTTCCCCACTCTCAGAATCAAAGCGGACGGCAATCCGACACGACCGGGGAGATATTAGTCCAGAATCAACAGCTTGTGTTCTCCGACGCACGGGGGTCCTGGTATGTCAAAAAGACGGACCCTTTAATGAACTGACCGTAGCTAGAGCAGCTTAACCTTGCTAATATATTGATCATCATGGCTGTTACTTAGCTACAAAGAGCCTTGTGTACAATTTTTATATAGGAATGGAATGCAGTGGAATGAAACGTGAAGAGAAAGAAATAAAAGTATGAAATACAGTAGGAGTGAAAGATATGGTTTCACATTCATCCGGAACTATTTTTCGCACGCAGATAAAAACTATTTTAAATCTTTCCTCAGCTTCAGTCTATCTCCATCGGTTCAACTTTTTTCCTGTGAAATTGTAACAGACAGACAAACATACATAGTGACGGATCTAGAATAACATGGTTGAAATTAGACTTGCCCACTATGTGAGTTTTGGATTCTGAACTAAATCTTAGCAAGGAAATCACAGGACATGGCAAGTTTGTTTTACCAGCTACTTTTACCTAGATATTCCTGAAATAAGACGCGAGCCTCAGTCAAAGGAGATAGTAGATTAAACCGCCACGAGTCTTCTATGAGTAAACTTAGTTTTACTAAAGAACGAACTATTCGTAGATTTTATCTATCATATGAGGCTTCCGTTAATTAGCATTGGTTTGGCTTGAAAATCACCGCCAAATGTCATTACAGCCATTTTGTTTTTGTTTTTAATGTCCAGTTCTAAAAAAATCCTTTGGATACGGAAATTTAAAAATAGAACTCTCATTTCGATTTGTTTATTTTTTGTATTTCAGAAGGTTTTAATTAAGTCATGATTAAGTCCGGCTATGCACAACTAATGCACATGGAGTTTGATTAAATGAACCAGAAAAGGACAAAATACGAGTTTTTGAAAAAAGATGAATGTTTCTTTTCGTCTCGTTCATCCAGAGATGTGGAATTTAAAAAATCTTTACGTTAGTCCGAAAGTAACTCAGTCTGTCTGTACCGCTTTCAGATTAATATGGATGAATAGATACAGATACATTTTGGTGAGAATATGGCTCAAACATTGGGAAAGGACATAGGATAGTTTTTATTCGGGTGCGTGAAGCAAATCTTTCAGAACGCGGATGAAACTCTAGGATATGAAATAGCTACATTTATATAATTTAAAATTTTAGAAAAGCTTACCTAAAATATTTATAACCTTAAATATGTTTTGCAACTTAATTTAGAATCAGCGATCTGTATAAAATAATATTAAGTTCAACCATCCGACTAAACTAGCAGTAAACATAAAACATGCAAAAACTGAACACAAAGATGGTTAAAAATAAACAACATATATACCTAATTCTTAATTGTCTGGTTGTCGATCACAATAAAGTATTTAAACCCTCTTCTGATACACAACATAACAACATGGTCCCTACAAGATGAAGAATCTATGAATAATTTCGTAAGAAGCGCTCGTAAACCCAACACAGATTGTAAACACTTAGATTTATAACCTTACATTATTCATGACATCTCCGACAAAGCTAATACTAAAACCTGCACTCTTATTTAGGGCGATGCAGATTTTAATAAACTTTATGGAGAACATTTTGTTGGCGCGAAATTTAAAATCTCTCACCTTTTACATTAGGGAAATATGCAGAGTGTGTATTATAAGAATTTTTAAAAGCTAGCTCGACTGAACCGTTTAGTGCTGAGGATTAAACGACACACGACACTGAAAGCTCTTTGACACTCAACGAACGAGTAATTGAATGTACGCCCAAAGTAAGTCTCGCGTTTCATACACGAGAAATGTCGCCCAGCTGTTGGTAGGAATGTTCGATGAAGCGATCGTAGAGTTTTAGCTTGGGAAAATTCTGTCTTCGTTGCTCAAGTCATAGTAATGTTTGGAAGACGTATTTTTGATGGCGCGCGGAATATGACTCGGGGAGTTTTTCTGACATTTTATTTTAAGCTGTTCATTTGGTCCAGCCTGTGCTTGTTTCTTTTTTTGGATTTGAAATCACATGACATGACTCCTCTTGCTAGGGTAAATGCTCCGGGGGTGCAATTTTTTGGTAATTTGGTTTCATGTTATTACTTCAAGATATAAACAATTTCCAAATTTACTCAATAGATTTTAAAAAATCTTTAAGGTGTTAAATTTTATTCATTTTCATAAACGGACATGATGCATGTTTAAGTTTTCATTTTTAATTCACTTCTTGTAACCTAAGCCATTTAGTAACGAATAGTAAAAGGTAGTTTTCAATATAATACCCCACTTTGACTGCATGTATCGTCTTTTCCCTCATAACTTCTAAACTACTTATAATATTTTGACGAATGAGGAATCGTTGGGGGCGTTTTAATTCTCCGCTGGTTATTGATCGTTGTCGCATGCACTTTTGTGGTGAGTAAATACGATGCCATGCGAGCGGCATTTCGTGTTTGATATTTCTTGCTAGATGCTTGCGGTTTTATAAAAGAATCTAGTTGCAAGCGGATTAATAGAGATAATTTAAATGTTTATAATTAAATAAGTATACGCAAATGAAAACTATATTTGAATTTAAAAAGCTATCAAAATATTACTTAAAGTCTGCTGAATTTAAACCCAACTACGATTTATGTACTTAGTCTGTGTAATCGATTTAGTTAACTCATGAACGAATTGCTGAAAGAGTGAAATATTTTACTAAAATAATAAACTAAATGACTATCTGGAAATGGGTAGCAAAAAGTTTTTTGTTTATTTGCCTTATCTTGATTTTTATTTTTACTATTTTCCGCGGGTTCATTTATATCCTGAGGGTAGTTCCCTCATGCATCTGGATGAAAAATGTAGCCAATTACCGTCTAGAAGACCCATCTATGACCAAACCAAATGACCATTTAGGTGATTTTACAGTGAAAGAATGACAAACAAACGAACTCTTATTCATCATATTAGTTAGTACTAGCTTCTGCCAGCGACTTCGTCCGTGTGGAATAGTGGTGCTCCGCTCCTATTGGTCTTAGCGTGATGATATAATAGCCTTCCTCATTTCCCTTCACTGCTCTGCTCCTATTAATTGTAGCGTGATGAAAAGTATACTATAACCAGCTCAGGAGTATGACAAATAATTGTACCAAGTTTCATTAAAATCCGTCGAGTAGTTTTTGTTTCTATAACGATTATACAGACAGACAGATAGACAGACAAAAAATTTACTGATTGCATTTTTGGCATCAGTATCGATCCCTAATCACCCCCTGATAGTTATTTTGGAAATATATTTCATGTACAGAATTGACATCTCTACAGATTTATTATAAGTATGTATAGATAGACTGGGATACCTCCCTACCTTAACGGAGTAAAAAAACGCTAAGGTATAATGTCACTTAATCCGTATCACTGTCAATGGGTAATAATGGCTTGCAGAATTGCCAAGTCAGATAAACTTTAATAATAAAATAAACTAAAATAAGCTGATACTACAGATTCAGGATCCATATATTCTATAACTGACTCAAAGCTGCTAACTGCTAAAGGCAGATAAGCGTTGAAGCTAGAATAAAACTAAGATACGGTATTAAAGTAGACAAATAAGCAAAAAGACTTTTTACGTTCGCCTCTTTAAGGCGGTTCGCAAACGAGCTACCGGTTGAGTTTATTTATTTTTTCTAGACAGTTATTTTTATTTTTTGTAAATTAAAAAAAGCTTTTTTAGATTAAATTTAGTTTAAAAAATAATAATTTCCAGTAGTTTTAAGTTAAAATAAATAAAAAAACAACATTTTTATAAATATATGAAAAAATACCATTTTTATAAATATATGAAAAAATACCAAAAACAATTTCATGTCAAAAACTATCTTGCTAAATATATTAAAATGATAAATGACTAAAAAATTATTATGTAATAATGAGTAGTTTTATATTTTTTTATTATCCAAGTGTTTATGTTCGTTAGTTAAAATATCATTTTATCAATAACCTGTAGACTTTTTTGACGGAATACTTAAAACATGTTATTTTATTTTATGTTTTGTCGAATGTCTGTGACCTGCCTTATTAGTGGCGAACGACGCAGTAAATACGCTTTGTTAATACTTTTGTCGTGTGTTGTGAATCGCCTCTAAATTCGCTTTTGTCTGACTTTCGAATTATAATTCTTTTTCTATTTTTTAAAAATAATGCTTTGTCATTCTTGGATTTTTCATTTAATAAACTGAATGAGTTATCTTTTAATAAAACACATTCTTTCATTCACATAGGTACTATGTTTTTTTTTACTTTATGAACAATTTCTAGACCACAGAGTTGTCAGCATTAGGTATACGTTACAAATATTTTGTTTAAATAAAATAGTAGTATTTATATAGTTACAAAATAACACATTCAGGTAGTCTCATTAAATACACATGTCTTGACCTTGAAAAGAAATGAATTAAAAAAAATCTTAAACAAGACTTTTTTAGAATTTCGTTTATCATGACGTTCACAAAGCTTCTAAATAAAATGTTTAAATTCTAAAATAGGGTTAAATTTTTCTTCTAAAAATATGAAGGCTAAAACTATACTCTTTTAAATATCCTGAAACATTACAGATACCTACTTCCAGCTTCCGAAGTTTCGTATGAATCGTCCGAGAACATATGGCTGTTACGTGATTTGAATAATTTGGTAATCGGCGTTTTATTTAAAGTTACTAGTAGTGCAGTTGTGGATTCAGAACATTATGTATGAAGATTAAAGTGCAAGGTAATATTTTAGTTTAAAGTTAAACGAGTTATTTAAATGACTGGTGGCAAACCTTTCTAATGGATTTTGGAGTGATTATAAAAACTCTAAAATTATAGTACATGTAGATATTGTCTACTCCATTTTCAACTCTGACAAAAAAGAGGAATGTTATTAGTTCAACGTGTGTCTGTCTGTGGCATCGAAATTCTCAAATGAATGAACAAAGTTAGAGTTGTTTTAAATAAAAGTGCGAGAGATTTTCCTAAAACATTGAAAATTGCATACAATCCCGATATGATAAATTATTATGAAAGATAATGATGTATTATTTCTTAAATTAAATGTTGTTCTATATAGAGCAATTTTTTATATAATAGGTAATTTCTTGAACTACTACTCATGAAATGTTACTTTAGATATTCCAATCAGTTTAGATATTTTTTCACTAAGAACTACAAATGTGTTTTATTGTCGTTTACTCATACAAAACGCTACGTTGTTGTAAGTTATACTAGTAAATTATTATGAATTACGAGTAATTCTGTCGATCCATTAATTAATTTAGAATCGGTTGTTCAAATAATATTTTCTTTTATTATTTAAAATTTTTAATATAATATTTCCTATCTTTGTTTATGCTAGATAATGAATTTTTGAACTCGAAACCAAAAAACGGCAAACAAAATCGTCACATCACCGAAAAAGTTAGCAAAACACATACAAAAACAAAACATAAATAAACCTTAATGTACTTTGTCCGTGTAATAACGAAGGTGTGACTACGGATGACCGTCCTTCCCTCTGACCCCGTTTGAAGGGCCCGCCGGATATTCAATTGGAAACTTCTCAATATCTTTGATGAAGCAAAGCGGATCATTTCGCTGGTCAATTTGTAAACATCCTTGTAAGAATTTTTTGTATGTTGACTTTAGCTTCCGGGTCCACTGTATGGGTATGTTTTTATTCACCCTTGTGTACATTTTTGAGATTTTTTCCTCTTTTCATCGATGGAAGTGTTAGATTAATTTTAGGGCTGTAAGAGGCTCGTGGATGAAACGCAGATACAATTCGTAATTGCAGAGACATTAATAATCACATTTTAAGGTTATAAAAAGAATTTGTTTTACAGTAAAATTTTAAGTGCATAGTTTTAGATACCAAAACAACAGATTCATAGATGGTACAGTAAGCGTTCATAAGTGCATTAGCACGTTAAGGATTATATTGCTGTAAACGAAGTCTGTACTTCTATACGTGTAAGCGTAAGATTGCTCACACTTTCGTTGCGATGCATCATATGAAACAAAACATTTTTCTGTCGTTTTTGTTAGACACACTCTTTTGGTACACCACTTCCCACCATCCCATGGTCAGTAACCATGATTCACACTATAGGTTATTTCTGCTGTTGTTAAAAATATCCACATGGAAATAATACTTTGTGTTAATGAAACCATACTCAACAGTTGTTCTCGCGACAGTGTAAAAGGCAGTCCGTACTATCACTGTCACATAAATGTATATAGTACACAAACGAGGCAGATCACACTATTACTGTCACAAAATTTTTATATTGTAGGAACAAACAGATGTTAAATTTCAGTTTAAAAGAAAGTGATGTTTAAGTATTCGGGTAATAAAGAACTGAAACCGAGTAATCGATATTCAGTTGACTCTGTGAGAAGTTCAACATCTGATAATATCGTGCTCCTTCTGTTCCAAGAATAGCTTTAACTTATAATAACTGTCACAATGATTCATTGTCCAATATCAATTTAAAGCAACGATTTGATAAAGGTAAATTCGATTAATATTTCCGCGTTTTGAAGTTTTGAACGAAGTTTCTTAATGTGGCTAACGGTAGAAATTGTCACGGAAAGAAAGGGCGTTTTGCTCTCTCCATATGAGTTTCTTTTGTTTCCTTCTATTATATACGAATGTGGGAATGCAAGTGTCGAGATTTGACTAGACAAGCATCGTGTGCGGCTAGTCGTATGACCTCATTAAGGACCTATTTTTCTGATGGGGTCCTCCGTATATACCCTTTTCTTCTTTTTGGGTCTAATTTAGTGTCGTTTTATTGCCTTTATTATACCAGCAATAGGTTAAGAAAAGTGGAACTAAAATACCAATTTAACGTACATACTATGAAAAATGCGTTAAACCAAAAATTAAACTTTACGTATCAAAATTACGGACCCAAAATGAGGATCAGAACAAAACCTACAAAGTAAATCAACCTCCCCCAAAATTCAGTGTTGACCAAAATACTTTGCAAAAATCGTGGGAAAGTTCCTGTAACATACCAGGGCTCTAATGGAAAAACTACTGCTGGTGAACTATTTGAACTGGGTATTGCAACCATATTTTCTGCTAGATATTTTTGGGTTATGCCTGCCTGTATCTGGCACAATACTGGAGCTTACGTATTTAATTTGGCTACTAGGTGTACTGGGTATTTTTCATCTTTGGCACTAGGCATGTTTGTGATATTAGGTTATTTGATACAGGCCGTATACATACTTTGTTTTGATTTTCTTCAAAACGACTTTTTTGACTGTTATTATAATTACAACAAATTTATTTTGAAAGCGACTTAAGCAAAAATTGAAATTTCATTTTTAAATTGCAAATATTGTTAAAATATTTTCCAATGTTTTTTTTTATATGCAAGAGGTAAGAATAGGGTATAATATTGACCTGTTTTCACTGTCTGTTTATGGCATCTGAATTAAAAAATAATAATCAAAAAACTAATAAAAAGCAACATTAACCTTGACTGCTTCATTTTATGTGCAACCAATGTAGGCAACGCTGCGGAAATTAAATTAACTACGTATACGGCCTAGTCTCAATAACATAAATGATAAAACAATATATATGAAGACGTTAAATTATTGAGATTGTATTGCAACTAGATTTTTAACGCTTAAAATTGCGAGAATATTTCCCCTCATATTAAAAACTATTTTTAAGTAAAGTGCATACATTTAATTACCTAATCGATAATCGTGTGGCATACAGATAGCTGTTTCAAGTAGGTACTCATAGGAGATACAGCTTTCGAGTTCAACCCCGCTCATTTCTCGCTCCCTGTTAAACTTTATCAGCTTAGCTGGGTAAATGTTCACGCGAGCGATTTATTTCTAGCAGCCCCCACGGATATCGAGCGTGCGGCCAATTTCGTCACGTACACTGGCGTGCGCTTTGTCAACGCCACGGGTACGAAATAAACGTATTTACCGCGGCTTGAATTAATCATAAACCATTGCTGCCATCCGAGGGTTTTGTTTTAAGCGTTTGGGGGGTAAGTGATCTAGAGCTTTGGTATGTGGAAATAGGGAAAGGTTGGATATATTTTAGACTATTATTTTACACGTTACTCGCGTACTAAATGTAATAAATAGGTATATAAAGCATGTAAAAAATATCATTATTTTACGGCAGTCATACAAAATAGACTTATTTCGCCTAGCTTCAGGTTTAACGGGATGCAACTGACTATCAGTATTTTATATGGAGCGACTGCCTATCCAACCTTCGCAACTTAGGACAACATAAAATAATTAACCTATAATACACGGTTACCTACTACCGTACCCCTAATGTTAAATGTTATTAATTACTTATTTAGCTCAAAGTGAGAACACTTTTAAAACTAAAAAATTGTATGAGTCTAATAATAAAAACAAATAATAACATCCCGCGGAAGTGCGGGGGTCGAGGCTTTTTAAATGCTAAGACTCTCCACAACCGTGAGGTGTGCAATCTCAGGGAATACTTCCTGAAATCCGACGTGGGTATGCATCGAGATGCGGTTGCAGTGGACAAGGGACTCACCCCGCTGTCGCTGGCTAAAGAGAACTGGCGCATACCAGTAGTACTCACTACCAATGACCGCAAGGAAGTATGGCAAAGCAAGGAGCTTCACGGACGATTTTTCCGGGCCCTTCACGGGCCCGACGTAAACTTTATAGCGTCCGTATCTTGGCTACGCTTCGGTGACCTCTTCGGGGAAACCGAAGGGTTTGTCTGCGCAATTATGGACGAAGTTGTCTTGACGAACAACTACCGGAGATATATTATGAAAGACGGGACGGTTGACATATGTCGGGCATGTCATCGTCCAGGTGAGTCTATCAGACATATTATCTCTGGCTGTTCTCGTTTGGCTAACGGCGAATACTTGCACAGACATAACCAAGTGGCCAAGATCATCCACCAGCAACTTGCTTTGCAATACAAACTCGTGGATCTTGAGGTACCGTACTATAGGTATGTGCCCGACCCAGTTCTGGAAAATGACCATGTTACGTTGTACTGGGATCGGTCTATCATCACTGACAGGACTATTGTAGCCAATAAGCCTGACATAGTGGTGATAGACCGATTAGCGCGCCGCACAATGATTGTCGACGTCACCATTCCGCATGACGAGAATCTCGTGAAAGCCGAGAAAGAGAAACAAATAAAGTATCTCGACTTGGCGCATGAGGTTGTCGACATGTGGAATGTGGACTCTGCTGTCATTGTGCCGATAGTCGTGACAGCCAATGGCCTGATGGCCAAGAGCCTCGATCAACATCTCGCGAGGCTCTCGTTAGGCGGCTGGGTCAAGGGCCTGATTCAGAAGGCGGTTCTCCTTGATACGGCTCGTATTGTGAGGAGGTTCCTGTCTCTGGAGCCCTAACCACCGGTAGCTTGGACCCTGTTCCCGACATCGGTGGATCCCTATTTTTTATATTTTTAAATGTTTTTTATATTTTTTTTATAATGAATGTTTAAAAATGAAAAAAATATGTATAAAATTTAAATAAAGGAAAACAAATAATAATAGCTTACACATTTTTTTCTACGAGCGATAAAGTGACATTATTAATCAATTACAAATTGATCCAAATAATTAAATAAATTAATTTGCATCATCATGTACAACACAAAATCCATTACTCCAGTAGATACTTACTAATCCATTCGAACACAATTGTCACTGTCTTGATTCAAGAGAGATTGAAACTCAGCAACTTGCATTTCTCGATAGCTGAATTGAAACCTGTTCAAACACGGTTTAAGTTTCCAGCGACGCAGTGGATTTGTGAAAATTTACACGAGTATTCACTATTCATAAGTGGGTTTAAACTTGCAAAACTGGATTTGAAAACTTCGGTGCTGTCTGCTAAAATTTTTGCGTCCGTTTTTCGACACTCATACGTCGTGTCGGAAAGAGTAGACAGATGAATGAGATATGTTTTGCTAGATTATTATATAATCTCGAACATAGTAATAATTGGCGAGAGTTGTTTTTATTGCAAAAGAAAATGAAGAGGGCGCTTCATTTCGATATTATCATAGACCGAAGTTTTTTTTGGAAATTAAAAATTCATCAATCATATGGTGATCAAAGATTCAGTTTGTAAGGATAAGTTTCAGTATTTTTTCATAATTTTGATATGATTTGTCAAGTCACCTTGAAAGCTGAATGAAAGCAAAGGAAGGCGTCGTGAGAAAATTTAAAACAATAATAAAAAGGTATGTATGTAAAAAGGCTGTTGACACTTCTGCGTTGAACAAACATAATGATGAATGGTTGTATATATACATCCCAAAAATTTTGGTCGCTAGACCGTTCACGAACATTTTTGAGTTTTATTTGAATACATCTAACTTAAAACGTCACAACGAATAAATGACATCACAGTAAGTAAAAAAAACAACAACAAGGATATTTTTTATGTAAATAAAAATGCCAGTTTTACTAATAAAAAATTCGGCCTCATGTCCCACAGTAAATCAATCTTGTAACATTCACAAATCCAACCAATGAAAATAAAAAAGGCTTAACTACCGTGACTGGTAATGCCAAGATTACATTAAGCACAAACCAACACGAATGATGGCTAACACGCAACGACGCATCGAATTACTTACCACGATAATTATACTAAACAAAAGAAACCTAACAGACATTTTTGGATTTGAGAAAACTCTGACACTAGGGCTTGTTATGTTAGAAGACCTGCAACCCACATGATAAGAAGAAGAATCTGCAAAAAAAAATATACGTCTCTAACTGTTTGCCGTGGTTTTACTCGCGTCTTACCTGATGGTGGATATATACTTCACCCATACAGGTCAAAAGTCGCCGATAATAACAGTCTGTATAGGATATCCCTCGAACAAAGTTATACCTCTCCAATTTTATCGTAATCCTAGCTGTTTCCCGCGGTTTCACCCGCATTCTGAGAAAGTATTAATAATACAGTAAAAAAGTATCCTATATGTTAATCTAGGTTATTAACTATGTGTGTATCAAATTTCAAACAAATCTGTTCAGTAGTTTTTGCGTTAAAGAGTAACAAACATACATCCATACATTCTTACATACTTTCGCGTTTATAATATTAGTAGGATAGTAGGACTTATTTTGAAATGTTTCAAAGAATACACTGTAGCATTTTTTTTTCAATGACACTAACATCAAACGACCTTCCAAATGGGCCTAATCTTCACACAATTTAAAAGTAATCACACAAGTTAGAAAATAATAAAAGGTGAGACATAACATTTTCTTTTAACAAAAAAACGTCTAAACTAAAAGCTCTACTTCAATAAAACGTCACAATTCTATTACCAGAGAATGTTTCTTAAAAACCTTCTGAAAACTAAAAACTTGCCAAGTAAGATTCGCACCCGCATACCGCTGGGTTCCGTAGGAAAATATACACGCACAAAATAAACGGGTATTTTGACAAATGCATTTTATCATCATAATAAATTACCATGAAAACAAAACGAAGTATCCAAACATCAATTAAAATAACAAAATAAATGCTTTAGTAATTTTTAGACAGAGAATTTTCAGTCCCTATCATGCAATTACGCGTTTTATTATGATGACATCATCTTTCAATCGTGTTATCTTGCTCTAGCAACTATTGATTAAACGCTTCTTACTTCGCGGTATTTTAAAAACTTCGTATTTTCACTATCTTTTCTTAAATTGATTATGGATTTTTAATAAAATAAAAAACAGTTGAATACTCAATTATCTTATTTTATCTCGACTGCAGTAACAAGTACATAGTGGCAAAAAAGTATAAAACAAATGCACATTATATGGACGGACAACAAAGATCCCAAAATGACTTAGTTTCTTCATTTTGAAGTAAGGTACCCTAAAAACATTTTTGTAAAAAAAATAAGAGCAACTAACAAAGACGAAGAAGTCTTAATAGGACAGCAGGTCGTGGACAGTACTAAGGGAAAGCGAAAAGCTGTTGTCTTAAATAAATAAAGACACCGTCCCTTTTATAAAATGTATTACGTTGATATTTTTACTCTATGAGCTCCTTTGGCTTGGATTAAAAATTCATTCTGTTCAGCAACAAGCTCGTTTTCTTTGGTTAAGTGGCTTGATGATTAAAAAGCATCAACTTTTATAATAATAATGCTATGTTGTGTGTAAGGAGGTAAGGTTTATTGCAGACGACTGATAAAGAATGAAAAGGTGAATTGGGGTCTTAATTTCTTTATCAGGCTTGGCTTTTGTATTTCTGTATATTAAACGGTAGTCGGTCCATAATTGAAATTACTTCTACGTCTGTAAAAATATACATTGACACAATCTCTTCAGATTGCGTTTTTTTGGGCCCGTTTTAATTTAGGGTAGTATTTATTTATATTTTTTCATAAAATTGTCTGGCACATAAGTTTAATTAGTACTTATCTATAAGTGGTGAAACTAGTCATTAGTGTCTTACGATGCCAAAGGTGTTTTATAACATATACACTAATATTATAAAGAGGAAAACTTTGTTTGTTTGTAATGAATAGGCTCAAAAACTACTGGACCGATTACAAAAAATCTTTCACCATTCGAAAGCTACATTATCCACGAGTAACATAGGCTAAATTTTATTTTGGAAAAAATAGGGTTCCGTACAAATATATACTAAAATTCTATTCCATATCTTAATATGGAATAGAATTTTAGTATATAATTTGTCAAGTTTTTGTATCCATTAGCTAAAATATCGCGGGCGAAGCCGCTGGCGGGAAGCTAGTAAGATATAAACAGCAAAGACTGTAGTTAGGTACTTTTATAGTATTGCCTCTCAGGCGAAAAAACTATACGTATACTGAACGAATAGTGTATAATTTTATTTACCTACGAGGTCCTCGGATCGAAATGAGGAAATTTCAGACTCATTGGTTTTCTGTCTCCAATTTCCACTTTTCTTAACATTACAGGCAATTTCAAAGCAATCCATTAGTCGAAAATAAACTGTAGAAAAAATAAAACAAAGGTAAGTTTAAAAGGTATTTAAAGCTTACTCGGAACGCCAGATTACGATGTCCTCTAAATTAAGTCGGAGAGTTGCAAGTGATGAATATTTAAAACAAAGGAAAGAATAGGGTCCGCTTAGATCGTACCTAAAGAGGTTCGTTTTACTAAATGTAACAAGAAATTTTAATATTATTTTATAGTACCTAGGTATATTAGTTGAAAGTTACCAGGTAACATGATTAATGTTACCTGGTAACTGGATTGTGGAGGTCAAATAGTCTCTTCATGTAAAACACTGGTATGGTACTCAGCTGAATCTGGTTATACTGGAAGCTACACTACGAAGCTGGGAAAAGGCACATGATGGTCAAAGATAATTAAATGTGTTTTTCCGATTTCAATAGAAAGTCTGTTGACTCTTCTTCCAAGTATCTAGTTTTAATTTTTAAGTGCGAAAATGTAAAACTTACTGACTATATCAATAGAATACTTAGAATAGACGTTCTTTCATCACCATAATTAATTGTTATACTAACCTTGATGAAAATCTCCAATTCCTGTTTTATGTCCGCACTTAGAAAAATATTTGTTCAACATTATATTAAGTAAATCTGACTATAGGCAGCAAGCCAATAAGTACAATTGTCGCACGATAATTACACGTCATCGAACCACTCTCTAACAAACAAAAAAACCTTTGAATTTCTGGGCACGTTATCAAAGCAGGTTCGCCCGTAAACTACGTAGATAAAGTGGCTTTAGATTGGTGTTCCAATGATATCTGCTACAAAATGAATCAAATGCTTAAGAGGATGATGAGGATCAGAGAGAACCGACGTTATTTCTTAATACGACCAAGATATTGAAATTCGAGCAAAGCCGTTTGGAACAAATGAACGAAATATTTTATATTTCCGCGGCGAAATTAAATACAAGACTGACGTTTTGTTGTGTCAGAGGTAGACAGATTTTTTATTAACATTTATTATGTACAAGGTGGTTCGCGCGGTTTAGCTCGCGTCCTGGGGAAACTAATTGACAACCTTGGATAAAAATAAGCTTTTTCTAAGTCCCTTCTATCTCCGTATCAAATTTTATCAAAATCGGTTTAACAATTCTACCATGAAAGCGTAACAAATAAGCAAAATTCAAAATTCAAATGTTTTTATTTCAAATAGGTCTTTGCAGGCACTTATGAAACGTCAAGCTAGTTGCACGGTTCCAAGGAGTGGGTCTTATGGAGAAGAACCGGCAAGAAACTCCATAGACACTCTTTTCAAAAGGAAATGTCTCTTTTCAAACAAGCGCACTTCCGCATTTATAATGTTAGTAAATAAGAATTCAATAATGGGAAAAAAGGTTACAATCATTATTCTAAACGTAATCTGTAATGACAGCCATATTAACCAATCGATCTCAGTCCTTAAGCACTTGTAACACGGTCAATCAGTGAATGGATGACACTACCTACTTAGCCCCAAGTTCACCGACGAGATAACGGTCCGATTAACTTAAAACAGCTGTTTTTAAAATTGGTCCAGTTGTTTTTGAGTTTTAACCCTACAAACAAACAAATCGTTCATCTTTATAATATTAGTATAGAAGTATAGTTAGGATCAACATATATACGTATAGGTATTATCTCAAACAAAAGGTTCACTGTAAGTACTCTGGAGAATTAGGGTTAAGTTACTGAATATTTATTATGTAATTCATCTAGAAAACTGAAATGAACTCTAAAAAAGTCTTGATAAGTGATATTTTCAAATATTTTTTTTAGCAAAATCTCACATTTAAAAAGAAAACGTTTTATTCATTATACAATTATTAATTAAACATCAATTACCCTTAGTCATTCCATTTTTAAAATATAATCCGATAAAATTGTTCTCCCCATTATACAAACCCATTTTAATGACCTACCAAAACTGTGTGTACCAAAAATGATTTTGTATAATATTTTCATTTAAATAGCTACAGTTGAGCAATTAAGCTGTCGCTTAATTAACAAAGTTTTAGCTCTTACCCTAGATTCAACCGTCTAAAGTGTAGGTCGAGCATTATACGTTATGTGTAAATAACCTGGAAAACCTTATTTAAATTAGGACCTAGTTTTTGGTGTAATAAGCCAAATGTGCAGTCGAATTGTGATATCGGATAAATGTTTGGTATTCATTATGTTAATGTGTGTGAATGTTCTTGTCTGTATCATAATCGCTGGTTTTACCGGAGACAGCTGCCGACAAAACGTTGCTGACGTAACGATATCATTGTTGTTCTGCACCGTTAAGAGAGAAAATCTTTATAGCTCTAAGAATAGTTTCTGCGCGGGAGCTTAACTGCGAATTATTGGTGACATCATATTTACCTTATAACATTTCTGGATCAAAACACAATATATTTATTGAAAGTTTAATAGTTTATGCTGTATGAGAAAACAATCTTACTTATTAACCTACATACAAGGCCAGTATTCGTAACTATAGATATATATTTTTTATTTTATGTTTATACCTTGATAACGTTATATCCATTGAAATAAATTTCATGCATTTCTTTGCAGAGCAATTCCAATAAGATGTTTTTAGCTAGAGGCTTGGTAGCACCGCTCTTATATCATACAGAGGGTGTAAAATATCTGACCGTATTTTATGAAAGCCACGTGGCCGAACTATGTACATAGCTCGCCTAGTGTACACCCGCACTGTGCTGAACACGCATAAAATTACAGTAAGTATGTACATTTTTTAGGTTTCCTCGAAAATATGCTCGACACGATAAATCTAATTATCTTTTGGTAAATATGAATCATCTATTCCTGTGCCAACATTACTTGTCATTACGTATACTGTAACAATATTTCTTTATAAACATTTGTTTTCTTTTCATTTATATTCATGTTTGTTTAATAAACACAATATCATGGTTATGTGTTTGGTTGTTTCTCATACGTTACGTGTTTTGTTTTAATATAAACAAAGTTTTGGCTCGGTTCGTAGACGAGACAATGATTGAAATAATTCATATTAAAAGTGAGACCTTGAGCTGGGAATATGAAATTTTGTATTAAAGTGGCTTCTTTTGCAGCAACTAGCACTATATTTCTGCTATAAACGTTGCTGTGTTTAGATTGAAGAGAATTGTATTCTAAATTACATTTTATCGAAATTTGTTCAGTAATTAATGGTGAAAATATAACAAGTAGACATGTTAGAGATGGACAAAAGAACTTTAGTTTTTCTAGAATTAGTAAAAACTAGGTTATGGTACCGACATGTTATGTGCACAAGTATATAGCTTATGGATTATGTAGATGTTTTTTTTATCTGGTAGAATTATTCCAGAGTTTGCCTATAATATACAAAGTCTCTTTGGAAGGAAAACGAATAAAAATCCAAAGGTTGGAGCAAAACTAAATAGGTAGACTGGTGATGATTATGATAAAGGTAATGGTAAAGAATAAAAACATATATTTTCGAATTAATATATTAAAAACAAGTTAAAATGCGAAAAAAAAACAATATGAGGAGGAACAAGACTATTTATATAACAATGTAATTCAAAAGTTTTCTATAAAAACGAAGTCTGAAAATATTATTCACAAAGTAAACAAAACTAAAATAAGTTACAGTCAACGGCTTTCCTATCATTTATCATGAGTATCATGAAACTTATGAAAAGATCGATGGTATCTTTCTTCGTAACTTTTTAGTCTGAGATTTAAATTTTGAAACACAACTGTGATAAATTGTACTGTTTATTTCACTTAATTAAATATAAACTATTGCTTATTGTTTTATTTTATTTCAGGGCTTTAGGCTTTTGGATAAAAACTATCTTTATAATTTCTCAATCTATAAATTGTTACATTTACATAATTTATTGCTATTAATTTATTTACTGGTTAAGCTGCACTTGCCACAGTCGATCCGTGAATGTATGACCATCAATAACCAACCGGAGACTCCTCTATGTGTCGAAAATACGTACAGCTGAAATACGCCACCTTTGAATGCCGTGACGGGTAGTCAGAAGCCATCAAGCTTGACAACCAGTCTTACTAAGGGTAATCGCCTTTGGGTAGGACCTAGTAACTGGTGGTCAGATACGCAGTCGTATCTGGACTTTAACATAGTGGGATTAGATTAAATAATTTACTGCTATTTATTATATTCATATTATAGTTTTATAATTAAAAATGTTGCCAGTTATGAAACTAAAATTAATTTTATGATAAATACAATTATGTATCTGAATGCTAACATAAAGCTACTTTAACAATGATAACAATGTTTATGTTTAATTGATAGATGCATCAACTGTTCATTAATAAATGCGGTATGACTGGTTAATTGCTGTTCTCAATTATTTTAATTAATGATAGGTAATATTTTTGATACATTTCAGTAATGACGTGTTATTAAGGTTGATAACCGTTTTCACTGTATTTTCACTAATTATTTTTTTTAAACCTATTTACTATAAAAGTAATGACATCTTTCATCTTCCGCGACAAGACACATAAAGTTTGAAAATTGGTTTAATTAATGATTTACTCAAAACGCAAGCCTTGTTCGATCTGCGGGATGTTCGAAAGAGTTACCGCGCCCCCGGAATATAAAGGGCTGAGGAATGAACATGAATGGTTCTTAGTCAGCAAGACTGACACACCCTCCCGTCCCACCCACGGCGAGAGGAGTCATTTGATGATTTCCAATCCGAAAAAAGGCTACATGCTGCAACTCTAACTAGCACTCTTCTAAAGTCGCCCATTCCATCATCTGTTCAAATAAGTCATATTCCTACTACACACTTTTTCTTTAAAAACTTCAGAAGTTACAGAATGATATTCTTTTCGAGAGAAATAAATAGAGAGAACGATGGAAAAGGCGTAGAGAGAACGATCTAGAACACTGAAAAAGGCGACAAAATATTCCATTACTGGCACAAATACGCAACACACCAACAATAAAAGCCGTAAGAACGACAGTATTATGTACAAGTAATAACCCTGAACATTTCAGTCTCACTGAGCCTAAAGGACTTCTAACAGGCACAAAAATTGTTCAATCCCTTACAATATCAGAGACAATACAATCGCATTAAAATAAGACAGCTACTATTTTTTCTCACGTTGGAATTGAAAAATATAAGGCTCGTATTTTTAAATGCTTTTCATAACTTTTCATCGATGTATTGTATTGATGACTGGAGAAATACCTCATTAAATTTCATATAAAGAATGCATGAGCATTGATCACCAAGCTCGCTCAAAGCGAATCGAAGGTATCTATTTTCTTGTAAGGCTAGGAATCTTTACGATTTTTCACCGTTAGCCACTTTGCAAAATTGACAATGTACTTAATCGGTCTATTTATTGTCCCATAGCTGGGCAATTATATTATACTTTTTAGTTTTTTAACCACCATAACAGTATGAGAAGTGGATTACATAATCTGCTACCACGAAATCTAGTTAATATTCTTGCAGAATATCACTTACTAGCTTTCCGCCAGTAGCTTTGTCCGCGTGGGCTATACGAACTCAAAAAAAAAATGACAGAGTTTCTTAAAAACTTTCAACCCCTTTTTCACTCCTTTAGTGATGAATTTAGATAAAATCCTGTCTTAGTGCACACTTACGTAATTTAAATAACATTTGTGCAAAATTTCATACTTCTTGAACCAGCAATCCAACCAATCAGTTTCTGCTTTTATATATATAATATAGATTGAAATAGAACTGATAATTTGCAGGAGGAAAAGTTACTTAGCATCACCCCAAGGATTGTTAAATTTACGTGGCAGTGCGTGGGGTTCTTTGTGAAACGATTGGCCAGTGTAGGCGTGGGTAGGTACCTAAGCCCTGATAATGAGTGAATAAAATGACCTTAAAAAGGTCACGTTAATTTCAATGTGGGCAGCATATGCGTACAGCCGGTTTTTGTGATAACTATAGTGGGATACTTAATTATTAATGGAATTATTATTTTTTAGAGATGTTTCTAATTTCTCTTTTTTTTGCGTGACGTGTAAATTATGGGACTCATAGTCATCTAGCGTAGATAGTTCTGTTTTTAATCAATGAGTCCTGTTATACATATAATTATTAATCATATAACAATATTATCAATAACTATTTGTTTTTGCTCGCGATGTAAGGATTTAAACGAAGTTAAACTTGTCTCACCTAAAACCTATAGTAGGGGACACAAAGGAAATTTCGCCATCGTTTAGGATATGCTGAAACGCGACATGAGAAGACTCTTTGATTTTATTGAGTGTAAAGGAAAAGATTGGGGCTCGTCGTATCATGCCGACTTACTTGACATTCGATATGACGTCACACGGAAGTTTTCTTTTAATAAAATGAGCAAACATATTTTGTTGAGAATGCTAATATACTTAAGGAGTCGTTTCAAAGGATTTGTGGTCAACGAGCTTCTTTTAATTGTGAGTGTACTGGTTCAAATATTATTAGACTAATCTTTTTATGCCTAAGAATAGACAGGTATGTTCCACGTACAGTTTATTTTTACTTACATAATGTTTTAGCAATGTCATAAATAGAAATTTCTACCTTGTTCTTGGAGGTGACTTACCGAAGAAAAAAAATTAGAAAAGTAATTGCAATACCTGAATAAGGTTATTAAGCTAATACATCCTAGTCTGAATCTTAACTCATTTTATAAATGCCAAAGTAAGTGTTTATTAGGTACAGTTTTAAGGTGAAATAGCTAAACCAATTTAGATGAAACTGTTACAGATAGAGATAGGACGCAGGAGAGTACTTTTTAGTGGGAGCCGGGTGAAACTGTGGTAAATAACTAGTCATCATTCTTCATTATAAATTTGGCTGTATTAACAATAGTGTAAATTCTCAGCAAACATTGTCTTCAGTTTATAATTTATAATTATAATATAATTATTTTATATAATTATAATTATTCCGTGAACCAATGCTAGTAGCATTCACATGCAACACAGTGTAGTTATCTTCTCGAGATATCATAGATCCTATCTCAAGCAATAACGTATAATATTAATTGCTTGTCAGTGATTGTTACTGATGTCAGATCATTGTGATAGGTGTAATTAAACGAGCCTTTGGTATTAACTTCATAGGTATCTGTTAAATGAGATTGCGAGTCATATTAATATGATTCTAAGTTTTTGAGGTCTGCAGGTTAAGTAGGTACCTATAATATCACAAGAACGAGTGTGAGGGTTTGAAACCTTGGCCTAAATGGGACATTTAGGGCCAAGTTCATCAACTGATGGTTTCGTAATCGGCCTGTTAAACGAAAAGGTTTTTCAACCAGTAAGCGGGAATTTTCGTGTTACCCTTTTCTTGTTCAGCCCTAGTTTGGTAATCGTCTTTGAATAAAAATCTCTAATAATACGTAACCCATCGAAAGTTAGAAATTCGAATTTATGGTAAACAGCTGTTTTAAGTTAATCGGACCGTTATCATGTCGGTGAACTTGGGCCTTAATAGGCTGATGACGATGACAATATTAAGAAAAAAATCTGAAATTTACTTATATTTTTTTATAAACATAAACATTCCTATTAGACCAGTGCTTTTAACTTTTGAAAACAAAAAAAATAATAGTAAGATGAAACCCATTGGAAAAGGAGGAGAATACAATAAAAATGATAGGAAAAATAAATTACGGGCGATCTGAGGTCGGGAAGTGGGGGGGAGGGGGGGTTAAAGTTAAAAAAACGGTTTATCTCAATTTCCGGCAAAACTACAAGTCCTATGAAAAAAAGTTAAATGGCAAAGTTGTAGGTAATAAAAAGATCTACAACTTTTGGATTGACACTTTTTTCACATAACCTCAAAATTTATGTGAAAAATTCAAAAAACCAAGCTTTTGGTTTTTTATTTTTATATTTTACAATAATTAATTTTTTATCACGAAATTTGGTGAAAACTTACCTTTTTATGTCCCAAACACACTGTAATTTATTTGATTTATAATAATTATTTTTTCACCCTTATTTTGACTTAATATCGAAAAAACACCCTAATTTTCAATCGAAAATTCTCGTGTCAAAATATCACTTTTTTTTTAAAAGTCGGTAGTCTTTTTGTTCTTTGAAATCTCTACTTTCAGATGGTATAAAAAAATATTTACATTGCTATGGTAAATGTTCTCAGAAAATATAAAGAAACGCTACAAAATAACAGGTAGTAAGGCCTAGACCGGCTTAAATTTTTTGCGTAGATGCCTATTTATTGCTATTTTAAGATAACTTATGTATCTGAGTGACCTACGGAACCTCGGACCTCTCTATGAAATACCTTTTAGCTGATCAAAAGGTATTTCATAGAGAAGTGGGGAGTTGCTAGAAGGATCTTGGCCTTGCTAACTGTTATTTCGTAGCGTTTCTTTATATTTTCTGAGAACATTTACCATAGCAATGTAAATATTTTTTATACCATCTGAAAGTAGAGATTTCAAAGAACAAAAAGACAGCCGACTTTTTAAAAAAAAGTGATATTTTGACACGAGAATTTTCGATTGAAAATTAGGGTTTTTTTTCGATATTAAGTCAAAATAAGGGTGAAAAAATAATCATTTTAAATCAAATAAATTACAGTGTGTTTGGGACATAAAAAGGTAAGTTTTCACCAAATTTCGTGATAAAAAATTAATTATTGTAAAAGATAAAAATAAAAAACCAAAAACTTGGTTTTTTGAATTTTTCACATAAATTTTGAGGTTATGTGAAAAAGTGTCAATCCAAAAGTTGTAGATCTTTTTATTACCTACAACTTTGCCATTTAACTTTTTTTCATAGGACTTGTAGTTTTGTCGGAAATTTAGATAAACCGTTTTTTTAACTTTAACCCCCCCTCCCCCCCACTTCCCGACCTCAGATCGCCCGTAATTTATTTTTCCTATCATTTTTATTGTATTCTCCTCCTTTTCCAATGGGTTTCATCCTACTATTATTTAATTCACTTTTTACCGTTTTTAGAGGCTAAAAGCACTGGCCTATATATTTATAACATCAAACCAGTTTTCCTTGAAGGGTAAAACTTGGATGGGATTTAGTTATAAGTCTGACACTCAATCCTGCTCTGCCTACAGTGACTGTGGGAGTAGTAATTTGATGGTTTCCCATCTCTGAGGTTTGTTCGAAAGAGTTACCGTGGCCCCGGAACACAAAGGACGAAGGACGAAGGTGACGACCTGAGTGGTTTAGTGGTCAACATGCCACGCCCGGTCCCGGGTTCGATTCCCGGCCGGGCAGAAATTGAAATGATGAATTTTAATTTCTGTAACGGGTCTGGGTGTTACTATGTATAATATGTATGTATTTATAAAAGTATATCCGTTAAGCTAGCACCCATAACACAAGCATGCTTGCTTGCATTGCTTACTTTGGGGCTAGATGGCGCTGTGTGAAATTGTCCGAAGATATTTATTTATTTAACGAAGGTGCTCACAGCGAGTAATTTGACGATATCCTATCCATAAAATATGATAAAGTAGGTCTACTTATAGCACATCCATAATTTGTCAGTTATATGTTTCAAGTCCCATCAAATAGATGGTAAAACTATTATATAACTCGCACAATTTCAAATTAATAGAAAACCTAAGGAAAACTGTTCTCAAACACAAAAGTTGAAGAAATTGTGAAGGCCGCTTAGAACTGTTAAGCGAAATACACGGAGGTGATATTACACTAAATAAACCCTTCGAAGAATAGAGGTCGGTGACCTGAGTGTTAAAAATTTGACGAAATATTTGCCGATCGCGACCGGGTGGATCAAAATTAATTGATTGACATTAATATACCTACCTTAAATTTCAAGCAAAAGTTTTATTACATTTTGTATAAATGTTTCCAGGACTTTAAATCAAAATTGTATTTCGAACGTAAAAATAAACAGACGGCGAAATTATTTCGCGATACCCTCACCAGAAAAAAATAAATCACTTACCGATCGCGTCGCGTTGAAAATTTTCCTCGTCATATCCCGTACAAATCGAAGTAAACACGTTTAAAAACACACGACACTAACACTTAGCACAATATCACATAACTACACATAATTCACTAGCCCGAAAAATATCACGAAACACGATAATCGTAATTACAAACGGCAGCGAAAGAGATCACCACTGCACCTTGCGCGCGCGCGTGAGGAACTAAAATAATAAAGAGGTGGAAAAAATACATTGTGGCGTGATTCGGAACCATACAATTTGTACTTACCTCGACTTTTATAAGATTCTCAGAAAACTCTTAAATAAAAATAAGAACTAATTCTTGTTTTTTTAAACTACTAATAATATATTATACAAATAAGAATGTTTATGAAGATAATGAGTATGTATGACTGTATGTTTTTATTCTTATTTTACGCAAAAACTACTTAATGGATTTCGACGGAATTTGGTACACACAATTATGGTAAAATAAACAATTATACTTCAATTTCTAAAATGAATTGACACAACTCCCAAGGATGTGAAAGCAGTAAATAATACATTACATTTGGTAGGTCTGTATACTTAAATAAAATATTTTGTACTTGATTGCTAATGCTAACAAAGCACAAAACATTTTTCCTGTTTTTCCTTAAAAGATACAATCTTTAAAAATGCGCCATAAATTTGACAAAAATATGATGATGTAAAGCCAGAAATAATATTAAATATTAATGGAAATGGAAATTGGCTTGCCACAGCAATTATGTATATAGGTACTATTTACACAGCAATGTACGAGTATGTATGTAATGTGTTTTTTTTTAGGAAGGTATACCTATACATATACCGCCAAAATAAAATCAAGAAAAGGCTTTTAAACCAATTTCTATCAAAAACAAATATGCCTACAATATCGGATACAGTAATCGGATGCAGCTGAGTATCCAAATTTCACATGCAGCGACTGCCTATCTGACCTCCATAAACTATTTACCGGGTAACACGATACTCCTCAGTAAGACTGGTTTTCAGACTCTTTGGCTTTTGACTACTCGTAACAACCGAAGATCTACAAATTACTGGAGGAGGAGGAGTCTCGGTATGACATAGATCGTCACCCATACAAACATCGACCGCGCCAAGCGCAGCTTAACCTTTGTTCGATCGACCCGTGCGGCTGTTACTTAACCACGAGCTTCACAAAGACCTAGAATAATGATACAACACAACATAGCACGATAATGAGCCAACAGCACACAGATCATGCTTAAAAATCCTGCATGTGGGCAGCGGCCATTTTTTAAAATGAACACTGGAAGGTGCATCGGCCGACATCCAGGACCAGTAGCAGTGTATTCTATTTTCAAGCGATTTTTCCATTCGTCGCTTCCCGCCATGTATTTTAACCGCGTGGCCCGATTCTGTCGAAAGTGTTTCCCAGTAAATCTAACGGTACAAAATTTTGTCCAAAACCGAGCGGTTTTCGACTAGCATCGACGTTTCTCTATTCAATCTCACAGTGTCAGGAACAGCTGATCTTTCCAGATGTACCTATCATGTTTATTAATTAAATAACTTAATTTATCTGTAGAATTAAAATAAACTTTTTTCTCTATTAAATTATTTTTTGGGAGAATGACTGCGAAGGAATTGATTTCATCGATAAATAAAGCATTTACTTTACCACACTAGCTCTCTTTCTCTTTTCCTGAATCTAAACTAATTAAAAAAATAATGAATCATTCCCAAAAAAGTGTTCATTGATTTATGTCATAAAGCTCAGTACACACTATTATCCGTCGTTTAGCTCCCCTATCGTCATCCATATTTTACGAAGTGAACACACTGACATGTAAACACTCTAATATTCATTTCCTTAGCCGTCTAACAGCCGCCATTCTTGTCTTAAGGGGCACGAGAGCGTAAACAATTTGAGATTGTGCCTTCTACCTAAACGGAAGCTCTACTCAGTGGACTTTTCAATTTTGCCGAGTGCCAAGAATTTATGCTGGGAAACATCGTAGTGTTTTCTTTTCATTTCGAAAAGAGCATTCGTATTCGTCCTCTGTAGACTTGGTGCTATTGAAGGAGTCTTTTGATACCGTTTGACTCGGGATGTCAGTTAAATGATTGGAACTGTTCTGATTTCAATTATAAGCGAAGGTATGTTTTCGCGTTAATGAATTTATTGTTAGTGATGTTTAAATGGACTGCTTTATTACTTTGGATTCATTCCTAACTAATTATAAATGCGAATGCGAGTCCGTTTGTAAACGGTTGAACCGATTCAAATGAAATGTGGCATGCCGATTGGAGATAGATTAAAATCTGGGAAAAGTTACTCCATTTTGATCTAAATGCGTGAAGTATTTTTCTCAAGACGCGGGTTAAACAGCGAGCCACAGCAAGTATTTTTATAATTTGTATATTACATACTGCTTCGGTCATTGACCTATGATGTATTTATTTGAAGTCTTTATATTAGGCGGTGGAGATCAGCTGCAGGTAGGTACACCTCGCCGCTAACTTAACGTTCAAATAAAAAAAAAACTTATGCTACAATACTCAACTAAATAGCCAAATTAACAATGTCGTCGTATCAAACAAAAGACGTCAATTATTGGATATTATTATCGAATCAAAATTGCACATTAAATACTGCATTTGCAACTTCATTGCGGTTTTCTACCGCATCATTTAATAGAAAATGGCTGGTCTTGCCTTGCACCGTGGTTTTGTTTAAATTTAACATAACAGCTTCTGATTTTCTCCAAAAGGTTTTCTAGGTACCGTAGTGTAAGAGTAATTAATATTAGTTTTAATTAAGAGTTGTAATTTACTCATATTTGCGTCAGGTTGCTAATGAAGGTTTGTGTGTCTATAATATTTCGAACAGAAAATATTGTTACTGTACATTCTATTTCTGAAGTTGTTATTACACTTTATATTCTAACTTTAGTGTTATTAATTGTTGATAATAGTGAAGCGTGTACTTCTAGGAATAAAACTCGAGCTAGACTAAAGGTATAATCCATTTCCAATCTTTCTCCATGCCATTTTTAGCAATATTTAATAACCATGATGACGTAACAAATTTAAAATTTTAAAATGAAACTATACACCGATATTAAAGTACATTATTATTTGCCTATCTTTCTAAATCTCTACCGAGTATATAAAAAGACGTTCTCAAATATTGCTCCAAGTGCGCTAAATGTTTGCAAAAATCGGTAAAGCTGTGCGTTTTCCCGTTCAGCGCATGCAGCCAGATTGCCTACGATTATGCGGACGATGCAAGAAAGGCGACGTCTAAGTGGAGTGTACAATTTGAATGAGTGCGTCTTGGAATGTTTGAACAACGACGCAATGCACTGTGCACACTCTATTTCGAGTTGATATGAAATGGTTCGTAGCTCATGAAAAGCGCTTTTCGAAAGATCTTCAGCCTCTTTTTTTAGTTGAAAGCAACGGGATTGAATAACAAAGAGTGCCTTTGATTGGGCTTACGGAGTTTTATTTATACGTTTTTCCCCGTGAAACGTATGTTTATCTGTAGCAAATGATGTTGGTTCTCGGAATTTAAAAATACGGAGTTCATTTTAATTGATTGCAGATGGAGGGGTTTATGAATAGCGGGTATGTTTCATTCAATAACTATCCTTTTGAATTTGGCTAAGCTTATAAAAATGTTTCAATAACATAAAGATTTGAAAGGTACAAAACTAAAGTATCACTTACAGAGAAATTGTAATAGGTAAGAAATACAATTTAAGCTTCATAAATAGAAAACATTATTTTTAAACCATTAAAAAGGCATTAAAACTAATAAAAAAAGTGTTTTTATTTTTTATTAGAGCTGCTTTTTATAAGATTTTTACCTAGAAATTTATTTTATATGATGATTTTAAAACGAAAACGGTAAATTTGTGTTCTGATTTGAATAAAACGTGTTACGATGTTATAAATACAATTATGATTAATATAACAATGCATTGTGGTTTCCAGGGTTTGCTAGTTCCAATGTTCTAGGGAATATTTTCACATCACTATTTAATTACAAATCCATGTATAAATTAACTGTACCATACCACAATGGTATGGAGATAGATTGAAACCTAGAAAAATGTATAAAGTAGTTTCATATTAACTATTACTTCAAATAGCTGACTCAAATAACACCAAAAATACTTTAAACTTCAGGTACATTTTCGTCATCACAATAATCTTCAAGTTTTTTTTTTATTTCTGATTTACCTTATCATTTTCATATAACACCATAATCATCATTTCAAACACACATTGAAACAACCAACTCTCCGCCAATCTCACCTAAAAAATCAGTTACATACAACGCAAACATTATTTTTATCCGCCCCATTTTCAATTCACCCCATTTCCAATCTGCCCCCGATATCCGAACGACGTGTGAGTATAATAAAATACAATTGAATCTGTTAACGAGACATGACACCGTATATCCGCAAAGTACACATTCCACTCATTCCAGAGGATCGAATAAACAATGTTGACATTGGGAGTCCGACGCTTTCGGATCAGCTCTCGAAAATGGGCATCGATCTTTGCTTTATAATATGTATAAAACAATGCAGTAACTGAGAATGAAATATTATTAAGTTTGAAAGTAGACTTGGTATTACTATCAACATTGTATCTTTGATTTTATTGAAAACCAGCCAAGTGTGTGTCGGGCTACGCATTTTGTAGGGTTACGTAATACAAACATGATCATCCCCACATTAGATAAAGGGGAGGTAGCATTTTTGTTCATAACTTTAAATTATCACTTTGTCAGTGTGATTAAGACGACGACTACCACCAATGACCTTGAGCAAATGGGCGGAGCTTGAGCTTCCCCCCCGCGACCCCGCAATGCACACCGCACGCTTGTCATTTTATATTTTGAAGAACTTTGACGGGTGACCATAATATTATGTAGAGATTCTATGGACAGTCGCATATTGTATTTTGATATGCATGTCTAAGATATAAAAATAGAAATACAAATAACATCTGTCTGAGTAATACTTCGAAACACTAATTTTAAATTTCCAACCCCCACTGCATTCTTCGTTTGCCAGAAAAGCAAAAATATTTTCAATTTCTTTAATCTGCAAAACATATTTATCGATCTGAATTGTTACAAGTTTCAAGAAAAAATTCTGACAACTAGCATTCTTGAATTAATCCGCTGTGAAAGATGGACAGACAGACAGACAAAATCGCACCATAGGAGTTAATTTTTAGGCCATATTGGTATCCATTTTGAGCTCTTCTAACAGAAATGCACGCAAGTTTTTTTCATATTTGCATTTTACGACATCTGCTGCTTCTCAAATAACTTCAGCTCATCTTCACTTGTATAGGAAAATCATATTAGTTCTGTAAGGAGAGCCTGGAAGCCAGTTAATTAGTCCGACGTTTCTGATCCATCTGTAAAGTGTCCGACCAAACCTTTGGCATCAGCTTTGGCCAAACCATTAGCTTAAAATTGGCCTAAGTTTTGACACCAGCAGAACCGAAATTGAATAATCTATTACGTTTAAAGACCTAAAAGTGAGTGAGACTGTATTACAAATGATGTTAATATTTTAAATAAGCTGCAGGTAGTTTTATTTATATTATTAAGTTGATACACCGAACATATTAGTAAAAAGTCATTGTGGCTTCTTTGCTAAGGCACCTGGGGGCTTAGACAAAGTAACAATTTAAAAACGATAACGAAGTTCGAAAAGACTAAAATGTATGGGACTGACATAAGCCGCGTTAAATCACGTGGTCAATCGACATCGTTATCGCAAGTTGGTAGACAATGTTTTAATTCGTAACGAAACTATAGAGTAACGAATTGTTTTTGTGGCTATCCCATACAAATGCGTAGACAAGCAGCACTTTCAGCGTTCGCCTTCGCTTCGATCGCGATCGCCAAAAGAGATAACGAAACGAATGTTAAAACGTTGTAGATATAGAAACATTATGACCGGTTAAGACAGCGACGGCAATTGGAAACAATTGAGGATATGCCAGAATTGTTATTCATCCAACATTTCAGGCTTAATAAAAGAACATTTAGAAAATTATGTAACGACCTAAAATGTCATGCCGGATTAAAAGGTTTCCCTGAAATTCCCCTGGAAATAAAGGTAAAAAATTTAACATTCATAATCATAAACCAATTATTTACTTAATTATTGCAGGCATCATCGAACCAAATAGATTATACATATATAGATAACCAGATAATATACAGATTACTCCATCATCGTTAAATTATCCGACACTTTTAAAAATGAATCTATTTTGAATACCATTAAGTTTTGGAGACCATCTAAAAGTAATAACACTTGATTCACTTACCACTGCCAAAATATTGTTTTAATTATAATTTGAAAACGATTAAACGCAACACTCACTTATTCTTAGCATTAAATACTTTTTGAAAACAACAACAACAACTACTAAGTTCGCGGGTTTGATCCGATTTGACACTTCTTGACTGACACTGACAGCTAAATTTTCGATACCATAAACAATATTTTTGTTTCTTAACGAATAAACAATTCGACACAACGATCGCGACAATAGTGTTACATTGGCTAGGAAATTGTTTTCGATATCTCAGTGACGATGACGAATTTAGACATCGTTTCGGTACGAAACGATGTTACTTTGTCTAAGGACCCTGGATCTCATTTATGAGTATGCAGATTCATACTTCGAAACCTAGAAATTACGAATCTGACTATTCCAAAGTTTTACATGCACTTTTTTTAGTATAACTTAGACACCATTGGTTTTTATAATTATTTTATCAGAAAAACTCACCGCAAAAATTGACAGATTTTTTTATAAAAAGATTATTAAATTGTCATGCAGTAGCTCAATTTTCATTTAGTTTTCTGATTACAATTCATCGGAATTCAAACATAACCTTGGAATTGGAAAATGGTCGAAATACTATTAAGAAAAGCATTTAAGAGAAAAATGTACGGAAGTCTAATTATTTCAGAACGTTTGTTTTACAAACTACGGAGAGTTTTTTTTTAATTTAATTCGTATACCAAAAGATGTCGAAGAAAACATAAAAAATATTAGAATATGCATCAAGCCTTTATATCAAGCCCTTTCATAATTATGATGACGTAGAAACTACACTTTGTAATTTTAAATTCCATTTTTCCTCGAAAGTAGTATTTTTCTACTTTATCCATTTGCGATATATTTCAACAATTATTCCAAATCGATAAGGTTAGTTATTCCTGAAGTAATTATCAGCTCTGACAGACAGACAGAGAAAGTCGCATCCCATAAGGGTTACTTTATACTATTTTGGTTCGGAACCTTAAATATACTATTTGAATATATCTTTTTTTTTTCATTTTCAGTTCTTCTGTCTTTGACTTCTGGACCAAAAATTAAAGAAGATCAAGTCCTTTTTATTTATCAGGGCTTTAGCCAAAGAATTAAGCGATTGCCTATTAATCGGCTTAGGCTTAGCCAAAAATCGACGTTCTGTCGGATACTATTTGGTGTTGAAAATAAAACATAAGAGTGGCATAGTGAAGTAGGACCTTCATTTCTAAAACACTATGCTTCGTCTTATCTTTTAGATTGTGTGTATATAATATTATCCCACATTAGATACCTTGACTAATAGATTAATATGTATATCATATGTGACTGCTTACTTGGCGTTTTTACTAAACTTCGAAAATGGTTGCTAAGTAAAGCATCACTACCCAATGTTACCAGTAAAAAACCGGCCAAGTGCGTGTCGGGCCACACGCCGTAGGATTCCGTAGTAGGTCTTAGTTAGTCAACTATAACTATGTAACCGGTGAAGCCTACTTTGCCGTGATAGTTTTCGAAAGTTAGTTTTTTTTATTTTTGAAAGACCTATCTAACGATACCCTACATGAAGGGATACGCAACAAAAAAAATATTCATCCTCATTTCACGTGTTCGGGAGCTCCACTAAATTATTTTACTTTTTTTATTCATTTTTACCACTTTTTCGGCGTGATCAATACACATATCTATACTAAATTTCAGCTTTCTAGTACCAAGAGCCTCTGAGCTATGCCGCGAACAGAGAGACAGACGGACATTGCGAAACTATAAGGGTTCCTTGTCGGACTACGGAACCCTAAAAATAAAACTAATGTAACCAATCCGAAAATAGAAAAATGGTCTAGCTAAAATAGTCAGACAATACAATACATTTTACAATTTTACATTTAACAATACTCTTTGAATAGCGTAAGCTTATTTTTTATCATATTCTGCATATTTTTTCAAATTCGTCTCGTAGCAAAGAAACTCGAACCCAAATTCACGTGTTTAGAAAAATATTTTCATTGGTAATAATTTAGAATAGCGCCACCTTGTTACCCATGGATAAACCGTTTTATTTACAAACAATTAAGTTTTGTTCTAAGATATCATCCCATGCCCTGACTTAGAGCTACTATTTCTATAAATTCCAAACTATTAGGAAATATTGTAACATAACATGAAAGAATTTTAATTTTGACGATTATCTCCGACCTACGTGTAAAATTTAAATGAGGTATGCAATATTCTCGTTTTGAATACGCAATGTATTAAAAGAAATACATATTTAAATCCTAAAGTACATTTAATTATTTAGTAAGTCAATAACAAAATATATTTGTCCTCCCAAATTTAGATACACACATTTTAGATTATGACAGATTATGGATGATTTGGTTTGAAAACACGTTATTCACATCAAAAAAATTTTTTATCCGCATGTAGTGCCTTTTCAATGTAATAATTAATAAAAAAAAAAAAAATCGCGGGTAGTTGAAAGGTTAACAACCTAATAAATTAGCTCCACAAATTAATTAAAATTAAAATTTAATAGTTAACCATTACATTACAAATAAATGTTAAATACAATTACTTAGTTAAAGCTACCTGCTGGTAAAGTGTTTCTCCCTTCAACTTCTTCTATCTTACTGTACACTTTATCTTATTAAAAACTTCACTCAAATCTGTCATCTGCACTATATATAAATGGATCCCATCAACAACTCGCTGACTGAACTGATGGATGTATTCCAAAAGAGGATGGCGGAGTTTAAAGCACAGCTGCAGGAGGCACCAGTGGACACACCCAACACTTCAAACTTGGCTGCTGACTTCTTTGCCTTCAGGGATTTTATAACTCAAGCAGTTACAAGCTTACAGCAACAGGTAGAGTTGCTCGCCAGAAATGTTGACTCCATGGAGATGCGCGGGCGAAGAGGAATCCTGTTACTGCATGGCGTCACAGAGGTGAAGGACGAGGATACAGCACAGGTTGTAGCTGGTGTTATTAAGGACCAGTTGAAGATGAGTGGCTTCACAACAGGTGATATTAAGCGGTGTCATCGGATGGGACGGTCTGCAACTTCCTCAACATTCAGGCCTATCTTATTCAAACTCCGGGATGTTGGTGTCCGTAACAGCATTTGGTTTGACAAAACCAAATTAAAAGGTACTGGCATCACCGTCTCGGAGTTCTTGACCAAGTCGAGACATGATTTGTTCATGGCTGCACGGAAAAGGTTTGGGGTGACTAAGTGTTGGACGAGAGACGGATGCGTATATGTACTTGCACCCGATGGTTCGCGTCAGCGCATAACATCTGCTGCCCAACTCAACATACAGCATGATAACACGAAGTCGCCGAAAGAATCTGCTATTGTCGCCACACCACAGAAGCCTATCATCACCAGGCCCAAGCGTGCTGCCGCTAGTAAAAAGTGAAGGTTGTTCGTCACATCGGTTAAATGTGCTGAGTCCGGGTAATATAACTTTCGTTCGTCTCTGTATTTGCATACCCCCTTTTATTTTATTTTTTTAACTTTATTTTGATTCACTTGTTTTGTATAATTTCAAACGTCATTGTGACTGACAGCTAACAACTGTCACTTGATATTTTATGTTTCACGTGTATTCTCGACATCCTTACCTGTCACTAATCTTAGCTGTCAGGTTTTCAAATTGTATTGCTGGTATTCTCGATACCAATAATTATATTATCGTACCTATAATGCCCGGACCGCACATAAAATTATTATCTTAAGTTATATTTTAACTAAAATAATGTTTTATTATTTATATCTTGCACAACCGGCAGGTGGATTGCTTTAGCTTTCCCCTTTTATTTTACTTATTATTTAATTTTAACTTTATTTTTTATTTTATTTTTAGTATACATTTATACACTTATCTAAAACTAAATATCTTTTATGTCTTCACAATACAATGAAGTAAGTAGTGAATCGGAAACTTTTCTTTCAGCCAGTAGCAATGATGACAGTTTTTCAAGCATACCTTCGCTTGCTGATACACTAATTGCGCAGTTTTCTGATGTCCCTAGAAATTTTAATGTAGTACACATAAACGCACAGAGCATTCCGGCTCATTTCCCTGATATGCTGGCTAGTTTTGACTGTAAGGATGTTCATGCAGTTCTTGTTTCAGAGTCGTGGCTAAAACCTTGTCTTCCATCTACTGCTTACACTCTACCAGGTTTCCAGTTAGTAAGAAACGACCGCACGAGTGGTGGAGGTGGTGGTGTTGCCATATATCTCCGATCCTATATTTCTTTTTCAATCATAAATATGTCAGCACAGCCACCTCCGTCAAATGCTGGCGAACACCTTTTTCTGGAAATAGTACTCAGTCACACTAAAATTCTTCTTGGAGTCTATTACTGTCCCTCTTTACGAATTAACTTTGTTGTTAACTTAAGTTGTATCTGTCTTCATTTCTTTTTGGTGTACAATAAAGCATATTTCTATTCTATTCTATTCTAACTTTTTTACTTCTTTAGAAAACATTTTAGAAAATTTGGTTACTTCTTACAGTCACATCATTATCATGGGTGATTTTAACACCTGTCTCCTCAAAAACGATTCTCGATCTTCATCTCTTCACTCTATTATAGATTCTTGTAATCTATCTATACTCCCTCTGAATGCAACACATCACTTTCCTCATTCTACTCCCTCACTTCTAGATTTAATCTTCGTTTCTTCTCGTGATCACGTCGCCAAGCATGGCCAGTGTCCGGCTGACGCATTTTCATATCACGATCTCATCTTTCTTTCTTATAAAATTCGTCCTCCAAAGGCTAAGTCTAAAATTCTCCTGCAGCGTAATTTTGGTGGCATGAATCTCGAAAATCTTCGCGCAGATGCCGGTAGCATTGACTGGATGCCTCTTATTACATCGGAGTCAGTGGATGAAAAAGTTGATCTGCTTTCAACAAAGTTATTGGCATTGTACGACGTCCACGCTCCTATTCGCGCGATAAGAGTGAGACACTTGCCATCGCCGTGGCTTTTTGCCGAAATAAAGTTGATAATGGCTAAGAAAGTGGCAGCTAAATCACGGTACAAGGCTCGTCCTTCTTCTACGAATTGGGATAAATATGTTGATATAAGAAATCACTGCCATAAGGTGTGTAGGAATGCTCAGCGCCATTTTACTCACACGTCGGTGGAAAACGGAGATCCAGCAAAGGTCTGGAGGTTTCTTAGAACAATGGGGATTGGAAAGTCACGTTATGATAAAATTCCTCAAGATGTAGACATTCATTCATTAAACCAACATTTCTCATCGTCGTCCAACTTTGATAGGACAACAAAATTAAATACTCTAAATTATCTTTCTAATCTTCCATCCCCTAGCTACTCCTCTTTTGTCTTTAATCAATTTGCCGCTTGTGATGTTAAGAAGAGCATTGTATCTATTACTTCTGATGCAGTTGGAAGTGACTGTGTCAGCCGTAAGATGATCCTCCCTGTCCTTGATGAAATCCTTCCCGTCATATGTCACATCCTTAATTATTCTATATCCAGCGGTGTATTTCCAAGTGCATGGAAAGAGGCCCAAATTACTCCTTTACCAAAGAAATCCAATCCCACATCCTTTTCTGAATATCGTCCAATATCCATACTGCCATTCCTATCCAAAGTCCTAGAACGTCTTATTCATAATCAGTTAAGTTCATTCCTTTGCAAGAATAGACTTCTTAATCCTTTCCAATCCGGTTTCCGTCCTGGTCATAGTACTGTAACCGCCTTGGTGAATATTACGGATGACATCAGACTGGGCATGGAAAATGGGAAGTTAACGGTACTTGCACTACTTGATTTCAGTAATGCCTTTAATACTGTTGACTTCGACATTTTGCTTGGCATACTTAACTCAATTAACATATCTCCAACGGCAATTAATTGGTTTCATAGTTACCTGTATGGCCGCCGGCAACGTATTCGTATTGAAGATACATACTCTTCTTGGTGCGATACGACCGCGGGTGTGCCACAGGGTGGCGTTTTATCCCCATTACTTTTTGCAATATTCATTAATTCAATCTCTCACAAATTACTTTCTTCCTATCACCTTTATGCGGATGATCTTCAAATCTACTCGCAGGCTCCAGCAGGGCAATTATCGGAAGCTATCGGAAACAAAAAAGACCTTTCCCAAATAGCAGAGTGGAGCAGGTGCTATGGGTTAAGGATAAATCCACTAAAAACTCAGCTCATTGTTATCGGTGGCTCGCGAATGGTCTCGAAAATAGACTGGTTTCATCTCCCGCAAGTTATCTTTGATGGAATCCAAATACCTTTTAGCGAAAAAGTCAAGAACTTGGGGATATATATGGATAGCAGAATGTCCTGGGAACCACAGATGCAGGAAATCAGTCGACGGTTATTTGCATCTGTAGGATCTTTAAGACGACTGCGGAACTTTTTACCTACTGCTACCAAAATTGCGCTTGCACATCTCTTCTACTTCCCATCCTAGACTATGCCGATGCCAGCTATCTTGATCTCACCGAGGACCAATTCAATAAACTTGAGCGACTTCAAAATGTTTGTATACGATTCATATTTGGTTTGCGCAAATATGATCATGTGTCAGAATTTCGTGCTAAGCTCAAGTGGCTTCCAATACGACTTCGTCGGAATGCTCATATTCTCTCCTTGCTTTACTGTATTCTTTTCCACCCTATGACCCCTTCTTATCTCAAGGAACGATTTGAGTTTATCTGTGATACACATACACGATCTCTAAGGTCATCAGAAAACTTAAAATTGAAGATGCCTATGCACTCCACGACATTTTATGACAAATCTTTTGTTGTCCAAGCTACTCATCTGTGGAATGCACTGCCACTGACTGTCAGACGCGCCCAATCTTTAGATGTTTTTAAGAAAATGGTGAAGGATTACTATTTGGAACATTAGTTACTACTTTCTCATATTTTTAAATTCTATACATTTATACATATATTTTTCTTTGTGTGTATTGTTTGTATACTCTTGTATTTTATATATCATATCATATTCTAATGTACGCCATTAATTACCCGTTATCTATTCTTTTACACTTTTACTCCATCCAAAGGTTGTCTGTAAGAAATTGCATTTAGCGATAAGACCGCCTATTGTACTGTTGCATATTTGTTTGTAATCTCCTATTTTGTTTGTCCTATTGGTGTACATACAATAAAGAATATTCTATTCTAATTATAATTCACCAGTCATCTTATCACAAATATAATAATTTATTTACATCGTAATGTGCTCGCTCTGAGTGACAGCGTCTACCCGTGACAGTGGTCACAGACGTACTGCCCCCGTCGCCCGGTGGAGCCCCTCCGTAATTTCAACTCAACGTTTTGACAAAAGCACAAAAATTGACGTAAATGTACGATTTAAAAAAAATATACGTATACAAAAAGACAGATAATTAACTTTTCTATAAAATGGTACAGGTTTCATTAAAATCCGCTTGATAAATTCTATGTAAAACTCAGTTTTTCTTCTGCGTTAGACCTAACTTCATGATTTTTTTATACAATGTTATAAATACATAATTAAAAAAAACGTTATACAAAATTATCAAGCATATGCTCTAGTTTAGTATATATACTTTTCAAATCATGAAAGCAAGTCGTTAAAGCGTAATCATTAGCTTTAAAAGGGGCAAAGTCGTATATCGCCGCCTTAAAATAGGTAAAACTAATATTTACATAGTAATATTTTAGTCCATACTGTAAATACAACTGTATATACTGTCAATGAATGTGAATTTGTTTGCTTGCACGGTAAAATGACTAGCTTTGGGTGGAGTGGAAGGGAGTGTCAGACTCTTACTGAATAAAACCCATTTGCTTACTTTTTTCGTTCCAGGGCTGCTGTAACTGTTTTGAACAATCCTGCAACCCTGCCAACATATCCTCAATTCATAGCCCCAATAGGTTTTTTTTAAACAAAATAACTATACAAATTAATAAATCTTTTTCTTTATATTTAAATTAAAAATAAATAATATCAAAAATAATATTCGAATTTATAAAAATCATTGCACATTTGAAAGAATACTCAATATTCGTGAATTATATTCAAGCTTAAAATCGTTACCACTCATACATATTGCTGACTGGAAACAAGCTGAAAAAGGGCGGTAATATTTAATTGGCACCAATTTGCGAACTAATTGAAAAATTGAATATCTGTTGCGGTTGCTTCATGTACCGTGTTTTACTTTATAACAGAAATGTGTACCGTTATTTTTAAATAAAGAGTTTTATCGTCACGAGATTAATGATATTTTTTACATAATATTTTAATTGTATAATATTTTCGGCTTTTTGAAAAACCAGAATATTTGAATACTGCATAAAAATAAGCAAATACTTTATTTTATCTTATATTTTTTTCCTTTTGTTTTCACGATTTTGCGGGAAATGGATTGAAAAAACAATTTAATTATTTTAATGAGAAATACGCATTTAAATTAATTTCGGATTTATTGTTTGGATTTCATCGATATCCTGGAACTTACATATTTGCTTATATGTTGCTATTTGCTTTCTTCCGATTCAATAAATAATAATTAGTTGTATGTAGCATTATAACATTAAATAAATATGAATAATTATTTTCGGTTAAAACACAAATAAAAGTGCTTACATGCGCTTCCTCGAATTAAGATACATAAAGGTATGAATTGTAATCAGTCAGTAAATACAACCTTATTACTAACTGCATAGGTACTAAATTGGAATCTTAGTTTCTCTAACATTAGTTTCTTATTGTATCGAGGTCCGCTATCTTGCAGTTCTTTTTCCATCTCGGTCAGTCCTGGAAACGTCTTCTGTCAAATCACTGCTCTTATCGTTTATGACAACTCCCAGCCATTGCAATACCTCCTTTCTTGTTCGGTTGAATTAAACTTAAGATAAGTTTTATCATTCATTTTGACAGATCTTGAATAACAGTTCTTTTATTTCACATAACATAAGTAAACGCATTTTTTTTTGTGTAGCCGGCTCTAACAGTCGATTGCATAATATAAATATTTAGACGAGAAACATAAAATAATAGCAAAATTATTTAATTTTATCCTCCATTTTGACGAGGCTTCCGGCGACTGGGACCGCAATTAACTGATCCGCGGTGTGAGTCGCCGGATGGATTTAATTTAAATATTTTTCTTCCGGCTACTGGGACCACTCATACAATATAAGGTTCAAATCAAAAATAGTACAGTCAGACAAAAAATCTTCAGTGCACTCTATAATATATATTAAAAGAATCAAATGGACATTGAACATTTGAAATGTTGCGTCACGAAAAGTACTCGGACATCATAGAATAAAAAAGACCGCAGTGTTGTTTCAACTACTCACCCGTATATAATAACAGTAACCGCATATTTTTTAAAGCAGCAAGCTGTAAGTGTTGCATTGCCAATGTACTCAATTGTTATCTTTCTGGTGTAAATATAATATCAACTACTTATTCTTTTCCCGACTTCATTGGGGTCGGCTTCTTTAACTCCTAACTACTATCAACTATCCGCCTAATACAGCTGAGTACTAGTGTTTTATATGTAGCGTCTTCCTATCTGACCTCCACAATCCAGTTACTAAATAACACGATATCCCTTAGCAAGACTGGTTGTCAGACTTGCTGGTTTCTGACTTCCCGTGACGATTGTCCTTGATCTTCAAATTACAGCCGGGACCAAGAGTTTAATGTGCTTTCTGAGGCACAGAGGTAGTCTCGTTATAAACCAGATGGTCATCTATTGGTTTAAAGATAATACCTACTTATAGTAAAATTTTACTACATATTATATGTGGCCACACAAAGAAAAAGTATTAAAATTAAAAAATTAAAAAACCGCTGCGCAAAAATGCATTCAAACATTTTGGAAAAGAGCTGATACTCTTACACTGCTGGACCAATATTAACCAAACAATGCTAACAACTACCGCAAGGAAACTGGCTTTCAAATGAAAAAAAAAACACATCGAAATCGGTCCATCCGTTTGAGAGCTACGATGCCACAGATACACACACAGACGGACAGACAGACATCGACGTCAAACTTATAACACCCCTTTTTTCATCGAGGGTTAAATAGGAGTGCGCAGATTTAAGTCATGGCTGAACACGGGAATTTTAACATCATTATGTATTTTATGTAAACTGGAGTCGACGAATTTTATGAACCCTTCACAGCTGCCTTAATGTCAGCTGGGGCTAATTAGAAGTATTACTTTATTAATTACGATGATACATGTAAGGAATTACTGTCTCGAATTGAGTTTCTGATTAGATCAGGAATTTTACATTATTCTATATACCATACTGTGTTTTAATTAACTTAACGTTTATTTCAAAACGTTACGGAATATTTTTTTAAGAATTTTAATTTTGTACGAGAACTAAACAGACTTCAAAAGGTGAAAATTATTCATGTAGAATTTGACCCGATTGCGAAAGGAGGGTTATGTTTTAAGTTTTTGAAATCAGCCTTTCAGGCGGGCGAGACAAGTGGCAAACACGCTAGTAGAATAGAAAACAAAATATATGGGAATAACATTTGTTTACGACTAGCTATCTGTCATTCCTATACATTTTGTTTTCTATTCTACTAGCGTTTTTGCTACTTGTCGAACCTCCCAGATATTTGCTAATTAAATTAAGTGACATAAACAAAAAACAATAATATGGTAAAACTGGTATGCTGACTCCGCCGAACAAAAAAATTCATTAAAAAATACAAAATGTATTTCAAAAATAGAAAACGTCTAAAATTACATCACGTGTCCCACAAATATTCCGTCCGAAGCAGCTTTTAATAACTTAACCTACTCATATAATTCCACATGAATCCCCGTTGATAACTCCTTGAGATTCTCCCTCTGACGTCATATAATAATATTCAGCTGACAACGAACAATTCACACGTTATATCACGGTGGGTAATACAAAATTTACTGAACACATCCCATCTCAACACGCGAGCGAAGACGTAATAATATATGTTTCATACTTTATTGCTACGCTTATTTGACGACGGGGAGGCCTAATGACCAATTTAACGCTTATGAAGTGCAAATTCTCTGTCATACTGTGAAACGAGACATTATAATACCCAATTTCAGCTTCAGAAAGAATATAAATGGGTAACGCACCTGTGAGACGTTTTTACCTTCGTTTTCATTTTTTTCCACCCGATATTTTTTAATTTTATCTCCCCGATAGCTGTACCAAACTTGGTGTGGAGGGGTTTATTAAATTTAATAAAAACTTGACAATGAGTTCGGTTTTCAATTTTATTATTGAAATGTAATTTTTCGAAATCTGGACGGTAGAGAATATTGACCAAGTTCTTCTTTCTTTCAAAGTGGTTTTCAAAGATTTTGAATGTATTTCCTTAGACAGTTATTTGTGGATGGAATGATATTACCTTATGGAATATTCTGCTAATGACTTTTTTTCATGATAATTTAATTTTTGGGATTCTTTGGCTTAAAATGTGAGCTCTTGTGTCGTTTTCATGCTTTTCAAATTAAGAAATTGAATTCTGAATAATAATGGACCTTGAAAATCTTTAGTTATATTTTTTTAAACGAGTTAATATTTAATTTATTGCTGGAGTTTTTGGATATAGGTAGATACTACTAATGCTTCGGCTACATTAGCGGGCGAATATTTGTATCGTGTTGGCGCGACAAAAACATCGTGTTCGGGTATAGGCGATGTTCTTGTCTACATTAAGGCGGGCGAAGATTCGTGTCGAGTTGACGCGATGCATCGTGCCGGATTGTGTTCTTAATTTTATTGAGATGGGCTCTGTAGTATGCCATCAATGAATCTTTTTTCTTCTTCATTTCTTCTACTGTGGTAGGCCAACTGAGCATATTTTTAATTCGAATCCACGCATCATGTACCAAGTGTTTCTTTTTATGGTTGGGGTCACTAGGATTCCATATAATACTCTCAGTTTCATAAAATTGAATAAATTCTAACACTTTTTCGTTACTCCACTCCATAGTGTAAATAATTAAATGCACGTCCGTCTCGCTTCAAAGTCTGGCCGACACTGAATTGACGTAGATGTAGCCAACTAAGCGAATATTGGCGCGACAAATCCCTTTGATTCGCGCCAGTTTACCGACAACTCCCCGATACTACATCGTCTTCGGCCGAATACTACGCGATGACACGATGTACCCGGCCACATACATCGCGTTAACACGAATATTCGCCGTAGCCCGCTAATGTAGACGCAGCATAAGGGAGTGTGCTAGTCAACACGTGTAAAAATACTATCTAATTATTTTTATTTTGTTTTACAATTTTTTAATATTTTTATTGTATTCATGTTTTCAAACCTTACTGACAGACATTTCTTGCTGGGGAGTTTGTTGAGACACTTCTTCTTCCCAGCTAAAACACATAGGGCATTTTTGGGGACTGTCTTTTGTAAATACTGATTTTCAACTTAATTTGGAAAAAAGATTTTCGAATTTTGAAATCTCTCTAAAAATATTATGCATGATTTATCTGAGCTAAATTATTGCATCTTCCGTTGTGTTACACTGTTACTGACAAATATGACAAATGACTCTCAATATGACAGCTAACCTTTAAGGGTCAAACTAGTTTGGATCATCCCAAGCCAAGCAATTATTCTTTTGATCGTTATCCTAAGCTGAGAGTAAAGACCCTTTGTTAGTTTAGGCTTCGTTATTTCAGATTTGTGATTTTTGCCTTCAAATCTCATTGTTTGTAAAAGGTTGGGTTCTTTTCAGTAAGGTAATAGATATATTATTATTTTACTTTTGTTGTTCGAGATTAACTGAACAATTTTCGGTTTAAAAGTTTGTTAAATTTAAGCGTGTACTTTTTATTTAGTTTTGACCATGAATTGTGAATGTATAAAATTTTATTTACCTTAATTTCAACACAGTTTTCGTGTTAAGATGTTTGCACTCTATGCCCGTACTAAACTTCAGCTAAATTGATCCAGCCGTTCACGCGTGATGCGATGAGCTTAGGAAATAGAGATTAATTTAAACATATAGTCGCCCTGCAGTGAAAACCTCGTAAAGAACAAATTAAATGAACATATTATTATGTTTGTTTCTAATGGTAACGGACGGTTTTTTTCCAAAAAATAAATATAATAAAAAACCACGAATTTGTGATTAACGAGGTTTTTACTGCCGAGCGACGATATATAGACTAGTCCCGCGGTTTCACCCGCGTCCCGAGGGAACTACTTCTTTTACCCGGATAAAAAGTAACCTAAAACCTTTTCCATCGTCCCCTCTATCTCCGTACCAAACTTCAGCTAAATTGATCCAGCCGTTCACGCGTGATATGGATGTGGTGGATATGGAGATTTAAGATTTATTGTTTATCGGTATTTGTAACTGAGAGTTGTCAGGTAAATCTCATCCAAAATTATTTGTTTCACTAATCTCAAGACATGATAATCTTTAGTGCTATTAGCTATGTTACTAAATGTATGTAAAGTTTACTGTAGGCAGAAGCTAGTCACTGAAAAAGGCAAACAATTTTATCAGTTCTACGCAACTACTATAATCCGAACTACATAATATGCAATCTCAAAAAGATAAACTCAATAATTTACTCAATATTAAAAATAAATGTAAAAATTAACTCGATATTTATAATAAACCCAATTCTGTCAAACCTAAAATAAATCTTCTTATTTTTTATATTTACCATCTGCTAAATCTTTTTATTTTTATAATTACCATCTGGCTGAACTTTTCATTTTTATAATTCGAACTGGTAAAACCGTTTATAAATTCAAGAGAATAAAACTGGTAACGTAACATCATTTCCTCCGCCGGGTCGGACACGAGTCCGCGCCGTCGGAAATGAGATCCCTCCACCCTTTTATCAGGCACTAATCGCGATAGAACATGGTCGTGTACTCGGAATAAGATTTCCTACTGGGCCGCAAAATGTTTGTACTTAAATCTCGAACGTTTTTTTTTTTTGGTGTTTTTTTTTTATTAAGTTAGGGAATTAATGGCACGGCTGTTGTAAGATTTAAGAGCTGTGTGATATTTTATCGGATTTAATTTTCTTAATAGATTTTTAAACTTGTAAGACAAAATTGACTACTTAAAGAAGTCACGAGTATCCTTTTCAAAACGGGTCGAATACTAACGTCGCTCTTGTCAATATCCTATGGGTTTTTTTAACGCCGTTGACTAATGGTAAAGGAAATATCTTGAGAAAGTACTGATTGTTTGTAGATATACCATCTAATTATGGTTTGGGTGTGTATAATATTAGTTTATTGAATGCACCCACAAAACAGCAGAAATCTAGTAAGACGAAACGTTTTAACAAATAACTATAATCGAGAAAATAAATCACAACGAAAAAGAACCTTAAATCCACAACAACAAGTACCAAAATCAACTCAATAACACCAACTATTCAATATTATGTACCCACTCAAACGTTCACATAAAACTACAAACTTCACCCTACCCTACAATTTCTAAATATTATTACTGTTTCCCGATACCCCGAAGTTGTAAAATACGCTACTATTTTTAGGTATTAGAACGAGCGGGGATCGTAAAACTCGGTGTTTGGCGAGTAAGCCGATTACCGCGTGTAATCTGGCTTAGAAGTGACACATGACCCCTCTCGGTGACTTCAATTAGCTTTTCTGTGTCACTACACTACCTTAGCTATGTTATATTAGTAGGTTTATATACAGAGTTTAACTAGGTAGTATTTTCTCAGCAGATTTACTCTCATTCTGTTTGAAACTTGCTTTATCCTACTGATATTCATCATCTGCTTAGCCTTTTCCCTACTATATTGGGGGTCGGCTTCCAGTCCAATTGCAGCTGAGTACCAGTGTTTAACATGGAGCAACCGTTTATCTGATCTCCTCAACCCAGTTACCGGGTAACACGACACCCCTTGGTAAGACTGGTCGTCAAACTTTCCGACTTATGACTACTCGTAACGACTGTCAAAGATCTACAAATGACAACCTAGATCAACGGCCTAAAGTCCTTTCCAAGGATAGATGGTCACTCATCCACGGACTGACCGCGCCAATCGCAACTTAATGTTAGATTGAGGAAAAGAGATTCAAACATTCTCAGTAAGGAGCATAGTAATACTGCTCTTTTTAGGAAAAGCATATATGAAATGGCTCCAATAATATACAATAAAATTCCCAAAAATATAAGGGATTTTAATTTAAATATTTTTAAAAAGAAATTTAAGGAGTTCCTAATTAAAAACTGTTTTTATTCTACGACTGAATTTATAGAGTATAAGTCTGATTAGTTTAAGGCCGTTAAGATTTTATTCGTTGTTTGTTTACTTTAAGTCTAATTGTTTAATTAAAATAGTAAATATAATTATAATTTAAGTAATTAATAAAATTTATATGCCTATGGGTACAATGTAGCGAACTAGTTTAAGAATGTAACACCTAATGTAAATTTTACCTACATTGACAAATAAATATTTCTATTCTATTCTATTCTTGATTGGACGAACCGTGCGGCTGTTACTTAGCAACAAGCTTATCCCGGTGTATAAGACCACGCAGACGTAGTCGCGGGCAGAAACTAGTTATGTTATAATTATATTAATTATGAAAATGGTTTCTATCAGATTTGAGTAACAAGCACCGGTATGATTATCCATTTTCAGAAATTTTCGCTGTATAATATAAGGAAGACGTGTAGCTATATAGAAGGGTGCAGTATACGAAAAAAAAAATTAAGGAAATACTTATGCACTAAGAAAGGAAGAAAGGATATTTCGAAACACCACAGAAAGGAATTGAAGGGTATTTTATCTACCTTGGGCCTCCGACCTGGAGTATTGAGAATCGAAAGAATGTACTGATCTCATACGATAGCAGAGTGACCTAAGAGGTCCAGATGGGCTTCAGCTTGTATGCAGATGATCATATGAGAGGTTCTCTCTAAATAATTATATGCGGAGATTGCGGGGCTCGTAGCTAATAAAAAGCCATGCAAATCGATAAGTGACCCTTTTCTAAACCGACCCAACCGTGCCTAGGAGAGCACGAAAAGCTGTCAGTCCTGCGCCTGATCTTTGATTGGGGATAATTTCATTTTAGCCACGTATTGTAGCCACATCATTCAATGCGTCACTGGGTATCTTGAGGGAGTTGGAATGCAAACACTTTCTAAACCAGCACGCAGTTTGAAACAAACTTAAACAACAGATTTTGGCTAGAATGCCAGCACCAACCGCTATAAGGGAGCTAACGACAGCCGAGTTAGATGATCCCTTAAGAAGGTATTAAAGACATCATTGATGGATTTACAAACAGAAGAACCCCAGGAGGTAATATACTCGTTACGAAAAGTTTGGTGAACATTTATTATTTTTTGAAAATACACGTGTGTCTAAACATTAAAACAGGCGGTTGACGACGACGAACGACGAAAAAGAAGTAGGTGGCAAAAAAGCACCTTTTCAACAGAAACTTAGTGTAAGACACTGATTTCTAGAACGATGTTTTAGCAGAAAATAAAATTAATTTTCACTTTGTAAGCCGTTTGTATTTTTGTGAAAAGATTTTTTCTGATTTCATCACGTGCATTGAACCCTAAAATTCGCATGAATATTATACGGACATAGGTCCGGTAAATATAATCTGGAAAAAGATTGTTTACTTTTTTAGGTATATCATTGCATTATGATAATTGGAATACCATCTGGCGACCGGCTGATAGCGGTAAAGCGCAGCCTATAATGGGCACAGATAAATCCCTGGCCACCGACGGGCAGCAGCGTCGGTGGTACGAAAACCTGTGTCCCTGCGATCCCCAACCCGCATGCCCAGCGTGGGGATTATGGGCAAACCCCCTTAATGATAGGCACACCAAAAAGATGGCCCCCAGTTCCCGGCCGCCCCGCTATTCCTGGCTACGGTAGCGGTCATGGTAACGGCGGGGCAGGGGGTGCTAGGAATCACCGGGCTACGGTAGGCTACCACCTTATTAAACACCTGACCCTGGCAACGTATAATGGACGTACTCTGAGGCTTGATGAACATTTAACGCAGTTGGAAGTGGAGCTGGAAAAAATAAGGTGGCATGTGCTAGGGTTATGTGAAGTCCGTAGAGAGGGGGAGGACACCATTACCTTGGACTCGGGCCACCTATTTTACTACCGCGAGGGTGATAAGACATCCCAGGGTGGCGTAGGGTTTCTCGTTAATAAGGCCCTCTCTAGCAACGTTGAGGAAATCTCCAGTGTGTCGAACAGGGTAGCGTACCTGATTCTTCGGGTATCTAATCGATACAAAATGAAGATCATTCAGGCTTACGCACCGACTTCGACACATTCAGATGAAGAAGTGGAGGATATGTACGAGGACATATCTAAAGCCTTACACAACACCACCAAGGCACACTTCAACGTTGTTATGGGGGACTTTAACGGCAAAGTAGGAGTCCAGATTGGTAGCGAATCCAGAGTAGGACCACATGGCTATGGATGTAGGAACCACAGAGGGCAAATGCTTGTCAACTTCCTGGAGAAGGAGAGGCTCTTCTTGATGAACTCGTTCTTTAAGAAGAAGCCCCATAGGAAGTGGACATGGCAAAGCCCTGATGCTGTGACTAAAAATGAGATTGACTTCATCATGACGGATAGAAAGCACATATTCAGAGATGTCTCCGTGATCAACAGGTTCAATACCGGATCCGATCACCGACTTGTCCGAGGCACTCTGAATATCGATTTAAAGCTTGAAAGGAATCGTCTGGTGAAGTCCACGCTCCGACCTAATCCACTCCAAACCATGTTGGGCACCGAGAGGTTTCAAAAGCTTCTCGGTGATAGATTCGCTACACTGGAACCTACCGATAATGTTGATGAAGCCCTACATAATCTGGTTGAAGCGTTGAGGGACGAGGGCATCAAATTTTGCCAAATGCAGCGTAAGGGCAAGAAGTCCAAACTCTCGGAGAGGACTCTACGGCTTATGACAAAAAGACGGGAAGCCACCCAGGCCACTTCGTCAGAGAGGTCAGACCTAAATAAGCGGATTGCGAAGATGGTGCGGCGCGACCTTCGGAGCTCCAATACACGTCTCATTGAAGAGGCAATAGAGCGAAACCGAGGGTCCAAAGTTTTCACTCAGCAGCTTGGAAGGAGCCACCTGACGAAGCTTACAACACGGGATGGCCGAAGCGTCACGTCAAAGCCGGAGATTCTCACCGAGATCGAGGACTTCTATAGCCAGCTCTATACTGCACATGCTCCATGTCCTCAGCGCGACAACCACGATTCTAGAGCCACCCTGACACGCCACTACACCGACGAACTGCCGGACATCAGCCAAGACGAGATCGTGTTGGCTTTGGGGCAGCTTAAAAATGGAAAAGCCCCTGGTGAAGACGGAGTCACTTCAGAGCTTCTGAAGGCAGGAGGCACTCCTGTTATTAGGGAGCTGCAAAACATCTTTAACTCCGTCATTCGCTGTGGGAGAACTCCTACGGCGTGGAGCGGGAGCTTGGTGGTTCTCTTTTTTAAGAAGGGTAACAAAAGCCTTCTTAAGAATTACAGACCCATCAGTCTCTTGAGCCACGTCTATAAGTTGTTCTCTAGGGTCATCACGAATCGTCTCGCCAGAAGGCTCGACGAGTTTCAGCCACCGGAGCAGGCCGGGTTTCGTGGAGGATTCAGCACCGTGGACCACATACACACAGTAAGGCAGATTATACAGAAGACCGAGGAGTATAATCGGCCGCTGTGTCTGGCTTTTGTGGACTACGAGAAGGCCTTTGACTCTGTAGAGACCTGGGCTGTTCTGGAATCCTTACAGCGATGCCAAGTGGACTATCGTTATATCGATGTGTTGAGATGCCTTTACCAAGCTGCCACAATGTGTGTCCAAGTACAGGACCAGCGGACAAAACCCATCCAACTGCACAGAGGAGTGAGACAGGGCGATGTTTTATCCCCGAAACTGTTTACCTGTGCGTTGGAGGATATGTTTAAGACGCTGGACTGGAAAGGTATGGGCATTAACATAAATGGCGAGCGCATCTCACACCTACGATTTGCAGATGACATAGTCCTACTGGCAGAGTCGCTGGAGGAGCTGCAACGAATGCTAGACGGCCTAGCATCAGCCTCGCGACGGATAGGTCTCGGCATGAATTTGGATAAAACCAAAATTATGATCAATGATCATATTGATCCGGGACCTGTCATTGTTGATGGCCACCTCCTTGAAGTTGTTTCGGAGTATACATACCTTGGGCAGATACTGCAGTTGGGTAGGAGCAACTTTGAGAGGGAGGCCAAAAGGCGAATTCAGCTGGGCTGGGCAGCATTCGGTAAACTGCGTCGGGTTTTCTCGTCCTCCATACCACAATGCCTGAAAACTAAAGTTTTCAACCAGTGCGTCCTACCCGTCATGACCTATGGAGCCGAAACATGGACACTCACAGTACGGCTAGTCCACCAATTCAAAGTTGCTCAGCGTGCCATGGAACGAGCCATGCTCGGGGTGTCTCTGAAGGATAGAATCCGTAACGAAACTATCCGTCAGAGAACCAAAGTTACCGACATAGCTCAAAGAATTGGTAAGCTGAAGTGGCAGTGGGCTGGCCATATCTGTCGAAGAACCGACGACCGTTGGGGTAAACGGGTTCTTGAGTGGAGACCGCGGCTAGGTAAACGTAGTGTGGGACGCCCTCCGGCAAGATGGAGTGACGATCTGCGAAAGGCTGCAGGCAGAAGTTGGATGCGTCAAGCTGAAGACCGGGCGATATGGCACACGTTAGGGGAGGCCTATGTCCAGCAGTGGACTAGTGTTGGATAGGCTGATGATGAATTACTCTATCGCACGTCATCGAAGAAATTACATGAGATACAATTTACATCAAAGTGAAGGGTACAACGACGGTCTTATCGCTAACAGCTTTATTATTTTAGGCGCATACGGAAAGCGCGACAATATTTTCGGCCTATTTATTGTCCCACTACAGGGCTATGGCCTAATTTTACAGAGTTTTTTTAAGGCGGAAGGAAATGTACATATTAGTATAGTAGCCACATATGAAAATATATTTTCGAGCTGTTTGTGGTTGAAACTGTACCCACCTTATTTTAAAAGATCAGGGTGTCCACTCCAAATGCCTAAAAACCCTGACTTTCCCTAATCACTCTACCACATTTCCCTGACGCAGTATTGTCGTCGTATATAAAATCAAATATGCAATTTTCTCGTTTTAAACCAGATTATGAATGTATTATACTTTGCACTATTGAAGTAAAGGTCTAGACCATGTGCACTAAATAGGAGAAGATATCTAATTTGTGTTTAGAGTTAAGTACCCTAAATAGTAAGCTACGAAAATAGGCCAATAAGATTCAGAGCGCGAGCGAAGCGAGCGCGTTTTTTTTTTTAGAAATATTTCTTAGGTATCATGTTTTTATTTCATGACTCCCTTTTCCATGATTTTTTACTCTTACGATGTTATTACCTGACAATCCCTGACCACCTATAGCTTCCCTGACATTTTCCAGATACTGGATATCCTGGATTTAGCGCAGCGGCTTGCTAACACTTCCCGTGACCCAAGGGCTGCTTTGATCTTTGCCTAAGACTAAGCATTGCAATCCAATGTGGCAATTCTGCCAGCCTCTTGAGTACGCTTCCAGTTGACGGTGATGAGGAAACATTTTTGACGCCATATTTTAGTTAAATTTTCATTTTATAAGAATATATTTTTGTGGTTTCTATTTTCATGTTTCTTACTGTAAATAATGTGCATACTTATGACTTGAAAGCGCTTACTTTTAACAAATTCGTAACTTGAAATCTTGTAACCGTCAACTACAACTAACTAATGCTTATTTTTTATTTAAAAAAAATGTGAATTCAACCAAAAAAAGGAAAATATAATTTACTAAACGCAAAAAAAAAAACAAAACTTCGCGGGATTTGAACTCGAAGCAAAAGCAACCGATTTGGATGGTCATTAATACAGGCTACACTGTTCGTTAACATTTTAGTTAAAATTTATTGACGTTCTCATACATCGTTCGATTCATAAATTCTACTATTCTACCAATGCTTTCGTGTTTTCAATTTCAATTACTGCTTATCTTCTTTAGGAATCAACGTGATGATTTTCATATCAATGATTGTAATAACAGCTAAAATGCATAATTACTAAAAATTTATAGGTCATCCCATTACAAACTTTTATACAATGTCTCACTGCTCATTCCTCATAATACTTAGCGTGATGTTTTATAGCCTAAAGCCTGACCCGATTCATAACAATCATTTTTGCTGAATTTCAAGTAGAGCTGTTTAGTCGTTTTGGCGTGAAGCTCAAACAGATAAACACACAAACAGACAAACAGACAAAAATTCTAAATATCATATTTTTGGATTCAGCATCGTTTACTGGTCACGCCGAGACCACTTTAAAAAAAATATATTCAATGTACAGATTTTCTACCATTACAATTTTATTATATGTATAGATGCTAATATTGCATCTTCCGTTGTGTTCACTGACAAATGACTCTCAATAATATGACAGCTAACCTTTAAGGGTCAATTTTACTAGTTTGGATCATCCCAAGCCAAGCAATTATTCTTTTGATCGTTATCCTAAGCTGAGAGTAAAGACCCTTTGTTAGTTTAGGCTTCGTTATTTCAGATTTGTGATTTTTGCCTTCAAATCTCATTGTTTGTAAAAGGTTGGGTTCTTTTCAGTAAGGTAATAGATATATTATTATTTTACTTTTGTTGTTCGAGATTAACTGAACAATTTTCGGTTTAAAAGTTTGTTAAATTTAAGCGTGTACTTTTTATTTAGTTTTGACCATGAATTGTGAATGTATAAAATTTTATTTACCTTAATTTCAACACAGTTTTCGTGTTAAGATGTTTGCACTCTATGCCCGTACTAAACTTCAGCTAAATTGATCCAGCCGTTCACGCGTGATGCGATGAGCTTAGGAAATAGAGATTAATTTAAACATATAGTCGCCCTGCAGTGAAAACCTCGTAAAGAACAAATTAAATGAACATATTATTATGTTTGTTTCTAATGGTAACGGACGGTTTCTTTCCAAAAAATAAATAAAATAAAAAACCACGAATTTGTGCTTTACGAGGTTTTCACTGCCGAGCGACGATATATAGACTAGTCGTTATCCGCGGTTTCACCCGCGTCCCGAGGGAACTACTTCTTTTACCCGGATAAGAAGTAACGTAAAACCTTTTCCATCGTCCCCTCTATCTCCGTACCAAACTTCAGCTAAATTGATCCAGCCGTTCACGCGTGATATGGATGTGGTGGATATGGAGATTTAAGATTTATTGTTTATCGGTATTTGTAACTGAGAGTTGTCAGGTAAATCTCATCCAAAATTATTTGTTTCACTAATCTCAAGACATGATAATCTTTAGTGCTATTAGCTATGTTACTAAATGTATGTAAAGTTTACTGTAGGCAGAAGCTAGTCACTGAAAAAGGCAAACAATTTTATCAGTTCTACGCAACTACTATAATCCGAACTACATAATATGCAATCTCAAAAAGATAAACTCAATAATTTACTCAATATTAAAAATAAATGTAAAAATTAACTCGATATTTATAATAAACCCAATTCTGTCAAACCTAAAATAAATCTTCTTATTTTTTATATTTACCATCTGCTAAATCTTTTTATTTTTATAATTACCATCTGGCTGAACTTTTCATTTTTATAATTCGAACTGGTAAAACCGTTTATAAATTCAAGAGAATAAAACTGGTAACGTAACATCATTTCCTCCGCCGGGTCGGACACGAGTCCGCGCCATCGGAAATGAGATCCCTCCACCCTTTTATCAGGCACTAATCGCGATAGAACATGGTCGTGTACTCGGAATAAGATTTCCTACTGGGCCGCAAAATGTTTGTACTTAAATCTCGAACGTTTTTTTTTTTGGTGTTTTTTTTTTTTATTAAGTTAGGGAATTAATGGCACGGCTGTTGTAACATTTAAGAGCTGTGTGATATTTTATCGGATTTAATTTTCTTAATAGATTTTTAAACTTGTAAGATAATATATAATAATATCTATCTATTTAAAAGATTTGTTTGTTGTTTGCAGTCTTTTAACTTAAAACCTACTGGACCAATTTAAAAAATTCTTTCACCGTTAGAAAGCTACATCTTTACGAAGTATTATAGGGATCCCTATTTATTTCCAGAAATAATTAGGGATCCCTACTAAAACTTGAATAATGTAACCCAAGGTGTAAAAAAATTACCACGTGAGCGAAGCCGCTAGCGGAAAGCTAGTATTTAAATCATTTTAATTTCTTAAAGAAACCATGAGTATCCTTTTCAAAATATGCCGAATGCAACGCCATTGACGAATGGTAAAAGAAATATCTTGAGAAAGTACTAATAGTTTGTACACGGAAGAAATAAGTAGGGTTTGGGTGTGTATAACATTAGTTTATTGAATGCACCTACAATACAGCAAAAATCTAGTAAGACGAAACGTTTTAACAAATAATTTAAATCCAGAAAATAAATTACAACGAAAAAGAACCTTAAATCCACAACAACAAGTACCAAAATCAACTCAACAACACCAACTATTCAATATTATGTACCCACTCAAACGTTCACATAAAACTACAAACTTCACCCTACCCTACAATTTCTAAATATTATTACTGTTTCCCGATACCCCGAAGTTGTAATACGCTACTATTTTTAGGTATTAGAACGAGCGGGGATCGTAAAACTCGGTGTTTGGCGAGTAAGCCGATTACCGCGTGTAATCTGGCTTAGAAGTGACACATGACCCCTCTCGGTGACTTCAATTAGCTTTTCTGTGTCACTACACTACCTTAGCTATGTTATATTAGTAGGTTTATATACAGAGTTTAACTAGGTAGTATTTTCTCAGCAGATTTACTCTCATTCTGTTTGAAACTTGCTTTATCCTACTGATATTCATCATCTGCCTAGCCTTTTCCTGCTATATTGGGGTCGGATTCTAGTCTAATTAGTCGTAACTGAGTACCAGTGTTTTACATGGAGCAACCGCTTATCTGACCTCCTCAACCCAGTTACCGGGTAACACGACACCCCTTGGTAAGACTGGTCGTCAAACTTTCTGACTTATGACTACTCGTAACGACTGTCAAAGATCTACAAATGATAACCTAGATCAACGGCTTAAAGTCCTTTTCAAGGATAAATCACAGGTCACTCATCCACGGACCGTCCGCGCCAATCGCAACTTGATTGGATGAACCGTGCGGCTGTTACTTAGCCACAAGCTTATCCCGGTGTATAAGACCACGCAGACGTAGTCGCGGGCAGAAGCTATTTATCTTATAATAGTCTAGTCGACAAGTTAAAAATGGTGTTAATTCGACATACTACTGCTAAAATTATGTGGTTTAGCTCATTCGATTCGGAATAATGTCTAGACCATTGTGCTAAAAAATTGAATTAGCACATAAAAAAATCCAAAAGTTATTAACAATTAAACACCTTCAAAAAATAGCGTTTCGTTTATTGCTTATTGTCCGTAAACTATAAATATCTTCGAAATTTGAAAAAAAGATCCTTAAAGAGGAGGAAATTTAGTAAAAAAAAGTTCCAACTCCCGGAACTGTAGCTCCATTATTTATAATTTTAATTTAACGCTGAAAATAGCCCGCCGCGCGCCATTGTTAGGTTGCGCGCACGGCCTCGAAAGCAAGTACGTCACTTAAAAAAAAAATTTCAAGTACTTAAAGTTAATTGAAAAATCTGAAAAAAAAATTGCATAATCTAAACACTTTAGAAAATTTATTCCCGTTGGAATTTTTTATAAAAACATATTTTTCAATATTCTAGACGATTGTTAATTAAGAATTTTTTTTCCAATTTCCATCATCCTTCTAAACTAAAAAAAATGTTTAAATAATTACCTTAAAATTATTTCGCTTCGTGGACCTCTTCTTATAAATATATTAAACAAGATTGCGTCGTCTAAGTTATGAAATTGTTAATATTTTGTTAATAATATTTTTTTTAAGTTAACAAAAAAAGAAAAAGCACAATTATGTTGTAAAGAATTTTTTTTAGAAGTACTACCTTTTTCGAAAACATAGGTCTCAGTTTGGTCGTATTTTTCATAGTTCAAAAGTTATATTAACTTTAAAGTCAACAAATGGATCAGCTGCTGCAAGTTTTGTAGCACGTGTATTTTCAAAATTACATAAAAAATAATATAAATTTTTTTTCGGTATTTTAATGCACGAGGTCGTTTTTGTAATTATTATTACTTACAGGAAAAAAATAAAACAAAGTTGAGAATTTGTTTATAACAAATTGTAAAGTTAATAAAGAATGCTATTGTTAACGAAAATTTTTTTTTTTTCTGTAATTTTGTAGAGAAAGGTCAATTATGATTTTTAGAAAAAAAAAATTTCATAACTAATAATTTAAACAACAAATAAAAAAAAAACGATTATAAACAATTAAAAATAATTATTAAGATTTTTTTTTTTTCTAAAAATCATAATTGACAGTTCTCTATAAAATTGTAAAAAATTTTTTTTCAGAAATATATAAATAGTCCATTTGTTAACAAAATGTTTATAAACAAATGAATAAAAAAAATATGTTTTTCAATTAAAAGATGTCTTTTATTGACATAAAAAAAATTTCTTTACAACATAATTGTGCTTTTTCTTTTTTTGTTAACTTAAAAAAAATATTATTAACAAAATATTAACAATTTCATAACTTAGACGACGCAATCTTGTTTAATATATTTATAAGAAGAGGTCCACGAAGCAAAATAATTTTAAGGTAATTATTTAAACATTTTTTTTAGTTTAGAAGGATGATGGAAATTGGAAAAAAAAATCTTAATTAACAATCGTCTAGAATATTGAAAAATATGTTTTTATAAAAAAAACCAACGGGAATAAATTTTTTAAAGTGTTTAGATTATGCAATAATTTTTTCAGATTTTTCAGTTAACTTTAAGTACTTGAAAATTATTTTTTTAAGTGACGTACTCGCTTTCGAGGCCGTGCGCGCAACCTAACAATGGCGCGCGGCGGGCTATTTTCAGCGTTAAATTAAAATTATAAATAATGGAACTACAGTTCCGGGAGTTGGAATTTTTTTTTTACTAAATTTCCTCCTCTTTAAGGATCTTTTTTTCAAATTTCGAAAATATTTATAGTTTACGGACAATAAGCAATAAACGAAACGCTATTTTTTGAAGGTGTTTAATTGTTAATAACTTTTGGATTTTTTTATGTGCTAATTCAATTTTTTAGCACAATGGTCTAGACATTATTCCGAATCGAATGAGCTCAACCACATAATTTTAGCAGTAGTATGTCGAATTAACACCATTTTTAACTTGTCGACTAGACTATAACTATGTTAATTCAGAAAATAGTCTTTATCAGGTTTGCGTTACAGAGTAACAAGCACCGATATGATTATCCATTTTCAGAATTGTTTGCGTTAATTATATTAGAAAAAACTGTACCTAAATAGTAGGGTGCAGCATTAAAAAAAATGTATTTTAGGAAATATTTATGCACTAAAAAGGTTATTGCGAAACACAACCTAGGTAACATTTAATTGTACGTGGGCAAACTCAATTTTACCATATTCCTGTCCTGTCAATCAAAAGAAAAATAAATATCTAAGAGCGTGGGTATTGTCAATTTATCAATATTAAAGTCTTTTCGCAAATAGATATTAGTACTTACTAGGTATCTATTTCTATTAGTTTTATTTGATGTGGGTAGCGAAAATATCAATGGATTTAAATCACCCCCGTAGTTATCCACCCTTACAAGTGCCCAACAATTCTCCAATTAGATAGCTATGTTAAAAAAATATTTCTATTATAGGAATTTATGCTTATGGTTTCAGTTCTTTTTATTTTACATAATAGCAATTTCACTTAAGCGATTTTACCAGTTCTTGTATAGGTAGCTTGCTTTGACCATAAACTCACCGTCTATACCTACAGGACTAGTCATTACCGGATGGCGAGCAACCCATAGTTGACCGTCCGCAGTCCCGTGCCTACGGTGGTCGGAAGTCGTCTCGCGGCTCCCGAAGCCCGTGGCGCTTCCCACGGTGGCTGGAGCGTGAGGTTTGCGTCTATCTCACTTAACAAAATGGCTTGCTCTGCTTCCTGTTCTTCGAAAAAATATATCACCTAAATGTTGATTTAAAATTTTAGCGCGTGTCGGGCGCGTGTTTGGGAGCTGCCCTAAAAAATATATTTTTCAAAATTTTATTTTCCACTTTCTCGGCGTGATCAATATACATATTCATACCAAATTTCAGCTTTCCAGTAACAAGAACCTCGGAGCTATGCCACGGACAGACAGACAGACTGACATGACGAAACTATAAGGGTTCCTTGTCGGACTACGGAACATTAAAAACAGGAAGTAGGTATTTCAAACATTGTGAATACTTAAAAAGAAGTTTTTTTATAATTAACGAATACATTAAATAACTTAAAAAGTCCCTCATTAGTCGTGTCATATTGACTTCTACTCTACCAAACCTCTAGTTCATAAATAAATCAACGTATTCAAATAGTTATAACAAACATCAATTCCCACAGTCGTAAACATTGTAACCCTAAAAAGAGCTGGCAGGGATCACATGGTACGTGCCAAATGTTTTATACGCAACAATCGGATTGTTTGCTTGTAATCTAAATCCGCACAGGTGTATCGCACATTTGAATAAAACAACGTTTTTTCTAGCCCCCATTTTAGGGTTAGCGAAACGTAAAAACTGAGTCGGAATCCATCAATGTTTATTTTTGGGTGTCTTTGTATTTTTTTCGCGCTTTTGTTGGTACTATGTGAAATAATCTACCTACTAATTTAATTTCAAACTAACTTTTTGGCTATGAAAAAAAAATATCTTAAAATATGTAGAAATTAATATACTATTTAAGTAAATTATAATATTTTTATTATTTATGTAAAACAAAAAATATATATAATAAAAATAATAAAAACACAGAACTAACGCATCAAAGTAAATTAAATTATACATATTTAAAGACGATTAATTAATTAATTTAATTTTGTTGGCTTTTAATAAAGTATATTCCATGCTATATTCTTATAAAATATACCAAATAATAAATCAGAATAAAATTGTAAAGTATAGTAATTCAAGGACTTGCCACACAAATAGTACTTTCACCCAAAATTAAATTAACATTAAATTTATCTCTCAATCAAAACACAATATTTATCTAAAAATACATTGAAAATCATGCAATGTTTAGTTGTAACATTAATATACCTATGCGGTTGTACCTGCAGGCTCCAGACTCGCCTGGAATGCTGCTCATCCCACCGTGCCTATACATCGCAATATAATTGCTTTAGCAGTCTGCTAGCTAACTGGTAACATCGCCTATTAAATTCGGTGTAGGTGCTATCTGTCTACCTAGCAACTAATTGTGTCGAATTTCCATCCAGGCATTTATCGCTGTAACTATAGGTACATTTAAATACAGTCGGTAGAATCAATAGATCTCTGTTTTACGACATAACTGTCTGATAATTTTTGTTTCATATAAAAATTTCATGTTAGACACCAATTTCTAGAACGGCGTTGGTCTACAAAAGTTTTGACAGATAAACGTACCTATTTTTGCAGTGTTCCAATTTTGATTTTTTTTTTAACTATTCATTATCTATGCTATAACGTGGCAATGCTGCCAGCCTCTTGGTTTCACTCCCAGTTGACGGCAATGAGCAAGAATTTTTTGATGCCACATTTTAATTAGATAAATATTAAATTATTTATACTTTATTTTTTTAATTTTTCCTAATGGTAATACTTTCTGTAAATAAATTATACACTGCTATAATTATCTGACAACCTTGCATAGTATGTAATCTAAACTTTTTTTGCAACGTAAGTACCCACATATTTTTATAAAATCTAGATACTTGAAAAAATAAAGTACCCGTCTTAAAAAATAACAAGGTGATTTTATTTATCAAGTTTTAAGTAGTTTATTTATCGTAGGTAAATTGTTTGGTGAAAAATACGTTGATCGTGACAATTTCTATACTAAACGCGCGTAGTATAACATACTGACAATGCGTCGACGTGCGTGGTTACAGTATGCATCGCTCCGCGCACCGCAGCGTTAAGCGTGGTAGTGTGTGATTGGTTTTAGTGAACACATAGTACTTATACCTTTTGCCATGATTGGATGATAGGGCTATTTTAAAGTGATACAGTGATTACTAATTTAGAAGACAGTGTGATATAACTTAAGATAACCTTTATTGGAAAATGGAATTGTAAGTACCTATTTAAACCACTTTTAATTTTAATTGTAGGATTTATTTTAATAGTTGCAATCCTTATTAATAATATAAATGCGAAAGTAACACTGTCTGTTTGTCATGCTATCACAGTGATCTACAAAATTTCATTTCAATCAGACCAACCCTTGGTCTGATTGAAATTAAATTTTGTATGGAGATTGATTGATACCTAGGGAAGGACATGGCATAGTTGTTATTCGGTTGCATAATGTAATTCCTTCAAGATGCTGGTAAAACCGATGAAATGATGATGTGAAGCGATGAAAACAGCTAGTATTTTAAATATGATTGTTATCACTACATAGTATAAAACAAAGTCGCTTTCTCTGTCCCTATATCCCTATGTATGCTTAAATCTTTAAAACTACGCAACGGACTTTGATGCGTTTTTTTTAATAGATAAAGTGATTAATGAGGAAGGTTTTAGTATATAATTTGTCAAGTTTTTGTATCCATTAGCTAAAATACCGCGGGCGAAGCCGCTGGCGGGAAGCTAGTTTAATATATAAAAATGAGTTATTTTTCTCTCTTTGGTGACTAAACTGTGAACGTTCCACGCATGTTTTTTTTTTGTGTATGGCATCTCGCAAGTCAACCTAGAAGGTTGTCGACTGCTTAACCGGGCTTGATTTCCACGCATGACTGAATTTAATAGGTATTGTTGATCTGTTGCTGCACTACTTGAGAACAGCTTAATTCGCTTTTAACAGGAATGTAGATAGGGTAGCTAATTTTAAATATTGTTATAAAATTTTCATAATCGTTAACTGAATTAAAATTTAAACTTTAAAATAGTGTATTATACTGTTGATCGTAAATAAATAGAATATTTTTTCTTCATATTTTTTTTTTTGGTGTTATAAGTTTTATTGTAAATAAAGAACATTCTATTTATTTTAAACTAAATTATTCATATTATTATATTAATTCCATAATTATTTCCACTTAGACAACGGGAGTTCCAATCCATTGGTCGCCTCTCATTCTTTATTCATCATCAGAACGTGTTCAATTAACGTAACATCCCTCAACACTATGCTACCCTTGTCAATCAACGTCTAGTTCATGTCCTCACATCCCATTTTGAATCTATTCCTTTGTTTCTGTTTTCTTAGTAAATCTTTTCTAAATTTTTCTAGGTCCCCTGTGGAGATTTCAATCAGTTCAATGGACATACCTCAATTTTGTATCTGTAAGTTTTCCGAAGCTAAAATGTTTTTATCAATTTGTAAATGTGTAACTTTAAAAAAAAAATAAGGTAGCCGTAGGTATTATTCATACAGCAATGTTACTTTTTTCTGTAAACAATTTGACTACAATGATTGAAGTTAAAAATAAAGCATTAGAGGATCGTGATAAAACCTTTTTGTAAATTAAATCGTAGAAACAATTATTATCTAAGAAATTCAGTAATATTTGACGTTTGGAACATCTTTAAGTAAATATGTTAAATATTTTTCCGTCACCAAATATCGGAATAAAGTTTATTTTTCTGTTATGATAATATTTCAGGCAAAAGTTACAAAAACAAAGCCTTTTTTTTTCAAAGTGACCCCTTGACCCCTTTAAGCATATTACAGTGACAAAAAGTAAACAGTAGGGCAAATAAGAGGATGGCTCTAAGGGGATGAATCTTCTCATACAATGCCGGAGGTCAGTTAGGGTCACATTTAATATACTCCCCAAAATGTTGTATCACCCTCCGAGGGATGCTACTTGGGTAGCATCGCAGGTAACTACCCTATACTTTGTGTAGTGGAAGCCAAAATAATGTACCAAAACCAAAAATATATTTTTAATTTTATTTCCGAAAAATCATAAACGAATTTATCGTTCATCTATTCAGAGCAGAGTATGAATATAAGATAGTTATCTAAGTAATCTAGATTAGATAATATTCATAAAAGTTATAGCAGATCAAAAACTTCTTTTAAAAACCACTGAAACTGTCATACTGACATTTGATGGACAGATATTTTATAAACGTAACGTAACTAACCTACGAAATTGTCGCATTTTTTGCAAAATATTTTTGTTTGGATGCATGATTTCAGATGAGGAGCTCGTGGCTAAGTAACAGCCGCACGGTTCGACCGATCAAAGGTTAAGCTGAGCTTGGCGCGGTCGGTCCGTGGATGGGTGACCATCTATGTCATAGCGAGACTCCTCCGTGCCTCGGAAAGCACGTTAAGCTGTTGGTCCCGGTTGTCATTTGTACATCTTTGACAGTCGTTACGGGTAGTCAGAAGCCAGAAAGTCTGACAATCAGTCTTACCAAGGGGTACCGTGTTACCCGGTAACTGGGTTGTGGAGGTCAGATTGGCAGTCGCTCCATGTAAAACACTGGTACTCAGCTGCATCCGGTTTAGACTGGAAGCCGACCCCAACATACTTGGGAAAAGGCTAGGCAGATGGCATGATTTCAGATGTTGATAATCATTCTTATTCATGACTAGTTTGTATTACTGTATTCAAAGTGATGGCATAACGAACTGTGCTATTGCATTTAACCCTTGTGTCGGTTTCCGCTTGGAATTCTAATTAGCGGTATGCGCATACATAATAATCTGTTCTCACGATACGAATATCCGTGCTAAGCGTTTGAATTACAACCTGCAAAATTCTGCAAAATATTGTTCATGAGTAATTTCGTAAGCGTGCATCGAATGCTTATTGAAAATTCGATTGTAACGCAGAGCAATAAATTTCATTTTTGAATTATGACTAAAAAAATATTACAATAACCTATTTTCATCTCCACTACTCTATTTATACCGAAGAAATTCAAAGAAAAACAAAAAAACAATACAGTACGAACCAAAAAATAAATCATCTTAAACTCATTTTACAAGCAGAAAATTTTCAACACATTAAAAACAGTTCACCGCGAAAAATTTCCATAGCATTATTTTATGTGGCCTCAAGTGTAAAGAGATGGTGAAATGAATGTCGCCTGTGGGACCGTAAATCCTTAAATATTAAAACTGGCGTGGCAGTGACCATAGCTAGGACGTGGAATAATGAAGACATTCAACATATTTGTCCTGTTGTGAGAAGGGGTGCATTTTGTGTCTGATTTTTTCATGAAAGTAAAACGGTCTATTGTTTTGTATTTTTTTTCTTTTATCGTTGCCAGTTTTATTTTCTTCTGTGGCCTTGAGTTGGACGTATGAATTTATGAATATTTTTTTGGAACATGTTTGTGATTACTAGTGTTTCTGAAGAATGAATGACAGATAGCAATATTCGTAAAAAAAATTGTTTTGAATAATGCCATCAATTTGAGAATTATTTATTTAAAGCCCAGCTAAGTTAACGACCCATAAATATGGAAACATAATATTTTGCTACAAAAACGTAATCATTTTGTTAATATTTTTGTAAAAATTCAATAAATTATTTGAATTTTTTAAGCCCATATTATATGCAATTGAAAAAACTATTATGTATCTAAATTTAAAAAAAAATGTGTTTTAGTCCACCATACATTCGTTTTTATTATTTTATTTTATATTTTCGGCAGATATTTCTCAAGTGGCCTCATAAGCTTAATATAATTTAAAAAGCAAAATTAAAATACGTTAAATAATCTCCATCTTATTAATTTTTATATTAAATTGTAAAATCGTAATATTCTCCAAAATCAGAGAAAATTAATATAGCCTTACTTAATATGCATATCAAAGAAAGCCGTAATCTTTTTTAAATAAGGCAACAATAATATTCTTTACTTATAGCAAACAAAAGTCCTTCCCAGGTCTGTTCTCGAAAAATAATTTTGTCAGTATGAAAGTTGAGAATCAAAGAGGGCTCTTAGTGAATTAATTTTATTGCCTCAAAACTCATCGTAAATGACTTTTCGAGAAAAAAAAAGATGTAAGATTTTTTCGTTATTTTCGCTTGCCAAATCCATCACTACGGTTGAAATGAGAAACGAAATTAAATTAGAGGATAATTTTTCTTTTAATATATTTCTGCGGGTTGCTTAAATAAAAAGTGGCCAGCACTGTCAGAGGTATCATCAGTATTAAAAATTAATTTCGTTTTGGAATGTCCACATTAATTTAATAAAATTATTTTTTTTTTTATAAAAAGGCATCGTTATTTTTGAATACCTACTATTAGAAATTTACAACAATGGTTTATTCTTATACTTGAAATTTTCTGTAATCCTACTTCAAAGTAAAAACCCAAATCATTTTAATTACATCAGAATATCTTAAGTCGACAACGTGCGTGGGATGATTGAAACATCTACTATGTTTATTGTGCAATATTAATTTTCACAAAGTGCCATTTTAATATCAAACAAAAATATATTCTGAAAATACCACAGCCTTCTCTCTATACTTGGCTTTATATTTCCCATTCAATATGAGACGTGAACTGTTCGCGAACAGTACTGACTAGGTAGGATCACATCTGCCCCTATTGTCTTCGATCGACTCTTCGTTTCTGAAATCAGAGATGCTCAAATTAGTTATGAAATCTTTACTAATATTGTAAACGCGAAAGTAACTCTGTCTGTCGCGCTTTTACGCCAAAACTACTGAACCGATTTAAATGAAATTTGGTACACAGATGGTCCAGAGCTTGAGAAAAGACAGGCTACTTTTTACCTCAGTGCGCGAAGTATTTACCTAGAGTCGTGGGCGAAACCGCGGGAAAGTACTAGCTACCAATATATTCAGAAGGTCATCTCTTTATTTCGAAAAACTACATAGGCTGTGCTATCTTGCAGTATCGCCAATGAAATAAAATGCCACATCAATTAAATTAAATTCCAACACTAAAATGCGCAAGGTAAATAAATATTCATAATGTTGTGTATAAATTTTTATATTATAAAAATTTGTACACAACATTTTTACGTGACAAGTAAACCAGGTACCAGGGTAACAGGAAAGTAATAAAGGTATATTAAAGCTACGCATAATAGGTAACGTACAGCATCACTCATCCTGTCGCACAGAGCGCTGGATATTTTCAATCTGTCGAGTTGGTTTGAGCGTGAGTCGAGTCATCATTACGCTTTATTAAAGCGTTACAAGCGCTGACTATCAACGAGACGTGAACAGAACATACCGCACGGTCAGATGTTAATAACAATTGGTTGGTTTGAATTTATTTTGTTATTAAAATAGTCTCGTTAAAAGTTTTGGCTGCGAGGAATAAGAGCTACATGCATTTTAGTATAAGGAAGGAGCTCGTGGCTAAGCAATAGCCACACGTGTCATTCGATCAAGGTTAAGCTGTGCTTACCGCGGTTTGTTCTTGGATGAGTAACCATACATGTCCATGAGTATCGACTCCACCACGCGCCGTAAAATATTTGACAGTCGTTATGGGTAGTCAGAAGCCAAAAAATCTGACAATCAGCCCAAATAAGAATGGCTTCCCGATAAATATATTTACGCTTGTAACATGTATTTTTGGAAATCGCTAACAAAAAACTTAAGTTAGTTCAAACGCCAGCAAGTCTGAGCTTAAATCCGTTTATTTAATTTAAAACGCCTAAGTAACACAAATACTGGTCTCTTCTTTAAGCAAAAGATAAACTTACTTTGGGTCGAGTGCAAAATGCTTGGGTCAATTTCGGTCTTTTAGTAAGCCGACATTTTGGGGAAATCATTTGCATTTTTAATGCAACTTTAGAGAGTGTAAACAGACTGCATCGACTGCAACTGAATGCAAAATATCCTTTAGGAATATCGTAGGAGACAATTGGCATAACTACATTTCAAGTAGTCTCAAATTTTAGGATATACCTATAAGTTTCAAGAAATGAAAAATTCATTATGTAATTCATAATGAATGTCATCATCATCTGCCTATATATTGTCCCACTGCTGGGCACAGGCCTCTTCTCATACAGAGAAGGCATGAGCATTGATCGCCATGCTTGCTCAAGGCGGATTGGCGATTTCAGACTTTTAAGTCCAGGTTTCCTCACGATGTTTTCCTTCACCGTTAGTCAGTAACGTCTAATATATACTTAGAAAGTACATATGACTTTAGAAAAGTCACATTGGTACTTGTCAGGTTTCGAACCCGCACACTCGTACACGAGAGGCAGGTGCCTTAACCACTAGGCCACCACGACTTTATATACTTACTTACGTACTTAATGAATGTATGTCTAGATAATTTGTAAGTGATCACAATTATGACTATTCAACATTATGCCCTAGTTTAGAGCCTTTCAAATTTGCAGGCCGTGACGAATAGTATACGAGCCATACACCCACATACCACACACACTTACACAAACACACGTACACATACAAGAGATTTAATAGTAGTGGAGACTGTATAAATAAATGGCATGCCGTTTGCCATGCAGCTATGCAGGACGAATGCTTTTAGAAGCACCCTGCAAAAAATATTGCCGGCTTTGCATATGAATTGATCTTCCAAGGCGTGTCAATAAGTGTTTCACACCAAGAAATGCTACATTCTGGGATCGAACATAAATTTTGTATATCACTTAAATCCCAAACAGTTTTTTTTTATTTACTAACTGTATTATATAAACAACAATACTATAATCGTGTATGTTCTCTGAGATTTGCCATAGACAAATAGCTTTTATTCCTCAAATAGGTAAGCCGTGGAATTGTTGGTATGTCACGTCTAGGAATCGCCCCGCAACCTTAACGAAATTATAAGGGTTCTAGTACTTTAGGGGCTAGTACTCCTAGGAACGCTGAATAAGGTATTACATAAGATTTGGTAAGACAACATTGACCTTTTTGTGTCTGCAAATTCTATTAATATTAGCTAAAATAATATTGGACTTTTTTTTTTTTTTTTTTTTTTTTTTTATTTATTTGGGAAAACAAACAATTACACACTTAACATGATTAAAAAAGAACGGATAAGTAAGTTTACATCAGTGTGCAACTAACTACGTTATCCACAGATTAAACAAATAAATACATCATGCACAAGTACCTACTTAAAACTAATTCGACAAAGTGATAAAACTAGTTTACAAAAGTATTAAGGTATAATAAAAATAAAACTAATAACTAACTAACTTTTAACTACTGTCACTTTTTCGCATTAGACTTTTAGTGAGAATATTTCGAAATTGACCAGGTGTGGAAGACAAATCTAAATCCAATTCCGAGGACAGAGTGTTGTAATTTTTTACTAAACGACGCAGTGGTGCGCGCAGTCCAGCGTTAGTACGACTGGAAGACACAGCAAATAGTGGACGAGCACGCGCCTCGCGCCTGACAACAGTACGGGGAACTATGTAGCATATTTGATTAGTTATATCTGAGCAGTCATATTTGTTATTACACATATCGTAGAGTAACTTTGCTTCCAAAAACACTCGCCTTACATGTAAGGTGGGAAGTTTATAGTAATCTAGCAAGTTTTCGTAGCACATAGTTTTGCGGTAGCACCTATAATGTGTAGCTTTAAGAAATTTGTATTGTACTTCTTCTAGGTTCTCAATATATATTTTATAGTAAGGGTTCCATATCTGTACACCATACTCCAACTGCGATCTTACAAGTGACTTGAACAAATGAATATAAGTATTGCTACGTTTAAAGTCGCTCATACATCTCATAACAAACCCAAACATTCGAAATGCGTTACTTATAATTTTATTAATATGTTGGTCAAGATGAAGCTTGCTATCCAGTAGTACTCCAAGATCCCTAACTGAGGATACTTTCTGTAATGTGATATTATTTAAATTATATGTTGTCTCAAATTTATTTTTATTTTTAGTGAACGAAATAGATGAACATTTCGAGATACTAAGTTGGATCTTATTTCTTAAACAGTATATTGAAAATCTATTTAAATCTTCCTGAAACATTTGGCAGTCATTAATACTTTGTATTTTTTTGAAGATTTTAAGATCGTCGGCGTAAAGTAAGAATTTAGTATTTTTAAAACAATCATCTATGTCGTTAATAAATAAAATAAACATTAATGGACCCAGTATAGAGCCCTGGGGTACACCGGAAGTGACGCTTATGACTGTCGATTCGTAACCTTTTATCACTACCTTTTGAGTTCTGTTTGAGACGTACGATGTGAACCAGCGCAGCAAGTCACCTCTTATACCATTGTACGCTATCTTTGTTAAAAGTAATTCATGATCCACCTTATCAAAAGCTTTTCGAAAGTCTGTGTAGACAGCATCAACTTGTATTTGTTTATCCATACTATTGAACAGGAAATCGGTGAAAGATAATAGATTAGTTACAGTTGACCTTTTTTTCACAAATCCGTGTTGTTGTTTAATTATAGTGTTATGTAATATTGGATTAATTTCGTTGTGGACAAGTCTCTCGAAAAGCTTCGATAAGGCGGATAAGATAGAGATAGGTCGATAGTTTTCCATATCACTTTTAGAACCTGACTTGTGAACAGGTGTTATATTTGCTCTTTTCCATATTTCCGGAAAAGTGCCTTCTAGAATACATTTATTAAATATGATATGCAGGGGTATATGTATACTTTCTGAAGTCCTTTTAAGGTAATATGCAGATATACCATCCGGTCCGGGACCTTTGGCTGTGTCCAGTGATTTTAGGGCTTTTAAAACTTTATCAAGGCTGAATGATATACTAGTGACCAAAGTGCAGTTATCATTATAGGTATCCATTGGCGACCATTGGTTTTTATCAAAAGTAGATTTTTCATAGACCGAATAAAAGAATTCAGAAAACATATTGCAGACTTCTGTAGGATTGTTTGAGCTATGTCCTCGATAGAACATAGTGGAGGGTATACCAGGATTACCTTTACGGTTTGAGACGTAACTCCATATGGACTTGACGTTCTTTTTAATATTTTCCTCAACAGAATCTATATATTCATTATAGCATTTTTTACATTGTACTTGAAATCTATATCTCAGCAAGGAAAATTGTTCGTAATCTGATATGTTGTTGTATGTTTTCCATTTCACCCAGGCATTATTTTTATTTTTAAAGATGCGAATAAGTGATTTAGAAAACCATACAGGGAATTTAGCTGACCGCTTCGTAGTTCTTGGGGCATAATTTTTGATTGTACGATAAATAACATCATATAGTGCATTCACTGAATCATCAGCAGACATACCACTAAAAACATTCAACCAATCTACTTTACACAACTCTCTATTTACAGAATTATAATCAGCTTTATACAAATTATATTTTGTTATTATCGCCCGTGAAAGTGTTCGTTTTAATTTATATGGAAAGGATAAACAGAAAGGGGGGTGATAGTTATCAACTGGTAAGAGTATAGAAGATGGAACATATACGCAGCAGTCGTGATTGCTCATCGCTAAATCCAGGATTCGCTCTTTATGGTTTTTCAAATGATTAAATTGAGAAGCATTGATCAATGACATAAAATTGACCAAATGTCTACTAGTACTTGAGTTTCCATCACAAATCAATGCCTCTGAACTGTCATTAGAAGGAAGCCAATGTACATCTGGCAAATTGTAGTCGCCAAGTAAAAATATCTTACTAGAGTTAAAGCTATCAATAGTAGACAGCAAGCTTTCAAAATGTGTTGAATATATATATTCAGGGGATTTTGGTGGAATATATATTGCACTAATGTGATATTTTTGATTATTATCACCAGGGAGTTGTATAAGTAAATGTTCAGCATGTGAATTTATGGGAATTTCTGTTAATAGGTAAACCGCATTCAGTTTTTTCATACTGGCCACCAGTACTCCACCCCCCTCTTTTTTTTTGTAGCAGTGCGGTTTCTATCACATCTAAAAACCTCATATCGTTCATCTATGAATTCACTGTCAAAAATATGCGGAGTAAGCCACGTCTCAGTTAATATAATAATGTCATAACTATTGGCTAATATGTTCATATATAATATATTAAGCTTGGTACGTATACCCCTGCAATTTTGGTAATAAATAGTTAAATTATCAAGCATTATGTACATTATAAATTAAAAAAATATTTGGTAATAAAAATGATAAGATACGTAAATACACATTTTTAACAGTTTGAACCATAACATTATGTGTCTCTATTAATACTAATACTATGAGTTTGTGTAACGACAAATAAGAATACAACTGCCCCCGCATATACTTAAAAAGCCGAGATAAAACATAACCAAACAATCTAATTATAAGTGTTATTGAATATTCAATGAGTAAAATAATGAATATTACACTTGCGTCATTATAATCCTCAATTTTGAGTCTTAGACTGCTGTTCCTGTTTGCCAATAGCGCCAGTACCAGGTTTGATTTTGTTGATATCTTGCAGCGATCGTATAGCCAATGCTGGTGAGGTATCGTTTTCCCGAACAAGGACTGTACCGTGCTTGATCCAAACATACTTAAAACCATATTTTTTGGCAACTTCGCGGCTTTCGCGAAATAACTGTTTTTTGCTTAGAGTTAAGTGTTCATGCATGTAAATCCGACTCATGTTGCCAGAAAACCCAAGACGATCACAATTGAGGCCCTTTGCCAACCTAAATGCACTCAGTAAGTTGTCCCTTAATATTCGAGAACTCAACTTAACAATAATGTTTTTTGGTTTATTGTTTTCTTTATGTGCATGTGGGACGCGATGAATGGCAATTATGTTCGTCTGAGCTAAAGAAAATTTTACGTTGGAGCAAATATTCTCAATTAGAGTAATTAGGTTCTCGTTACGTTTTTCTGGGACATTGCTTATTTCCAGATTACAATTTCTGGCTTGTTGTTCTAAGGAATCAATTTTTGTCTGTAATCCCATTATAACGTTGTTTGTGATCTCAGAATGTATTGCCTGTGAAGAAACTGATTCAATCTGCTTTTTCAAGTCGTTTTGGGCTTCGTCGGTATGCTGTATTGACTTTTTCAACTCAAAAATGTCTTGGGTTATGAGAGTATACTTAGAATCCAAGCCAGATATCCTGTTTTCTAAAATGGTGTGATCATTTCTCAGAGCATTAAGCTCGATTTTCATTTCCGATGCAGTTTGTGTTAAGCTGGTCAAATCCGTTTGAATACTGGTCACACTTTCAGATATTCTCTTAATGGCCCCACTCAGTTCACTACGCCATTCATCAAGTTTATTGTTTATTTGAATGGAGAGAGTATTAATTGCATCTGTAATTTCTGATTCGGGTTGTTTACGTTTTCGTTGTGTGACATTTTCTACAGTAGTTAAGTTGTTGGAGAGGTCGGTATCCGAATGACATCTCGGAGGCGAGCGAAGCATGGTATGAAATGTATGTAACGACTTAGATCGACTAAGTGCTAAGTACACGGCGAAGATCTCGCACCGTTGAAAGCGGTCAAGTAATTTAAGCCGGGCGCCTCACTGTACGCGTGGCCGAGCGGTTCAAGACTCCCGACCGCAGGCAAGATGCACGGCGCGCACCGAGTTCGAACCCCGCCAGACGCAGGGTCTTTTTCCAATTATTCAAAATTTAAAATTTCATTTAAATTTCTTACTCAGTGAAGAACAGGATGGCGCAATACAAATTCAATGATGGCGCTGCTAGCTTATGGGCACCACTACAAGATAGTAAGAGAGGTACCGAGGCTGTCACAAATACACCACTTCACAAGTCCACCCAAATCAACTCAAATCAGAGAGACAACTCAAGAATAACGACAGACGTGCACTCGCGATGAAATCAATGGACGGAATGAACTTTTTCTTCTAGGGACTTTTTCTTCTCACAAGTTTATAATATTTATTTTTATATAGTTAAAAGAAACACTGGAATTTATTGTTAACGCAAAATACCATAATTATAAAAGATGAAAAAAAACCTTCACTTTTATATCTATTAGATAAATAAACAAAAGTTGCGAACTTTTGTTTTACTCTTATTGGGAATTCATTCAAATATTCTGTAAGTAGGTAGTTTAAGTGCAAATGGTATTTGCGCGTGTGATTTGTGTGTATGAGAGGGAGAGAGGAAGAGAGAGAGAGTTACAATTTTAGTGAAACTTAGCCAAAATCCTACTACTACTAATTCTTGTAAATATTGAAAATGAGAAAGTTTGTGAGAATGTATGCATGTTTGTTACTCTTTAATGCAAAAACTGCTAAATGGATTAACATAAAGTTTGGTAAACACATAGTTTATAACCTAGACTAATAAATTAAATAATTTTCATCCCTGTGCACGAAGAAATTTCCTCAGGTTCCAAGTGAAATCGTGGAAAACAATAGTATTTAATAAAATTTAGTATAACAGTAATACCCGCTATAAAATGCATTACACAGTAAAATTTGAGTGAAATAGCCTAAAAGAAATGCATGAAAAGGCACGCGTGCTATTACTATTCAAAGTAAATGTATGCGGAACCATTGAGTATCCACCATTCAAATAAAGTTGTGAGTATAATATTATGAAAGAACATAATATTATATTTCAACGAACGATATTATTATTATTTGCTAAGGTTTCATTTGCTATTTCATTTAGTGTTTACTGAAGTTTTAATTAAGTTCAGTATTGATCTGAATGAAACTAGAGCTTGTCAACTCGAACGAACGAATGGGTAGTGCATGCAGTCTAGTTGGAATTTTTTGTTTGATTATTACCTATATAGAAAGCTTAAGGTTGAGCTCTGCGGGACGTTCGAAAGAAATACCGCGCCCCCGGTATACAAAGGGCTGAGGAAGGAACATGGATGAGTTTTAGTCAGTAAGAGTCTGACACTCCCACCCGCCCCACCCACGGCGGGAGGGGTCATTTGATGATTTCCCATCCGAAAAAAAAAAGGTTAAGGTTAAGCTGCGCTTGGCGCGGTCGGTCCGTGGATGGATGACCATCTTTGTCATAGCGAGACTCCTCCGTGCCTCGGAAAGCACGTTAAGCTGTTGGTCCCGGTTGTCATTTGTAGATCTTTGACAGTCGTTACGGGTAGTCAGAAGCCAGAAAGTCTGACAACCAGTTTTACCAAGGGGTACAGTACCCGGTTATTGGGTTGTGGAGGTCAGATAGGCAGTCGCTCCATGTAAAACACTGGTACTCAGCTGCATACGGTTTAGACTGGAAGCCGACCCCAACATAGTTAGGAAAAGGCTAGGCGGATGATGATATTACCTATATAGAAAAATAAAATGTTATTAGATTCAGTGTTTAAAAAAGTATTTTTATTTAAGTACAGGATAAAGAAAACTTAAGTTTTTTATTCAAATTATATTGTATTCCCCTGTCTATAAGACCTTCATTACGCAAGAATTTTCGGCCTTTGATACACCGGTAACGATTGTCAAAAATGAAGGAATGAGAATCAGGTTGAATCGCATATCGTCGTCACATACGACTTAGTATGAACGAGATGATCACCCATCATAATATAATATCCGTGGTAAGCGTTGCTAAACCCTGATAGCTTAGCCTGTGCGACTATTTTTAAACCAGGAATCTGAGCGTAAGTAGATATTACGAATATAAAATTAAAGCAATTTTCTCGTCTATTTAACTCAAGTACTTCGTGAGTGTTTGAATTTTAAATGTTCCTGAAATAGAAAGCATCGTCTATCAAAGTCAGTACTAAAATTCTATAATGATGGATCTGATCTTAAAGCCACTTACCATGTTTTTGCTTGAAGGAAAGAACTAATATTATTTATAACAGTTGCTTTATTTTAATTTATTTACTTTTTCGATCACTTTTAAATGATAATAATTCGATGATTAATTTTAAATGGGTAGTCAAGTAAATTTGAAATAGGTATTTAGTATTTGTTTGTTGCATAATAATAATTATGGCAAAAGTTAGGTATGGCACAGATCTGCGATTTTATATTTTTTGACACTTTTGACAATTTTTTACACTTTTAAATATATTTGTAGTTGCTAGAAGTAAAAAAAGTAAGAATGCTCTTTGCTAAAGAGTAGATGCGTAAAAATTTGTCGACAAATAAATCCCAAGGTCGTAAATAACATCTCTATTTTTCGCCCAAATAACATAATTCACATTAATAAAAAACCCAGGTGTTTCGAAAGTTTTAATATGCGATATACAGTGCGCATTCCACCATCCATCACTGCGCCGATATCGGAACGGTCAAATGCACTCACTACACAACTGATTGATTATTTTCTACTATCAATCGTATAAAGAGAAATACGGGCTATGGAAACTTTGAAAGTTCTTGACGGCCGTAGTTTGTTTCTTTCAATAGTTAACAATCTTCAACTAAAGTTTTCCACGTTTGTGCACCATTTTGATAGTTACCAGTCAATTATTATAGCATAGTAAAGTACAAACGGATATTTAAGAACAAAATGTGAGTTTTACTCACAACCTTAAAACGTAAAAAAAATATTTTTTTTTTGGTTTCTGGTTTTAAATCATGGTCATATTTGACGTTTGTCCCGATTCAAAATCAACGTATGGATAGCCACGTAAGAGGTACTTAAACTAATAAAAAACTACCATTTACTTGACTCCGATGTTCAGAGAGTAAGGAGAGTGAGAAATATTAACTCAAAATAGTATGGTATTTTTTATTTTTTTTATCTTACAGTATTTTATTTTTATTATATTTAATATTAGTATTTTTATTTTTTTATAGTGTATATCAAAGGGCTGGCTTGCAGCTATTTATTGTTGTAAAAAACATAAAATATTAACCGACATTCGTATTTATAATCTATACTGATATAATAAAGCTGAATAGTTTGTTTGTTTGTTTGAACGCGTTAATCTTAGGAACTACTGGTCCGATTTGAAAAAATCTTTCAGTGTTAGATAGTCCATTTATCGAGAAAGGCCTTGGCTATTTTCACGCTAAAACCAATAGGAGCGGAACACCTATACAAAGAAGTGGACAATGATAGCGTACAACATTTTACAGAGAATAATATTATTTATGTAAGTAAGACTCGTCAGTTGTCGCTTTAGTAAGTTCTTCAATATCCTGAAACATAAGTAAAAGTTGAAGCCCCAACTTTCATTCACGGACTTCCCAACTTTTGAAAGATGGATATTTTAGTAGAATATTCCAGTTTCTCGTGAATCTCAAAAATATAATGGACTCATCTATATATTATAAATATGCCTGTAATTGTGAACTTTAGAAAGCTACACTTTCTACTTAGAAGAAAAGAAAATATAAAATACCTATTGAAACTATAAAACTTTATCTGTTTCTCTCTGTTATATGTAAATCTGTTCCTACTATCTGTTTTCCACGGTTTCCTAGTAGTCTGTAACCGTCTCTTAGTTCCTGGTTATCTCCATACCAAATTTCAACCAAATCGGTTCAGTTATTTTACCGAGAAACGTAACAAACTAATTAACAAAGAAACAAACCCACTTTCGCATTTATTGTAAGTAAAATAAAATTTACTGGCATCAAAAACAAGACATTCATAATAATGAACCAAAATTAATAACATTTAATTAATGATAAACAGCTAAGACTGACTAAGAAATTTTAGTTAAGCTGTCACGTCATGTAACCAAGAAGACTTCGAATGACGACCAATTCAAAGAACCACCGTAGTCCGGCAAAAACTAAGTCCAAAGCATAGGTTCAAAGGATACACAAATAAGTAAAAGGACAGAGAGAGAGAGAGAACAGTACTTAAAATATGTCCTACAAACAAAACATCCCACGTAAGCTTGTTTGCTAAAGATATTTTTGGAGAGGGTTGTGTTTATGCTAAGAGGCTGAAAAATAGCTCCCGAACAAAGTAATAAAGCCTCAACCAATCGATTGAAAGAAAATACGAGTTTCCGCCAAATCTACGCGAAGATTCGAGAGGATTCTCGCAAATCTCCTGCGGAGACGAACTTAGTACTTTCGAATCAACGTGGCCAATTGGGAAAACGAATAGGAAAAGTATGTTTTTAAATACTGGTATTGATTTGTTTCTATTTTGTCTGGCTGGCTGTTTTTTTTTGCTTCATTCTTTGTCTAGACTGGTTTTAAATGTTTTTTGGTAAAACTAAAGTGCTTTATGCACGGTCTATCTTGCTGCACGATGTGGCGTTGGATGTAGCATACAGAGTACTATTATTATATCCAGCGTGCTAGACAAAATCGAACAACTTAAATAAATGTACGATTTTTTAATATATAATGTTAACAGTTTCAGTTTGGTATTAAAGTATCCCATTAGGGCCCAAGTTCACCGACAAGATAACAGTCCGATCAACTCAAAACAGCTGTTTACCATAAATTCAATCTTCTGTCTTATGATGGATACCTTATCATTTGGGTTTTTTATTCGGTCTATTACCAATCCGGGGCTGGACATGAAGTGGATAGCACAGAAATACCGTTTCGGTTCTGTTAAAAAACGTTTTTATTTAACGGACCGATTAGGTAACCTCTGTGTGTGAATTTGGCCCTGACAGTTACCAATTAAATTTAAGTTTTTTTTTATGCAATAATCATACCATAACAGATATAGCTACAAGTAGATAATTTCTCATATTCTACATTCATAACATAATCAAACATAACACAGAATCATCAATCAATTTGAGTCAGGCGAAAATTAAATTAGAATGCCATGAAATTTTCGACGCCATTAAAAAGCGAGCTATAAAAAAGTATTTTACAAAGGTCATTACGTAGTTAATGGATGCAAAGCAAGTCTTTCACTTAAGAGATTATGGACTTTTTGTGACGCAACAATGGTGACGAAATTAGGCCAAGGTGACGGTGATGGTGGATATTAATGGTGTTCATTATTTATTTAATACACAATATGTGGATGACATTGGATGATCATATTTTTTTTCGGCTTCTTAATAACGGAAAACTGTTTCTAGCGATTTCATTGGTTTCCTGAGGGATTAATTTGTGCACCGGGATAAAAAATAGCTTACATCCTTTCCTATGAAATGTCTTCAATATCAACGTATTTTTTTTCACTTACAGACAAACTCATAATTATTTAGCAAATCTAAAGTGTGCCTGTGAACGGTATTTCTATGTAAATAGATTAATGAAAGTCTCCACGCTGCTCCGACTAAATAATGCATATTTATATAGGTAAGGGCTATTTTTAGACACTTCATAGCCGTTATATAATATAATAATCCAAAAAAAGTCTTTTCTAAAAGATAGTCCTGATATAGATAGCCCACCATTTCAATGTCTGTATCATTGTTCTATTCCTAACAAATAAAGCTGGTTTTCTTCAAAAACAACACAGAGTAGCTAAAGCTTAGCTCTTTCCATTTGCATCAAAATTTCAGTGACCCATTTTCAATCTTCCTGCGGGAATATGTATAAAATCCCTTCTCGATAGTGTTGCCTTTCAATATTATAAAAGAAAAGGATTCTTATAGTTTTCTGTTTTATAAAAAGTGCTAGGGATGCCACTCTATTTGTTTGTTCTTTTTTTTTTTAATAATATTTTTGTGGTATGTTAAAACATAATTTCGTGTTAGTTAAACTTAACAAGATCTCCAGTAAGACTTGCTAACTTAACTTAAATTATAAATGTGAATGTAAGTTTGTTTATTTGTTACGTTTTTACGGTAAAACAGCTGGACCAATTTAGATGGCATTTGGTACAGAGAAAATCAACGAGAGAAAGTCTTCTTTCAATCAAATACATGAAGTTGTTCCCGCAGGATGCCTATAAAACTGCTAGTAGCTAATAAATATATTAATTACCACCAAAAAAATCAAACCCAGGTTTTAAGACTTTTTGCTTCAATTACCAAAAGTGATTACGTAGTTATTTTCAAGAACACCAATTCGTATTATCCCATTTAACCGTTCATTTTCCAGAATTTCTCCAGACATATATCCACAAAGATTTGCCCACATTAGAAAAAGGTATCCAATCCATCATACCCATGGAGTCAATTTATACCAAGTTAATTACTTAAACTCTCAGCTTAACGTAGACTTTTATAAAAAGAAGTTCTTTATAAAAGCCGTTTAATTAATGAAGTACCGATCGGTGATGTAGCATTTTTATTACATTTCTTTAATAGGGTTCAGGTTTAATTACATTTAAATAGCTTGGCTTTTTATGAGGAACTAAGAGTATTTTTTAGATATTTTTATTTAAGTTCGCTTGAGCAAGGGAAGGTGAGAATTTTAGCTGAGTATAATTATGTGAATAATTTAAAGGCAGTTCTTAGTCTTTAATAATTCGAAAATAACTCTGTCTCATCATCTCATGCTCTTTCTGTATGTCGATTACACTTTCGCAAGAATACGGCTGAACTGATTGAATTTGGTAGGGAGATAGACTGAAGTCTAGGAAAAGACATAAGGTAGTTTTTATTGGTAGTTTTTATTCAACTATGAGTAGTACCTTTGTAGTAGTAGAACGTGTGTGAAAACGCGGGAACAGCTAGTATTTTTAAAAGTGATAAATATTTGATGAAATAAATTTTAAAAATTATCGAAATAGATATCTCGGAAACTAGTACACCAACTTTGATAATAAAATACACAATATTTTAACCCATGCAAAAACATCGGATTTTACACATGCCAAAGAGACTTCTCTCTTCTCCATTCAATACCAAAAACCAGAATTACAAAACAGCCATGACGTCACTAGCGGTACTAAAATCCAATAATTAAACCGCCCAAAGATAAGCCGAATCTCAGAAACAGCTTCAAACGAGGCGTTGCTTTAATTTCTGACGTCTAATCTTATTCAAATAAACGTATTATAATGTCATTCGAAATTCGCGTGTTAAGGGATGATAAGCCAAAATCAACATCTCCCCCGCATTTTGATGCAAAAGTGGAGACAATTACAAAAGTTTGCTCCATATTGTGTTGAAGTACATTTCAAGGTGGTATTTCGGTGTTTGCGGATAATCGCCGCGTAACTCGCAGAATTTGAAATCAGTTTTGTTTTGTATTTCAGGCTGGGATCGGATGACAAACGTGAATTACTGAAGGTATGTTGATTTTTTTATTACTACCATAAAAAACTCGGAGCTATCAATGTTTAATAGATTTGAATACCCTTTCTAATCCATTTTTATTTCGGACGGGATCGTCAATAATTGATCCCTCAAGCCGTGGCGTGGGTGAGGCGGAAGGCAGTGTTAGACTCTTACTGACTAAAACCCATCCATGTTCCTTCCTCGGCCCTTTATGTTCCTGGGGCGCGGTAACTCTTTCGAACATCCCGCAGCAACCCTTCTAATCCTACGCTATACACTTTAGTTACAAAACATAAATAAAAAAAGCTAAAGGGATTAATCCTGACTTAAATTAATCTTGTAACAAGACGCCAATTAATCCATTCACCGACAAGCTACAAGCATAATAATTTTCACAAAATATTTGTACATTATACGCATGAAAGCAAACACACAAAAATGTTTAGTTCGCGTGACATTTTTAATCAGTATCTACTTTTAATTACGCGCGTTTATTATTGTTGTTGAATGTACAACGCAATCAATCATGTCGTATAGGCGTGCCTTCTCATACAAATTGTTAAAAATGGTTTTATCATAATGTGGAGTCTTTAGGGAATTTCACGGGTTATCGCTTTATGGGGTGAATAGGGAAAAGGGAAAAGATACCATTTGTTAGGGGTGGAATTAAGATGATTGGGCTATAATAAGATTAAAAGCCGGAGGATGACCGATTGTAAGCCTGTTAGATTTCGTGCCTTTTTCGTTAAAGGTTAAAAATCAAATTCTGAAACGTAAGAAATATGATTTATTGAATGAACGAGCTTTCTTTCATTCATCAATTTATAAAAGGCTCATCATAAAGAGCTATGAACTAGTAAATCATTTTCTAACTCTATTTTGAGTTACGCTTTTAGCCACGGAATCAGATAATTATGTACATCTTTACCGCCTACCGACTTAACTACGTACGTCGGCACTCCTCCACTTACCTTAAAATTTTCCCCATTAAAAAAGTATTTAGCCAAAAACTTTCAGACAAGCTAGCAATCCACCTGAAGCCAACTCAATAAATCTCCCTTAACGTAATTTAAATCCACTTATATCAGTAACATTACTTGCAATATAACTCCAGGAGTGCACGCCCATTCCGTGTCCGCCAACCTATAATGACCCACAGAAACCTAACGTGACCCAATAAAAGTAGCACCACAAATTGATATTATACTAACCAAGAAACTATTAGGAAATTTAAACTTTATAACCACGTTAATAAGACATAAAATTTCTTATGCGACCTCGTAATTTCAATCGTCAAATTTTATTGTAAGCCTGTAAAATACTTTATTATATCTCGAGTGTTCAAATTTTGAAACTGAATATTTTATGACTGAATATAAAATGTATAATTAGTTTAAATTAGAAATATGGATTTATTGCAATGGTTTTGTTTTTGTTGAAATTAAATAAATTCGAATTTATTTATGAGCCTCTAAAGTTTTGCTGCTAATATTAGCAGCAAAACTTTAGAGTCCCCAATGGTCGATTAATTCATGATGTTAGGATTAAAAAAGTCATAATTTTAAGAGCACGCTAACAAACAATTTTTTTAGAATATGTTCTCATTTTTTTTTTAATATCATTCATTAAATTTATAATATTTTGACCGGTTAATAGGCTCAATAATTATATAAATGCACCTGGCAAAAATATATTACCTAGCAATCCAAAATATAAAGCAAAAGCAAAAATATAATTTTATGATGACGAAATAAAATAGCCCAAAAGTAACCTTAACCAATTTGTGTTTTTTTAATAGTCTATTTCTTTACATTATATTCACCTAGCATTTCAGAAGAACTCGAGATCATCATTATTATCCTAACCTCATTGAAACACTCCGCGCCCAACGTGACGAGTTCCAAAAGTCTTACTTTATGTATTTTTTTTTATTCAACAAAGCAAAGCCTAATAAAAAGTCCAAAACTTAAACATCAACTTTTCTCGTTAAAAGTTTCTAAGTGAATAATAAAATAGACCTTTTTATTGGTGACGCGTCAAATTTTTGTTTGATTGACGACGAGACATGGACTTTTTTCCATTCGAATTATTTTAGGTCGGCGAGTCCCAATGGCGTTCCGCTGTGGGAATCAATTTGCATAATTATCGAGTTTTAATTAGAGGCAGTGTAAATTTATATGTGCTAATAGAGAGGTTATTTAATTCAGTGAAAATCCAAGCTGATGTGGAAATGGAAATTGCATAAATGGTATTGAAAGTACCTACTTTATAATTTAATATTCCCATGGTTTTATTAATTTAAGGTGAAATGGATTACATAAACTGAAATCCAAATCACTGGAAATATTTCTAGATCCTGTATCACTCGTGATTATAGTTAATTTAGGCTTGCAATAATTTAAATTCAATTGACGAAAATACATGATTTAAAACGTGAGAATACATAATTATGGTCGCAGTAACTATTTCAAACACTAATATCATACGGTGAGATACCCATAATGCTCGCCATCCGCAGACCTGCGTCTACGATGGCCGGGCATCGCTCTATGACTCCCAAAACCCAAGGCGTCTTCTGCGGCAGATGGGGCGCACGCGGTCACGGCGGTCTCCGCCCAAGCGGGGCAGACCTCTGCGTGTCCTCCGGGGGATACACACAATAGTGACACTCGGGGGTATCCTAACGCCGAATCCGATACAGGTATTTCGCGAAACATCAATGTCCATCTAAAGCCTGCGTCAGGCAGAAGGTGCGATCTGGGGCTGCGAGGTGTCTGAAAGAGTTACCGCGCTCCCAGAACTTAAAGAGCTGAGATAGGAAAAAAAGGCAGAAGGTGCGAATACCGTAGCGTTTTTTTAGTCACTCTTTAAAGACAGCCAGATTATATTCAGCACTGCTTTATGACAGCTACTCTCTCCGTACTACCATGAACTCGCGTTGGAGCTCTTACCACCGTGCTGTAAACTGCCGCCACAGCTGAAAATCATTTACCCTCGATATACCAAAAACTTATTTTCTTCTATGATTTCATGTACCTACTTTTCTTCTCCCCACCGGGCTATAGACTGCCGGGGCTACGGGACATTCGAAAGAGATACCGGGCCCCCGGAATGCAAAGGGCTGAGGAAGGAACATGGATGGGTTTTAGTCAGTAAGAGTCTGACACTCCCTTGTACCCCACCCACTGCGGGATCATTTGCTGCCTTCCCATTAGAAAAAAAATGACACTTTTCTTTAATATATTTTCATTTTCTTTCTTTAACACTAGCACACACCCAAAAGCAGTCGAATGAAAACATAATAGGAGAACTCCCATGAAAAGAGCCGAAAGTTTTACGGGTATCGCGTGACGCGAGTTCATTGACCGATAACGGGGATCGTGTGCTGTCATAGTTTACGTAATGGTCTTACTTTGTACGAGCTCCGTATTGTAGTGGAAATAAAAGGATTATTATGTTCGCGATCCAAAGGATGTCGTTGACCTTAATGGTATAATACCTTTTTGAACGAAGTTTTTAAACGCTGCTGTCTGTATTCGGCACAAGTAATCACGTAAGGATATACTATGCGACTGTAACTTTTATAAAGAGAGTATATGATATAAAACACAAATATAAAAACGAAATTATTGTTTTTATCAAAATTATAACTAAGCCAGTTTCTTTTATACAATTTTGTTTGTTAATTTAGTGTCAAAACATCTATTTAATCTTAATAAATGAAATAAACAATATAATACTCATTTTTTTTAGTATAAGTATATAAAAAATACGCAAAAAGAATAATTCACAAATTCAGCTAATTTTTTATTTTCGCCAACCAGCAAACAGCTTAGTCCGTAATTCACAAACGACTACTTTTTACGGACAAAACGGGTCTATTACCCATTCAGCTCACCCAATCACGACCATAAAACGGCAATTACCGATAAAACATCTCGAATTTTATTGTTTTCCCGAAACACGCCAACATTAGAATAAAAGTAGACGTTAGCCTAGATCTCGGCGTTCGTGGACGATATTATTCGAGCGAAAAATGTCGGAAATCTTGAAAGCTTCCGATCGCTACACGAAAGCCCTGAGAATGCCTCCAATCTGACTGAGTGCTCTAGCGGGTTCATATTGCCTCCCAATGACTGGCTCTTTCTATATATAATTTTGAATGTGAATTTCTCCGTGGATATTCAAGCCAATTTTACGGAGAAAAGTACGGAACCTTATTGACTTACGTCGTATGCGGACGGATCGGCTTTATGTCTGATGACGCATTCAGGGGAAATGTTCTACCTTACATCTTGTAAGAAGTAATGTGTTTGTCTTCTTGTAAGATAATATAATTATTATCTTTCTTGTTCTCATTCCATGTGCGCTTCAAGTACAATAAGTAAAACAGGCAGAATTATTTTAGATACAAAAAAAATAACTTATTTTATTCATACAATCTTTGAAGCTACATTAAAAGGTATTGTACTATACTAACGAGGTCTGAGTGCTCCAAAAAATATTTAAAAACGTTGCTTACAAAAAAATATAAATACAGAATATACTCCGGGGAAAAAAGACGTTTGGACATACCAAATTAAAAAATCTAACTATTGAATTTTACCCAAATCCTATTCGTAGTTTTCATTATGATCTCGTAATGAAAGAGAGAAAAATCAAATTCTAGTGTAGCAAATTAAGACATTAAATTTAGTAAAAACTGTGCTATGTATTATTACATCTTATTTTATTAAAATGCATTAAGGAATATTTCTTACAAACAAAAAATACTACGAGCTACTACTAAAAAAAAAACAACAACCATAAAGATTGGAAAATGTTTAAAAATAATTCGTACATAAACTACAACGTAATAAACTAAAATAAATATACGACAGTGTAATTCGTTACAATTTAACGATAGTTATTTCTTTTCCCAAATAATAATATTTAATGATAAATACTCCCAAAGATAGTTGGACAATAGCCATATTCTGGATTCAAATTAAATACCCTCCAATATATCATGCCCTTCGGGAGGGATTTACGATTTCATTTTGTCGGCTTATTGACTGCGTCGGGTTATTAAATAAGGTCAGTCGGTCTTAATCCTTCTCTGAACTACTGTACGGGGTATTTACTAATAGAGCTAACGTTGAAAGACTTTTGTGCCGGTTCCCGGAATACTTCCATTTGGAATGGAAGTGGGAGTGAATTATGGTACGCGTGTACTGTGAAAGGCCTGCGCAGTCTTTGATGGTACCTTTGTTCGAAACAAAATAATTATAACATGTTTTTCCAACGTTGAATGTACGTTGTATTTATAAAATAATGTATTAATATTTAAAGGGCAAAAAATAAAGCTAAAAGATTCAAATAAATTAGCGTTTATTCTCTAGACGCCATTACAAGACTTACTCGAAATACCTTTTAAAATATACCTAAGTTGATACTAAAAGCTATGCTTTCGGTGTGTTATTGAGAAGATCGTCAGTTTAGTCACGACCCCATTACCGATTCCGTTGTGGTCCCGACTTAAGTACCTCTAAGAAAGACTTTACTACTTGATCTCGACTTTAAGTTTCAGCATCCCGTGTTTTCTACTATTAAGTTTTTATATTTTTTTAGATATTTATCAACGTTTTTATTCATGTGTTGTTATTAACCATACATTAATTATATTGCAAATGATAATTATCTTAATTTTATTATCATAAATTTATTATTTTTTTACGTTTAATTAACATTACAATATCACGTCAGCCTGTTGCTATCTGGCAACCAAGTTTATAGCTACACGTAGGCCTCCCTCTAATATCGCCAAATATTCCAAAATTGGTAATTTAAGGCTCCCCCACACAGGTACGTTATTATAGGTCGATAATATCGCATGCGGTATTGCGATATCTGTTTTCAGTACATTTTGTATTAGGATAGTCATGTAGTTACACACTGCTGTGTGTGGGGGCCTTTAACAAAAATACTCTCACAGTACATTAACGAACAGTACTTATTTCCTTACCACCTAAAGGCAGACTATTTATGTTCGCCAATGTGAATAAATAGTGTGCAAAAAATTAAATAAACTAAAAATCATAGACACAACTCGTTAAAACGAGAGAAAAATCCGATCCTATCAAAAAATAACATTTTCGTACCCAAATCTTGCTCCTAATTCTCAACCCAGAATCGCAACATCATACATATTTATAAAAATATTTAGTTCAGTAATATCAAAAACTTTATACCAACTTCGCCGTCGACTTAGCCGAAAATCCGCGGACGTTTGCCGGAGATAAAAAAAAAAACTTCTGCCCGTATTAAAATAATAAATACGGGAAGTAACAAAACTCGACAAAAGTTATAAGATTTATTCGCACCATTAATTACTTGCTCGCCTGGAGACATAGCGTAATTATATTGTTGAGGCAAAGTGAAATCCTACGCCCCAGGCAACTACCGAGTTGTAAAATTTAACTGGCTTTTGTTTTAATCCGATCCGATATGATGGTAATAAAAATCTTTGCTAGCGAATTATATTGATGTAGTATAACAGATATTGGAATTTGAATATTCATTTGTGTGTGTGTGTGTATTTTTATTAAAAATGTAATATCTGTAATATTCAATATGACACGCTTTTTGTGTTGTTATAGCAATCGAACGATGTTAAAGTTATTTTAAATCACATTCCTACCTTTGTTTTCAAGCGCGCTGTCACTTAGTTTAAATTTAGTTGTGAGCCTTGGCTTGGCCTTAATTCAATTAGGACCTCGGCACATTGTCCGATTAAGCAGGTCGAAAGCTATTAAAAGCACCCTGCAAGAGGTCATCTAGAAAAAATAAAAAAAAAATATCAACCTTTTTATTCAGTATCACCCAAAAAATTTAGATACAGTACGATAAACTATGCAGCCTATTATCAAACTTAAGGGGTAGACAAATTTTTATGATTTTTTTTTTCTTTTTCATTCACTAATGGAAGCTATGTGAAACCAGCTACAAATAAATTTGATGGTGATTTAAAAAACCAGCCTGTATTTTCTTAAATGGCTATCAAATTTCCTATTTAAACACACAAGGCTACTTGCATTTCCAGCTCTCTATTTTTAAATGTTCACATTTTGTAAGTATACTATCAAATTAATTTTATCCTCTCTTTTATAACATCTCCTGCATTTGTAGCCCGTTAACTTAATATACAATTTATACAGCAAAACCAGTTGCTTTAAAGTATGTTCCTCATTATTCTAGTTACTGCCGCACTCAGATATATCACATAATAATAAATTATAATTATCAATCAGATGTTTCCCGCGTCCCAAGGAAACTACAGCCTATATCCGTCTCCAAAGTCCCGTCTATTTTGGTACCAATTAGTCCATATCTCCCGTAATTTAATCCAAATTAGTTCAGCCAATTTACTGTTTAAGCGCAAAAAACAAACAAATTTTCATATTTATAATATTCGTAAGATTATGCTAGGATATTATGATAGGGATGATTCATGTTAGATGAATAGGCTTAAAATTATTCATGGAGTATTCTAAGTAAAATAACAATTGTTTTTTTTTTAATACATAATCTATGGTTTTTTTATTAATAAAATGTAATCACCAACAATAACAAGACCTAATTTAATTCTTATCCCATTTACATAAGGTATATTTTAATGGACTTTGTTGTAATAGTGTGCTATTTTGAAATGGACTTCGAATAAAAATCTAAGCCTTTACGCGGGACAAATTGCCATGTCCACTATGTCCAGGCTAGGCCGAAATTGATATGCGCACATGTGTCAATGTACCCATATTGACGAATGATTGATACTGACACTGAGTGAATGATTGGCGATTGAACTTTTTTTAGTGACGTCATTGGAAGTTATTTTTATTACACGACCCAAACTTCAGATCTAATCAGTCTGAAATAAAATGCAAATGATGGTCACCCATCGCTGGACTGACCATGGCAAACGCAACTTAACTCAATAACAGATCAATTGGCGGCTTTAACTTAGCAATAAGCCCTTCGTCACTTCTGGGCTTATACTTAAATATTCTCACAGTGAAGATCAACATTACAAACAGTGAAATGGAACTCGACGTGTTGATACTAGGGTACTCTCGTGGGATTTTAAAGTACTCCTGCTGTTAAGGGTAGCCAAAGAGCCCAATTGGTATGGATTGAGTTGTTAGAAGAATCATTGAGAAGCATTGTACAGGGTGAATAGTAAATTTCTTGAGTTTTTTTTTCTTTTAGTTTACTTGCATCATTTATCTTGTTCGTTCATTAAACAAAGCTTAAAGATTTACTTCTATTGGTCGAATGAACTTCTGGAATTATTCTAGTATTTCCAGATATTACCCATTGCCAAGTTTGTATACTTTCTCTCTTCATTCTTAGATGTGGATGTGGATACGTAACATAATTATTAATGAATAAAGACCAGATTAAAAAAAAATCCGAACACAAAAATATAATACTGGCTTTAAAGTAGAACTGGACCATTCGTCAGCATTTTCCATGGGCATTTCCACATATATTAAAAAACAATTTTATTAAAATAAATGAATTCTCTTTATTCTCGAATTTGACGCTCGAATCGAACCCTCGAGATGAACCAAAATTCAAATAAAAACGTCATTATAAAACATTCAGCTGTACACGTCGGACGCTTCGTACTTTAAAAACAAATGAGGTTAATTAATCGAGGGATTATCCCGGCTTCCATTAAAATATATTTCGCGGAATTTCTATAACACATCGCCATTACACAGGGGTGGGCGACGTGTGGTGAAATAATGAAAATTGTTTAATTACTGAGGCCCCAAGCGGCCCGCGTTTCGTGTGTCGCGTTGAGTAGTTTCAGTACATTCAAGAGTTTTAGGGTCGAGTGCTTTTGCATGTTGCACGTGAGTAGGTTTTAACAAAATGGATGCCGTTGTGTCGGTCGTAAATCTTAAAATGGCGGTTCCCTGGACGCAGGCCCGTGATTTGGGCTTGCCAAAAAGATCGCATTGGAGCGCGCTATGTTAACATGTTGTCACTGACGACGTTTTTTTTTCATTGATTGATTGTCAGAGTAATGCCCGAATTGTCATTCGTCACTTTTCTTTCGTTCCTTTAAAAGTGGCAGAGATAGCGTGATATTTAAACTTAAGTATTGTCTGTGTATTTGAGCTAAAGATATTTTTTATTGTATTTTTTGAATAGGTATTTTATCCTGTTTATTTTGTACAAAGCTGAATTTATTATATACTTAAAAAGTAACAATTATTTTTCTATAGAGTTTGTTTGATACGCTTTTATTACGCATTTAGTTGTTCTCTCGGAACACGAGTCAAACCGAGGGAAATCATTGCTGATATGAGTTTGTTTGATTAAGCTTACATGGTAATATGGTTAAACCAATTTATATTATCAAATTTTGCACGGAGATAACTTAAACCTTTGTGAAGGCATATAGAATAGTTTTTATCTAAGTGTAAGAAGGACCCTTGGAACAAGAGTGATATTATGGGACACAGCCAATCAATTCTATTAATATCATAAACGCGAAAGTTTGTAAGAGAGTATGGATGTATGTTTGTTAATTTTTCACGCAATAACTTCTTAAAAAAAAAGAACGTTGCCCCACACTAGGAATTACTCCTGTGTCGTGGGTGCGTTTACAAACATTGAGTACACATGCACAAACACCCATCCCCGGAACAATTTTAGTTGTCCCGTGCGGGAATCGAACCCGCGACATGCAGCGCAGCAGCCAATTGCTCAGCCACTACGCCAAACGTGCCATCAATAAAAAACTGAACGGATTGGGATGAATTTTGGTACACACATAGTTTAAAATCTGGATTAATATATAGGATACTTTTTACCCGGGTTCGCGAAATAGTTCCCGTGGGATGCGGGTGAAACCACGAAAAACAGCTAGTCTAAATATATATAAAACTCAAAGGTGACTCACTGACTGACTGACATAGTGATCTATCAACGCACAGCCCAAACTACTGGAGGGATCGGGCTGAAATTTGGCATGCAGGTAGATGTTATGACGTAGGCATCCGCTAAGAAAGGATTTTCTGAAATTCTACCCCTAAGGGGTTGAAAAAGGGGGCAAAAGTTTTTATGAAACTCTGTTATTTTTAATTTGAATTCGTATTTCACACGCGAGTGAAGCCGCTGGCGGAAGCTAGTTACCTATATTTTTAATACGTTTGTTGGTGTACAATAAAGCAAACGATATCTATCTACCATCTAGTACCATCCAATCTACCGTCCCACAAAATTGTACTCATAAGTTCATTGTAGTAGACGAGACTCAAACAAAATCGTTCACCGTAAAATTGTGTTTTAAAATTCTCCCAAACGAATACCACGCTTGAGTTTCTACGAATCTGTTGGTGCGCTAACCAATATATCATACAGTTTTGACAAACTGTATTGTGTTTTTGTCCTATGTGCATGGTTCGTTAACCCCTTTAGGGGAGCGTCCGTGTGAAATTGGTAAACTTGGTCCACATATTCTAGTATAAGCGTGGCTAACTTGTTTCTGGTGTCCTTGTAATACGGTTTTTGTAATCTAGAACATGGTAAGCGAGCTTTTTCATGTTACGTTCGAATTGAAGCATGTTGGTTAGTGATGAAGTGATTTTTATCGTTTTATTTTTGATCAAAAGGTCAGTAGTTAGGTTAATAGTAGTAGAAGTAGTGTATAGGTAGTAGCTAGTTGTGTTTTTTTCCTTTAGCAGCTTTAGCCTTGAATTATTGATTTAAGTTTTCTTATAAGAAAATATAAAAGAGTTATTTTAATAAAACTATTTATCTGCAGCCAATTTTGAATTGCTAAATAAGTCCATGAGTGAGTCAAAAAAGTTGAAACTATTTACCCATTCTAAATCATACATAAAAATGGAGAAGATCAGGCAAGAAACTCCATAATTACTTTTTCAACGTGTTTTTCGTACCTATAGTGACAATCTTATTCTACATTGGTTACAATTGATGAAAAAAAATGCGAGAATAAAAAAACAGCCTTATTTATATTTACAGCAAAAATATTTTTAAAATAAATAAAATATCTTGAAGAATTAAATCACCGAGCTTTTTAATTCACCTACAAAAGAGTTGTTTTCTATTTATTCAGTTTCCAGCGAAACTCGCTTTTTACAAGCATGCAAACAGGCAGCTCAAACAAGGCCTTTATAATATTTTATTTTTAATTCAGTACCCATTTTATTATGAGTTTTTCTCGGATTTAATCTTTTAACCATTATTTGGAATTTATTTTATTTTTTACTAGCTGTTTAAAATAAAAAAATATACTATGGGTTATATCAGGTTATAAACTACGTGTGAACTAAATAATTTAAGTCTATCCTGCAGTTGCTACGTGATGTATGAAGAAACATAAAAAAAGATTAAAAATAATGGTCTTCTTATTCTTAAGAACAGCATACAAGATTTCCTTTAATATCTATAATGTACAGACATCGGCCTGTTACAACTTTAATTATACATATAGATTGATGACTGAAACTTTGTCTACAAAATTCCAAAAAACAAAACAGAATAATTTTCTTAATATTTTAAAAGTATGTACATTATATTGAGAAAATATTCCCCGAAAACAAGTACGGTACATAAAGTAATCCTTTAAAACCATCGCGCAAAAGATCCTCTTTAGCTCTCTCTCTAAAGACTGACACATTAATTGCCTTTAGACAACGAACGAAAAACGTAAAAACGTTCGTCTCTTGAAACTTCAAAAAGCTCTTTGATGCGAAACCCTTTGACGTTCGCCTAAACAGTATACAGCCCAACTCCTGCATCCATCGCCTAAAAGCAGATTACCATCAGTAATTAAAACGCGGTTTCGATCTGGCTTTAAGAATTACACTAAATATTCAGCCAGTAATTATGTTCAAACTATTGGAAAATAGATAAAGTTCCATAATTCATTGGAATGGGTTGTTCTTATCTACATATTTTTAAATGGAGAAAATTTTCTTAACGTTATTTTGAAACCAATAAAATTTGTCAAAGTCCGATTTTAAATCCACTACCCATATTTTTGCCAACTCCTTTTTCTCTAATATTAAAATTATATATTAAAATTTAAGTTTGTGTTTGTGGAGATCTGTGAGACTTCAAAACCAATTCTTATTTTTTTCAGTAATTGATAGCAACTTGCAAATGCTTATATCTTATCTTTTATGTGCATAAAATGACGCCAAGATACCGGGAAAAGCAATAGTATTTCTTTGTAATTTTTTTTTATTCAATGTCAATTTTTCTATTTTCAGTACGAAGATGAAAAAATAAACATAAGTTTTGTCTAGAGGTAGGTCCATTATAACATTGCAGCTAAAAACACCTCAAATTTTGTTGTTTATACGATACATCTTCAAATGTATCGTCCGGTTTCATCCGATATTGATCTTTCCTAAACCCACAGTCCAGCGAGCTTGCAGTACAAACAAACTCCGTAGGTCTATTTCAATATGGCCGAACCACGGGCGACACTCCTGCAGTTTGTGCCCAATATCACGTAGTGCATGACTTATGCACGAATCTCACATTTTGAACAAACGCTGTACATTTTGAAAGCAAAGCTTCTGGTGACATTTTTAGTGGGCACGATAAAGTTCGATATATTTTATATACTTTTTTGTTGTACACTATTCGAATGAGATTTTCTTTTGTTTTAGGTTTTTTTTTGTTATGCTGGCAGGTATGATAGGAATTTCGGTGATTTATATTTTTGGAGTATTTTATGGCTGAATCTCGTCAAACCGTTGGTACTAAAACGGAAAATTTAATTAACTAGAAATTATTATTTGATGCATTTCAAAATAAAACGGTATATTCTTAATTTATTTTAGTTTATTTAGCTGTATCCACCCCGTTTTTCATACGATGAAAATTCTCAAATAAAAAGGGACTTTGTAAAGAACTTTGACAATACCGTAAATAACATTGCATTATTATTGTTTCCAAGTATCCCTTTGAGGAATGTTCAGATTTCCGGACGCAAATTCCCTGGACCGCCGCTTTTTGAAATGTTCATTTTTGATCCTATATTCAACACCTGTTTCTGCTCGCGACTTTGTCTGCAAAAAAAAAAAATTATGTAGCTATTATTTTGTATTATTTACAATAATTTTGTGTAATGTTTTGGTTTACGGTAAGAAACACGCGTTGTTTTTTTAAAAAAAATGGATCGAAATTCGGTTTAAGTCGCTTTGAAATTAATAAACACTTATTTTCTAACTCAACTCAATTCTGAGACAATATTGCTTTAACTAATTAATGGAGAATCGAGTGTTATCAGCTCATATAAGCATGTCAGTTGATGTGGTGTCGAATACAAAATTAGTTACAAATATTTTATGGTACCTACCTACATACATAGACACTTACATTTCACTAGTAATATTAAGTGCCATGTAAAAGGCATCTTAATGCATATAAAGGTCCTTTAAGCCATTAGCTGGGCCAAAATACAGTCTCCGTGATAGTGCAAAAAAATAGAAACATTTTACCTATTTAAAACAGTATATTGCCAGCAAATTAAAGCAAAGTAGAAATAAACTGCCTATACATAAACATTTATATGCTCTAACTTCACAAAGTTAGGGCTAATTAAATTATAACTTTAACGGCCAGCTGATATCATACTCCTAGTTTACAAAAGCGAGCTAAAATTATGTAGGTAACCCAGTTCGTAGACATATTCAGGTAGTCAGTAGCCGATTTTCATCGTATCTTTATATACTTCTCATCTCATCTATACTTTATTCTATACATATAAAATGCTTTGTCTTGATTGACTGACGGATCAACGCCAAGCCTTAACTGCTGATCGTAGAGATCTGAAACTTGGAGAGTATGTTCTTTGTATGACGTAAGCATCCGATAAGAAAGGATTTTCCGAAATTCTACCCCTGAGGGGGTGAAAAAGGGAGATAAGTTTTTTGGAAATTCTGTCATTTTCAATTTGAATTCATATAGCCCACGCGGGCGATGCCGCTGGCGGAAAGGTAGTCTTTATATATGTATATATTTCTTTTTTTCTTATATTTGTGATAGCTGGTTGTTATTACTTTGAATTTGAGAAAACTCTGACACTAGGGCTTGTTAGGTCGCTATAATCTGCAGCCCACATGATAAGAAGAAGAATTAGATACACATAACTATTTTTACCTTTTGTTTGTCACGTAATATACTTGCAAGTTCCAAAAGCAAACCTTATTATTTTACCTCATCTATAATATGAATCAATACATCAGGAAAAACCACAATATATTTCCACTCAAGACTACCCTAATCATATAGTAAGGCTCCGATAAACCCCGAGTCACACTGGCGAGCTGAATTATTGAGCGAGTATTCCTTAGAGCCGATCTAATGGCGTCTGATTTTTGTTCCTACAATATTCACAGAAAGAGATTAGCGAGCCCATTGAGGGGTATGGACAAAACCGATGAAGGGTAGCCTTATGGGACCATAGGAGTATAAGAGGAAAGATTTCTTTTCTACCTTTTGAAAAAGGGTTGGAACTTTACTTGTTGCATTATGCTAATTTTCTATAGTAAATGGTAAATTTTATATAGTGAAGAGCGGGCGTTTGTGAGGCTGTCTTTAGTAAATTTGAAGTTCAAAAGTGCTGATTTTCAGCTTAATTTGAATTAATGACTTTTGAATTAAAATTTAGTTCTAGAACTCAAACAATATACACCAGTTTATATTTAAAAGATACAATTTTCAATCTAAAGGTATTGTAACATGTGGGTAGTGTTGTATTAAATTGCGTTAACTTCAAAGTCCGTATTAGCAATTGTCTTGCACTCTACCAGATTGCCGGACAATCAACTAATAGCAACTAGTTTTATTCACTGGATTTTATATATCTGATACTCGTTTGTTTGTAATGTATTTAAAAGAGAAGTTTTTCACCAAAGAGGTATTTAAGAAATACTGAGCTGATTATAAAAAATGTTTCTTTTGCCAAAAGAAAGCTATTCGTAAGTGAAGTATAAGCAATGATAAATTTAATTGTGATCAAGCACCAGTTCTTATGAGACAAAAAAGTAAATATTTCCATAATGATTTACAAGGTAATAATAGTTCACAATCATAATGAGTTCTTGGTTTATAAATGTATAGGGATGTGCTAGCCAACATTAAGAAAAATAATTATTGTAACTACCTTGTCAATATCTTATCATAGACAGATCCGGGTAAAAATAATCGTAGCCTTTAACAGTCTCCTGGGTCATACTTATCTCCCCACCAAATATTACCTACATCGGTTCAGCCATTTTATGGCGTAACAAACGTACGACCTCACATTAGCATTTATTATTTTGTAGTTGGAATCCCCTCTCGTACTTATTAGTATTTAACCTTAAAGGTAGGTTCTATTGAATAAGTAAGGAGAATGTATCTAGATTTTCTAAAGTCTCCTATATATCCCGCAGCGGGCTACGTCACAACAAATACTTATAAAACATCTCCAGAGAAGCCACTTTAGTATCTCACAATATTTTTGTTGGAAACGTTCTGAGAAAAACGGAAAATTAAAGATGCTTTGCTTTTAAATAAACCCTTTGATATAATCGTCTCTTATATGAAATTCTGTTTTAAAATTTATTCTTTATTCATCATCCAAGAGTTCATATATTAATTAATTTAAACTACTTAAGGTTAAAGATTAAAGACTACTACTACGACATACATATATGCTAAAACAAAAAATATAAAATACAAAAAAAAAAAACCTTAAGGAACACGTTGAGGTTAAGCGTCAAAATATTCCTCCACATCGCTATCATCTGGTAATGTGCCCAGAAGACTGGCAGCATTGCACTGCAGTTTTAAAATAGATATTAAAATAATAAATGTGATAGATAGATAGTCAGACTGACGAAATTGTACCGATAGAGTTGTCGCGGGCCCGGAACGCTAAAGGTGAAGAAAGGGGCATGAATGGAAGTCAGTAAGAGTTTGGCACTACCTCCCTCTCTACCCACAGTATTGCGGAGAAGTCATTTGATGATTTCCAGAAATAAAATATTTTGTTCAGAACCCTAAAACATGTATTATTGTCGCATATCGAATTATGATGTCTTACCCAAACTATCTATACTACCAAAAGCACGTTTAGCCGTTGGTCCTGGCAATCGGAATCCAATGAGTCTGATAACCACAATATCCAGTTTTCAGTAACCACATGAGTCTGTGTAAAACACTGATACTTAGCTCATCTGATTGGACTGGAAGTCGACCTAAACATAGTCAGGAAGAGGCTATGATGATGATTATGAAATAGAATCGTGATACTACGTTTGCGTAAAGAGATTTACCATTTCTGAAACATCATAAAATCGCTTTGAAATGAAGATTTATTTTTACCTATAAATTTATTTCGTGGAATTTTGCTGGCAACTGTAAGATAATCTAGATAAAACATTATTTTATTTTTTGCTATAAATATACCTAATTTGTCATAATAAATTATCATAAAAAAGCTATGTTTTATTGATATTCAATAAAATTGACATAATAATTCAAACATTTATTACCTCGTAAAAATGTTTTGCTTTATTCAAGATCTGTGAAATATAAACTGCTTTATTGATTGACAAGCAAAAAATAAAATAGTATTACCTAATAAACATTTTATTCCACCAGAGAACAGATGCATCGTCACAATAAATAAACAATAAAAGCTTACCCTATTTCAATAAACACGGTTTACGCTTTGCATAAAACTGTACAGTTTATTTTATTCTGTACTAGGTTATGTAGCTTAACTTATGTCTTTACCTAGGATTAAAATAATCTAGAATTAAAAATCTATAATACCGGACCCGACAGATACTTACGTTTTTATGAAAACGACCACATTTACCGGGTCCAATTGTATTTTCAAACAAATATACACACAATTTTTTATCCAAATTAGTCAAGCCCTTTAGCAGTTAGGTGACAAACACACACACAGAAGAATGTATATAAAGATGACACCACTAAATGACAATATTATTAAAATTATCTAAACCGTTTTCTGAAAAGTTTAACAAATTAATAAACAAATAAACTCATATTCACATTTATAATGTTACTTAAAATATACTAATAAATACCGAGTAAATTACATATTCAATTTAGTTTCCACGCTAAGTTAAACCTGCAACAGTAGTAAATAAATCCAGTTAATTCAATTCAAACTACAAACAGTTTTTGTACTTTATTAATTGAATTCCGTTAAAGTAGCATCTCTTTTAATAGAAATAAAAAATGAAGAAGATTTAAAGCAAACTTGTTGAAATATCAATAAAGAGGGCTCTTGGAAATAGTATGTAAAAATATATATATAAACCAGCTGTTTTCCGCGGTTTCGCCCGCATCCTGAGATATCTGCTTCACACATCCAGATAAAAAGTAGCTTATAACCGACTCCAGGATTCCATCTATCTCCGTACCAAATTTCATCCAAATCGGTTCAGCAGTTTTACAGTGGAAGCGTAACAAACAAATCATTATAATTTTAATTTCAACAGATTTACATCTAGACTGGAAGCTAACTCTAACAAAATACGAATAATGCTAAGTCACTTTTACTCATCTATCTATACTTATAATAAATCTGTAGAGAGGTCAATTCTGAAGAAGGAAGGAAGGAAGAAGGTGAAGGGAAATGTCATTTTGTTTAAACGCGCTAATCTCAGGAACCGCTGGTCCGATTTAAATAATTCTTTCAGTGTTAGATAGTCCATTTATCGAGGAAGGCTATAAGCTATATCATTACGCTAAGACCAATAGGAGCGGAGCACCACTATTCCACGCGGACGAAGTCGCTGGCAGAAGCTAGTAATATAATATCAATCAAAAATTTAAAATTAAAAAACCTCCTGCGCAAAAATGCCTTACATCATTTTGGAAAAAGAGCTGATATTCTTACATTGCTAGACCGATATTGACCAAACATAGCTAAAAACCATTGCAAGGAAACTTTTTCAAATGAATAAAACCATATCGAAATCCGGTTCATCCGTTTGAGAGCTACGATGCCACAGACAGACAGACATCGACATCAAACTTATAACACCCCTCTTTTTGCGTCGGAGGTTAAAAATAGACGCGTATCAAATACTAAATTGATATAAATCCAACGTGTAAAAGCGTGTAGCTACAATGTCCAGGCAATCTCGTTAGCGGGCGCGACGCCAGATACGGATTGAGAGCCTCCCACTGAATTATTGATGACCAAATGCTGCGTCCTCTACCTCTGATATAGTAATGACTTCGGAATTTTTATGTACACCACCGACACAGGTTATTTCATTAAATCTAACCTTGTTTGACTGATGCAATTTGTGGTTGTGTTGAGGATTTTTAGCGGGTTTTATTTCTTTTGTGATTTAATTTGGGAGTTTTTTTTTTGTTTTGGTGGAAAAACTCCGCTTTTAGGTAGGATAGAAAAAACTGCTAGATATGTAGATGATACTTTTTATCCGGGTGCGTGGAGTAGTTCCCTCAGGAAGCGGACAAAACCGCGGTAAATAGATAGTTTAGAATAAAAGCAGAAGGATGAATAAAAAAAAGGTAAAAAAAATCTCCTACTAGACTCTATCCAACTACAAAAGTCAGATAATTAAAACTCCTAGTACAATTAAAAGTCCCCTTGAACAAATACCGGTTCTAAATCAATGTATCCAGATACTGAGCTACCCAAAAATCAATTCTAACACACAAAATCTGAAATACGATCAGTTTCCCGAAATTCAAAACTTTATTTACGACGACTAATTCAGTATTCCATCAGGGATGCGTACATTGAATGTGTTCGCGTATAAATCAGAGATTGAACGAGATCGCGGCCGGCTGTTTGAATTATTGATGCCAAATGTCCGACGAATTGTGACTGGTGCACCTTCATTCATTCGTTTAATTTATTCATAGGTACTTTTTCGGTGGACTGGTGTCCTGATTGAGTTAAAGTTTTGTTATATGTAATTTTATTCTTATTAGTGTTAAGGTACAGTGATTGATTCTTACGTCATTTCAGTGGGAAAATTATTTGATTAATTTTTTGTGCTTACATATTTCGGGTGACTTGAAAAGTGATTTTATAATTCACAATCTTATAGTTCCATTATTTAAAATAAAAACCAGGGTACTAATTTGAACTGTTTTCGCTAACACTGTTCTAGTATATTTATGCTATAAAAGGATAGTAATATTGTTGCAATGAAACTATGCTAGTTTTAAACTACATCGAACCAATCTAAAAGAGACCACCACAAATTAAAAACGAGGAACATCGCAGCTTAAAAATTTAAAAACAAAAATCCACAGCTATGCAGACCCAAACTTAAAACACCAGTAAATCCAACTATAGGATCACGAAAAACCGTCACAGCGGATCCGTTGTAAAGGAAAATAGAATGTGGATTGTACGATACGGAGTTACAATAACAATCATGGATACAGATAGACCGAATGGAATGGGGCCGTCCGTACTACATGCAAAGGTATCAACCTTCGGGGAAGCATATAGAATTGTTCCGACATTTGTTCTGTTGAAATTCAACAGAACGTGAAACGCTTTTTAAATAATGTTGCAGCAAGACGGAGGATTTTTATTTCAACTTATTTATTATGAATAAAAAAAAAATCGTCATCATCATCAGAATAAGTAGATACCTATACCTATCGCTTTTTGATACAAAGGAGTTTTTTTGCCGTTTTACCCTGAAAGCGTAACAGACAAACAAAATCGCTTTTAAATTCGCATTTCTAATATTAGTAAGGATGGCTATTATATATTATACAACCATAGTTTATTAGCTTACCATCATGCGCTCTACAAGTACCTAAACTAAACTATCACTCAGTCAATTATGAGCTGTGAGACGTTGTATTTAAACAGCATATTGTAGTTGACGAGTACACCTACATTACAAATATGTAAGCAGTATAATATAATTTGTGTTCTCATTGCGGTATAATACTACTAAATAGTCTTAAGTGTATTTCCTTAGTTACACAATATAAATTTATTAGTCAAACCGACACGTTTATAGCGGACTGGGATCGTTTTGTTCGCGTCAGAAATTTGAGTATCATAAATAATGTTGTTAAATCTTTCTTAATGATGAAGAGATATATAATAATATCCGTCCTTGAATAATTATTATCAAAAGTTCTTCAGTTCAAATTGGGTCAAGTAAGCCAAACGCGATTTTATTTCAAATACTAGCTACTTTTCGCTACTACTATTCTGTAACCTTAACCAGGGTTAACCAAATTTCACCGAAATCAGTTTTATCAATTATCGTTTTATTATATTATATCGTATTCAAAATATTACCCGGATGACGGGGCCCTCCCCATATAGCTTGGCGGGTCTGCGGGATGTTCGAAAGGGTTACTGCGCCCCTGAAACGCAAGGGCTAAGGAAGGAACGTGGATTGGTTTTATTCAGTAAGAGTCTGACATTCCTTCCTGCCCCGCCTATGGCAAGAGGAATCATTTGATAATATCCCATCCGAAAAAAAAATGAGACACGTAGTACTTGATTTTGTTCAAGGCACTATTTGAAGTTTCGTGATATTAATATAGGTAGATACTTTATCACTAGGCAAACATCATGAATACAAACTTCACAATTATATGGCTTCAAATTAATAATATGAGGCGACAATATGTACATGTATTTTTCCAATACAAGTATTGGAACACACACAATACAATGTTGGAATTTATAAAATACACGTTCGTAGAGTAACAAAAATAGATACATCCTTACAAGCTTTCGCATTTATAATATTAAGGGCCAAGTTCACCGACAGATGGTTACGTAATCGGCCCGTTAAATAAAAACGTTTTTTAACCAGGAAGCTGGAATTTTCGTGTTACCCACTTCTAGTTCAACCCTGGTTTGGTAATCGATCGTTTCAGGAATAAAAATTGCAAATAATACATTACCCATCGAAAGTTGGAAGTTTGAATTTATGGTAAACAGCTGTTTTAAGCTAATCGGACCGATATCTTATCGGTGAACTTGGGCCTAAGAGGATGGAGTTTTTTTTTCATCTCGTAAAAAAATGGGATTGAGTCGCAATGAATTTATTCTGATTATTATTTTTGTTGACTAACTCACCAATAGCCAACCTCTAGTTTACTCACAGATATTTGTGAATCAGTACTCAGTAGGTAATATCGTAGATGCATTGCCATCCTAAAAATAAAACTGTAACACCTTCTTTAACCGATTTCATAAAAAAGGATGTTATTTCAAAGTCAACTTAAATTCAAAAGTTTTTATTTTATGTAGACCAATTACAGATAGTTAGATAAAACGTCAAACGTCGAACTAATTTCACGATAATCACCCTTCGGACATTTCCCTCGTCAAACACCAACAAAACGTTGATTAACAAAGAAATAATCAAGTTGATTAAAAATCAATTAATTAAGACTTCCTTGATCGAATGGAATTAAGAATCAAATGGAACGAGTAACAAATTGAACGCGATCTACGGTAAGTTAAGAGGCAATTAGCCAAACTTTCGCCTAATCGATCCGGAGTACCGAGTCGAGGTTATTAATTAATTATTTTGGGCTCAGCCCCGGTTTCGATGATGTAATACTTGTGCTACTTCAGTATTGAGTTGATGCGAGGGGATTAATTTTTTATTTTGTTCAAATTTGTTTAGAGACTTGGGAATTTACAAGGTTTAATTGCTCTTTATACCGACTAGTCTTTTGTCATGGAATATAAATAGTTCTATGCAAATAAAAGAGTATTATCTGTTTGATTCTTGCTATATTAGGTGTTCTCAAATATAAATCTATAGTATAGAAGTCTATAGTAACATAATTTTTTTTTACCTATTCTGACCATCCAAAGGTTAGAATATAATTTTAATAAAAACACGTTTTAGGATGAAACTGCCATTGTACCCAAATCTTGAGATGTAATCAAATAGTTAATTTAATGTGCTTTATTAATTATAATAATCCTCAACAAATTCTCGTAAAATAGAACAAAATTTGGAGATTAAGTCAATTTCATTTATGTTTGAATGCATCAATATTTAAGAAAAGTACGTTTATATGAAATGCCAGGATTCACGGGACACTGTTCTCGCACGAATAACGTTGCTCACCCGACTAATTAAGTTCTTTAGCTCATTTGGTACCCCCTCAGTTTTAATTGGGAACCTTAATCAGAAGATTAAACGATTAATCAGGACTAAACTCTGATATTTATTTATTGGATCTCCAACAGGGGCTACATAATTACATCGGACAATACTGGTGTGCGCCTCTAATTATAGGCAACCACATCATTCACTTATTATCTAGGTAGGTATAATAAGTTTGATAAGGAAGAAATTATTAAAACAATATGAAAATACAATTTGCGAAATTATAAAGTCATATATATTATCCTGTGCGCACAATATTCTGCCCAAGCAGTTAATAAACCCATTGATGCATTCAAATTAATGTAAAATAGATACCCAAAAAGACATTTAAAGATTTTCTTACTCTATTTTTCTTCAAAAGATCACGGATTTACTGATAGCTCGTGCCTAACAATCGCACGGGTCAACCGATCGTCCATGGAATGGTGTCCAGAGTCCATCTATATGATACCGCAACTCCTCCATGCCTCGAAAAGCCCCGGCTGTTATTTATAGATCTTTTATAGTGGTTCCGGGTAGTCAGAAGCCCGAAAGTCTGACGACAAGTCTCAGATACCACGTTTAACACCAAGGAGGTCAGTTAGGCTGTCGTTCCATGAAAACTAGTATTCAGCTGCATTTGGTAAGGAAAAGCCTAGGCGGATGATGATTTTTCCTCCAAAGATCATTCCAGATTTGAGCCTTTAATATCATCTTTGATTAAAAGACCAGTTGCATTACCCCTCTAATGCCCGTGGGAAATGAGTGAATGAAATTCATGATAAAAAAATTATACCTACTGTTTTCGGGATAGGGGACTCGGTCCCTTCAATTTAAGTAAATACGCTTGTGGCAGGGCACGGGTTTATCAAATTTATCATGCGTCAGTGTAGCACTGCCTGTATATTTGCGGAAGCGGCGCAGACTGATTAATTAGACTACATATGTACTAGTCAGACCTGTTCAACCCAGGTACACACAGTCAATTCTTAAACTAGGGTCTGTACCTGATAGGTGGTCCGACAGATAATGTAAGGATTTTTTTTTGAGAATTATATTACGAGTGTGTACAATTGAAAAGTTGACACTGAATAATTCCAAATTCTATATGAAAATCCGATAAAGTTTGTGTTTACTGTAAAATTAGATTTTCATACACAATCTATATGAAATTGATTGGTAGTGTCAAACAAAAATAGAGAAAAAAACACCCCAGCTCAAAAAAGTCGAGGTGATCTCTCCTTTTTCAGAATTTGGCACATCCATGAAACTGTATTTTTTCTTGATTGTTATTTGAGTTATCAACAATAAAAAAAAACTACCGATTTCCAAAAATACTGATAACCACTCCAACCGACTTCCAAAAAACAGTATTTTTGGAAGACGATTGAGGTTTTTTTCACACATTTCGGTATGTCGATCTAATTACCTTAACAGCATAAATTCGTGTACCTAAACCTACTTACAAACCAGTTTTTATTTACCAGATCAACAAATATCTTATCCCATATAAATTAATATCTGAGCAACATATATATATATATATATATATATATATATATATATATATAGCTATAGGTGTATATGCCGTACACCTCTGAAATATGACTTACCAAACAAAAAAAGAATTATTAAAATCGGACTACTCTATCAAAAGTCATATATAAAAACAAATATACGCGTCGAATTGTAAACCTCCTCCTTTTTTTTCGTCGGTTAAAAAGCAACTAAACCACTGCCGCGCAGTGCCATTAGGGTCGTCGAATCAATCATTCTATATCAATCGAACGATTGTTACAAGGTTGAAGCTTGCACTCGACAAATCGTCAATAAATGATCGTTGTATGTGCAAAAGCTTTACTTTTTTACATCTGTTATAAACCAGTTCAGTCCGCGGCATTGCTCGCGTAATTTTCTGGAGCCGCTTGCTTAGAATCGGTTCAGTTGTTCCTAAAATAACTTTCCATCACTGCCTCAGAAATACAAACAAAATTAAATTAAGAAGACACAGAACTGACAGAACAGATGATTTACCAAATTGTATTAAGGACAGTCAATCAATTGATGTATTTAAAAGTCGATTGAAGAAATATGTCTATGATAATGTCTTTTAGAACCGTTTGATCACTGTTATAGGTTAATAGCTATAATTTAGTTATAATTAGTCATTTAAACTCATTATAAGTGAACTATGTTCTTTATGAGTAATAAATAATCATTAAACTGAAAATAATATTAATAGCGGCATAAAAATCATTTCAATATACATTTTTGTTTTTTGGATCAATAAATCATTATCGGTAATAACGATTTCTTCCGATTGAGGAGCTCGTGGCTAAGTAACAGCCGCACGGTTCGACCGATCAAAGGTTAAGCTGCGCTTGACGCGGTCGGTCCGTGGATGGGTGACCATCTTTGTCATAGCGAGACTCCTCCGTGCCTCGGAAAGCACGTTAAGTTGTTGGTCCCGGTTGTCATTTGTACATCTTTGACAGTCGTTTCGGGTAGTCAGAAGCCAGAAAGTCTGACAACCAGTCTTACCAAGGGGTACCGTGTTACCCGGTAACTGGGTTGTGGAGGTCAGATAGGCAGTCGCTCCATGTAAAACACGGGTACTCAGCTGCATCCGGTTTAGACTGGAAGCCGACCCCAACATAGTTGGGAAAAGGCTAGGCAGATGATGATGAACGATTTCTTCCGATTTTTCTTCATCCACAAGCTATCTTTACAATTAAATGTTTTGGACAATCTAACAATTTAGAACAAAATGCATCAGTACATTTTACGGCTTTCAAGCATCTAAATTACTTAAAAAGCCGTGAACTGTAACTCTGAAAAATATGTATAATCAATATGGTGATTGGGTCGCTATGACATAAAAATTCAATACCAGAAATTAATTTAATAGATTAATCCAATTATCCATATAAAGTGTAAACATGAATATTTTTAAGTATATGTACTTGAAATTACTTTGAAAGGTGGGTCAATTCTTGTAATTACGAAATGTATAGCAATTTCATTCCATATATTGACTACTCTTGTTCAAATATGACGCTTAAAGTGGACAATTACCGTCTTTAAATATCACCAAGCTACATGAAATATAATAAATTAAAATTTTAATAGACACAAATAGAACGTATTTTATTTTGAAGGAGCTCGTGGCTAAGTAACAACCGCACGGTTCGACCGATCAAAGGTTAAGCTGCGCTTGGCGCGGTCGGTCCGTGGATGGTTGTCATAGCGAGACTCCTCATGCCTCGGAAAGCACGTTAAGCTGTTGGTCTCGGCTGTTATTTGTAGATCTTTGACAGTCGTTTCGTAGTCAGAAGTCAGAAAGTCTGAAACCGGTCTTGCCAAGGGGTTGTGAAGGTCAGTCCCAACATAGTTGGGAAAAGGCTAGGCAGATGATGAGACACAAATAAAAAGTATTTTATTTTTATAAAATTTAACTATCTCGACGAGTATGACATAATAATTATGTCTATAGCATATCATGATAAGCCTTAAGTGGGTATAAACGTAGTAGTTACAGGTCTTTGATCAGAAAGGCTACCGAAACGACGTACCTTTAATAATACAACTCTACCTAGCCTTAACCGTGCAAACTTTTTAAATAACCTTCACTTAATGGTACCTTCAGACCGAAGCTTCGAGTCCTAAAACAACATTTTTGCACTCCAGTTAACTTTGCATTAGAAGTTATTTTTTTCCATTTTTTCCGATGCTGAAACTTCCACTTTTTCTGACTTTCAACTGCACAAATATCGCGAATGGTAAACGCTCGACTGGTTTTCGAGATTCCATTTTTGAATTGTCTTTTTATATTTTAACCGCCATGTGCTATGTCAAAAAAAAAAACTGTACTGGATAGTCGGGGTCACAAGTTGTAGCTAACTTTTTTTTTGTTTTTTTTTTTCGATTGAAAAGGTGTACTGACCCGTTTGATCCTGAAATGGTTTATTGACTGCGCGTTCTGGTTCGTGTATAGAGCTTGTATAGATATCGCTTGTATCCCAGCTTTGTGCAGTTTTTAGCAAACTGTTAGTTGTGTACCCTACCTTTAAAGCAAAGGCTGTCTTTTATTATAGTCTGTATCAATTAATTTTACGAAAATTTTAAACAAATTCGTATACCTTTTTTGTTCTAATTCTGCTACAGAAATTAAGTAATAGGCGGAAGGATGTCTCATTCATGTCAATTTCATACTCTAAACATTATCATTCATCATAATACATATATTATAATGCCATTTTATATATTTATGTGGGAAAATTAGAACAAAATAGGTTATGATTTTGTTTTCATTTTTTGTAAAATCAATTGGTACAGACCTCATAACTTAGAAATGTTCCTTTATTTACAAGATATAAAAATTATACTTACTAAAATAAAAAAGGCATAAAAAAAATTAACCACATCGCTGTCAACGGTCATTATGCCCAAAAAGCTGGCTGTATTGCCATGTAAATCTTGAGAACATGTTCCATATTCAAAAATTTCGGAATCAAAATAAAAAATAATAATAATTCATAATTCTAAGCTAATTCAATATTAAATGCTGTCAATGCAAGTGGGTTTGTCAAACCACAGACTGAATTTCTGGCTGCAACGTACGTAGCACTGAAATTACGCTAAAAGCTAATTAATTATTATCCCCTTACCGAGTCAATATCCTCATGTGTCCCTGAGCTGTGGAATCTGTGCTCCATGGATTACCTCTATTACGGTATATGGTTGAATTAAGCAAGACAATACTGGTTCTACTGTGCTAATACTAGTCCTACTATTATGTTTGAGAAAGTTTCCGAGGATGTATAATTAATTAATGTTTGTTTTTTCAATCAAAAATTACTGAATGGATTTCGATATTACATACCCGCGACTTCACCCGCGTGGGCTATAAGGATTAAGAAAAAAAAATAACAGTTTCATACAAACTTTGCCCCCTTTTTCACCTTCTTTCCAAATGAAATCCTTTCTTATGGAATACCTACGTCATACAAAAAACAAACGAACTAAGTTTCAGGTCTCTACGATCAGCGGTTTACGCTGTACGTTGATCCGTCAGTCATTCAGGACAAAGCATGTATGTATAGATTGATCACGCCATTCATTTTATAAGTCTCTTTTAGCCATCAAACTGTTTGTAAATTTCTGTCAAACTTGATTTTTATTTGACAGATTAGGACAATACAGTTCGTAGCTAAAAAAGACTAGCGAATAGAGATATTATAAAGAAGGCAGATAGTTTATAGTATGGATAACATAACACAAAGGATACTTTTTTAATCAATGTGACTCTTCAGAAATCATAATACTTTATCACCCAAGTTAAAATGTTTTTATTAAAACTATACATTGTCAACTACTGTCACGTAACTAAAAAATAAAATTTTAATAGTCATAAGAAATTCTCGACTCATTTAAGTCTGAAAACAGATATTATATTGTAATTATCTTAAATAATACATGTGACTTTTCAATATGAGAACCTGTCATTGTATTTATTGCAAATATCCAACGAATCTAAAGTACTATTTAGAAATTTCATTAAAATGATGCTTGACACCCGTAGACGCATTAATTACGGGATACGAAATACCTTTTTTTCTTTTAGCCATCTTGCTGTAACTATTGTCAAAGTACCTAATAAATGTAGGTATATAATGCTGAAATGCTTTTCGCTAGCCTTTTTCTAAGTTAACGTTTGTCAAACCAAAAAGTCTCATGGTTTTATCTGTGAAGAACGTGGTTGATATCACATTTGTTAAACTTTTGTAAATCCTTACTTTGTATAATACTCAATATGTTATTGTTTGTTTTCCCTAATAAATAAAAATATAAAATAAAAACAAAATAATAGATGATGCAAGATATATTAATGGGGACAAAAAATATTAATGTTATAAGATCTATTCTTATCAGGTGGACTATCGCTATGGCTTAGAGGTTAGGGGCCAGAACTTGAAACACATTATTTATTTTTGATTCAATTGTCTAGCCGAAAAACACCAGTAAGTATATTTGAAATAGGGTCTCAGAAAATGAAGATTTGAAATTGGAAAACTGCAATGCGCAAACTTAATAATCTCTGGTTGTACCTTTTCTTTGTAAAATGTGACAGTAGATAATAACCTAGAATAAATCTATTCTAGATTCAGGTATATTTTTGTAGATTCATGTCCTGTGTTTTATTTTGTCCAGGTACAAAACAGTATGCCCTAGATTTAACTAACGACGTTCATAAACGAAAGCGAGCTATTCACGGCTCTATTATTGAATGCTATTCACGAACATAATCACTCTTTTGATTGCTAATTGTTTTCATTTGGGTGTTAATGCATTTTATATGTTTCTGTGCGGAATTACTGCCTCGTGAAGTCGTGAATAAATTTTATGATCGGAATTCATTAAATAACATGTGTTTGGATTTTTTTTTTGTTTTAATAATTATTTGGGTGGGTGAATTATTTTATCCAGCTAAGAAATAACGATAGCGATAAAAGTTGTTTTATTTTTTTTGTTTTTCTAGGTGACTTTTTGCGCTTGATATTTTACCGTGGAATGAATGTTTGTGTCTTTCGGTATTAAGGGTTGATGCCGTAGTTAAGGGCACTGCAGCTGCAATGTATGAATTTGCTACACTGCATCTGCTTTAGAAAAGTCACATTGGTACTTGACAATTTTTAAATTTTTTTTTTTCATGACTCATTTTATTTCTCTTTACATTTTTTTTTTATTAATTCTATATTGTCACTTTAATTTATTATCATAAAATTTGCTAAGAATTTTTTCGCAAAAACTATTTAATGGATTCTGAAATGACGCTCTTATAATTGTATCTTTGACTGTTGTCATTTGTTTGTTAAATTTATTGTGTTCTTTTTTTCTTAATTTATTTACTAAAAGTAATGTATAAATTCGATTGTGTCTCATATTAAGCTAAGCACTTGTATCCTAAGAATGTCGTGCATGGCCTGTAAGTAACTTATTTGCACAGGATAAATTATGTATAAGTTCAGCCTGTATCTAATTTGTGAATAAGTTGTTGGTGTGCCTTATAATAAATAAATAAATTTTGAACTTGAATACTTGTACACAATATGCAAGCCCTTTAACCACGAGGCCTCTACGACTTTAATTATTTAAAATTGTATAATTAATCTTGCATTTGAAGTTTTTAACAGGTTTAGAGCAATTAAACTATCCAAGTATCCATTACGAATACTGTGACGTTATGTCTGAGAACTAGAACATCAATTTACAAGATTAACTAGACAAGTAACGTACAGTATTCGATACTGTCTAGTCTATATAATAGAATAATAGTCTATAGAGATATATTGCTCAGCAGAACATGGTATCTAATACATAAATGGAGCTACAAGCTAGTTTCACGCTGGTTTTAAACTATTTATTTTTGCCACATATATTACAAACTAGCTTACCGTCCTTCCGGCTTCGCCCGCATGGGCTTTTTTTTACACCTTGAGTTACATTATTCAAGTTTCAGTAGGAATCCCTAATTATTTCTGGAAATGAATATAGCCTTCCACTTCGTAAAGATTTAGCTTTCTAACGGTGAAAGAATTTTTAAAATCAGTCTAAAAGTTTTTGAGTTAAAACCCTACAAACAAATAAACAAATCTTTCCTCTTTATAATATTAGTATAGATGAAAACATTGATAGAAAGAAAAAATACGCGCAAAAATTAAATAAACATGCGTGGCAAGGAATCTGACTCAGTGTTTGCTGTGCGAAAAATACAGCACTGGTTTTCAGCCAGCAACTGCCTTTGGATCAACATTTAAAAAATAAACACGCGCATAAGAAGGCAACGTTCTCGTACTAAAGAGTAATAATGACACTAATAGTTAAAAAAAAAACACAAATAAATACATGCATTTATCTATACTCAAATACTTTTATTAAAGACTAGCTTCTGCCAGCGACTTCGTCCGCGTGGAATTGTGGTGCTCCGCCCCTATTGGTCTTAGCGTGATGATATATAGCTTATAGCCTTCCTCCATAAATGGACTATCTAACACTGAAAGAATTTTTCAAATCGGACCAGCGGTTTCTGAGATTAGCGCGTTTAAACAAAATGACAACATTTCCCTTCACTGCTCTGCTCCTATTGATTGTAGCGTGATGAAAAGTATACTATAACCATCTCAGGAGTATGACAAATAGTACCAAGTTTCGTTAAAATCCGTCGAGTAGTTTTTGTTTCTATAGAGTTTATACAGACAGACAGACAGACAAAAGTTTTACTGATTGCATTTTTGGCATCAGTATCGATCCCTAATCACCCCCTGATAGTTATTTTGGAAATATATTTCATGTACAGAATTGACCTCTCTACAGATTTATTATAAGTATAGATAGATGAAAAGATTCCTGTATCTAACACAATGATGATGATATAGTGAAACGATGGTATACAATTTTTTTGGTGTTCAATTGCACCTAAATAATAGTTATGAAGCAACCTCAAACAACCGCTTCCACTGCACAGTAAAACAAGACTTTAGAAAATTTTCATTGCAAAACTCACTTGTCACATAATTTACGTATGTTTAACATGTTAAGATAACAAAACGAGAGTATCAGTAAACCCAGGTTCATCATCATCTGCCTAGCCTTTTCCCGACTATGTTGGGGTCGGCTTCCAGTCTTAACCGGATGCAGCTGAGTACCAGTGTTTTACATGGAGCGACTGCCTATCTGACCTCCACAACCCAGTTACCGGGTAACTCGGTACCCCTTGGTAAGACTGGTTGTCAGACTTTCTGGCTTCTGACTACCCGTAACGACTGTCAAAGATCTACAAATGACAGCCGGGACCAACAGCTTAACGTGCTTTCCGAGGCACGGAGGAGTCTCGCTATGACAAAGTCACTCATCCACGGACCAACCGCGCCAAGCGCAACTTAACCTTTGATCGGTCGAACCGTGCGGCTGTTACTTAGCCACGAGCTCCTCCAGTAAACCCAGGTTGATTGTCATTTTATCAGACGAGCAGAATTGTGACCTCAACTGCGTTGGCCTTTAGCATGCACAACGGGAAATCCAGTATAACGAAGGTCACGGTGTCGGGGTAAAACCCGAGACATAAGATGACTTTTCTCGAAATATGAATAAAAATAACTCCTGTTTACGCATTCTATAGTAAGTGATTATTATTATCTTGACAATGATTAACGTTTGAAAATTCTTACTGTGACTATTAATAGTGCGATAAGGAGTTCATGTGAGTCCAGCGTGGCTAGGTGGATGTAGGCGTAACCGTTTAATATTAAATAGGTCGGGGTTTATTTACTTTCTTCATTATCAACTTTGCACGTTGGCCAAAGACTGCAGTACCTAGTTATAAAGATACATGTCTAGCAGTGGACCAGCGTCACTGATGGTCAATAAAGATAGAAGACACGACATGTTTCCAAAATCTGAATCAACGCTTATCGAAAAAATTACTATTTTTGTTTTGAAAAGATAAATGTTACCAGCTGTTTTCTGAATTGAGAGTAAACATAAAGTTTTTTTTTTTATATAATTGTAATATAATATCTTATTATAATAACCAATTTAATAGACCGTAAATGCTCTCTTTCCATCCGCCTAGCCTTTTTCCAATCAGATTGGGGCTTCCAGTCGAATAAACTAAATTTGATTATTCATTCATTATATTCTTGCCATTTGATATCCAGTACCTAACTACTAGACAATACAGATAGATACATAAAAAAGGCCGAATTAAAACCTCCTTATTTTTTGAAATTCGATTAATAATTAAATTATTTTTTAATATCTTGTAAGTTCCTCTCTCGCCTTTCACATTTATTCTGCACTCATTTCTAGCTTTTAAATTTCATTGTTCAAAGGTTAACTTCTCAGACACTTTTTGGAAACTATTTTTAGCATAGATCTAGACTTATTTACTGATTCTGCATTCTGAATGGTAATAAGTTTTTTCGTGACGCTTTTACCATAAAACACCTGAAAAAAATTAGATGAAACTGGGTTCGATATAGCGTGAACCCTGGGAAAAGCTATCGGATACTTTTATTTGTATGTGAAAAAGAGAGTTTTTATTTTTTGTTACGCTTTCATTATAAAACGACTGAACCAAATTAGATGAAATATGATACGCAGATACATAGGACCCTGGCGACTGTTATAGGCTACTTTTAATCCAAGGACACTAAGTAGTTCTTTCGGGAAATAGAAACCGCCGAAAACAATTATAGTCTGTTCCAATTAACTTTAAGAAAAATGTAAACAATGTCGTAACCTATTTTGTTCTAATTCTGCCACAGAAATTAACAAAATGGCGTAAATATTATGTCTATTTCATTTATGTCTATTTCATGCTCTAAACATCATCATTCATCATTTAATGCCGTTTTATTTATATGAGTGGGAAAATTAGAACAAAATAGGTTAAGATTTTGTTTAATTTTTTCTTAAAATCAATTGGAATAGACTATAATAGGTAAATACATTCCTTATTTACTAACAAACAGTAAGACAAACCCAAATTAATGCTTACATTTTAACTTACAGCGAAGAGAGTAAACCGAAATTGTTCTTTATACGTTAGGTGAAACGGTATATCGTTTTCATTAATCGTTTTCCCACATTCGGAAGCACTTGCGAGGCATAACGACCGCTTAAACTCGATGTAAATGAGCCGTAAATAGGTTTCTATGTTTTGAATACCGTCTGTTCTCTGATACTGGGAATAAAAGTAATGGGTTAATCGATGGCTGTTTATTGTGTAGTGTCTGTTGGTGTTCTGTAATGTTGAGGTTCTGTGTTTAGAGATTTTGAATAGATTAAAACATTTTTTTATTGTTATTGAACAAAAATAATCCTAAGGGCCCTCGCCCCCGGCGACTTTTTGTAGCGATGCTGTCGCGCGTCCGCATCGATACAGTCGCGAAGCGGTCGCTAGCTGTGTGCCCTCGCCCACGGGCTCAGCTTTAGTTGCGATGCAAACGCAATACTGTCGCGCGTCTGTCTCGCTGCAAACGCGATTCAGTAAGGGAGCATTCAAGTATTACGTAACGCATTTTTTTAAGATTTTAGAAATGTAACGCACGGTAACCTTTTTCTGTACCCCCCTCCCCCTTCCTAAACGTTACGTAACATTTAAGTGACCATTGAAGTCACAATTATGTTGAACAAAGTATACCTTTATTATTGTATTAATTGCGTTTGCAGTAGTAATAAACAAAATAAGAGATTTTTAAGTTACATGTTTTTATTTAGTCATAAATCAAATAAGTGTAGGTACGTAAAAACACAATTCAATTGTAATTACTGCTTCTCTGTCCACGGGTTTGCCAGCCACTCAGATTCTTTCATTGGTATTTGGAGAGCAGACGAAGAAGGTTCCGGTATTGTTAAAACACTTGCATCAACTTCGTATTTGAGCCAATCGGCATCCTCAGACAATGCCTCACTATGGCGCACAATGCAGAGCAGCTAATTTGCCATTCTTCGTCGAGGGATTCCCAGTAAAACATAAACGAAAAGGGTTGCCGATTTGGAAGATTCTAATTCCCTAGTTTTTTTATTAAAATAAAAAAATGTTACGTAACGCGTTGTTTAAATACCTTTTCTCCCGCCCTTGTAACGTTTTACAAGACCCTTCCCTCAAATTGCGTTACGTAATACCTGAATGCTCCCTAACAGCACAAAAATACCTACGATCGCTACAGTTGCAAGATGGACTCCGTTGAGGTAACATTAGTCACATTGTCTTTGGTGCTGCTTTTACGTAAGCAGCCGAAGCGTAGGCAACGATCCGTTCTTCACCCAATGTCGTCCAACACGGTCGCGCGTTTGCATCGATACAGTCGCGATGCAGTAGCGCGTTGCAAACGCGACTATCACGCGTTAGTAGCGCATCATCGCTACAAAAAGTCGTCGTGGGCGAGGGGCCTAATATTATAAATGCGAGAGGGAGTTTGTATGTTTGTTACGCTTCAACGGTGAAACGGCTTAATTCATTTGGATAAAATTTGGTATGGCGATAGATGGGCTCTGGAGACAATTATAGGATAGTTTTTATCTGGTTGCGTTAAGTAGTTCCTTTAGGGCACGGGTGAAACCACGTTAAAAATTTAGTTTCTAATAAATCAAAACACATCAATATTTGGTTTTTGAATCTCACAAGAACTTGTATCTTTTACATGCTTAAGTACACCTAACGTAGTATCCCTTTATAACTACCAACCAAACTGATGCAATCTCTTTTACACACAAACTTCTAAGAACTTATTTTCTAAATCACGTCCCGCCACATATGAACGAAATTAAGTTCTATATAGTTTTCAGCGTAATGTCAGGTGGGATCGTATCTCTTAGGTGGTTCACCGCGGCTATACGAAGCTATATTAAACGATAAATCGTTCCCAAGACGACGGAAAGTTGAAAATTTTCGTCGGGAACACGTTGGCGTGTTAATAAATGGTTGTGTATCTAAAATTTATAAGTTGTGAAATATTATATGATTATTTTAGAAATATTTTCACAATTTGCGGTGGGAATTTTGTGTTTGTTTATTGGTTGGGGTGGTTCAACTTTGGCTTAAGATTTAGGGTGTTTCATTCATAAAGGTTCATGCTTTGTATAAATTGCTCATTATGAATTACTTTCTACAAAAAAGATCTTACAAAAAACTCATTCTACAAAATTGAAACAAAAAATGATACAGTGGTAGAAAGAAAATTATTTTCATTAAATTAAATAATAGATTTTAGAAACTATTCTGATGTATACCGACTACTGTCAAACACTGTTGTAGTACCTACATACTACTTTTTTTTCGGATGAGAAGACATCAAATGACTCCTCCCGACGTGGGCGGGGTGAAAGGGAGCCTCAGACTCTTACTGACTAAAGCCCATACATGTTTCTTCCTTCGCCCTTTGTGTTCCGGAGCCGCGTTAACTCTTTCGAACATCGCGAAGTCAGTACGTACGAGTGCAATTAGGTCCTTTAGGCACCATAAATAGACCCTCCGCCTTCTGCATCCAGTTCGTCTCCTTATCACCTTACTAATTCATTTTCAACTAATCTTGTTTTATTAGTTTTCATTTTAATCACCACATCTTAAGTCATAACTAATATAAAAAATGTGAAAATGAATTTGTTTGTTACGTTTTCATGTTCAAATAGCCGAACCGATCTAGATGATATTTGGGATCGATATAGCTTGAACCCTGGCAAAAGTTATAGGATACTTTAATAAGTGTACATACATGGAGTATTTCCCTCGGGACGCGAGTGAAACGAGCCAGTTATATTTACAAAAATAAAACGTTAATCAAATTAATCTTTAAGTACAGGAAATGTAAATAAAAAGGGGTGTAAAATTAAGTAGGCCACACACTATTTATTCGTATACCCCCGGGTAGTCCATACAAATAGCCTCGCTCATTTCACAATCACCCCAGAGACATTAACACGTGCAAGCTCACACAACAAATAACAACATTCATAGAAATCCATTAGCAAATCAGATATTCAAATAACTACATATGCTATAGAACAGCACGATTGTTAAGTACACACAGCAAAATAATTCATGCAGGCAATAAATAAATATCATGCATTTTAGTATCATTCAGCCATTGTCTCACTAGCACAGGCCTCTTCTTATACAGCGAAGGCATGAGCATTGATCACCATGCTTGCTCAAGGTAGATTGGTGATTTCAGACTTTTTAGGTCAAAGTTTCCTTACGATGTTTTTCAAGGTTAGTCAGTGATGTCTGAGAATGCTAAGTATATTATAATAATACAAATCTTCTATATCTATACTTATAATAAATCTGTAGAGAGGTCAATTCTGTACATGAAATATATTTCCAAAATAACTATCAGGGGGTGATTAGGGATCGATACTGATGCCAAAAATGCAATCAGTAAAATTTTTGTCTGTCTGTCTGTCTGTCTGTCTGTCTGTATAAACTCTATAGAAACAAAAACTACTCGACGGATTTTAACGAAACTTGGTACAATTATTTGTCATACTCTTGAGATGGTTATAGTATACTTTTCATCACGCTACAATCAATAGGAGCAGAGCAGTGAAGGGAAATGTTGTCATTTTGTTTAAACGCGCTAATCTCAGGAACCGCTGGTCCGATTTAAATAATTATTTCAGTGTTAGATAGTCCATTTATCGAGGAAGGCTATAGGCTATATATCATCACGCTAAAACCAATAGGAGCGGAGCACCACTATTCCACGCGGACGAAGTCGCTGGCAGAAGCTAGTTGTTATACAAATTTAATATTAATCAGTTCAGCTGTTTTGATTTGTTAGCGTAATAGATAGACAAAAAAACAAAAGACGTAAGTTTAGATGATATTACAGGTCTTTATGCCAGTATGACGGGTTTGTCCTTAGCTTAGATTAAACAGTAGTTGTGTTTCGCTGCATGCTTACCCATTTTGTTGACTGTACACAGTGACAGTTTACAGTACATGTTGTAGAAACTTGCGCTGCGAGTTGTCCGCACGAGTCATTTAATTACGTACTGTGACATACAGTCGACGTTGACACAGGTGTATGGAGAATGGAAGCGGTTTTGGTTAAATAAATTCTAATGTGGTAATTTATTTATTTATTCTGGTTAATGTTGCAGCATTATGCTGAGATAAAACCTTTTTTTGGTCTTGTACAGGCATGTAATTGTCTTTTTTTGGGAACTATTTGATTGTCTATCTTAGCGTGTCCAGAATAAAATGTATTTTTTTGTTTCTAATGTCCTATTCGTTTTTAATCCTTTAAGCCTAAAATTCTTAAAATAGTCAGCGATTTGTCTCCGCAATTAATATGTATATCCGTACCAAGTATCAGCTTTCGAGAACCTTTGAGCCTTACCGTGGACAGACAGACAAACAGATAGACGGACATGGTGAAATTATAGGGGTTCCTTGTCGACTACACAATATACCGATAAAGAAGTTTCAACAATGTAACAATACCACTTTATCGGCGTGATGAATATATATTATCAGACGGGCATAGCGAAAACTAAAAAAGTTTCGTATTGACTACGGGACCCTAAAATGAATAGGAGTTCATAATAGCCAGAACGAAAAAAGCTTTTATTTAAACGTAACAAATCATACTCGTACCGTCCCCATTTAAGCTAGAACAAAACACTTCCAGTTCTACTTTAATTCTGTTCGCGCAACAGTTAAGGGCCTCACTTCATTGTGGACGCAGTGTCACCGACAACTTTCGACCTCATTTGCACACTCATTTTCCTAGCAAAATGTAGCACCTGCTGAAATGAATGTAATAAAGCTTTCCCAATTCCATTTGAGCTGAAAAGTTAGTTATAAACACTGGATAAACAGACTGCAGAATTTTTGTATTTCATATTTTTACAATTTATTTTTGGATGTCGGTACGTGAGAATTTTACGGGAAGTTTTTTGTTCAGAATTGTTAGAGCTCTTTCGAGCCCTATATCATTGCATGATGATGTGATTATAATAAAGATGATCATAAAAGCTTTTTGTGGATACTTGGGATGGGAATTTTTCACATGCTGTAAAGTGAAAAATCACAAAAAAACCTCATTATATTTATGTAATTTATTAATACCGTTCTGTACATTCAGAAATTATTTTACCTCTTCAAAGAAAAAATTAACAACGCGAGCAATATAGCTAACCTTTTTGTTATCAGCAGAAATGAGAAATAAATCTAAAAAATCCATTCCAATTATACCAGTTTTTAATTAAACCACTGACAAAGACCCCATCTAGACATTAAAAGAACGCCGTTTACATTGCCCCACAATCATAGACGTTTCAGAATAGCATACCGCTCATGTATGTACGGTATATTAGCATTCACCGCGTCAGGCGGCAATGTAATCAAAATCGTCGCGCGTCGCAATGTTGCATTATGGTAATTAGGCCCGCCAGCTAAATAGAGATGTGAAACGTTAGACGTGCTCATTGGAGCTCGAAATTTGCCGATTTTTTGGCTAACAGCTGTTTGCTCACTCTTGAATTTTGGATGGGAAGCCAATGCTCTGATTTTGGCAAGAACTTGACGTATTTGAAGAAAATTGATGTTAGTGATGTGATTGGTTCGGAAACCTTTTCTTCTTTATTTCGGTTGGGTTTTTAGAGAGTTGTAGTGTTTATAATATTTGTGACCTATTGATTCACGATCACGTTTATATAATTTATATAATTATAATTTTATTTTACAATCTCAAATACGGTCATCAATTTCTTTACTAACTGTAGCACTCATAACTTCGCCAATCAATTGATCAGCATCGCATTTATTCAAGAACTCCAAAGCGTTTACAAGTTAACACGTTCTAAGCACCAAAAAACAAACGATAAATCTGACTCAAGTGCTAACTTATCCGCATAAAATTAACATCAAATACACGTGTTGCAGAAGGTCAAATCAGGTCGAACTACACTCGTTAACGTCAGAACGGATAAAACTTTCATGCGAGCATGTAACTTATGGTATCAGGATATGAATTAATCCCGTAAGAGCCGATATTGCGAAAGTTAGAGGCGGATTATTTACCCCCTCCTCTATTGGTTTTTCATATGGCTTCGCATGTATGAGTTTGTCTTGTTCTTATGTAAGGCTGTTTGTTTTTGATACATTGTTTACTATAGGAATTGTTTTATTATAGTTTTTCATTTGGATTTTCGACTAAGAGTTTAAAACGTAATTTGCGTAATTTATTTTATTTATGCTGTTACGAGTTTTTTTTAAATATTTTTATCGTTAATTGTTAAAATACGAGTATCTTACCATTCATTCTTATATAATTATTTAAATGTGTTATGTAATACTTTGTAAAGGGTAGCCCCAGAGCGGCTTATAATATCAAGAATATAAAAATGAATCGCTGAATGTGTTGCTAAGCGCAAATCTCGAGAGCAGCTGAACCGATTGGGATGAAATTTCGTACAGAGATAGAGGGGACCCTGGAGAAGGTTTTAGGCTATATCTATTTATTTTTATCCGGGTAGTTAATTAGTTCCCCCGGGACGCCGGTGAAACCACGGGCAACAGCTAGTTACTAAATATTATAGAATACGTTTTTCAAAAGAGTTTTAATATACACATTGCTGCAAACGATTAGACGTTTAATCATAATAACACTTTCAACGAAGCAATGTATATCATGGAACTATCAAGTTTCAAGGTATTGCAACTGAAATTGAATGAATAAAATTTTGTTAGGTAGCTAGTTAACATTTTTTTTATTATAAGTGAAGAATAAGACACCGCTCTAGACCCAAACGAAAATGATTGCGGGATGTGCTGGACTCCTTCAATATAGACTGGCCCTTAATAGCTTAAGATAGAGAGAGATGGAAAGAGAGTAGGGAGGCATTTGCCCTGCAGGAATAACACAGGCTTATAATAATAATAAGTGGTACACGAGGTTGTTGATATGTGGCATGTGGATTCAGCAGACATTATGCCGATAGTTGTTTCGGCTAATATACTACTAGCCAAGAGCCTCGACCAACACCTAAAGAGGCTCTTGTTAGGCAGCTGGATCAAGGGCTTGATACAGAAAGCAGTACTCCTACATACTGCGCGTATCGTCAGGAGGTTCCTTTCTCTAGAGCCCTGACCTGTAGCTTGGACCCTGTCTCGTTACCAGTGGGATACTATTTTTTATATATTTAAATGTTTTTTTTTAAATTGATTGTAAAAATATTTATAAATGTAAGTAATAATAATATGTTAAAAAAATAAATAAACGAGAGTGAAGTAAAACCAGGTATAAAACAGAGTTTCGTAAATAAATCTTATCACAGAAAGATTAAGGATATTGGGGCTGATGAAAAGGTCCTTATCATGCCGAACTTTAGTTTTTATCTAATAAATATTTTACTCGAATCTGAAAGGATTTGGAAAATTATTATATGAGATGAATTTGGAAGTCTTATCTCTGGATTGGAGCTATGAAAATGTTGTTTTAATAAGATTTTTGTTGAATAATGAGCGCTGCAGTGTCTAATTCTAAATCTCGGTTTCTCAATATTTTGTAGTAGGTAACAGAATGAGATATTCAACAATTATGGGAATAAAGTGCACACACTAAAAAAAATACAATACATGGTGAGACAAAGTTAGATTAGTAAAAAGAAAAAGACCGTAATATTATTATCCAATTTTATTAGCTAGGAAACTTTGAAGAAAAATGCACTATAAATTTGTATCCAAGAACAATGCGATATGCAAATGAACATACATACAGGCATGCAATTAATAATTGTACTCTTAAGTAGATACAATACAGCGAAAAGCAATTTCGAAACGAAGTTGCACGTTCATTAGCAAATTAACATTTTGAATAATTCTCGTTAGTCAATATCGCGGCAACATGCAACTGGCCAACGTTAATTACAGAATATTAACGCCGATATTTTTACCGTATAAAATCTGGATAATTGCACACTGAACAATGTACAGAAACGGTTGCGAGGGACGCTGTACCGTAATGCAGTATTATGCTAATGGCCCCTGCCTAAATAAACCCGTGCGGGAAATATGAGCACCGGCTTCCCGACAAATTACACAGAGTCTCGACTAATAAAGATGGTAATACCAGCCCAAACAATTTGTAGTTACAGCCCGTTGTTGCGTTGTGTATGCGTTCTGTTCATGCATAGTTATTCCAGAGCTGGGCATTACGGGAGCAGTCGGAAAGCTGGTTAAGGACCTCTCCCACGTGACCGTTGAAAGTTCCTTGCGACATTGTATTCGCTGCAGTTTGTTTGTGAACGGAGAGTACACAATTTCTAGCGAAGGAAATAACTACCTATATATACGGTCCAATCTTGTTCGTTTACAGAAAATAGTGTGGGAATTCTGTATCGGTATTTTATATTATATAGTTTTGTAATCAGACCGTACGTTTAATCCCTAAGATTACTAAAACTAAAAGCAAACTGTTTTAGTTTGAAAGCTTTTCTCTTTAGCTTTTTCTTTGTAACGACACGTCTTTTCGAATTCTTTATTTTAGCTTTCAGCTATTGGAAATGCATTTTATTTTTTGTAATTTTCTGCTTATTATAAGCTTCTAGACAAATGGCGTTGTCTGTATGGTTAGCTTTAAGTTCTCAAGAATATATCCCTTATTAATAATACGAATAAAAATACTAGCCATATCCCAAAATTTCACCCGCGTCCCGAGTGTACGCCTTAACGCAACTGGATATAAAACAATAGCTTATAACAGTTAGAAAGCAGCATTAGAAACAGACATATCTTCACTTTTATAATATTTAGTTAGGATGAAAATGTATGTATAAGCACATATCATAAGCACATTCATTCTTTTCCCTTAGACAGCTTGCTTGCTTCACTTCGTTTACAGAAACTCATGGTTGAGCATTTACGCTTGCCGGTCGCCTACGACGCAGTTGATTTTTTGACGTCACCAAAAGAATATATAAAAAAAGTGATCTTTTATCAAAAGCAATAACCAAACCTATTAGCGACAAACTCGTTATAATCTTGCTGCTATAAAAAAACTTTTTTTCTTATTCTTTAGCAGTTATTTATTATTTTTAGGTTATTGTGTCCCATTGCAGGGCAAATGCCCCTCTTCCCACCTTCCATTTGTTCCGATCTAGTGCAATCTGTGGACATTTATTTTAGGATGTTAGGATGGATATTTCACTAACAATTAATATATATTTTTTCGGATAACCGAAACGATACCAAGTTCCACTTTAATTATTTTTTTACTACCTATAATTTAATATAAATAGTATGTGTTGATTTGCAATACTAAAAAAAAATAAACAAAGTGCGAATCGGATTCGTGAACCAAACTTTTTTGTGATGTGTTTACACTTTACAGCACTTCGCTTCTTGTCAAATTTCATCATTTTAGGTCATCGGGAAGAACTCTATATGTGATTCCTTTTTCTTGACAAAAGAACAGACAGACAGATGGAAAATAAAGTGGAAAGTGGCCATAAAAGGCTTCCATTTTAGAGGCACAGAACAGAGTAATCTATACAAATTGGCAAAAATATTAACACTGCTAGGATCCAGGATTTGTTAATATACAAATTAAAAATACTTCAGTAAACTACAACCCTGCAGGTCTCAATATGACAGCAGGGTTTTTCTTCACCCATTTCGTCCCACAACTGGGCAAAATGTTAAGTCTACATACAATTATATGTACCTTTTATATATTACAAATATACCCCAAAGTTATAGTGGTGAAGTTCATGCTCGGCTCATAATTTACAGGCTTAGGTATGCCTGTGACAACTAGGTATTTGCATGAACGGTGTAGAATGACCGCTATACGTGTTCCACTAGCCACGGATAGGTATTAACGGGTAAACAATTCGGTTTCTAAGTGGAAATATTACATCATGATATTGTCAAATATTGCTTGAAGCGTAATAGTTGATGTATTTAGTTCAAACGTAGTAATTTGTATGCGGTGGCATCATGAAACAATCGCGTCATTGCTTAGTAATTTTTGTTCTGAAAAGCAATTATTCAATAAGTTTAATGTCGATACCGTTTTTTAGTATAAAAACTTTAAGACAATCTTCAATTTTGTACTATTAATTCTATAACCTATAATTAATTGTATAAAATATTATAAATGTGAATATGAGCACGCTTGTTACATTTTCACGATAAAACTGCTATACTAATTTGAATAAAATTTGGTTTGGAGATAAATTGAAATCTGTCGAAGGTCGAAGGATTGTTTTATCCGAATACGTGAAGTAGTTCCATTAGGACGAAGGTGAAACCGCAGGAAAGATCTAGTACAATTACAAACATGTTGAAAATGGACACTGTGATTCAAAACTCAAATGTTTTTATTTCAAATAGGTCTGTGCAGGCACTTATGAAACGTCAAGCTAGTTGCACGATTCCAAGGAGTGGGTCTTATGGAGAAGAACCGGACGAAACTCTATAGACACTCTTTTCAAAAGGAAATGTTTACAATAGTCTTTTTACAGTACAGGTTATATATAATACCTACCAGATTATAGAATAATACCTTCGCTTGTTCTATAAAAGGACTAAGCAATGAATAGGCAAGGTCATTGACAACGATCCAGTGACAACTGTATGCATCGATGGATGAAGGCTGTCACAGATGTGCAGCAGCGCAAATAATCGCACACGTGCGTTTTCCGTTCAGATTCAGTTTGAATTGCATTTTTTTTCAATACTTTATTTTTGTATTTATTTCTGGAACAGAAAAAAGGAAGGAATATTATGTATTATAATTAGTATGTCGATACTTAATATTACAAAGTAACTTTGTGTGTATGTTACACTTTCTCTAGAAAACGACTAAACCGATTGGGATGAAGTTTGCTAGAAAAACCTGGAAAAAGACAAATATTTTTTTACGGTTAAGTAAGTGATCAATAAGGCGATAAAATAAGTTCAAACAAAAAACTGAATATATACTTTTAAATATACTCAAAACTTTGAGACATTGGTCCTGGTTAACATTTGTGAATAGCCAGAAGCCTAAAAGTATAGCAACCGGCCTTACATAGGGGTATCTCGTTACTCAATAACTGTGTTGCCGTGATCAGATAGGCAGTCGTTCCATGTAAAACACTGATACTCTGCTACATCCGATTAGAATGGAAGCCCACCCCAATATAGTTGGGAAAAGGCTTGACCAATGATGATGAAGCACAAAATGTCCGATGCCAGAACAGACCTACAAGATTCAGAGCTTCATACAGCTATCGAAACAGATACTGTATACCTACTGGAAAACAAATACAATATTTCTGAAAATGCACATATAAGCCCTGAATACAAAAATAGATGCAAAGAGAGAGCAAGGACTAGATCTTTGCTCCATGAAATTGTACAATCCGATTGAGTTTGTGCTTTTCAGTGCACTACGGAATTTTTCACGCGACTACACATCGTATGCAAAACTAAAAATACGCAAGTTTAAATGAAAATACCACAGCGTTAGTGTAACAATATTTTAAGAAAACATCATGGGGGTTAGACAAGTGGCAAAAACGCTATAGAATAGAAAACAAAATCTATGGGAATGACATATAGCTAGTCGTAAACGAATGTCATTCCCATACATTTTGTTTTCTATTCTATAGCGTTTCTATAGCGTTTTTGCCACTTGTCTAGCCCCCCAGTTCTAGTCTCATAGGAATGGAAGATCAACCTGTCTGCAAGGGGCATTAGGTTCAATTCTCAGGTAGGGGGCAATGTGTTATTAGAATTTTTCTAGTGCAATTTCTCGGCAGTTTCTATGAATCACATTTGTGTTCTTTGAGTTATTCAACATTATCATCACCATTACATTGAACAAAACTATATTTGAAAAATGTTAGGGTATTCATGTTACCTATATCTGCCTAATATTGAAGAAAACAGGCTTGAAAAGTTGAAACTAACCATTTCGACATCATTAAATCCAGTTTCAAACCAGATTTTTCCAGTTTCAATCAGAACATTCTGGACACTAAAGGATCCTACGAACAAATCCGGGACTCAGTACAATTACTCCGCAATACTCGTGGACTTAGTAATTAGACAGATAATTGCTCGAACAGATGCTATCCGGGATTGCACATACAACGTTAGATGCGAGTGTAATTACTGTTTTAGATTAAATTCTGACTTTAAAGGAATGTTTTGGTTTAAAATCTAAAGAATTTGTTCCCGTTTCGTGGCGGGAATTGATGCTAGAAGTTTCCGATGTACTCGTTTGTAGCAATTGAATCATGAGCGTGTGTTTTGGAATGCTCGTGTAATTTCTTTAGATGGATGCTTGAGAACTTCAAATGCACTACGGCATGTATCGTTTTAATTTTTGCTTATATAAAAGCTCATCTAGTTTTTCATTTCAATTAATTTGACTTAATTCTTAATACAAACTATAACTAATAAAAAGTTAAGTTAACATTTAATATTATAGGCTTTCTGTAATGTGTATGCAAATAAAGATGTATGAGCAATAACCATTCTATTGAATCAAACTAGCAAAGTAAAATTTCAAAAATATTATTATTATTCTTTATTGCACACATATACCTACATCTTTTACACATTGGATACATAAAATTCGTGTAGAAAGGCGAGTTTAACCCAGAATTGGGTTCTTTTACAGCAAACCTTAGAGTGATAGAGAGATTTTATAATTGCAGGTAAATCAACAAGTGCGCAACAATAAAATAATGAATTAAATAAGATGTCTATAATACCTAAATAAACTAAACAAATATGTGTAGCTATACTATATAGTACATAAACATGTACAAAATATATTCCGTTCTTAAACAAAAAACAGGAATAGGTAAGTCGGAAATGAAGATCAAAAACAAAGTAAACACTCAACTAATTTCTAATTAACTAACATTCAAACTGATAAAAACTTTAGGGACCTTAACCAAGATAATATCATTAAGTAACAGCAACTCCAAAATCACTAGAACGAAATCATTAACTCCCAACAAAGTCTTTCCAAAGTAACACAAATAAAACATACGTCCAAGGACCGAATTTCATTAGGAAACTTTCTGAAGGAGTCAATTGCGTCGCGATACTTATCTTTCTTTGTAACCGGTCCATTTCATTAACCACAAAATGATCTGTCAAAGAAGGAGCGACCACCGAAAGCTATTGTGAACATAAATAAACCTGCTCCCCTAAAAGTACGAAACGCAAATGTTTTCCAACCGTAAACTATTTGATTATCCTTTGAATTGAACCGAAGGTCTTTTGTCCCATTTCCACGTCAATACACATTGAGAAAAAAAAAGAAACTGGTGTTATTTGTAGAGGTCAGAATCTGAGTCAACTGAAAAACTGTAGCGAGCAAGAGAATTTTATACAATGGTAATAATTTTTAGTGTCACGAAGATTTTTGATGACGTTATATTTGAGTTGTATCCAGTATATAGGTAGGTATATAAGGCAGTGAGATGGGTGCTGATAAAAAAATATATTATCTATGTATATAAAAATGTTTTGCTGTCCGTTAATCTCACTAAAACTCGAGAACGGCTGGACCGGTTTAGCTGATTTTGGTTTTGAAATGATTGTCGTAGTTCAGAGAAGGTTTAGACGGTAAGAAAAAGTTAAGACACATGTAGGTGATACGAAGTTCACCGGGTCATCTAGTGAAAGATAAAAATATCTTCACCTTTCACACGTGCTGTATGGTTTCACTCGTATCCCGAGGCAACTACTAAAAAGATACCCCCTGATTATAAAACTCCTCTAACCTTGTCCCTACCAAATTTCATCCAAAGAAAAAAACAAACTCACTTTTTTTTTTTTTTTTTTGTGTATGGCATCTCGCAGGTCAACCTAGAAGGTTGTCGACTGCTTAACCGGGCTTGCCTGTGAAGTGCCTTAAATAAATTTAGGGCCTCCAGCCAGGGCTTAACTTACAAAACTAAGCGACTACACGCTAAGGGCACCCCCTAGTGGGGTACGGGCCTCGGCTTAGGGCGTCGCTGGGGGAGGACAGCAAGGGACAGGCTGGATCAGAATAAATTATGATTATTATAATCGGGAATTTTAAGCTATTAGCTCAGCTCGCGGGCTGGCTCGTCAAGCTAGGGTCGGGAGGGCATGGACAAGGTCGTCGCGACGGACCTCGGCGGCGAGGTCGATACGAACGCGGTCTGTGTTTGTGTAGAGTGCTAGTGGGCCTACTGCTCTCTTGGAAGAGGGTTATAGCGTCATCGGGTATGGTGAGAGTATGCCTCGGGCGGCGAATTTTACTGATCTGGGAGGGTGCGTATCCGGCGGCCGATACGACCAGAGGGTTTGGATGCTTTTCGGCAGCATCAAAGTAATACTTGGCGGCACGTTTCATGAACTGTTGGATGGTGGGCAGTTTGAGATCGAGATGGAGGTTCTCGTTTCGTACGTAGAAAGGGGCCCCTGTGATTTTTCGTAAGAAACGGTTTTGGAGGGTCTGCATTCTATGGAGACGGTATGGCTTTGAGTGTGCGAACACAACGGAAGCATATGTCATAATGGGGCGGATGCACGTGGTGTAGATGCGCAATTTGCACTTGAGTGACAATTTGCTACGTGCATTTAACATACAGTGGAGGCGACTGAGAGCGAAGGCCGCTCGAGAGCGGGCAGACTTTATGTGCTCTCCGAAGTTGAGGTGACGATCAAGTATCACACCTAGGTATTTGGCTTGCTCTTTCCAAGGAATCGGCTTGTCAAACATGGTGATGGGACTGGGTAGGGGTGGATTTCGGCGCGGTCTCGAAAAGAGAACTGCCTGACTCTTGTCGGGATTTACCTCGATTCTCCATTTCTTAAACCACTTGCCTAGGGCGTTGGCGGCGATTTGGAGATTACGAGCTATGGCCACTGGGCTGGTGCCAGTGTAGTATATGGCCGTGTCGTCGGCAAATAGTGCTAATTGAGCCTTTTTGCTCTTTGGGATATCGCTAGTGAATAGCGTGAAGATGAGGGGGGATAGGACAGAGCCTTGAGGGACTCCTGCTTGTATGGGGTGGGGCGAGGATAGTGCTCCTTCGATGCGGTAGCGAAATGAGCGGTTCGACAAGAAGTCTCGAACGATGAGCACGAGACGGTCTGGCACGCCGAGTTGATATAGCTTGTATATTAAGCCATTGTGCCAGACTTTGTCGAAAGCTTTCGCTATGTCGAAGAATAGTATTCCCGTCATCATGTCCCGTCGTCGTTGGAAGCCAACACTTATATGTTCCACGATGCGGTGGACTTGTTGGATACAGGAATGTTGGGTTCGAAAACCGAATTGTTCATCGGGAATGAGACTCTTTGTTTCGGCGTAGTCTTTGAGACGCTTATAAATAAGCCTCTCGTAGATTTTACCGAATACATTGAGGAGACTGATGGGTCGGTAACTCGAGGGTTGCGACTTCGGTTTACCGGGTTTAGGGATACCGATAACGGTTGCCTCTTTCCATTCTTGTGGAAATAGGTTGTGGCTCATGGCGCAATTGAAGATTGCGGTCATGAGCATTATGAGGGAGGCGGGCAGGATTTTAAAAACCCTACTTGTGATGCCGTCTGGGCCTGGGGCTTTACGGGGTTTGAGATTTCTGATGAAACAAACTCACTTACGCATTTATAATAATGTAAGGATATTAAATGCCACATACATAATTGTTCAACAGATAAGTTCACAGGTCTTAGTTTGCTATAGTCTGAATACCATGCCAGAAACCTGTTAGCTTAGTTAATCTCAAAAGTTAGATGCTACAGTATAGCTAGTGAGCTATTATCCGCTATTGGTGTCAAAACCTCTTGCTAAGATAGAACTTTACTCGTTTGGCATCTATTAGTTACTAGCTCCTTGGAGTAATAACTTGCTTAGGATATGTGGTAGCTTAGATTGTTCCTAGTATAATATAGAATACTATACCACTTATGTATACAGTAGTACAAGCAGTGGTGGTCGATTGGTAACGACTTTTTTACAATTGCTCTCCAAATCTTCTATTCACTCAGCGCTTTTATAAAATACAAAGGAAATAATTTTGAGGAATACGGCACGAACTGAAACCAAAAATTCAAAGACTTAAGGTCTTCTATTGACCCACTTAGTCACAGCGTCTCCCCGAGTTATTTTATATTTCGAAAAAAAATATTAGATTGTAAAAAATAGAGTTAAACGAAAGAAAGCTAAAACCTGTAGGTATTAGAAATTCAAATCATTTTATTTATTTTGAGAAGTCTTATTAATAGAAATTGGTCCGCTTTTAAAATCATTCCACTATCGGTTATCTACTAAACTATCAACCTAATCTAAATATAGTATCAATTTATTTCAAGAAATTCTAATAAAACCTCAAACATCGGAATACCTCAGAAAATGTGAAAAGTCAAATTACATTTTCATTTCCATCGATACATAAAAAGATAAAATCCGCAAAAGAACTTTCATTTCTGGCTCACGTAAAGTTATAATCTCCTTCGACTTTGAACGAGATTGGTTCCATTAATTCGCGTATGAAGTAAAAGGATAATCTTTTAATGCCAGAATTCCGGGATATGGCTTGTATGGATAAAGTTGTTTTGAGCGATAACGTTAATAATGTACGGATATATCATTTTGTTTATCGTTGAAAATGTGATCTAAATTAGCAGTTTTTATCTTTATTTTATTTTTTAGGGTTCTGAGTGTAAAAACGGAACCCTTATAGGAAGTGAGGGTTCCAAATTTCAGCGTAAGACTGTAATTACTAGGGTATGATATCAGCGGGCTTGACCTATACATTCTAATTTCCTTTTTTTATATTGTATGTCAGGTTTGTGAGTGAAATAATTTCATTGCAACAGCTTCAAACATAATTGTTTAAAACAAATGATTAATTTCCTGTACTTAATCAAGCATATTAGTAAAATACCTTAACTTGCCCAAATAGCAGACAAGCCTAGATGTTCTTAAATTATTCGATATCACACAGTTTTGTAACGCCAAAGGAAATCAATGTCAGTTCATTTTCCCTTACTTTCATCAAAATGTTTAAAAACTTCTCCATTAGGCCATAAGTAAGACGCAAATTAGAGACATTAGAGACATTTTCTACATCCTTGATTAAATAGATCTTGTTTTTGGTTTAAGATTAAAAATACAAAAGTTCAGCTATTTTATATTATATTTTTATTCCTCTGTACTCAGTTCGAGCAAAATTTACGAATGATATTTTCCTAATTTGTTTGTTGTTTCGTGGTCCTCACAGTCCTGTTTGGTTCCGTATACTGAAGATAAAGTTAAAAGTTTATTAGTGTATAACAAATAACCCTGTATGATCATAGATTATACTTTTTTTTACGATGGGAAATCATTAAGTGACCCCTCCCGCCGTGGGTGGGGTGGAGTGTCAGACTCTTACCGACTAAACCCATCCATGTTCCTTTCTCAGCCCTTTATATTCCGTGGGCGCGGTAACTCTTTCGAACATCTCACAGCCCCGGCAGGATCGTAGATTATACTTAAAAGGTGATTTTTGTAAGTCTAATGATGCTTAAAAAAAATATATATAGTTGTTTTCCACGTTGTCACCCATATCTTAAGGAAACCACTTTAAGCATCCGTATAAAAAATACCATTTTTCTGTTAACCTAGGTTATAAATTTTATTTGAAATTTATTTAGGAAGTTACAATGTTCATATATTAATTAATTTAAACTACTTAAAACTACTTAAGGCTTAAGATTAAAGACTACTACTACGACATACATATATGCTAAAACAAAAAATATATAATACAAAAAATAAAAACACCTAAAGGAACACCTCAAGGTTAAGCGTCAAAATATTACTCCACATCGCTACCATCTGGTAATGTGCCCAGAAAACTGGCAGCATTGCCACGTTGAATAGCAATGCTTATTCTTTGCCCAAGAAATAAGCCAGCCCTCTGGTCTCGCGAAGTGTCGACAAGTCTTTTCGATATCTCCTTGAAGAGGAGACGTGAACTCGGACCCCATGGCTCAAGCGTTTCGACCCCAAACGGCTCAAAGCTATAGTTACCTATAAGGTTACTATATTTGCGCCGTTTGTTGGGCTCTGCAGATGCAGCGGCCGCACCCGCACAGCCCACCGTGCTTGAAAGATGACATGGTGCCAGGGTGTCGACGCAAGTTGCGTCCCACACCAAGGGCCTACCCATCTTCCAAGGCAACAACGTCATATCATCTGGTCTCTTCCCATTGTCACGTACCAACCCATTAGGCTCTAATACAGCTGGTACGCCGGCAGTAAGAGCACGACGGTTATAAATTATATATTCCAATTTTAATCCAAATCTATTCAGTTTTTTTTTTGTGAGAAAGACTAGCAAACATACATATAGGTATAACCTAACAAACTTTCGGACTTATAATACAATTAGTAGCATCTATTAGTGGTACAAATTTATATGAAACCAACTAAAAACTCTTCTTCCAATTCTATTCAAGAAAAGGACAAATTCATTTAAAAAGTTCCTTTCATCGATTCTTACCTTGGCACGGTTAATACGACAAAGGTTGTAAAGGGAAAAACCGTATTTTGCGAAGATCCCCGTTAAAGTCATTACTTTAAGCTTTTTTTGGGTTTCTTTATAATGGGTTGGGTACCTTTTAAAGACCCGTTGTATAGGCGAGATATACGTAAAAGTGGTAGTGGAAACAATTTAAGTAGGTACCTCTTTAAAATTAATTCTATGTTTTTTTTTCAGAGTAGTCCTTTCTTTGCGGGATGGCCGAGCCGGATAAAAATGTGAGTTGCCACTAAACTAAAATTATTTCGAGTCTGTGCATGTATGTATAAAGTAATATTTATGTTTGCACCCACAATACAGGGACAATAATTAATGTGTACTGAGGGCAGCGAGTTCTTTTTAGATTCTTGCTTTGTACTTAATTCTAAAATGAGTTCAAAAATGTATTGGACAGAATGATATTCTGAAATGAATTCAAAAATGAAAAAAAAAAACACTGTTTGCAATAGGTTAGCATTATAAGATAAAAATGTATTATTACAATTTAACAAAATAATAATAATAAATTTTATCGGGATAATAATTTATCTGCTTATAGAGGTCACCAAGTCAACTCGGGGCAAGGTTTTAAAGGCAAACTTTAGCCAAGTATCAGCAGTGTTTCATTATAATGAATTGAGTTAAGACAGTTAACGTAGTGATTCTCGTTTAAAATTAAATAGACCCATTTTTTAATGTTAATTACCACCCCGTTTATTACTTTAAAAATATCTACTTTTTATGAGATTCTGTAATTTTTAAATTTTTTACAATAATTATTTTGATAATATAACTTAAATTAATTGGAGTTGTGTGTATTAAGCCACCAAAATTATCTAATATAGTCTTTAATTAGCATATGATTTTCTATGTATGAATTTTCTTTCAACTCTAAATATAATTCTACGAACCTAACCTTCATATTCACTTTAGTTCATGTCTATTTACACACCATGTCTCGTCTTTGGATCTTCAATTCAAACAATTAATTGTACTAACGAACACGTCCCGAACAAATATCGTGTTTAGTGTCGCGTATGAAGGGTTTTTCTTATCAAATTACATTGAAATATATTTCTAACATAATAATAAGTGTTATTGTGATATAGTGTTTAAATAATAAAGCGAATTTCAACAAGATTTTGTGTGTAAAAGTTGTGTTGTGTGATTCCGTGGCTAACGAGTGCGTTCCATTGCAATTTACTATCCGCAAATGAATTGCGATCTTACGCAATTGTGATTGGTGACAATTTGGCTTGTTGTGAAGTGTTGTGAGTCATCATTGGTGTTAAATTACTGGTGGTCAAAGGATATTCAGTAGTGACAGAACTGTAAGTCATTTGAATTATCGCTATTTGTATGATATTTGGCTGAGTAACATCCATATGTGTCGATCGATCAATGATTAAGCTTCACTTGGCATTGTCGGTCCGTAGATGAGTGACATATGTCATACCGAGACTCTTCCATGCCTCAAAAAGCATGTTAAGCCGTTGCTTCCAGCTGTCATTTTTATATCTTTGACAATTGTTACGGGTAGTCAGAAGCCAGAAAGTCTAACAAGGAATCTTACCAAGGGGTATCATGTTACCCAGTAACTAGATTGTAGAGGTCAGATAGGCAGTAGCTCCATGTCAAACATTAGTACTCCGCTGTATCCAGTGAAAATTGGAAGCCGACCCCAATGTTGGGGAAGGGCTAGGCAGATGATAATGTCATCCGGGTTATTCCAGTTGTGTAGTACAATGAATGCGTAACAAACAGATGGACAGACTTGCTCAATTAAAATACTAGCTATTTTAACGCGGTTTCGCATAATCAGAAAATATAATTATTTGATACACCAAGATAAAAACTAGTTTATGTTCTTACCTAGTTTTCTATCTCCGTACCAAATTCCATCTGATTCGGTTCAGTATCTCTAAGCATTCATCTGCTTTACCATGAAAACTAAACAGATAGACAGATACAGTTACTTTTGCATATAATATTAGTAAGTACTAAAAAGTACCTACTATCTATCTTATCCTTCATCTACGTTATCCTTAATTTATTGTGATCTTAAAAGACTTGGTCCTCTCTACCGATTTCCCATTAGGAAGACTATCTACTCGTGTGAAACTGTTAACTTCAGGAGGCCAGACAAAAGGGCTGCTTATATGCAACCCTTGAGGGTACTAAATACGAACCAATGGCCTCTTCGACCCTTCTATTAATCTTTTTAACAGCCTTTTAAGAGATTGCGTCGGTACGAAATGTATGGGTGCTAATTAAAATCTTCCCATTTTTGGTGACGGTTGAGTTTGTAAGTTCTTATGTCTTTGTTTGTACTTGCAATGTTTTATTTACTATAGCAAATTATATTTATGGCTATATAAAGGTACCTAAGTAAATTAATATTAAAAATATGAATATGAAACCCCATCTAAATTGGATCAGTAGTTTTTGAGAAAATCGCGGTCATACAAACATACATACGGATCGAATACCCTTTCTTGTTTTTTTGAAGATGGTTATAAATTGAAAATATTTTTACATGCTATAGGTAAATATTTTTTCTTCCATTATCAATAAAAAAATATATGCAATATTTAATCTGTCTTTGTTCCAATGTCTTTACAATTTAAATATTGGTATTAAGCAATTCATTCATGTTTCAATTCAAAAGAATCTTTAAATGTATTTTTTTATTATATGAAACATATTTAATAGAAATACATCTAACCAATTTATTTAAAAAAAATAACGTAGAATTTTACAAGAAAAAACTCGATTGACTTATGAGTTGAGACTTGAGAACAATATTTGACGTTTACTTACCTACTTAAATTAAATCATATCACAAGAAATTAAAGTGTCAAATAAAAATAATGCAACAAAATAGAAAAACGTAAACGTTTAAAAGCTTTTGGATGGGGAATTATCTATCCCTGTCCCGCGAAACATCATTTTGTACTTGGAACTGTCGAGTTACTCAGCGATTTAACAAGATGACATCATACTTCAATCGTGACATCTTTGTCTAGCAACTACTGTTTAAATGCTTCTAATTTGGCCGTCGTTTAAGATATTTATTTAATTTGTATTTTTCACTATTACTTACCTTTTAAGTAGGTAATAGGATATGAATGAAAACAAAACATTTTAATACTTAATTGTTAGGACATTAATGACTCGAATATTTAGGTATAACTGTAAAAGAATTTAATAAAGGATTTGTCTAATTTTAATTAAGTCATTATGGTTCTAGCTATATTTATTTAAAAAATGAAAATAATATAAAAAACATTTTCTCGACACTGGTCATTTAATTTAATTTTTATTTTAATAATAAACTGCACTTTCATTTGTATAAAAGAACCAAGCATATTTTTTAGAGCGTGCCAATTTGCGAAAAGAAAAAGATTGCAAACACAAAACCCAAATAAATTTCGCAACAAAACAATAAAAAGGATGTAATTAATTTCCTTTTAAGGCATACATGTGACACGTGTTTTGTTTAAAATTAACATATCCATATTATGTTATTGTCTTATCTATATAAAACCAACGAGATTTTTTGTAAATTTTAAGCGAGTCGGGTGAATTTATTTTTCTTAAAAACTAAATTACAAAATGGGTTCAGCAGTTCTAGACATACCTCACATAGTACTAACTAACAAACTCCTTTGTAATATCATTGTAGGTAAAGAAACTAGGAATAAAAAAATCGTATTAGCAAATCTATTTATAGAAACACCCCATCCGCACGTGACGCCTCCATCATTTTCCTACAAAAGTGAATACACATTTTGTACGCGTATTAACTCCTACTAAGTTAACAGAAAAAAAATGTAGACCTAAGAATTTCTTAGAAATGGCACCACCGAAATTCCATTTATTCCAACCAGCCAGCCACATGTAATCAGTCTTAGTAATTTGTCCCTCGGGTTTATGTCTACTTACGTTATGTCTTATTTATCTTAACTTGACGGAAAAACCTGGGTATTGAAGGATCCCTTTTTTTCGTCGCAGTAGAATTTGACAGACATCTGGGTTGATGAAGACGGACGACTATTTATCGCTCTGTTACACACTTAAATGTTCATGATAAAGAATCAATGGATGTTACATTTAATGGATCATTGGCGTCATTATCATTGGCTTAGTCTCACTATTGGAAAAACCAGCTTTTAATGCAGAGGAGGCATGAATCTGTTACCAATACCAATCTATCTTGAACAACCAGCTATTTCATGCTTTATTTTAAGTCCGGTTTTTGTAAGTTTTTTTTCTTCACCAATCATATATGGCATCCAAAATATTCGTGAATGCAATGGTCTCCCAAAACGTTCGTCTAATCTCTGAATCACTTTGACCTTATTATCTATGATGTATCTGGAAAAAAAATATTGGAACAAGAATGATATTTTTTGAGTTTTGTTTATTTAAGAAAAAATATCTAATTATTAATACCTACTTCTGTTCTTGCATCTACAATGAAACCATAGCGTAATTTTTTGCTGTAACCATCAAAATCTAAGGCGCAAAGATTTCACTAGAACTCGACTTAACGTAAGTGACTTTTTATGTAAAAATGTTAAAATCGCTCTTAGATGCTTGCTCGGAACATTGTCTTGAGTACGTATCTACTAATAAAATTAGAACAAAAGTAACTTTGTGCGTTTTATATTTTTTTAAACAAAAAAATCCATCCAAACACATTACTTGTTAGTGTCTTTAAATCAAATTCGATTTAAATTTGAATCATCTAATATTATATTTAAATCATTGTCATAATAAAAAAAATATAACTTCAGGATTGTATAGTAATACTACCTGGGGTCTTAGTTACAACTTAACAATATAAAATGAAAATGTCAATTTGTAAAGGTCAATGTGGATATTAAAGTAATTTTAGATATAATCTAGGGCGGATCCAATTTTCAATTTAGGTAGACATATTTATCCAAACTACTCATACAATTGTTTGCCTATTTCTAAAGGATCTTCCCACATTTAACATTAATTTCGTCAGTTCAATATGTAAATCGAACAAATAAATAAACTTATCCTCCTTTTAAAACCCTACGTGGGTGGAGCCGCGGGCGTTACATTGTATATAATAAATTTCTTTTTCGCAGATGTTCCTGTGGGCCGTTATTGGATCCCTTACAATATAATATGCGGGATTTCATTTTCACATATTGTCTGACTAATATTGGCATATGGTGATGCTACTTGTAATGAGATGAGAATAATATGCCCATAATTTAACCGTTACCCGATAAAAGCTATATTTATTTTCGCTAAAGTCAACCGTAACAATTTTCTCTCGCATCAGAATTTTCATCGTTTATTTTCCTTCTCATCAACGTCGGTAAACATAATTATAATTAACTAAATAGCGTCATGATCAAGGAAATTTCTTTTCCGTTAAATGATTTTGTAAACAAAGTTTCTTTTTGAAACAACAATGAAAAAATCGGTGTTTTCCGGCTCCAAAAATAATATTTTCTGAGTATTTTGTATAATTTTAATAGGGAAGTCTTCCTTCTTAATGTTATATAACATTCAGTCAACTTGGAGAATGTAAAAATACATCTATTAGAAAAAAAAAACCTAAGCATCAAACCGGTTCACTTGGCTTTAAGCTGATTAGAACTACCCTATTCATTTCCCGTTTCACACCACCGTGAAACATTAGAAGCTTACAAAATCCCACCACCACAGTGCAAACATCAAGGGAATTAAATTTTAAATTCTCGCCTTCTTATAGCGTTAAACGAAATCTGCGGCGAAAGTTTCCTGGATATACACGACTCTTCGTTGGGTGTGCGAAGTTAGTAATTTTAATTTAAATGGGTTACAGCCTACTTGTGCTGCCTACCTTGAGTGTTTGAATCACGAATGTGGTGTAAACGAACGTTTCGCGCTCAGGCGTTGTGGGGCTTGGAGTATTGATAGCTGTAGAGCGCTATTGATGACTTGACCTTGTCATTCAAAACTCAAAACTCAAATGTTTTTATTTCAAATAGGTCTTTGCAGGCACTTATGAAACGTCAAGCTAGTTGCACGGTTCCAAGGAGTGGGTCTTATGGAGAAGAACCGGCAAGAAACTCCATAGACACTCTTTTCAAAAGGAAATGTTTACAATAGTCTTTTTACAGTACAGGTTATCTCTGAGAAAGTTATACAATTCAAATGATGCTATACAAAAAAGATAAAAAATAATAATGAAACAATTAAATTACAATTTAAATTCAGCAATATAAATAATGTTTCAAGTCATTGTGGTCAGGACTTTAAGAGGGCTGCTTCGCAAGCAAGCCACGCTTTGAAACCTCGAAAGCACCTTTTCATAATTATGTAATTACTCTTTTTGACTGATTAATTAACTGTTAAGGCTGCTATTATGCTAGTGCGTTTACCTTAAATTAAATTCGTTTTAAGTTTTAGTAGCTTTTGTTTATTCAGCATTTTAAAATGGCTGACAACTAGAAAGTACATTGTCTATGTGACGAAAACCCTGATAGCATTGGTGCGGAATTTTTGCGGAGGTCACCTTGGGACTTTATTATTTACGACCTGGTAGATGTGCGCTATGTATTATTTTCATACTCCAAGAAAAGGCTTAACGATACTTTTGAGGTCGCGTGATGAAGCCGGAGCTACTCGCGATATCCATTTTCCATCCATTAAACACAAACTCGGCTGCGTACAACTATGTTGTGTAACGTAGTATGCTAAACCGTTTGGTTAAATAATTGTTTTTCTAATGTTCATCGTAATTTTCAAGGACAGAGTTGTTTAAGAAAGTGAGAAGTAAGAGTTGTTTAAAAAATAGCTCTTTTACCGCGTGTATCATGAAGGAATCGCTCCACCTTTTCGGGTCCAAACTAAAGGCACTATGTCCATCTTCATTCAGTTTTATACAAATCTGTTTAGCGATTTTACAATGAAAGCGTATCAGACAAATAAACAAAGTTTCCAAATTAAAATATTAGTAAGGATATTATTTTTTCGTTACGTCTACTTGCATATTAGGCTGATATATGTATCAGTTTCGATATTTGGATTGTGTTTCCTATAAATAAAACGAAGTTATGAAATTAAAAATGTATTTGTTATTTCAGGATTCATATTACGTATTGGTAAAAAAACACCATAAATTTTAAACAGCAACAACACCGTAAAGCGAAAATAAACCAAACCAAATATATCGTTTACGATTTTTATAAAATCGTCGAAATTTTTCTCATCAAAATGCGTCGAAGCGCAAAGTTTTGATTTCCAATAAAAAGGGGTTCGCTATATATTATTAGGGTTCGCCTCAGCGTGTTAGATGACAAAATATCGGTCCAGTTCGTTTTCATAACTGCCGGATCCGTAATCAAAAGTTTTCGTATAAACATGTTCTGCTGTGATCTGGAACTTGGTATCTGAATTTTGGAATATTTCGTCAATACTATTGGGATCAAAGTTGAACTGTGTGTATATGGTTATTGAAAGGTAGTGTTTGAGAAGCCCAAATTGGGATAGGCAGCGTTCGAGTGTCCACGTTTTGTGGAACGTCTGTGAACGTAATTGCACGGGGCTTTCGGGACTTAAGCCAACATACATTTTGACTCTTGTCTGGTCAGTGTTCGCCAATGAAAAATCGATTAATTTCGTTTATGGTGTTTGGAAGCGCAGTTCAACTGTCGGCATTGAGACTGACAATATAGTTAGAATCAGACATATATACGGGTTTACACGTTCTAATTGTCATCAATCACATGTTGTCTGGCATAATTCTGATGGTAACATATCTGGCATGTCGCGTCATTAATATACTCCACTTCTGTTGCGTAATCTAATTTCCTTTAATATTGTACACATTTATCTTTTGTATATTTACAAATGAGAATTAAAGGTACATTTGTACACGTTTTATTAAAATTATTACGTTTATTTATCGTGTGTTTTTTAATAGGTCTTGTTAAACCAGCGCTTTTTTGTTTCAATCCCAATGTCGTTATTCCTTTTTATTTGGGTAATTTTAAGTTTATAATATTTAGGTACATATTTTATTTGTCACCCTTTTTGAATACATCATATTTTATTCGACGAAGTGTTCTTTGTTTGAATTCTGATATCATGAATAAAATACGATGTCATGTCAAAAATGGGAACTATTTTTACAAAAATAAAACAGTTGTTTTGCAAATTCATCAGTTCAGCTTTAGTTTGTAACGCAAGTATTACAAAAATAGTTGAGTATTCAAACATTTTTGTCCTGTAAATTTTTTACTTAATACATTTCAACTTTTCTAGTGTTATTTGGTTAATGATTAGTGTCAATTTATATTTCAAAGTTATTAGAAAAAATTGACTAATTTGCCTAGTGATTGCCAGCACGACTTTTAAGCACAAGGTCCTAGGTTAAATCCCTAGGTCTGCCAAAGTGTTATCAGACTATTTCTATGGGATCTCACAGTATCAGCCAGGGGTCAGGACTTGTACCAGCTTGATGGAAATAAGTAAGCCCCTGACATATGGTTCTTATAAAAGAAACAGTGTTCTACATAGTCCCCGTTCACATAACAATGTTTCGTGATTTTATTTTCATGTTCCCATCACATCATACAATTTACCTTCAGCTTATTAGATCTGTTGTAGCCAAAAACCCAGTATAATACATTAAAGTAACACCATGTAGGCGTAACTTAATAAATATAATCCACCAAACTCGAGACGTGATACAGTGTTATGGAATACAGCAATAAAAGGACCGTAGCGGTTTTGTAGCCTCTTATTCGGACAAAAAGCAATATAATCTCCTATATCTCCAGATGTCCAACGAACGACTTATTTATTTCCCTTATTATGTTCAATTCGTACTATTGATTACATTTATTTTTACCCACGACGGAACGGAGATGGTGTATGCGTTTGGGGTGAGAGAGTGTTTGTTTGTTTGTTTGTGCAAATCCGTGTTGGCAGTTTTCAGTTATTTGGCTTAGATTGTATGTGTGTATATGAGTGCATTATTTTTGGCAACCTTGTTGAATATAGGTAAAGTTAGTTGCTATTTTGATTGCATTTTAGGACAACATTTGTGTGTATTTACATAAAGATATAATCATGTCTTAAACGACGACACGATTTGTGATACATTTTAATTAGTTGACTAAAACTCTGTAACTAGTGACTTAGCCGTGATATTTTTCCTTAAAACTTCGTACGTATACATACTACTCCTGTGTTTTTTTTTTCATATATCCAGGAATAGCCATTGAGAAATTATATCATCTCTAACAAAAAATAATACTTGCTTGATATTTCACAAACAGACTGATACATGTTCAAGGTCTTTTTTCCGTTACAAATTCGTTAAAGAGGTTGAGTTAGGTCATTTTGATTGAGTGACAAAAATCCAAATATTTATTTACATCTATACTTATAATAAATCTGTAGAGAGGTCAATTCTGTACATGAAATATATTTCCAAAATAACTATCAGGAGGTGATTAGGGATCGATACTGATGACAAAAATGCAATCAGTAAATTTTTTGTCCGTCTGTCTGTCTGTCCGTCTGTCTGTCTGTCTGTCTGTCTGTCTGTATAAACTCTATAGAAACAAAAACTACTCGACGGATTTTAACGAAACTTGGTACAATTATTTGTCATACTCCTGAGATGGTTATAGTATACTTTTCATCACGCTACACTCAATAGGAGCAGAGCAGTGAAGGGAAATGTTGTCATTTTGTTTAAACGCGTTAATCTCAGGAACCGCTGGTCCGATTTAAATAATTCTTTCAGTGTTAGATAGTCCATTTATCGAAGAAGGCTATAGGCTATATATCATCACGCTAAGACCAATAGGAGCGGAGCACCACTATTCCACGCGGACGAAGTCGCTGGCAGAAGCTAGTAACTAATAAAATATAATTTGTCCTAAATTTTGAATTATAATATTATTAATAAAAAAAAACAACCCAACCAAACATTAAACATTTCTATAAGATTACACGATAACATAACGTATTTTCAATAAATACACGTTTTTAGTACTAAAATAATTCACCCTTCTGCTATCTAATTTTAGGCCGACCGCTTTAACGCAAAAGGCCAATTTCATAAGTATTTTTGACGTATAACGTTCGTACGGTATTACTTTACTTTAATAGTCACTTGAGAAAATGGCCGCCGGCAACATAGGAATATTCGTTTACAATTTTACCTAGTGGATTATGCATGTATGGAATAATAAGTGTATTTAATGGTCACTGACCTGAGTATTGGTCAACTTAGGTAACTGCTAAAGTTTTTATTTCAAAACCGGCCTAGTGCGTGTCGGGCCACGCGCAGTAGAGTTTCGTAGTAGGTCTTAGTTAGTCGACTATAGCTCTGTAACCGGTTCAGCTTTCTTAGCCATGATAGTTTTCCTTGTAAGTTCATTACATGTGCTACGTTTGTGATTTTTTTCATATTTCTAAGCATAGCCATTCAAAAGTTAGAGGGGGGACGCTAGTATCGAACAAAATTGGCACTTAAAAGCTAGATATTTCGCAAATGGCTCACTTAACCGAAAATGGTCTTCACTCACCTATTTTTGAAATACCTATCTAACGATACCCCTACATGAAGGGATGCACGAAAAAAAAAACATCCCCACTTTACGTGCTTGGGAGCTACTCTAAAAAATATTTTTCATAATTTTATTTACCACTTTGTCGGCGTTATCAATATACACATCTATACGAAATAAAATTTCAGCTTTCTAATACCAAGAACCTCTGAGCTATGCCGCGGCCAGACAGACATGGCGAAACTACAAGGGTCGGACTACGGAACCCTAAAAAAACCCTTTTTGTTTTTACTTATAGAAAAAGTTAAATTTATGTTATATTTAATGTTTATTCATGACTCATTCATGCTCAAAAACTATTATCTTTTAAAACCATGAGTGTAATAAAAGCAAACCATGGGATACGAATATTTCTAAATGCTCATTATCTAGCATAAGCCACTCACAAAGACACATTCATTTTCCACCCAATTTAAAGGGGAATTTAATTGGGTCATGACTTGAATACCGCCACATCATAATTACTATAATTATTGAATTTCTTCACACCTCAGCGCCAAGATGTACGTAATAAGCAATTACTCCATTCAATTAAGTATTTCTTTAGAATCAAATTCAAACAAATAATTTGTTTCTTGTGACGGATGAGAGAGCAAATATTTTAGCAAATAAATATTTCAGCGCACAAAATTGGTGACGTGTGAATTTGTTAGGTATTTGGAATCAACTTCCATTAACTGGATCGTATGTACAGTACATAGTCGTACATTAATATACTGGGGATCAATACCCTATGCCAATATAAGGCTCTCGTTAAAGAGTCAAATATAGGACCAGACGCAGAAAGCATTTTTTTTATAGACATGCATTTTGAAACGGTTTAAAATTTCACCGTTAGATTTCATGTGTTTTTATTTTGTACTATTCGTATGGACAAAAAATACCTATTTTTCCATTACAATATGGTTCTATGTTACTTATTTCTTATAAGATACTTAGGGAAATATATTATTTACTTGTAATACAAAGTGAGAATCTCTTCCAATCCAGTGATCCCTGTTTCATATCTTCTAATATTCCCAACGGGATAAGTAGGCCTCAAAGCAATATTAATCGCATTGTATTGCCACAGTACACGCTGAAAGCGAAGTGGAGTGGATTTTCTTTTGTTTTTCATTCGCAGCGAGACATGCTATTCTGTATTGTACATAATGCGTCCGATGCAACGGACTGGGCTTTGTACACTTGCTGTCAGAAATGTTATACCCGTCAATATCGTCGTAAGGAAAATTCTTGGAACACAACAGTTGAGTGACATACGAGTGTTGGAGTTTGCATTGCGAACATTGTTGTACTTGATTGTATGTATAAAGCTTCTGTGAATGCCGAATGCGATGTTTAGCCGTTTTCTATAACTGGGCGTGAATGTACTTTGGTTTTGTGAGAACACGTACGCACGCGCCGTGCGAAATGGACAGTGTTTGTTCAGGGTTTGAACAATTAATTTCTGAGGTTCGGCAGTTATTTTTGGCATTCTTTTATCACAGGCACATAGATATTACGTATGTTTGCATATGCTTACAAAAATGTCTAAAGCCCATGTAGATATCTATACACATAAAATGCTTTGCCCTGAATGACTGACTGACTGAGGGATCAACGCACAGCCTAAAGCGCTGATCGTAGAGACTTGAAACTTGGAGCGTTTGTTTTTTGTATGACGTAGGCATCCGATAAAAAAGGTTTATCTGAAATTCTACCCCTGAAGGGGTGAAAACGGGGGGCAAAGTTTGTATGAAACTCTGTCATATTTAATTTGAATTCGTATAGCCCACGCGAGCGATGCCGCTGGCAAAAAGCTAGTAGAGGGTATAATACGCTACTGACTTCGTAATAGAAGTGAAAACTTACCTCATTTTCAAATTTAGAATATTGGCCAGTGACAATTACGACTTGAGCCGAGTATACCCGATTCAACGTCACCGACTCGAGCGTGACGATTCTGTTTTACTGTTCAAAAACAGCGCAAGCCTATAGATATTTTCATTTTAACAGGGATTGAAATACACTAGACACTTGTTACACTGCCAAATCTTGTCAAACTTACCCCACATATAACTATCCTAAAGTAATATTAAACTAACAAGAAACGCTGTGCATATTAATTTGGCAGCATGTGCAATACACGGCCTACTTGCGAAAAGTGTCAGCTAGAACCGGACCGAGCTCACTTTTTGTATTGTTTAAGTTTTGATTAAAAACCACTGCGCTTACTGTCCATTTTTGTTTTTTGAACATCTCGGCTGTCGACGGATATTGATTTTAAAGATTCTTTAACTTAAATACTAGCTGATGTGTAAATAGGGAATCGTTTTTCTCTGATTTATTTCAAATCTCCAATTTTCTTAGGCGGAATCAGTATGAATGTGTCACAAGCAACTATGTCTTGACAAATATTTTTACTGACGAGTAAAAATGAAATGGTGCAACTTAACCCTTAGAGCTTTTTGTACTTGAATGTGGAGGACATTGAAGTGAATCCTTAATAGTACTTAAAATTTGCAAATAACTCTGTTGTCCATCTGCTACGCTTTTTCATAAGAAAACGGCCGAACCGATTAAAAAAAAATTGCTAAAGAACCTTACCTTACCTTTTTAGGGTTCCGTAGTCCGACAAGGAACCCTTATAGTTTCGCTATGTCCGTCTGTCTGTCTGTCTGTCTGTCTGTCTGTCTGTCTGTCCGCGGCATAGCTCTGAGGTTCTTGATACTAGAACGCTGAAATTTGGTATGGATATGTATATTAATCACGTCGAGAAAGTGGTAAAATAAAATTTTGAAAAATATTTTTTTTTAGGGTAGCTACCAAAAACGTAAAGTGGGGATGAATATTTTTTTTCTCGCGTACCCCTCCGTGTGGGCTATCGTTAGATAGGTCTTTCAAAAATATTATGGGTGTGTGAAGACCGTTTTTTAGTTAAGCGAGCCATTTGCGAAATATCTAGCTTTTCAATGCAAATTTTTGTTCGATACGAGTTACCCCCCCTCTCACTTTTGAATGGCTGTACCTAGAAATGTGAAAAAAATCAAAGACGTAGCACATGTAATGAACTTACAAGGAAAACTATCACGGCTAAGTAGGCTTAACCGGTTACAGAGTTATAGTCGACTAACTAACTCCTACTACGGAACCCTACTGCGCGTGGCCCGACACGCACTTGTTATTGAAACCTGGCGATGAATATAAGATAGTTTTTTATCTGATTACGTGAATTAGTTCCTTAACAAAGCGGGTGTAGTCGCGGGAAACAGCTTGTATTTCAATAGCACCTTTAGTAATAAAAGACCATACAAGGATATTTAATTAAACTCTCAAAATATTCCTTCGATAATACTCAAAGAAGTAAATGACGTAAACATTACATAATTAGCAACTGCACTGTATTTATTAATTAATTCACAACTATCAGCCATATTTACTCCGGTCAGAAACATTTTTAATGACGTAACAAATTGATATTAAAATACGTTTTTGCTGCTTGTGATTTTATAATGGTGGCTTCAAGTGGTTGATGCTTTCAATATTGGTTCCTATAAATAATTAATTACGCTTGCTACACTGCAACGATAATTGAATTACCTGGTTCATGATACGGAATTATATTATTATTTGAAGATATTTTGCTGCGGGACGGTGAGCAATGGCTGGCCGTCCGGTAAGAACCAGGGTCGTGTCAACAGCCTATTTATGTTGCAAGAGCCTCAAAGAGATGTCAGCATAATTGACGGGGTCCCCTAGAGCCAGTGCCTGCCGGGGCTGCGGGATTGTGCGTTGGAGTTACCGCGACTCCGGAACACAAAGGGCGATGGAAGGAATCTGATAGGTTTGAATAAGTAAGAGTATGACACTCCCTCCCGCTTTGCCCACAGCAACATTATTTGATGATTTCTCAGCTATTTCTATATTAAACTAGCTTCTGGCCACGACTTCGTCTGCGTGGAATAGTGGTGCTCCGCTCCTATTGGTTTTAGCGTGATGATATATAGCCTATAGCCTTCCTCAATAAATGGTAAATGGGCTATCTAACACTGAAATAATTTTTAAAATCGTACCAATGGTTCCTGAGATTAGCGCGTTCAAAGAAACAAACTCTTCAGCTTTATTATATAAGTATAGATAGATTTGATCCAAATTGAGCTTGCCGTTTTACCGTGAAACCAAGCGAACAAACTAAAATATCAGTGTATTCGATGGTAGTAGTATCTTTATATAATGGTAAGTAGGTAGCTAGCTATCATCCCCAATTCCAAATGATTTTTATCAAAGTTCTTATCAACTTAATTGATTTAAATAAACACAATAGCATACAAAAGGGGAATACAACAAAAAGAGATAAAATAATCTTTACCTTTTGTACTGAAACATTGTATCGTACTGAAATATTACAAATTCATAATAAAATAAAAATTTCTATACGAAGCTCGAACAGTACTACACAATGTGTTTTACATAATCTGGTTATTGTTAATAGAATATACTCGTAACCGAATTTTGTTGCTATTAGATTATTTTTAGGCGTTTTTTTTGTACAGATAAGCTTCTCGATATTATCTTGATCGGTATGTTAAACTACATATTTGTGTAATAATATGATGGTTTTTATTTTTATCGGTGGGTGGTGTATTTTTAATCTTTTTTTACTAACGGTAAAGGAAAACATCGTGAGAAACCTGGACTTAAAAAGTCTGAAATCACCAATCCGCCTTGAACAAGCGTGGTGATTAATGTTGCATGAGAATAAGCCTGTGCCCAGCAGTGGGACAATATTATATAGGCTGATGATGATGAAGATGATGGTTTAATTTGGATAATATTGTAAATTAATAAATAGGTACCTACAGTTATATTGAAAAAAAAGTAGATTCCTCAATAGTCATAATACTTTTGTAATTGGTAACTATGTTTATAAATGATTGAAATTGCAAATATTTTTTTTGCGTCAATGCAGTTGTGATCAAAATAAATTAGATTTTGAAATTTTAGCGCAACTTAATATTATTTTACAACATTGTTTTCCTACCTCTTTTCAAAGAGAGAGGTTTTTCCCAACGTTCGGACGGTAAAAATACCATTGCTATTGATGTTTCTGTCTTTCATGTTGATACAATGTGGATGCGCCAGTATCACGTCTTCGAATATTTGCCGTTGCTGTTTTTCAGCAGTGTTCTGAAATTCTAGCAAGAAGATTTTATTTTTTCATTTGAATTCATATGCGGGGATTTTACCTCAAAATTTAAACAAATGTGTGTATCTGTAGTATATTTTGCTAGATATAATTAAGCCCCATGTAGGTAATGGGGCACAAATTCGGACTGATATTGAGGATTTCCACTTGTATACGCCTAAAATGGTGCTCAACTCGGGATACTTGCCCAGAATCTCAAGTTCAGTAGTGATTCTTGTGATTCCTAGACCTACGAAGCAACTAAGCGCAATTTCAATGATTCAAACTCACCTCCCTCCTGCTCCAGCGTGTATCGCTAAATCCCATTTCCATCGAGTTAAATCTTCGCCCAACTTCCATACGACTTCATAAACAAATAGGTACCTATGCATACTTGTAGGTAGTTATAATTCTCGGCTACGCAGCGAGTACAACAGTGTGATATGAATAATATGAATATTCAAGAGTATATACTGTGACGTGGCATAAATTTAGCTGAGTATAAAATCCGCGGACTAAGCGGGATATTGTTGTACAGACGTGTCACAACACGTTTGAAATTATAAAAATTATGCCCCTAAATTGTTTGGTCTTGTGGAAGAAAAATGCGGTGTAGTGCGGCTGGATCATGCTATGGAAATGTTGTTTATTTTGCTTTGCGGGAATTATTAAAAGTGCATCTGTTTATATTAATTTCGCTATTCTGCCGAATTGCAGATTGACTCCTCTGAATTTCCTTCAAAAATGATACCCTATATTAGAAATTTAGACCATAACAATATTAATCTTATTCTTTTGACTGACCCGTGTACTGTTTAACGTATTACAAACATCATTTTTAGGGTTCCGTAGTCCGACAAGGAACCCTTATAGTTTCGCCATGTCCGTCTGTCTTTTAAAAAAATATTCGTACCGAAAACGATTTTTGAATAGAATATACATCGCTTCTTTTAAGTTGATGACTTTAATTATATCTTTTGATGCTGCAAATTGTTATTTAAGCATTTTAAACATACAATTTGGTTTGGTATGGTGGTATTTACGATTCGAATATCATTACATAAACGTTACGATTACATTAGTGCGTTCGTGCTTGGCCGACTGGTCAATGTTTGTTTCCATATTGATAGTAATAAAGAAAACAGTTTTTTTTTATTCCACAGACAGAACGTAACTTAACCCCAACGCAAAATGGAAGTTTAATGAAGTTGATTAATTACTTGACGTTATCGGTATAGCGGGGTGGTCGGGGAGTCTCTTGGGGTCTAATTCATCATAATTACAAGATGCGATCGTGTTTCGTTGTTATTTTATGGCGAACTATTAAACAAATTATAAATATCCGTCTTTGAAATGAAATAAAGTTAATTGATATCTATTTTCATTGACGGTAATATGTCAGTCTTTTGTTTTGTCGTATTTAGACATATACATCATTGCAACAATTGAGGAGCTCGTGGCTAAGTAACAGCAGCACGGGTCGACCGTTCAAATGTTAAGCTTTGCTTGGCGCGGTTGGCCCGTGGAAGGGTGACTATCTATGGCGTAGCGAGACTCCTTCGAGCCTCGGAAAGCACTTTAAGCCGTTGGTACTAGTTGCAATATGTAGATCTTTGACAGTCGCTACGGATAGTCAGAAGCCAGAAAGTCTGACAACCAGTCTTACCATAGGATATCGTATTACCCGGTTACAGAAGGAGGTGAGAGAGGCAGTCGCTCCATGTAAAACACTGGTACTCAGCTGCATTCGGTTTAGACTAGAAGCCGACCCCAACATAGTTTAAAAAAGGCTAGGCTAGGCTATTTAAAAGGCTTTCTAAAGTGTATTTAATACACTTTCCTAGCCTAGCCTGAAAGTGTATTAAATACACTTTCCTAGCCTAGCCTTTCAGCATCGAGCATCGAAGATTTTAAACAAAAAAATCAATTAGGTACTGAATCTAAACTCATGATAGATTACAATATATCTTTTCATAATATAATTGCAAAAGTAACAACGTTTTCGGTCTGTTACACTTTAACGATAAAACTTATTATGGATGTACAAAGAGAGAGGCATATATATCCACGGGAAGAACATTAACTTCGTTTTTCAGGAGTGTCTCAGAATTTCAGGTAAAACCACAGAAAAGTTCTTTTTTTTTCATCAAAATTAAGGTTCAGGTCTGTTTAGCATTTTTTTTTATTAAAAATGAAAATGAAATATTTATTTGTAAACATAGGTTTAAGAAGTTGGTTCATAGTACATATATTGTTAGGTAATCCATCTATGTCTTGCATTGAAGCGTACAAAATTCAAGATGGTTATCAGTATTTGCTACAATCTTTAAACACTTAAATACTTCATTACTGGTCTGTAAAGGACAAAAATCACTTTCTTCATATAAAAATAGAAAACCAACCTAAAAAGAACGAGAATCATAGAGTTTTTATTTTTATAAAGTACTGAACATTTTGACGTTCGATAAAATAAAAAGCTCCCATATTCCTAACTCCAAGTTAGTAGTCACTGCGTTTTAGGGGCGCATGAAACCCGTTTACTTACTCCCCATACACATGCTGTGAGCTCAGAGTTTTATGTATTCATCATACCGTCTGCACTCGCTCGTGAACATAGGTTTGCTTCGGTGCATGTCGTCTCTATGTTGAAAGTTTTCGGTTTGAAGAGTGAAATTTCTGAATATTGAGTGATATTTTCTGTGGAGATATGGATTTTTTATTTATAGCTTTATTTTAGATGAACTGCGAACTATATTCATTGATAAATAAATTTAAAAATACTGTATACTTACTTACTTATTTTAATTTTTCGATCTTGCCTTTTTCCTTACCCTTGAAATCTAAAACTCGAAAAAGGTCAGGTCATTCAGTTGCCAGTAAAATTCTGGGAAGAAACATGGATGTTTGTTTGGTTTACATAGAAAAACTCTCACTCATGGATTTTGATGAAACTACTACTAGCAGATTGATAAAAATATTTCAAAATATAGGATACTTTTTGTCCTGTGTTCTTATACTTTAAGCGAAGCTTTGCCGTGCAGAAAGTAATTTTACGGTTTTAAATTACCCTGAAATTTAAACAACCTAAAATTGAGACATTGTAACACCTGCCATTCTGATTTCCAAATACAGGCTTTTTATTTCTAGACTGCAAAATATCATCTATCAAAAACCGGATTTAAAAGTAATTTTCTTGAAAATATCAAGGTGCTAAAGAGCACATATATACACACGTATTTTACCAAGTTAAATCTCACAATTACTTACCTTACGAATCGTGCAATCCAGTTGAATAAGATACACCATATATAAAGCCACCACATGCTTTATTTAACTTGAAATGTGCGCCTTCTAACTTGTGCCTACTGAGGTTGTTTCGTAAACATAACTACGTATACACGGACTATCTTCCATTCAAAATGGAATTGTCGCAGCCTTTGCACATGTTCGAAAGACACATAAATCATGCGGGAACACATCCGTTTCGTATCAATCATCTGGCAGCTTTTACACTTAATACCATTCGTGGAACGTAAGAAAAAACTCAACATTTACATAGAAGAAAGCCGACTGGTCCCCTATTATGGAAATCCGATCACGTCGAGACCTTTAAGATATGGTATTCCGGCAGAGATTTCAACTCCTTGATCCTAAGTTACGTTGTTGTAAACACCGCTTATGGAAATCAACCGATACGGAACCCTTGCTCTTTCTTACGTATCATTTTATGCCATCTTTTCAGGCAAAATATGTCGAGGGCATGTAAATGTTTGTATTTAAATTCTGTTGTTGCTTTATTCGCATTTCCCTCAGGCACAATATTTGGACGTCAGATCTAAGATTGTTTGAAGTGGATTTTCGTGGTGCTATTTCAAGAACTGTCTGTCTTTTACAGATTTTTCACAAGCTTTTATTTATCTTCAAACATAATATTTATTTCTTTCACAATTTGTTATAAATAGGTAGTCTCCTATTTCACGAAGACTGCTAAAATGTAGCTTAATTATTATTATTACTTTTTTTAGTTGCAGCTGCTTTATTCTTTTATTTCAGTTTAAAAGAAAAGCTTGCTAATTTTTACGATGTGGTAAAATTAACACGTAGTTCATTTTTAATAAACTTTACACAGTTTGATTACGTTTGTATAAAAATTAAGTAGAAAAACACAAGTGGTAGCGAGCATTCGTGATTGGATAACTATTGCGACTGGTAGAAGAAATGATACAAATAATATAACTGGTCAAGTACTAGCGGTTCCGTATAACTTAATTATATTTATGTGCGATACAGATAATCCAAACTAACTTTCTTTGTATAAGTATATCAAATGCCTTCATAAGATAAGATACGATCATGCAAATACCACATCAATGACACATAATTCGATTAGATGGTTCAGTGCCAATCCTCAAGGATCCCTAAAAAGCGACAAGTCATTGAACCTTTTGCTTTAGAAATTATATTATGTGCTGCTACACAAATTATTTAAGCGGAATAATGAGTACCTCTGAGGTATTTTATACTAAAATTAACTTTATAAGATTCACTGACTTCCAAATAAAACTTAGAGGAAAAAGCATTATTTTTAAGACATTATTATATTTTACGCGAAGCATTTTATGAGATTCAACTTTCGTTAGTTAAGAAGTAAATTCAACTAATTTGTTGAAGAGACGAGATTTTCTCGGCGTTAAACACAGCTTTTAGATTAAACTCTGACTGTTTTAATTTCACGTCAATTAACTTCTTCCATTTTATTTTCCATTAACAAACGGACGGAACGGTGCCTTTATGAATTGGAATTTTGTTTATGAACATAATATTAATTAAGTCCTTTTTTGTGTGATAATTTTGATGTAATTTTTTTGACTTCCTACATAAAACAGCTGAACGGATTTGAATAAAATTTGGTACGAGTATAGAAGGGATCTAGGAGACTCTTATAGGCTTCTTTTTATTCAAGTGTTTTAAGAAATAAACTCGGGATGCGAGAAAAACTGCTGTAAACAGCTAGTATAATCTATTTTTATAGACCTTCTTCTTTAGATTAAGCGATAGTCACAAAATAAAAATATATCAGATAAAAATACCTACCACTGTAGCATGTATTGTTTGATTACGTGGGCAGAGTTATATTAATAGCACACCTTTGTGCCGCCAATTTTATTACATCCCAAGCAATAAGGCATGAGCTTATGCCTACAATAGTATAATTATCATCAGCCTATTTAATAGTGACCCACTGTTGGACATTGGCCTCCTCTAACGTTTGATACATTGCCCGGTCTTCATATCGAAGCATCAGTCTTCTGCCTGCAGCCTTTCGTATATCATCTCCCCATCTTGTTGAAGAGTCATTTGATGTTGGGGGGACACCACAGCCGTTACTGACGACCGTTGGGGTAAATGGGTTCTTGAGTAGGCCAACATAGTGTAGGATGCCTTCTATATATAGCTGAGCGCAAATTCTAGTCTACTACTTATAAAGCTTCTGATCCTATCCTGCTCCTGATTTTATCGATCGATCTAAGGGCTTAACTTTAACAGTCTCGCTTGTGTTACCAGACCAATGAGTCGAAAATGAATACTAACATTGTGTCGCTTGTAAAAAAAACGTCTAACCAAATCCACGCTAAAGACATGCAAAATAAAGCGAAATCTCAAAGCTAAAATGCTTTGCGGATCAAAAGACTTGCACAAAATGAACCAAACGTCATGTCGCACGGCAATTAACGGGTCGCTGTGTGTTTTTCAATCCGATTCAATTTCCGACGGCATATAGTCCGTCTGAAAACGTCATGTGTATAGCTAAGCGCGCTTTTAATCGTCGTTCGAGCGTTCCGCTCAAACGTCACATTCAGAGCGGTTCTGTAGCGAGCTGCATTCGAAAAGAGTTAGAAACGGGATGTGCTTGTGTTACTGCAACCTAGATGTGGGATTAATAGATGGGAATGTTGAAGGCATAATGGAGTGGACTTCCGTGTGTTAGGTGCTGTGGAAAATACTATTAGTAGGAAAGTTACTATGGTGTTGTTGTGTGCGGTTGAGTGAAGCGGATAGATATTTTATTTGGATGTGAGAAGTCTCTAGGCATAAGGTTAACTTTAGGTGTAAGATTCATATGCCGTGACTGCAAGCGGTGATGATGACGCAGGAGTATGCCATCTTGCCTTCATTCCGTCGTTAATCACTGCCTTGTCTATCTGTGTGGCGCGTATAGTATTTTACTTTATTATTTATTTGTGTGAGTGTGACCAGTGCGTGTGCCTTTCTATGTTTTATATCTGCCAAGTATCCAGTTTCGGTCTCCATTTATTCTTAAATTGAACTGAAAAATAAATTTCTATTATTTATTTTTTTGGTTGTGTTTTAAAATAAACACGCAACAAAAGATTTTTGTACAATTTTTACACCATTAATTTACGTTGATAATTTCAAAACTTATACCTAACTTTGTTTTTCTAATGTATTTTTGCGTCAATTCTTTTTAGGGACGCAAAAATACATTCGAAAAACAAATTTTTGCTCTAACGTCTTCGTTTTCGTTTTCACCTCATAATATATCTTACAGCCTTCACTTCCGTCATTGTTTTGACAAATCGTACCAGTATAAGGTACGTACATGGTACAAGGAAAATTCGGGAATTCCGTTTTCTTTCAATAACCCATATACGGAATACAGGAAGTTTTTTCTTTATAGATATGTTGACGGTGATCCATTACGTCCACGGTTTGGTGTCAATATAATCTATCATCTGTTGAAATAGTGGATCCAGTATTAGAAGGATTAATACTGTCATAGGAGATAGATTCGAGGTAGTTCTGAAGAGGCTTTGAGGAGATATTATTAAGTCTTATACGAGTAAATGACAAATTATATTCCTTTTGCAAATAGGTTGTAAAATAACACGTTATTTTTTTTAGCAAGCTAGATAAGGCCGTTGTTTCCTTTTCCGAATACCTTAATAAACTCAAGGATCAAAGTCTCTTTTAAGGTCCAGACATAATGTAATTGCATTATGTATGTACAATGTAGGCTCGTGCCTAAAATTTCCTTTGGAAGAAAGAGTCATACAGATCCGAGTAGCCCTATCAATTCAGTTGGCACGCAAGTGTCGGTCTTTGTTAACTTGTTGTTTGTTAACTCAACAGGATTTGTATGTCTTTGAGTTTCCCCAAACTTTCAAGCAAGCAAGAAAACTTCAAGTATTTGCGTAATAAAATACATAATTAGAATATAATACCGTATCTCTATATTTTTGCTAGTGGTACTCTTATTCAGAGTCATTTTCAGAAGAACAAAATAACTATGTTCATAGCCTGAACAATTTAATGTACACTTTGACATGTTGTCATAGCGACAGATTATTGTTTTTTGACACTAACAACTTTGTTAGTGAATTCCATTTGACATGGGAAGCTATGTATTTCCCTAATAAATACAGAGATGTATTAGCTACTTTGATAGCATATAATATTAACATGGTCATATCCAATAGTATGACAAAATGTAGGTTAAGCGACGAGTCAGCATTGTCTAGTCATACTAACAATACTGTGATCAATTGTTTAAACTAAGTGACACGACAATAGAAAAGCGTAGCGATAACTTCATCCTCTTTCATCAGAACATAAACCGCTTTTCTGGCAAAATTTTAGATGTTGAACTTTTAATAGATAATTATTCCACAGATATAATATGTCTTTGTGAGACTTGGTTAAAGCCTGAGAAAATGTTATTTAATATTAATAATTTTATAGTTGCCAGTGTGTTCAACAGAGTTTCAGCAGAGGGTGGAGGTACATTAATATTATGTAAAAATACCTTAAAGTTCAAAGATAGAAAGGATATTACTTCCAGCTCAGTTGATCGCTTATGCGAAGTAGCATGTGCAGAGATAGAGAGCCATATAATATTATGTGTATACAGGCCGCCAGCATCTAACTTTTCGTTGTTCTTAATAAATATGGAAGATATTCTTACAAAAGTTATTAAAAGTAATAAGTTAGTTTTTGTTTGTGGTGATTTCAACATTGACATACTCACTGAGTCACCTGAAAAATGCAAGCTTTTAGCTTTATTTAAGTCTTTTAATTTAAAACATTTATTTAGTGACCCAACTAGAATATCAGCGTCTTCTAGCACTTGCATAGATAATATTTATACAAACTGTAGCATTGAACAACCTTCATTAATATCTGGTGTAAGATCTGACCACAAAGGTCAGCTTGTGAGTTTTAAAACAGGTAAAATAAAACCATTAAGTAAAATAATTACCTTTAGACCATTAAGACGACGACTACCGCCAATGACCTTGAGCAAATGGGCGGAGCTTGAGCTTCCCCCCCGCGACCCCGCAATGCACACCGCACGGTTGTCATTTTATATTTTGAAGAACTTTGACGGGTGACCATAATATTATGTAGAGATTCTAAGGACAGTCGCATATTGTATTTTGATATGCAGATCTAAGATATAAAAATAGAAATACAAATAACATCTGTCTGAGTAATACTTCGAAACACTAATTTTAAATTTCCAACCCCCACTGCATACTTCGTTTGCCAGAAAAGCAAAAATATTTTCAATTTCTTTAATCTGCAACACACGTTTATCGATCTGAATTGTTACAAGTTTCAAGAAAAAATTCTGACAACTAGCATTATTGAATTAATCCGCTGTGAAAGATGGACAGACAGACAGACAAAATCGCACCATAGGAGTTAATTTTTAGGCCATATTGGTGTCCACTTTGAGCTCTTCTAACAGAAATGCACGTTTTTTTCATATTTGCATTTTACGACATCTGCTGCTTCTCAAATAACTTCAGCTCATCTTCACTTGTATAGGAAAATCATACTTAATTAGTCCGACGTTTCTGATCCATCTGTAAAGTGTCCGACCAAACCTTTGGCATCAGCTTTGGCCAAACCATTAGCTTAAAATTGGCGTAAGTTTTGACACCAACAGAACCGAAATTGAATAATCTATTACGTTTAAAGACCTAAAAGTGAGTGAGACTGTATTACAAATGATGTTAATATTTTAAATAAGCTGCAGGTAGTTTTATTTATATTATTAAGTTGATACACCGAACATATTAGTAAAAAGTCATTGTGGCTTCTTTGCTAAGGCACCTGCATCTCATTTATGAGTATGCAGATTCGAACTTCGAAACCTAGAAATTACGAATCTGACTATTCCAAAGTTTTACATGCACTTTTTTTAGTATAACTTAGACACCATTGACTAACATCGTGAAGGAAAACATCGTGAGGAAACCTGGACTACACGGTCTGAAATCACCAATCTACCAGTCATACCCAAAAGTGGGATAGTAAAGATTCCGATTATGACCAGGATTTTTTAAATTTTTACCTATCATGAACAATGGAATATCACCCGTTTTGGGCCCAATTTTGAAAGTGCCGCAAAGCAAAAAATCAATGCAAAAATAAATGTGCTAAATTCGGATATAGACTTTGTCTGAATGAGAATTAGCTGTTACATTTTCAAGCACCAAATTTGTACGACCCTTTTCCACGGTTTCATGCATTTTTGAAGAAATAAAGTAATGGAAAAAAATCCTACCATTGTATGGCATTTCGATAATCTTTTAGAAAGATGCAATATCGATTTTTGACTTTGAAATCATTTATAATTACCGATTTAAATATTTTTGATCTTTATCTTTTTACCTTATATTACTTATATAAGGTTTTTATAATATATTTTATCAGAAAAACTCACCCCAAAAATTTACAGATTTTTTTATAAAAAGATTATTAAATTGGCATGCAGTAGCTCAATTTTCATTTAGTTTTCTTATTACAATTCATCGGAATTCAAACATAACCTTGGAATTGGAAAATGGTCGAAATACCATATTAAGAAAAGCATTTAAGAGAAAAATGTACGGAAGTCTAATTATTTCAGAATATTTGTTTTACAAACTACGGAGAGTTTTTTTTTAAATTTAATTCGTATACCAAAAGATGTCGAAGAAAACATAAAAAATATTAGAATATGCATCAAGCCTTTATATCAAGCCCTTTCATAATTATGATGACGTAGAAACTACACTTTGTAATTTGAATTCCCATTTTTCCTCGAAAGTAATAGGTAGTATTTTTCTACTTTATCCATTTGCGATATATTTCAACAATTATTCCAAATCGATAAGGTAAGTTATTCCTGAAGTAATTATCAGCTCTGACAGACAGACAGAGAAAGTCGCATCCCATAAGGGTTACTTTTTACTATTTTGGTTCGGAACCTTAAATATACTATTTGAATATATCTTTTTTTTTCGTTTTCAGTTCTTCTGTCTTTGACTTCTGGACCAAAAATTAAAGAAGATCAAGTCCTTTTTATTTATCAGGGCTTTAGCCAAAGAATTAAGCGATTGCCTATTAATCGGCTTAGGCCTAGCCAAAAATCGACGTTCTGTCGGATACTATTTGGTGTTGAAAATAAAACATAAGAGTGGCATAGTGAAGTAGGACCTTCATTTCTAAAACACTATGCTTCGTCTTATCTTTTAGATTGTGTGTATGTAATATTATCCCACATTAGATACCTTGACCAATAGATTAATATGTATATCATATGTGACTGCTTACTTGGCGTTTTTACTAAACTTCGAAAATGGTTGCTATGTAAAGCATCACTACCCAATGTTACCAGTAAAAAATCGGCCAAGTGCGTGTCGGGCCACACGCAGTAGGATTCCGTAGTAGGTCTTAGTTAGTCAACTATAACTATGTAACCGGTGAAGCCTACTTTGCCGTGATAGTTTTCGAAAGTTAGTTTTTTTTTATTTTTGAAAGACCTATCTAACGATACCCTACATGAAGGGTTACGCAACAAAAAAAATATTCATCCTCATTTCACGTGTTCGGGAGCTCCACTAAATTATTTTATTTTTTTTATTCATTTTTACCACTTTTTCGGCGTGATCAATACACATATCTATACTAAATTTCAGCTTTCTAGTACCAAGAGCCTCTGAGCTATGCTGCGAATAGACAGACAGACATTGCGAAACTATAAGGGTTCCTTGTCGGACTACGGAACCCTAAAAATAAAACTAATGTAACCAATCCAAAATAGGAAAATGGTCTAGCTAAAATAGTCAGACAATACATTTTACAATTTTACATTTTACAATACTCTTTTAATAGCGTAAGCTTATTTTTTTATCATATTCTGCATTTTTTTTTCAAATTCGTCTCGTAGCAAAGAAACTCGAACCCAAATTCACGTGTTTAGAAAAATATTTTCATTGGTAATAATTTAGAATAGCGCCACCTTGTTACCCATGGATAAACCGTTTTATTTACAAACCATTAAGTTTTGTTCTAAGATATCATCCCATGCCCTGACTTATAGCTACTTTTTCTATAAATTCCAAACTATTAGGAAATATTGTAACATAACATGAAAGAATTTTAATTTTGACGATTATCTCCGACCTACATGTAAAATTTAAATGAGGTATGCAATATTCTCGTTTTGAATACGCAATGTATTAAAAGAAATACATATTTAAATCCTAAAGTACATTTAATTATTTAGTAAGTCAATAACAAAATATATTTGTCCTGCCAAATTTAGATACACACATTTTAAATTATGACAGATTATGGATGATTTGGTTTGAAAACACGTTATTCACATCAAAAAAATATTTTATCCGCATGTAGTGCCTTTTCAATGTAATAATTATAATTCACCAGTCATCTTATCACAAATATAATAATTTATTTACATCGTAATGTGCTCGCTCTGAGTGACAGCGTCTACCCGTGACAGTGGTCACGGACGTACTGCCCCCGTCGCCCGGTGGAGCCCCTCCGTAATTTCAACTCAACGTTTTGACAAAAGCACAAAAATTGACGTAAATGTACGATTTAAAAAAAATATACGTATACAAAAAGACAGATAATTAACTTTTCTATAAAATGGTACAGGTTTCATTAAAATCCGCTTGATAAATTCTATGTAAAACTCAGTTTTTCTTCTGCGTTAGACCTAACTTCATGATTTTTTTATACAATGTTATAAATACATAATTAAAAAAAACGTTATACAAAATTATCAAGCATATGCTCTAGTTTAGTATATATACTTTTCAAATCATGAAAGCAAGTCGTTAAAGCGTAATCATTAGCTTTAAAAGGGCCAAAGTCGTATATCGCCGCCTTAACGGAAAAAACTTTGCAAAAATTTAGTAATAACACTTTAAATAAATTATGTACCACTAGCGTTAACTCTAAAAATCCTAATAAAAAATTTGATAGTTTATTTTGTACACTCCGTCGGGAACTTAATATAGCATGTCCGCTAAAGAGAATAAAAATAACTCAAAAGTTTAAATTTAATGAATGGGCTACTAAAGGGATTAGGATAAGCAGAGACATCTTATATAACTTATACCACGAAAAATCACTGACTGCTGACCAATCTTTTCACAACTATGTAAGAAACTACTCGAAGATATTCAAAAGGGTATGTATTATTGCTAAATCGAAATCAATAAGTAATAAAATAGCTAAAGCTGACAATAAAATAAAAACTGTTTGGAAAATCATAAACACTGAAACAGGCCAAACTAAAATACGGGATACCGAACCGCGATTAATTATTGATAATGCTGTCATCTCAGACAAGGTAGAGGTTGCCAACGCGTTTGATACGTTTTTCTCAAACATCCCCATAGAGGTTACTAAATCACTTCATTCATCCTCTGTATTAGCTGAAACATTACTTAAACAGAACTTCAGTAAAGAAATACCTAACTTCAAATTTCTACATGTAACCCCACATACGATTAAAAAATCTTTCAAGAGTCTTAATTTAAAAAATACTGAAGACTTGTGGGGCTTTTCTGTTAAAGTCCTTGATTCCATAATTGATGGTGTTGCTACAATACTAAGTGAAATCTTTAACCTCTGCGTTGACAGGGGCATCTTCCCTGACTTGATGAAGCACAGCAAAGTTATTCCAATTTTCAAAGCAGGTTGCAAAAAAAACCCGTCAAACTATAGACCTATTTCTATTCTTCCAGCTTTAAGTAAAATCTTTGAAAGGATCATGCAAGATCAGATGTTGAGACACTTTAATTTTAATAATATCTTTCATGATAGTCAGTTCGGTTTTACAAAAGGTAGGTCTACTACAGACGCTAGTGCAAGTTTAATTACTCAAATACTAAAAGCCTGGGAGGACTCGCAGGATGCTGTAGGCGTCTTCTGCGACCTTTCCAAAGCATTCGATTGCGTTGACCATGATACTCTTATCTGTAAGCTGAACCATTACGGAATTCGTGGTAAAGCTCTCGCACTTGTCCTTTCTTATCTTTCAGATAGACAACAAAAAGTGGAAATTAGCGGTTCCACGTCATCTGGGACCGTAGTCAAAATGGGCGTGCCGCAAGGGTCAATACTGGGTCCCTTTTTGTTCCTAGTTTACATTAACGATCTCCCGTATATGATGTCTGAGATCTCGAATATTATCTTGTTTGCCGATGACACTTCCCTCGTTTTCAAAATCAAAAGAAAAGATTCTAGTCCCGAACATGTTAAAGATAGTTTAGTTACTTTATCGAACTGGTTTGCTGCAAATAATTTGTCACTGATTTCCTCGAAAACAAAATGCATTAAATTCTCGTTGCCTAATGTTACTCCAGTAGGACTCAACATAATGCTTGACAATAATAAATTAGAAGTAGTTAACAACACTGTTTTCCTGGGCATTACCATTGACTGTAAATTGCAATGGGGTGCTCATATCTCAGCTCTGTCAAGCAGACTAGGTTCTGCTGCTTTCGCAGTTAGAAAAATAAGACAGCTTACGGACGTTGCTACAGCTAGGCTCGTTTACTTTGCTTATTTTCATAGTTTAATGTCCTATGGCATTCTACTGTGGAGGGCAGCGGCTGACGTAAATTCCATATTTATCCTTCAGAAAAGAGCAATTCGTGCCATTTACGATATGGGTCCACGCGATTCACTCAGAGAATTATTTAAAGAAATTAATATACTCACGTTGCCATCTCTTTACATACTAGAAAATATAATGTTTGTTCGTAAAAATTTGGAACAGTTTAGAGTTAAAAGTGACATTCATAGCATAAATACCAGGAATAAGCATAAAATAGTAGTCCCAAAATTTAGATTAACTAAATCAAATAAATCGTTTTTAGGGAATTGTGTCCGATTCTATAACAAGCTACCTAAATGTGTAACTGATCTTACGAATAAAAAATTTAAAAACGTTGTCAAAAGTACTTTAATTAAAAAAGCTTACTATAAAATCCAAGACTACGTTGACGATAGGGATGTATGGCGCTAACCTGTTTCTGCATGTGTGGCTTCCCTGGCGACTATTGAACAGCCGTATAATATGACATTTGAGTACATTTTCATCTTGCACTTCTTTGTCTTTTTTTTTTGTTTTCTTCAGTTTTTGGTTTGTATAACTGAGTAGCATACCTTGTATTATATAATTTTCTTAGCTTATATTATGTAACCGAGTTATTGTGAACATCACTATTTTTTTGAAAAGAGTATCCATGGAGTTTCTTGCCGGTTCTTCTCCATAGGACCTACTCTTTGGAACCGTGCAACTAGTGTGACTTTTCATAAGAGCCTGCAAAGGCCTATTTGAAATAAAAATTTTGACTTTTGACTTTTGACTTTTGCTTTTGAAATGAATAATTATTTTTTTCCCTTCTAACGACTCCTTTTCCAGCGGTCTCAGCCGCAATCTGAGGGAAATATTTCACGCACTCGCTCATAAAAAATGGTCTAATAACCGACTTTAGGTTCCCATTTATCTCCATATCAAATGATTTCTAAATCGGTTCGGCCTACCGTGGAAAAAATAAAAAAGTCACATTCACGTTTATAATATTACTTGGAATTAATTTAGTCAAATAAACACTAGGCAAATAAACACAGTCAAACAAATTTGTTCAATGTTATCTAAGATATTGCCAGTGTCACAATTGTGCCTCTTCTAGTTTTATTTTATATCATTGTCGGTACATATCGCGACTGTAGCAGAGCAATGCAAAATGAGTTGCAAGTGACATACCCGTTAGTTACGCGCCATGAGTGATTCTGAAAAGAATTTTTAGATTATACGTGACCTATGTCAAATTATGAAAATGTTGACATAATTGACAAATAGGACCCTGTTTCACCACTAATGTGCTACTAGAATCTGTTACAAAATTATCCAGCCGATAAGTTTAATCAATACTTATTCAGAGTACCTGAATTGTCAAATTAACCTTATGGTTTTTCCCAAATATGTTGCTGTTTTCCAACTCTGATTGGATAACGATACTCCTTGGTGAGACTAAGTAGCGTCATCAAGGAGTATCATTATGCAAAACTGGTAGAAAACGAGCAGTTTTCTAATTACCTAAGATGATGATACACTACTACAGATGATAATGATGAACAACCCAAGTAGGTCACTGACCACCTCCCTTCTTAAGTTATGCATTTATATGCGTAAAGGGAAAATACTTTTCTTAGTGAGGGGAAATCATCAAAATTTGACTCCTCCCGCTGTAAACAGAGCGGTAGGAAGGTCTCAGTTTCTTACTGACTAAAACCCATCCATATTACTTCCCTTGCGTTCCAGGGCCGTGGTAACTCTTTCGAATAATTCAGTTCCCTGGCACAGATGGGCACTGGCTCTAGGCGGGGGGGCTATCAAGCTTAGAGCTTATTTTGTTATCAAAATACTTGGACAATATTATCTACACTAATATTATAATCTACACTAATATTATAAAGAGGAAAACTTTGTTTGTTTGTAATGAATAGGCTCAAAAACTAAAGGACCGATTTTAAAAATTCTTTCACCATTCGAAAGCTACATTATCCACGAGTAACATAGGCTGAATTTTATTTTGGAAAAAAATAGGGTTCCGTAAGATATTTGGGTTTTTCGGACACAAGGTGTAAGAAATAAGTTACTTTTTTGCGTACGCTACTAATCTCAGGAACTACTGGTCCGATTTGAAAATTCTTTCAGTGTTAGATATCCCATTTATTGAAGAAGGCTAAAACCAATAGGAGCGGAGCACCACTATTCCACGCGGACGAAGTCGCGGGCAGAAGCTAGTAATCAATATCTACAGATGCAAGCTATTTACTACTAAATGTCATGACGGCGATAATATCACTCTCACAAAATAAGTGCCCTAAACTTTTGTATTGTGATGTCGTCATCAAATACTTATCTTTTGCTACAGGTAAAAATCTAAAAGCAAGTGTCATATAAATTAACGTCAGTTTCCACATTTAAAGATCTAAAACATGTATCGTGTACCAATGTAATCACATTTCTCACCTCCGCGTAGCAAACGCTGTTTTCTTTTACATAACAAAGAAAAATACCTCTATTTCAGTAACACGGTACAACAGAAATCCCTTTTGTTTCGTTCCAACGCGCGGTTGTGGACGGAAAACAATTTTAAATTGTCTTATTTTAAAACTTTACAAATGTTATCTATGGAATGAGGCGTGAATTTATAGTACGGCTTTTATGAAGATTCAAGGCAGCTTTAATGGAAAATAAAAATTTTGTACACCTATATTTTGATCGCGGAAAAAGTGTAATTCTGGGAGCAGAATATGAAGAAGGATAAAATGGGTAAAGGTTAATCCAACCTTAATCTTAAAGGCAAAAATAGTAACAGGATTTTATAATTAACACAATGTAAATAATGCCTTTAATTATCGTTCAACAAAACGTTAAAAATATCGTGTCGATTATAAAATTAAAAAAAGCCAATTATTATTTAATTTAGGACCTCGCTTCATAGTCCGGTGACGCAAGTCAATGCTGTTAAAAGCACAAGAGGTAATGTAGAAAAAATAAATTGAAACCAAATTTAAATGTTCATCTAATCACCAATAAAATATCTTTTGAAACTAACTAAAAGAAAATAACTCGACACGTTAAACAACCCTTTTCAAACAATATTAGAAATGTCTTGATATGCAATACGAGATTTCCGTCGCAAAAAGGGGTTTTATTTCAGACAGCTATCCACTGGGGAGCTCTCCGTCACGTAAGGGTGTCGTATACGACTACGTGCCAAGAACGCGACCACCCCTAATATGCCTACTCGACCGAGCATCCTAGTTAGAAAATTTGACTGATAACGCATAACGTGTGAGAGGAATATGGGAATGATATGTTTGTGTAGTACATGAAGGCTTTTGTTTCGAGCTAGGTACTTGAATTTGAGAGCTCGTGAATGGTAGGGTAGGTTGAGGGTGATTTTTTTTCGATTTAAAGTTCAATATTGATGACGGCAACGAAATTTCTTGTCTTTTGTATTCATACATTTTATTTAATTTATTTGTTAGATGCGTTTCTTTTTTATTATTTTTCTTTTAGCTACAATATAAGTCTGATCGGAACTATTTTTTTCTTATTATTCTAACATTTGATACCTAGAACCTAATTTGTTGTTTTAAATATTTTATAATGTTAATGCCATTTAATAAGATTTTACACATTATGATGTCTGTCTTGTCAAGACATTCCCGATGATGAATTAGATGAATGTCTTGTCAAAACATGCCAGGAACACAATATCAATTATTTTGTATATGCGAAGACACAATGTAAGCACAATCTGCTATGCTACAGATAACGGCTATAAAAATTTTACTCTCTTAAAAATTATATGACTAGTAACATAGTTGCAGATGTCAGTTTAATTTGTCCTTTTTACGTAGTAGAAACTTATAATGTTGGCGACACGTTTGGCGCAGTGGTTGAGCAATTAGGTGGTACGCTGCGTGTCGCGGGTTTGATTCCCACACGAAACAAATAAATTATTTTGGGTGTGGGTATTTGAGCGTGCCTTCCTAGTGTGGAGTAACATTTATAATAATACTAGCTGTTTCCCGCGATTTCACCCGCATCCCGAGGGAACTACGCACCCGGGTAAAAAGCCTATGTCCTTCCTCAGGCTCTAGACTATTTGTATACCAAATTTCATTTAATTCGGTTCTGTAGTCTCAGCGTGAAAGCGTGAGAAAAATAGACAGACTGAGTTACTTTCGCATTTATATTATAAGAAAGGATAAAATTAATATTGAAAAAATTACAATGATTTAATTCGCTATATAGGCATTTGCATAATGTACCAAATATGCTAAGTTGATATAAAACAGTTAGAGTATCGTGCAAGTTAAAAGTACCAACATAAACTGAGAAACATGTGTGGTATTCGTTGGCAATGGCTTGCAATAATTCACGCGGTGCCATTAAAAGCGATATCTTATTGCAAGAGGTGGATTCGGGCGATACCGAAACAGCCCGCATTCGTAGTGTTTTAAATTCCATTTATTGGAAAATATTTGGATATACTGGGTATCCATTACCCGTTACTGCATTTACTTTGGACCTACTACGCCATATCGAATGCCAAACATCGAATATCAAATGATCGAACACAATTTATCGAATGCCTAAATAGTCGAATGTTCATAATATCATGTTAATTATAGAGCATTGAAATAGTGTGTAAATAATTTAAGACCTTTCATATGACACTTAGTAAAATAAGAGTATTATTATTTAAATTAATTATGAACATTGAGATATTAACCTAAAATTACAGGAAAAACTATGATTCTCAGTATCACAGTTTGCAAGTAATTAGCAATTTTCCTTTACAAATAAACTGTAATAAGTTGACGTAAAAACAAAATAATTAATTGCATTTGTATCGCGTACTAGCTGTTTCCCGCGGTTTCACCCGCATTCCGAGGGAACTACTTCACGCACCCGGGTAAAAAATATCCTTTATGTTAATCCAGATTATAAACTATATGTGTACCAAATTTCACGCAAATTCGTTCAGTAGTTTTTGCGTGAAAGAGTAACAAACATACATCCATACATTCTTACAAACTTTCACGTGTATAATATTAGTAGATTTATTTTCATCCCGAGTTCGGAAGCCTCGGTGCGTGAGTCCGACTCGGACTTGGCCGGTTTATTCATATGAGGCTTACTATCAATTCTGACTGCCCACTATAAAAATATGCTATTATGACAAAATTTGACTAGTATAATATGGATTCATAACATTTTAGCTCCCAACTTATAAAAATAAATCATATTTCGTTTTCATGAGTATCGAAAGGAGCCAATGTAGATCCTAAATTGTTTAATTTAATATAAAAATAATTAGTGTCCCTAACTTATTCTAGCAGTTTTATTTAAAAAGTTGTCTAGAACAGCAGTTCTAATTGACGTAAATGGACTTTTATTGCAAAAGTTTAGATCTAGCTTATTTTTTTTCTCAATATTTGTTTTTAATTTAATTTATTTTACACTTGTATACACTACAGCAGGTGTGTACAATGAGTGACTAAGTTAAAAACTTTTGTGAACTTTTTTAATTTAATTACATTTATTTTTTATTTTAAGTAGGCTCTTGTAAATAAGTATCTATAGTCAGATTTGAACGGTAAATTTAAAAATCCTTCTATCTTCCATTTAATTGTCAATTATTAAAAAAAAAATATCTTCTATCTATATCTATCTTCTTTTATATAAAAACATAACTCTCCTACTGTCCCAGTCGGGTAAAAATGAATCCCTATTTCCATTGGTCACGGCATCACGCGTGAACGGTTAGACCAACTTGGATGAAATTTGGTACGAAGATAGAGGGGACTCTGGACAAGGTTTTAGGCTTACTTTTTATCTGGGTATGTGAAGCAGTTCCCTCGGGACGCGGGTGAAACCGCGGGTAACAGCAAGTGTATAATATTCCTTACCTATATGATGTTGTCTATCCGTCTGTCTCTCAAGAACCTTTTTTCTTGTCGCGTATAACCCTAAAATGCCGTTCAGCTATAACGAAAAACCTACCTGCTAAATTTTCTCATCTTAAAATCTCGCCATAAAAATATCACCTCCGAGCTTTCCACAAGTTGTTCGAAGCAACTAAAGTAAATGGGTTACTATTGTAAATTTCCATAAAGGTCCATTTCCTCCGCGCCTGCAGTGTTGCAATCTTTAAGCTTGAAATTTATGTTTTCTTTATGTCGCTTCGCCTTAAGCTGCACTCGTGTGCATATTTGGCGAAGAGGCCACGACGGGAATGTACTCTCACAGAATAATTTAACGGAAAGGTTATTTAGTAGTGTAATATCGTGCTGTGATACCGAATCAAAGGTAAGCAGAACTGTTTGGTGAAGTCTTGAAAAATCATCGTGAGATATAGTTTGAGTTTAATGCTATTTAGCGGGTGTACTACACCAAATCGAATGCCAAAACATCGAATATCAAAGTTCAAACACGATAAATCGAATGCTTAAATAGTCGAACGTAAGTCGAACTTTCAATATATCGAACACCCAATACAGCGAGTGACCAAAACATCGAATGTTTCTTTAGCTTTTACCCCTACTATGCGGCTATATCTCTCTTTAGGAACTAGCCCAAAACATTGACTAAAAAAATATTACTAAGGATATACAATCGGCTATGTACAAAAATTGCACGCATACACACACTCATATACTCGGAGACAATTTCTAACCAGTCAACAAAAGATTTCTGAACCAGTCAAAAGTAAAAAAAAATATTTCAAATAGGCTTTTGCAAGCTCTTATGAAAAGTCACACTAGTCGCACGGTTCCAAAGAGTAGGTACTATGGATATGGAGAAGAACCGACAAGAAACTACATAACACGTCGTCTCTAGTCACTCTCAGTCAGTCTCTGATCGCGCTAACGAGCTTCGTTCCAAAAAAAAAATCGTACCAAAAATATCATAACAAACTACTTCTAATACTTACCTATATATAACGCAACAAAAAATTGAACGGCCAATAAAACATGTAATTTTTAACACCAATACACCAGGACACAGCCCTTGTGTCACCATCAAAGTATCTGTCGAGTTACGTCACGTAATTGTTTTTGGGTCATGACATAAGTCCACCTGTGTTACATATAAAAACTATACAGAAGGTCTATTTTCTCCCTAAACACAATTGAAGAAACACGGATGGGTTTTAGTCAGTAGTAATACTCGCTCACGCTTAATGCGCAGCGGGGTCAAGGGTGATTTAATGATTTACAATCCTATGCAAGGTTTTATTATATTATGCTGTTTAATATAAATAATCACACTTAGATCAGCTAATCTATAACTAAAATAAATGATCGATTTTAAAGGTACAACGCTCTTTTCACCATATTATAGTTCTTTCAATAAGCGCAATGTATTCTTTGTGTACCTACGTGTGCATGATATGGAATATTCTATTATATTCTTCGATCAATACTTTCACACTATTTGTCCATTGTACGTGCCTAACTAAGAATCAGTCCAAAATGGTTAGTGTTTTTAGGGTTCCATGCCTCAAAAGGTAAAAAAGAAACCCTTATAAGATCACTCTCTTGTCCGTCTGTCTGTACGTGTGTCACCACCGATTTTCTCAGGAACGGGTGGACCTAGCAAGGTTTATTTTATTTTATTCGCCTTCTTAGTCACACGAAATGAATTTTATACTGGGAAGTGTAAAAAACTATGGCGGCTTATTTTGTTTTATACAGCTCGTACTATCATTACATTTGCCAACCCATCTTTTAGCAAATGCCCAAGTTTTTATTTTTCTTTTTTTTTACTACATGCAAGTGTTTTTGTGGTCTATTTCAAAAGAACCTTCTATTATTTTCCCTGTCTTGTCGAAGTGACAAACTGGCAGTTCCAGTTACTCGCCTCAGGGGACGAGTGTTCACGTGACGATCATAAACGACTGTTTACGAACAACGAATTTGGCTTTCGTTATCTTTTTAATAATTTTTCGTGTGTACGTGTGTGTATTTTTGCAACTTTCTCAAATATTAACCCTATTAATCTTATTAAAAAAAAACTCTATCTAGCATTTTTATGGTCCAAAAAGTTTTTATTAAATCGGCTAAAATAGGTATATTTATAGACCAAAAAGACTTACGAAATAGTTACGACTCAAATTTAAGGCAAAAAAAACTCTTAGATGTTTTCTTACCCCAAGACACGTTTCCACGTTATACCCGTTCTGCTTATGAGCTACTAGCAGCTTTTTATACGGAGAAGAAACATTTCGTCGACTGCATACTATTTTTGTTCTACATTACCTTGTTGCACATTGAAGTCGCAAAATCATAATTAAATTTTCCTTGGTTTAGGGATCCGTAGTGGACAAACAACCCTTATAGTTCGCCTTATCCGTCCGTCTATCTGTCCGCGGCATAGTTCAGAGGTTCCTGACACTAGAAAGCTAAAATTTAGTATGGATATGCAGGTATATTGATAACAACAAAGTAGTAAAATAAAAACATTAAAAAAAAATTTTTTGGGTGACTCCCATACACATAAAGTGGGGTTGAATATTCTAATAATGAACTTAAAGATGTATTATTTGGTACATTTATTTACAAAAATAAAATTATAAATTATACTAATATAATTAGGCATCAAAATATTCATCCGCATCGCTGTCAACGGGAATCGTGCCCAAAAGGCTGGCTGCATTGCCACGTTGGATGGCAATGCTGATTCTTTGACCGAAATATAGGCCAGCCCTTTGATCACGCGTGGAATCTTCTAAACGTTTGCCTATATTACGAAATAGTACAAACTTAAAAGAAAAACTATCACGGCTAAGTACCTAGGCTTAACCGGTTACAAAGTAATAGTTGACTAACTCAGACCTACTACGGAACCCTACCGCGCGCGGCCCGATACGCACTTGGCCAGTATTTTTTTATCATGATACCTACTTTGAAACGTTTCAGTCAGAGTTAACTTTAGTTTTTGTTTTGTTGATTATTTTACTTGCTGTCTAGAATAATGCAACAATTAAGATAACTAACGTAACAAAAAAGAGAAGACAGAACAGTGAGACTAGCAAAGACGTTATAATTGTTATAGTGAAGTAAGTGATTTTGAATCTTATATAGAACTATCCTGAAGCCAAATTTGATGTACAAAATGCAAAAAAAAACTAATACACTAGCTGTTTACCACGGTTTCACCCGCATCTTGAGATAAAAAGTAGGCTCAACTGTCTTCAGGATCCCATGTATCATATCAAATATCATCCCAATCGCTTAAGCCATTTGCCCGTAAATGCGTAACAAACCCACAAACTCAGTTATATACATTAATAATATTAGTTTCGAATAGAATTCTTCAATTTAAATAAATGTTATGCGTCTAATGACTACTTATATTCCATTCAAAAAGAACTCACGTCACATTTTTTTTTGCAAATGGTTCACTCTAAGCACAAAGCTGTAACAAAATCTAAATCTCCAAAATGCACTACTTACTTTTAATAATCTTTCATCTGCTTCAACGAATCTATTTCTGTTAGCTTTGTTTGTGCTTTGTTGTTCTGAAAACAAAAACACATCACCAACAAAACAGACCACGCGAAGTCCCATCACTACGTGCACATAAAAAGAAACAAGAATTCACATAAAATAAAATGCAATAAATGCCATATCGATACAAAACGAACAGTTCGCGTACTTACGAGCGGTAACAGTTGCATTTTACAAGGAAAGTATTCCTTTGACCTTTTGGTGTAGAAAACTCGATCCAAACTCTACCTCGAGATATTATCTGATGAAGCAAAGTGCTGGATTTTCTTTGGTATCTATTGCAATATTGTGGGGGTGAGTTTTGCTGTTTAGACTTTGTTTTTGTCGTTGGAGGTCATTTGACTTTGAGCAAATTCTTAAGTAAACTTCTTTGTCTAATATTACTTTCAAGTTTTGGACCACCTAAAAAAATAAGGACGTTTTCAACAGATCGATTTATATGGTCATCGATTTCTCTGTTTAATATAGACCTTATTTATAGTACCCTTTTCAGTTTGTTCTTTATGATGATTTTTGGTGAAAATATATAAGTCTTCCATCGTATTTCAAGATTAAGAATCATGTTCTAAGATATAATAAAAACTTTTATGGTTAACAAGTGACTACTTAATGTTGACATTGTTGGTCATGTCGTCATAAGTTTCGAATTTTAAATCTATACTAATATTATAAAGACGAAAGATTTGTTTGTTTGTTTTTTTTCTAAGGTTTTAACTCAAAAACTACTTGACCGATTTTAAAAATTCTTACACCGCTAGAAAGCTACATCTTTACGAAGCAGAAATAATTAGGGATTCTTACTAAAACTAAAATGAATAATGTAATCCAAGGTATTAAAAAATTACCACACGTGCGAAGCCGCGGGCGGAAAGCTTATATGATAAGAAGGGATTAAAATTATTACAATCTAGTCACAATGTTGATGGTACATCATGAATCGTCTACCATATATTCTACTTAAACCAAATGAAGGTACATTAAAACCATTAATCCAAAAACTTTAATAATTCTAAGACAAGACCACAACATTTTCTACAAACAAACATTCACTTTTATATAAGAGTTAATAGCTTGATGCTATATAGCCGTCATGAGGGACTCGATAAATTAGAATTTACGGTAATGGACGGACAAGGCCGTAAACTCTATACTGGTGTAAAACAAGGTGAGTGCAGTGAGATTAGCTATATTTTTGTTTCAAGTTTAGAGTAGTTACTTATGTACTACGCAGCCTTCTGGGGGCGCACGAAATAATTTATCAAGTAACTTTTAAGGGCAGAGTATAGAAGATTATAATCTCTCTAATATTTTAGACTAGCTATTTCCTGCCGTTTTACCCGCATCGTAAGAGTAATTTTATCTAAATTAATTTAGTGGTTTTTGCGAGAAAGAGTAACAAACATACATGCATAGTCACAAACTTTCGCATTTATAATATCTATACTAATATAATAAAGCTGAAGAGTTTGTTTGTTTGAACGCGCTAATCTCAGGAACTATTGGTACGATTTGTAAAATTCTTTCAGTGTTAGATAGCCCATTTATTAAGGAAGGCTATAGGCTATATATCATCACGCTAAAACCAATAGGAGCGGAGCACCACTATTCCACGCGCACGAAGTCGCGGGTAGAAGCTAGTCAATCATATTTGGATCTCTCTCACCATCGTCTGTTACTGAATTACGTAAAAATGGCTGAACAGACTTAGTTGTAATTTTTAGAGCACAAAGTTTATTACCTGAATTAGGAATAATTTTCATTCAGTATCTTAACTGTGGGCCTAGCACTAACGAACTAATATACCTAATCATAACGTTATCGTAAACCATATTTGAATCAAATTACAAGTATCCTTAAGCAAAAAATATTCAAAATAATAGAAGATCAGGTCGTAGCAACCAAAGATAAACAAAGTGAGTATTTAATTTCAATAAATATGTTGTGAGAAACTAGTATATTAGATGCCTAAGTCATACAAAGAGCACACCCTCCAAGTTTCAGGTCTCTCCGATCAGTGGTTTAGGCTGTGCGTTGATCCGTCAGTCATTCAGGACAAAGCATTTTATATGTATAGATTGTAAATCAAACGTCTTATAAAATATTGCAAAATCAGTCAGTTTGTTTATCGTACTTTCTTTTATACATTTTGAATTTGTAATATAATATTTTTCGGTTCAACCAGCTGTGGTCTGTTTTGAAAAAACACCCTTTTACTAGTCTGTCTGTAGCGCTCACCTTTTGTTAATGGTTTCATTATTCTGTGCTATTAGAATCCTTTTGTAATAGTCTTACCTATAGTTCAGAAAAGCACTTAGCTACCTATTTGCTGTTTGCAAAATCTTTACTAATATAACTCTGTCTGTCTGTTACTCTTTCGTGGCTTAGATAAAACTTAGATTTAGATGGGTATGGAGACGGAATGAAACCTGAGAATGGACATAAAATAGTTTTATCCACGTGAAGTAGTTCCCAGGAGAGACCACGAGAAACATCTTGTATTTTTCAACTACTCTTTTAAAACAGAAACAAGCAGAAAAACTAACTTATAGAATTGTATCATGTCTATCCATGTCAAAATATTTTTTAAATTGGGCAACTTTCATAAACAGTTATCGATATTCAAATCGACTATCTTAATCTCCAACAAGCCTGGTTAAGCAGTCGACAACCTTCTAGGTTGACCTGCGAGATGCCATACAAAAAAAAAAAAAAAAACTTAATCTCCACCCATAAAAAATCGCGTTGAAAAAAACTTCAACGCAAATCCATCCACATCAAACAGATGTCTAACATTTTTAAATTTCAAGTACTACATTAAATACTCCAGTGTTCAAACAAGACATAAAAAAAAAACACTTTCGAATATTAAATCGTTAAAATTTAATATCAAGCAGGCTTCATAATATTTCAAATTATTCAAACACATTTGAACAGCAACTTGAACCCAACAAACACAGGTCACAATGATTCACTTTACATTGACACTTATCGTGCAAGCTTTAAGTTGAAACTATTAAAATACTAGCTGTTTCCCGTGGCTTCACCCGCAGAGAGAAACCCTTTTTTTCGGGTGGGAGATCATCAAATGACTTCTCCCACCGTGAGTGGGACGGGAAGAAGTGTCAGACTCTTACTGACTAAAACCCATCCATGTTCCTTCTTTAGCCCTTTCCGTTCCCGGTAACTCTTTCGAACAAACCGCAAGAGAGAAACCCTGAGACAACTACTTCGTGCACCCAGATGAAAAATATCCTTTATATTAATCCAGGTTATTAACTGTCATCATCAGCCTATATATTTTCCCACTGCTGGGCACAGGCCTCTTCTCATACAGAGAAGGCATGAGCATTGATCACCACGCTTGCTCAAGGCGGATTGGCGATTTCAGACATATTAAGTCCAGGTTTCCTCACGATGTTTTCCGTCACTGTTAGTCAGTGGCGTTTAAGATAGACTTAGAAAAGTCACATTGGTACTTGGTACTTGGCAGGTTTTGAACCCGCACACTGGTACACGAGAGGCAGGTGCCTTAACCACTAGGCCACCACGACTTCAACTATTATGTTGAAGTTGTTATAAACTATATGTGTAGCAAATCAATTCAGAAGTTACTGCGTGAAAAGTAACAAACATACAAAAATACAAACTTACCAACATTCGCAATTATAATATAGGATTTATTTATAACTTATTCAATGTAAAAGTTTCATAAAATTTTACACACCACAATTTCACGAACAAGCCGTTATTAAATGAAATAAACTTGCGAGAACAATATGCCGACTACATATTATATTGAGCTCATATAAAATTAATTACTATACTTTCAGAGTAATGAACTGAGTGACCTATCAACTATGATTATATATGAGGTATTGCCTGCGGGCTGCGGTTAGGGGAACGGGGGGGAGGGGTTATACGTATCTCAGCAAACTTTACGTCGCTCAAAATGAGTTGCCGAAATTAAGCTGCTATCAGTTTCTTAAGCCATCATTGCGCTTACCCCTCCTCTGTTGGACCCCTTTATCAACTTCTCGGCCTATCGGCTTATTTATTGTCCTACTGCTGGGCAGAGGCCTCTTCTCGTACAGCAAAGATACGAGCATTGATCAACACGCTTGTTCAAGCAGAATGTGTGATTTCAACCCTTTTCAAGTTCAGGGGCTTACCATGAAGTGCCAAAGCAGGAATAGTTTAGTTGTCAAAAAGAGACGGTGTTATACGACGTTAGTAGCTGTGTCTCGCTCGCACACCTGAATAGTAATTGCAAAAACACGTGGTGGTACGGCCCCTTGTTTCCTCTCGATGTTTTTCTTCACCGTCAGTGAGTGATATCAAAGATACATGTACAAAATATTATTGACTTTAAATAATCACATTGATATCTGCCAAGTTTCGAACCTGCGTAGGTACTTGTCCTGGCCATCACATTTTTGCAGCTTTTAAGAAGGATTAACTTTCTATTCCTTTTTATTACTTATGTGGTTTTCGCGAGCACATAAGTATATTACACTAGCTGTCATTTAAATTTCACTTTGAAGCATTAGGATCCATTTTCATTCTGAATAAATAAAGAGTGTTATACTATTCAGTGGAATTTTTAATAAAATCGCACACCGAAATCGGCTTTATTTAACTCTGGCTAACTTTTAGAATATTTGTGACCGAAGCTTAACATAATACCCATGAAAGTTATAGCTCCAAAATATTTTTAATTATAGCCTAGCTATATTGTTTCAGAACCTCGTAAAGGGTACTATCAAGTTGAGTGGTTTCATTCGTTTCGAACATTAAAATGATGTTCACTGTTCCAGTTCATTAGTGTGAACAGTATACTTAATTCCAGGGGAGTACGTAATTCTGTGGTAATATTGTTGAAGTAGAAATGAAGCGATGTAAAAAGCGGGGCGGGTAATAGCCAGGTCGTAGATGTAACTAGATTTTTGCCCGACAACGGTGGAGCTTTAAAGAAGGGTTAATTGTGTAATTTAAAAATGTGTTGAACGACAACATTAAAAATAGATTTATGTAAGACTAGCTGTTCTTTTGAAAATTCAAATTCACCTGCATCATGAGAGAATGCCTTTAAAATATTTTACTATTTTCTACCCCTTGTTTAAATCTATACCTAATTTCATCGAAATCAGTATAGTATTTTTTTATGAAAGCTAAACTTACAGACAGATTAAACCTTTAGCGGGATAATAAATGGATGATGATCATGAAATTGCCTTAAATGATACCTCTTTAATTGTTAATTAAATTGGCCGTAGATAAATCGATCGATGTTACCACACCATGAAAAAGTGAAGCTCCCATTTTTTTATCATGACAGGGACCCTTGTTCGAAATTTAAAACCACGGACAATAATGGGTATCCACACTCGAAAGTCAACGTTGGCTTAAACATATTGTTATGATGTATGGCCTTAAATTAATATGGCAGAACGCACCTTTGTTCTTTGATCATATATCTTTGTGAACAAATGTATAGCGTTTAGTACGACGGAATTAATATCGCTTCGTGTTTTCAGCCTTATATTTTTTATTGCGCTTATTCGAGTGATGATTGCTTTGTTATGACATAATGGAATTGATGGATTGTTGACGGAGTTCAAATGGGTTCTTGATTTCATGTTGTGTAGACAATTATGTACTGAGTATTTTTTATTCCGGACTAGCTTTGCGCCCGCGGCTTCGCCCGCGTGGACTTTTTTTTACACCTTGGGTTACATTATTCAAGTTCCAGTAGGGATCCCTAATTATTTCTGGAAATAAATAAAGCCTATGACACTTCGTAAAGATGTAGGTTTCTAACGGTGAAAGAACTTTTAAAATCGGTTCAGTTGTTTTTGAGTTAAAACCCTACAAACAAAAAAACAAAATTTTCCTCTTTGTAATATTAGTATAGATTATAATATTAGTAAAGATTAAACAAAAGTGGTTATTATTAAGTATATAATCTGGACTAACAGTAACGTCACAAAGTATAATATTCAATGAATCATAAAAACTTTCTCGTCCAGTGTGGAATTTCATTTCGCGTGGAGAGTTCAATTAATCATCCATAATTAAAATTTCCACAAACACAATTTACTATATAAAATTTAATTTCAATATTAGTCATGTACACAGGTTATATAGCATGATAATTATATGTAATGATTTAACTAAATCTAGAAGTTTACAAAAATAAATCTAGAAATCTACAAAAATGTCCACGCGGGCGAGGCCGCGTGCGAAAAGCTAGATGTTTGTGTATTTCGAAAGTGATTTCGTTTGTTAGTTCCGCTTTCACGGTAAAACGGCTAAACCGATTTGGTTGAAATTAACTCTAGATACTATTAAGGGCTAGACGATTAAAGGTTTCCTCGGGATGCAGGTGAAACAAAGATATACAGCTAGTATGAATGCGAAAGTAACTATGTCTGTCTGTCTGTTACGTTTTCGCAAACAGCTGAACCGATTTTAGAATTCACCAAGGAGATAAATTGAAATCTGAGGAATTATTATTTTATCATGATGAATATTTTATCATCAGGGTGCGCAAAGTAATTACTTATTACTTACTTACTTTTCAGGACGCCTATCGGAATACTAGCGCTGCAGCATTTATTATAATAATTGCTGCAGCATTATGCTGAGATGGGAGGGGATGGCATTTTCCAGCCTCGTATAGGTAAACTTATCTTTTTTTTTTTTATTATTATTGATAGGTGCGCGTTTGACCACTATCTCACCTGATGGTAAGCGACGATGTGGTCGACGATGAAGCACGCTTACCTAGAAGTAACCTATTCACTCTTGACTTGAAGACCCCTAGGTTATAGCTATCTGGAAATACAGACTCCGGCAGGGAATTCCACTCCTTAGCAGTACGCACAATGAAAGTATTCCCAAACCGTTTAGTGCGTGTGGGTGGGATGTCTACCATGTAACTATCTGTCACTCTTTGATTTTTACTCATTGTCTAATTCTGTGCGTGTCCTAAAATAAATGTTTTTTCTTTCTTTCTTTCTAATTCCATTCTGATGCGAGTGAAGTGGCAGGAAAAAGCAGTTTATATTTTTTACTGCTGCATATTTTATATTTTTCATCCTTTCACAATTTGTACCGTTAACCTTTCCGTTTACAATGATACTTGAATATTGGAACACGAAGAGAAATGCTTCGTTTTCGTTTCGGAATATTCCAGAATTCCAATCCTGTGAACGGCTAACGCTATCTCAACTAGATTGATTTCATAGGTCAGGTGGCAGGCGCTTCGTGTAAAATATAATCGGTTTTTGGACAGAGCGTAAAATTTATGTACTTTTGTGATACTGTAAAAGTATATTTTGTTTAGTTTTATGTACAAAATGCGAAATAAATTACTGTTATAAATATTTCTGACATCAAAAGTTACAAAAAGTCGAAGTAAAATTTTGAAAAAATATTATTTATCTAGCTTCTAGCCACGACTTCATCAGCGTAATCGTGTCTACTGGGTAAAAAGTATCGTATCTGTTAGTTTAGATTATAAACTATGTGCGTACAAAATTTGCGAAAAAGTAACATACGTACTTTCATATAGGTAAAATGTTCTACTCTAGCATGTCATCATTATCATCAGCCTATATATTGTCAAACATACACAAACATCAAACATACAGGGCACAGGCCTCTTTTCATACGGAGAAGGCATGAGCGTTGATCATAATGCTTGCTGAAGTGCGTATATTTTTTTTTAATATCGCCAATTTGCCAATTTACATTCTCTATGTGAGAAAAAAAACCTTGGCCTAGTAGGATAAATAAATGGACTGTTTTTGTTCTAGTTGTATCAAGAAGAAGTCTGATTCTTAAAAACGTACTTACAGCAGCTATACGTACTAAACATTCATCATGACTTCATCTGTTCTTATCACAATACAAATTGGATTCCATACAACAAACAATTTCCCCATAATGATTTGTTACCACACTATTATACTGATAACAAGAGTAATGTATGCAATCCATTATAGGCCATATTACGTACGCAATAAACACAAAACTAGCGTGGTTAATGATGAAGTTAATTGTTGTAGCACACGTGTATTGGGTGGAACGTATTCATAGGCTTTGATGATTGATAATGGGTACTTATATTCCATGTCATGTTTTAAATAACTTGCTGTTGCCTATATTTTCATTGTCATGGTAGAAGAAGCGCGTCATCAAGTTTATTGATTACGATGAAATATTCACTACACTATGAGTAGATATTTCATAGTTTTAGTCTACCTTATTCTCAATGTGTGCCCATACATTGATTTGCTAGTGTCAGAGTTTACTTAAAATATACCCAACAGCCTCTGACATGGAATTTTAATAACGACTGGTATCAAGATAGCAGACGAGGACGACGGCTTAACGTGCCCAGACACGGGGGTGTAACACCGCCAACTTCTTGACATCGGGCTGCTTTGTATTTTTTAAAACCCCCAATGCGATGTTAGCCTGACCCAGGAATTCAATCCAGGTCCCCGACTACACTAGCAACGTTTGCGAGCACTAGACAAAGCAGTTGTATTTTAGTGATTATCTCCAACAAACTTACAAACAAACCAATTATACCTATATGTACGAAGACCGCCGTATCTATATTTTAATTTAAATTGTATCTGTCTTCATTTCTTTTTAGTGTAGGTACAGTATAGCATATTCTATTCTAAGATTTGGCGTTGAATGCTGAAGCCTGTTTCAGCTGGTTTAGCTGTTTAAGAGATTAAAACGGACACTAAAACGGAGGAAGTTAAATTTGGATGTTTTTATATTTTATCTGCGTTTAGACATGTTATTCTAGGAGTCGGTGGCAAAATACACATAACACTAACTTTGACTTCTAGAGCGATGTTATACGATCTATCAATATGTGAGGGATAAAAACGCAAGAAAATAATTTTCACAGACGTCACCGTGGGGCAAGCTAGTATAGTAATGGTGCTTTGTTGCAATTTGTAAGTCCCTTTGAGTCATTACATTTTCGACATGGTTTGGTTGTATAGATAGAAACAGGCAATAAATAAGAACGTATTAGACGAAGTCTGACTTTACCTTAATATGGTTGGCACTCGACAGAAAATAATATTTAAGACTAAGAGCATTGATTTCAATAATTTCGATACATATTGCATGCTTAAGGTTAGTCAAGGCGAGAGTGATTAGACACTATTTGAGGTGTGGTGTTGCCAAACGCATTCAAATACATAATAATTAAAAAAACTTATCTCAATAACTGTATTTTGACAAATCACACAAAAACTCACATATTTCATCATACTAGTTGCATCTTTACTTAAATGTCTACAAAAGAAAAAGATGGATATAGTTAAAAATGGGCCAGTAAGCCAATATCGGAAAAAATCGGAGACAGAAAGAAAAAAAAAACGTTAAACGAGACTCCTCCGTGTGATCAGGTTAGACTGGGAGCCGACTCCAATGTAGTTGGGATGATGTTTAATTGTCACATGTGTGTAAGTACTATCATTTTCATAATCATCCTACCCTTATCCCAATTTATTTAGGGTCGGCGCAGGCATGTTTTTTTCTAACACACATCTCTATCAGCATTCATCTTATCACCTATCTCTAGCCATGTGTAGGTACTATAGAAAAAAAATGTTCGCTGAATTAGTGACAACCCTACGCATAAATATATTTTCACGTTAGCAGGTAAAACGGATTGGGTAGCAAAATGAAGTGAGGTTTTGTGTTTCTAACATTTTATTACTCGAGTTTAGAGATGGGAACGAATTGCCTCGGTACTTCATTTTAACCCTTAATTTGGCAAGAGGAAAAATTTTAAAAACTTTTGTTTCTTTTCACATTTTCGGCTTCACTAGGGGTTGTTAGGACATGAAAAAATAATTTAAAAAATCTGGTATTACCTCATTTCCTGAAAATGCATGTCCAGTATACTGGACCTCGCCAGGTTTGCCATAAAGTTGTCGATAATTTTGATGTGCTGTATAATACACATTGCCGAATTATTACTTTCTAGGACTTATTTCTATTTTATGCAAGTGATAAAATAAAATATAATAAAACGCAAAAACAATAACATGTTTTGTATTGTATTACAAAATCTTTATTTTTTATGAATATAATGAGGCACATTTTACTTATTCTACGTGAGATCAATAATATAATCAGTCTGAATGAAAAGATACGTAACAATTATTATTCTGAATTTTAGATAAAATTAAACAACTACAATATTTTAATCAGTCAACATACTTAGAAACTTTCACTTACTATGATAATCATAAAAACTATTTCTTTTACGTACTTTGGTTGCACATTACACAAGTTTTGCAGCGACCGTATGACTCTCCAAAACTAGGGAAATGGCCAATACTATCATAGCGGACACTGTCATCTGTTCGACAGTTGTTGTTTACAGAAATACGAGATCTACCTTTATTCTGTAACTCTCTTGCTAATTGCCACCGAAAAGACTTCAAAGGCATGTGCTTCACTGCCCGATTACTACAATCTCTACGATAAACTAACCATGCGTTGTTCACACAAATGTCGAGCATTTGAGCAAAGATTGGAGTATACCAACGACGGCTCTTATACGTAGTCCGGTACAACGCAACCAGCATATCTGCGAGATCGACGCCTCCCATGATTATTATAATGCTTTATAAGTTCCGGACAATCCACATCAACACGGGCTTTCATTTCCTTGCTGTACCTCTTTATTTTTCCTACAGGGTAAGCATCAGCGTACGTACCGATTAGAGTGACCACCTTATTGTCGTACCATTTAACTATTGCTATCTTATTGGTATTATCAACGACTTGGCAATAAGAACCTCTACCTTTCTTTTTAAAGATTTATTACTTATCAGTAGTTTGTCACAACCTTTGGCGTATAGTGCCTAAACTAAATATACCACATTCGTCTCTAAGGTATATTGCCAAATCTAGAGTCGAGAAATAATTGTCAAAATACACGACGCAGGCTCTCGTCTGTATTGTCTTGCATAAAGCAACGACAACTTTAGCTCCTAAGGTTAAGGTTTCTTCGGCTTGTGAAAACTGGATATATCTAAATGTGTCTTCGCCTCCATAAAGCAGGAAGTTATATCCAATTCCCGACATGCCTGCTAGGACAAAGTTTTTGAAACCCCATTTATTGGGTTTCATGGGATTGTACTATCTCCTGTTACCCGCCTTTTTGCCTTTATACGGTATGGTCATCTCGTCAATACTAAATCTCATTTCCTCTTCGGTGGCCAAGCAGTTTCTCCTCACTTTCTCTACAATAGGTCTTACTTTGAAGTAGCGATCTGAAATCTGGACAAGAGTTATCAGCAAAATGGATGTATCTGAGAGAATAACTTTGATGCACGTGATGTTTGCTTGAAGACCTGCAAATAATACAAATTGTTAGAAAAAAACATTACACATAATTACTAAATACGCATCTTAGTTACTTTTCTAACTAACTGGCAGTGTCCAATATACTACACATCCCAAAACCGCACTAAAACAGTACCTACTTGGCAATGGGAAATATACTGGACATGCTAATTTCATTGAAAATTACGAAAAATCCATAACAGCTATTATAATTTTAGTTTGGGTACACATATACATAGGTCTTATAAAATATATTGAGAAAAAATGAGTAAGCATTGCAAAGTAAAATTAACAAATAAATCGGGACTTACCGAGAGGGGTCGCGGCACGTGCTTCCTTCCAGACATTTCGGCGGTGACTAACCAGCAATGAGCAGGCGCACCTTACGCGTAATTTTATTTACATTATATTAGTTTACAAATAAACTAATGAAATTAAAATAAATAATATATAGTTTAAAAAAATGATTGTATATTTTTTTTAAGTTGATGTTCAGTATATTGCACGTTATCGAATTAAGGGTTAATTTAGTTTTTTAGTAGGAAACTAAGGGAACTATTTTGCTTTTGTATACATGAACATTTTTATTCAAAAATGCCTAGGTATGTTGGTTTAATTATTTACAATGTAACTTTTGTTTACTGGTTATATAGTATAAATAAAAATTGGATTAAGGAACAAAGTTTTTTTTTCAACTTGTTAATTTAAATAGATGAAAACTAAAATTACACTTTATTTTATTTCATTGTCTAATTATTATTTTTTACTAAGTTTTAATGTGAACATTAGTCAAGTTTTTGACATACCTACTACAACCACAAAAAATGGATTTATTTATCATATTTTTTATGCATTATTATATTATTTTAAAAAATACTACTGTTGTTGAAATGAACAGTGCTGAAAAAAACATTTACCAAGACTAAAGTTTTACCTAGCTTAATATTCTTAAAAAATATTCGTTTAAGTAGCCGCAGGGTCAGGAATTACTGTTTCTTAGTAAGTAACATCACAAAAGACTTGTTATTTTGTATATCTACTAATTAATTTGTGTAAACTATTCCTAAACGAAATTCTAAGAAATGTACGGTATGTTTTAATTCCTTAGAATTACTGTACAAGTTTGCCTTTCATACCAGCTGTAAACACATTTAATTTAATAAGTTTATTAAATTATGTTCTTAGAAAATATTGGAGCATTTCTTTTACAACATTTTATGTTTTTGTGTGGGTGCGGAGAGACTGAGTAGTTTTATATTAAGATACCAATTACTTTATGATGTTTACAACAAGCTTTGTAATTATACATCAATAAGAGAATAATTCTTATGTGTGATCATTTTTAGGGACTGTTTCATCAAATATTCACATAAATCTTACAAAAATGTTTGACAATGCTATGTCCTAATATTATATAGCTTTTTGAAGGACGACATTATTGGCATGTTATCTTTTCAGTTTCTTATATTATTTTGTTACCAAAAACTATTTTATACATCAAATTATAATTTTGATATGTAACACATATTCGAGTCAGTCAAAATTATACCTTATCAAAAATAGATAACGGACATTATCAAAATAATCGTTTCAGAAACATAGTAAAGAACCTTACGACTTCGCATAAAAATTGTACGTACCTATACAAAGTTTTCAGCGCATTAACTTATTACGTCACGTCCGTAGGTACTTAAAACGGGCCATTACTCCAAGTGAGAAGTCTTTAAAATTTAATTTTCAAAATGTTTACTGTGAAATAATTTTATTACCACAGACGGCAGCTTTGGGTGATTATAATGACAAATGAAAATTTACAAAGGCCCGCCTGCTTTTCTCCTAGTAACAATTTTTGAATGAATAACTCCTGAAACGCTTCGTTTGCACGACAATATTATTTATGTACTTTTCACAATAGACTGACAGTTTCTTAAGGTTGCTTTTAATTTTGTTTAAAATATTTTTGATCGAAATATTTTTGATCGAAACAACTATTGGCGCATCTTTGAGATAAGATTGACGCTTATACCGTCAAGCCTTCGCCATCGTTCTCTACAGCTGCCTTTGTATGTACGGGTAGAACCCTACTATTAACCTTATAACTTTTTCGTGTGTGTATATATTGGATGTACTTATATTATTTTTTTCATTTGGTGACAACATTTTTTCAGCTGGCTGTATTACGGATAAAAATTAAACATCCAGTTGCACAAAAAAAATATCAGGTTACTTATACGAGAAACGGAAGAACTGTCATTCGAGATTTGTCAAAATGAACGATAAAATTGAATAATTTTTCTATTATTTTATATTTTTCGTCTAAATATTTATCATATAATATATTTACTTAATTCTCATATCTTTGTATTGATAATATAAAAAAAAATGTATTATGGATATCATGTTTTGTGATATTCGTAAAAGTATATCGTATAAATGACTAGCTTCTGCCCGCGAATTCGTCCGCGTGGAATAGTGGTGCTCCGCTCCTATTGGTTTTAGCGTGATGAAATATAGCCTATAGCCTTCTTCAATAAATGGGCTATCTAACACTGAAAGAATTTTCAAATCGGACCAGTAGTTCCTGAGATTAGTAGCGTACGCAAGAAAAGTTGATTGATGAATTGAAAAGATGGTTGATTTCTTACACCTTGTGTCCGAAAAACCCAAATATCTTACGGAACCCTATTTTTTTCCAAAATAAAATTTAGCCTATGTTACTTGTGGATAATGTAGCTTTCGAATGGTGAAAGAATTTTTAAAATCGGTCCAGTAGTTTTTGAGCCTATTCATTACAAACAAACAAACAAACAGTTTAGTTTTCCTCTTTATAATATTAGTGTAGATAAAAAGTTTGATGCAACCGGCTGAAAAAGATCTAACGCACAAGAAAGTGTGTTGCTACTTTTGTCAGTGTTGCTGTTATCTCTTGATTTTTATGTTTCTCAAAACATGTCCAATAACAATATATTGGGCAATAGGTAGGCAATACAATACAAGACATGATATGTTATGTTACACTATGTCTAGCGCGATATGTTCGTAGATGTGTAACAATAGCTATAACATATCGTAACTTCATCAAGCCTCGGAATGCCATTTATAGATCTTTGAAAATCGTTACGGGTTATCAAAAGCCACAAAGTCCGACAAACAGTCTTACTAACTTATCGTATTACCTGATAACTGGGTTAGGTCTAGCTGCATCTGGTTAGACTGAAATCCGACCTCAACGATATATAATAATAATATTATACTAGGTGAAAACTCAAATGAACAAAGTATTATAAACCCCAACGAATAGGATCAACTATAAATACTGAAAAACTGAAAGCTTCAATATTACAGTTTAGTAGTTCGATATCTGTCCGATCAAAAGCTGTTATTTTAATTGCAAACCACCATTTTTTATTTGAAACACATGTCATGCGTTTATTTGGTGTTTTGAATAAAAAAATGTCAACCATGTTTTGTAAATATAGAATTCGAGTTAAATTTTTACTAACTCAGTTTGAACTGTTTTACTTTTACACGAGGTTTTAGATTCAGGGATATCAAATAATAATATTACAGGCGAATAATACAATATTTTTAAACTACATAATACAAAACAAAGTCGCTTTCTCTGTCCCTATATCCCTATGTATGCTTAAATCTTTAAAACTACGCAACGGATTTTGATGCGTTTTTTTTTTAATAGATAGAGTGATTAATGAAGATGGTTTTAGTATATAATTTGTCAAGTTTTTGTATCCATTAGCAAAAATATCGCGGGCGAAGCCGCTGGCGGGAAGCTAGTTTTTAAATAAATTACTGCCTCATTGGTCAAAAGCAAGACTGTCTAAAGCATGACTGGTAAGCTTGAAGTCTCAGGTTCGATACCCAGGTTGTGTAGGGTCAAGAACTTTCCATGTCATCAGCAGGTCGAGAGTTTTAAATTTCAACTCTATTCCTAATTTGTTCAATTTAATATGTTTTGATTTCATTCATAAAGTCTAGATATGTAGTGTAGCTACTTGTTACACGGGTACAAAACGAAATGATGGTATACTATATAATTATTTGTTTACTCTTACGAGATAGCAGGCGTAAGGTTACAATTATTACAATGAATGCAAATTTAATTGTATCATTGATGAACTTTTTATAAGATATTTGTTTTATAGTAGTAGGTATATTATTAATAATAAACTGAAGTATTAATTTAAACTAGCTGTTTACCGTAGTTTCACCCGCATCCTGAGGAAACTATTCCATGCACTTAGATAAAAACTGTCCTATGTACTAACCCAGGTATAAATCTATCACTGTACGAGATTTCATATAGAATGATTCAGTCATTTTCTTGTTAAAACACAACAAAGAAAAGACTTGCAACTTTTTTATCGCGTTTGTAATAAAATAATTTTGAATTTATGATTCGTACGAATTTTGAATCTTCTCCGAATCACGTTCGCTTCAAAATGTATGTTTTAATTCTAGTGGTTAGTTGTTCAAAGTTAGAATCGAAACCTCAGCTGATATTCTAAGAAGTACCTAGATGTAAATAGCGATTATATCAATATACAAGTTTTGCGAAATATGTATTAAATTTCATTACAACATCTTTCTAGAGAATCTATAATAGGCTGTAGCTTCATGTGAATAAATAGTTACATACTCAGCTTCATCCAGTTAGACTGAAAGCCGACCCCAACATAGATGGAAAAAAGCTAGGCAGATAATGATTATAATTTTAGAGAAAGTCTCACTCTATTTTATTGTTTCTAAATTTAAAATAACATCCAATTCAAGCGCTAGTTTGAAAATACCACAATTTAAAAAAATAATTAAATCTTTCGGATTACGTCAGCTGTACGACCATAACACAGATCTGTTTTAATATGCCTTTAAAAGGCTGGCAACATTTTTTCTTCCTGCAGTTGAAAACGCATTTCTTTCTTTTTTGTTTGCGTAGGTTTCTTCTTCAGTAGTTCTTTTCGCTCGCCGCTTTGCCATAGAGTAAACTAAAAACTTTTTCTTGCTTTATCTTTTTCTTTCGACTCGGCTGTTTGTCGTGAGTCACCGGATAATCTGGCTTTAAAAATACACAGTCAAACTGTGATTTTATTTAAATGCTGGAGTATAGTTTAAGCTTGAACAATTGTTTACTAAATACAATGACAGATTTGTGTATTAAAAATATTGCTTGTATATTTCATATTGGGTAGGTTGGCTCAAGGATTACGCAGACGTGTAAATTTAGTACACCCACATTTTAGGTATAAGGGTCGAACTTATTCTCCTTGAGGTTGCGGGTTTATACGAAAGTTTCCGTGGTCCTTTTTTGCGGACAGGAAATTATCCCATCATAGGTGGGGCGGGTGGGAGTGTCAGACTTTTGGGTTTTAGTCAGTCTAAAACCCATCCATGTTCCTTCCTCAGCCCTTTATATTCTTAAACCTTTATATTTATATTAGCTTCTGCCCGCGACTTCGTCCGCGTAGAATAGTGGTGCTCCGCTCCTATTGGTTTTAGCGTGATGATATATAGCTTATAGCCTTTCTCAATCAATGGGCTATCTAACACTAAAAGAATTTTACAAATCGTACCAGTAGTTCCTGAGATTAGCGCGTTCAAACAAACAAACTCTTCAGCTTTATTATATTAGTATAGATATGCAGTAACTGTTTCAAACATCCCCCAGCCCCGGCAGGCAGTCCCGGGGGAGGGCTCCGTCATCTGTACTGACTCCTCTTTGAGGCGCGCGTAAAAACGAACGTGCCATCGACACGGGCCTGGTCCTTACCGGACGGAGAGCCACCCATAACTCACCGTCCGCAGGCCCGCGCCTACGATGACCGGGAGTCGTCTCGCGGCTCCTGACGCCCGCGGCTGTTGGGGCGTCAGGTCTGTCACTTTCTCACGCGTTCCACCGCCTCCTTCTCCAGCATTACTGCTTCACAGAAAGGGGCGACGGCCTCCTATTCCATCTCACTCCAGACCATGGCCTGAACCAGGGCCACCCGCGAGATATAATATTAGTATAGATAAACTCAACAACGCTTCGTCTGACTTGCGCTTGAACCCGGACTCTAATTCACAACAGTTGTCAGTTGCGACCGATGGGCTAACGATAGATTCATCACGTCAAAATTACACCCGTGTCAGTCCAGTTTACACTTGACTTTTTTGACTTTTCAAATGCCAGACTAAAATTAAATTGAATGTAAATAAATTATTTACATATTTTGCAATAGATTCTAATATATTTTAAAAGGTTAATTAATCTGCTTAACTTTTGCACTTGTCGGTCTCGTAAGCCCAGCTGCGAATTAACCGTTAATTGTTTTTACTTTAAATTAATAGTTCTAGTTTAGACTAAAATTATTTTAATGTTTCTAGCTTCGAAATTTTACATCAGAAACAAGGCATGAAAATTTACTTTGACTTACAAATTTCGAATGAAATAAATCAACTTTAAATATGAATACTTTTTTTAGAGTTTTGTAAAAAATATAGTTCTTTGTTTCAGTATTTTTTAGCTAATATAGAAATAATTAATAAGCCAAATATATATTTTTTACTATTAAATTAATACTCCATAATAGTATGAGTAAGTAATAATATGTATAGTGCCAGCATTTTTTTTATAGAAAAAATATTTATAATAAATAAAGTTTGGGTTTCAACCTAATATTTTCAGAAAGTTCATTATTAAAATTAAAATTATATGAATCACAACAAAATACAAACGAACGTTCTACGTATTCGGAGAAAAAATATTCAACCATCAGCTGGGCTTTTATTTGTTTTAATGAATATTTTATGTTGATAACACAAATGTTTTTAATGGGTATTAAAACAAATCCGTTTATAAATGTTCGACTTTCGACAAGTTATTTAACGAAAGGGATTTACTTGTTTTCATTTGTAAAGTGGTAATACTGTGTTTGCTATAATTAAACGTATCAAAGTGAACAGAGGAATATTGTCCGGTTAAGCAGGTCGAATGCTGTTAGAAGCACCCTGCAAGAGGTCATAAAAAAAGGAAAAAAAAGAATAGAGGAATAAATAAAATATATTACATTTTATAATTAAAAATGAAAATTTGCACCTAGCCTGGGTCCATAATTAATATATAAAATTTGCAATGTTTCAATTGGGCTAAGGAAAATCACGTGAGAAAAAAAAATGACTTATGATCCTTATCCTTACTTCCTTACTAATTTATAAATGCGAAAGTAACTCTGTCTGTCTGTCTGTCTGTCTGTTACGCTTTCACGCCAAAAATACTGGACCGATATAAATGAAATTTGGTACAGAGATAGAATAAACCCTGAGGAACAACATTGGCTACTTTTTACCTGGGTGCGCTAAGTAGTTCCCTCGGGATGCGGGTGAAACCGCGGGAAACAGCTAGTAATCTATAATATAAAAATGAATCGCTGAATATGTTGCTAAGCGCATACCTCGAGAATGGCGGGACTGATTTGTTTTAAGCTACTTTTATCCGGGTATTATTTATCCGGCTTATAATTGCGACGTCTATCAACATACAGATCACAAAGAAACACAAACAAAATCTGCTCTTTTCGTAGTCAAATGCATTATCGCAAATAGGCTCATATAAAAGGTCAAACTAGTACGTTGATCCTAGCCAACAACAACAGCCAACTAAGAAGTAGGTTCTATGGAGAAGACCCGGCAAGAAACTACTTCTTCTTCCTAACCTGTTCCCAATCTATTTGGGGTCACCGCAGTATGTTATTCGCTTCCATTCTTCTCTGTCAGCCGTCATACAATCATTCGCTCCGTTTTCATTCATATCATACTCTTCTTTGGTCTTCCCCTCCTCTTTCGTCCATCTACATTTAAATTCAATACACTCTTTGTGGCATGTGTTTTTCGTTTCTTCTCATTACATGTCCATACCATAACAAACTCTATAAGAATAATGTCAAAGTTTGAGTTCCAAAATTGCAACTATTGTATTTGTATGTGTATTTACCGTACTAATAAGTCAAAAATAAGTCAAAAGTTGGTGAGAATGAATATCTTTCACGCTATAATTACTGAATGGAACTTTAACAGAATCAGAACACGTAACAAAATTCATGTATACACACGTAAGTAATGCATAACACAGTAATTATAATAGGAATAAAACTTTTCATTGAATCATGACAAAATCCAATTCAGTGACTACGATAAAATAATTGTTCGTAAACAACGCAAGTGAAGTCAAACATGTGCTTTGTACATCCCATTCAGCGCTGCAGCATGAAATGGTTTGTGTAAACCTCGCTTTAAAGCGCATTAATAGTGCACGCTCTTAACATTTCCCATATAATACAGTGCACGAGAACTTTTACTCTTGCGTTCTTGCGGACATTCCATTACAGCAAATTATAGTTCAGCTTGTTTCATCATCTGCCTCGCCTTTTACAAACTATGTTGGGGTCGGCTTCTAGACTAATCAAATGCAACTGAGTATCAGTGTTTTTTATAGGGCCGCTACCTATCTGACCTTCACAATCTAGTTACGGGGTAACACGATACCCTTTACTAAGACTGGTTGTCAGACTTTCTAGCTTCTGATTAACCGTAATGACTATCAAAGATACAGCCGGGACCAACGGCTTAACGTGCTTTGCAAGACATGGAGGTGTATTGGTATAACATAGATGTTCATCCATCTGCGGACCGACCATGCAAAGCACAACTTAACTGCGGTTGTTACTTAGCTACGAGTTCTTCAAAAGTTAAACTTATTCCCTTGTAATTGTGGAATAAAATTACTTAGCGCGGTTTGCGGTGGAGATTGTGGGACTAGTAGAAATCGTCATGTCATTCTCTTTCTTATATTATGAGTACGTGTGCATACGAGTAAGGAACTTTGTTCCTGACGGACTCCATTCTGGACATGTTTTTTTTTCAATTTCCAGTCTTAATCCCAATCTGATTAAAATAATTAAATAATAACAATTCATTAATATCGGTCTATGCATTAGTCTTTCCAGTACCTATTCAGGAATGAATTAAAAACTAACGCTGGATGGTTTATACCTCGCCTTTTTATCTTCCTCGATATTTATAGCCCTAATGGCTCTACTCAAAACTTTTCTCATGCCATGTCAATCATCATTACCTATCATAATTAATTCAGTCGCTATTCATAGCCACCAGGAGCAAGGCTTCAGTATTAAAACGTTTTGAACGTCAATCAACGCCATCAAAACTTAATTCGAAGAAGATATTGCTCGAATAAATTTTATGACCATTCATTATTACTTAATTCCCAATTCGAATTGCAGCAAATTTTCCATATAACACTTAGTAGAATTAAATGTGTCTACTGAATTCAATTTGGATGAATTTTACAGTCGTCTTAAATTCTGAGGGATGATAAAAGATCCCCTTACAATTATTTTTAAGGAGGCTTTTTGCCGTAATTACGGTCGTTTTCCTACTGTTTTCCGGGGAATATCTTTTTGGTTTTCTTAATCTTTTTTTACCCCGTTTTATCTGTCTAAGTAATCTATCTCATTTATCTTTGTAAAAGATAAAGTTAATAGGTTAATATAGTTAATTGGTGACAAAATCTTGTTTTCTTATTACATTAAAAGACGCTAATAAAAAGTGTCTTGGAATATTTAAAAATATTTAACAAATATTAAAGAACATTTTTGTTCTCAAAAACACGTAGTTTTACATAAGGAATTTCTCTAGTATAAAAAGAAGTTAACAGAAATAAATTTTACGTAGGTACGTAAACACGTCGACCCAAAGCATTAAACTTTATTCTTTACAAATATTTGGACAAACAGACCCGCAGCCAAAAACGCAGCGACCAATTACAAACCACTGCGCCAACAAAAGTTTTCGAGAAGATCGTTCAAATATTTTCGGTTCAACCAGCGCCTAACTGAGCTAATCAGACTTAAAAGTCAAAACAAACAAAATTTCATGACATTATTCATCTAAGTTGTAAAGAAGCAATCTTTTGTTTGGAATTTAGCCTCACCGTAATTACTTTAAGTTGGTTGTAGATTAAAATAAGATAAGACTGTCATGAAGGAAAATATTGTTACAAAGTCATAATCGAGAACATGTCTGGGTTTTTTTGCGTTTTTACTTATGACATAAAATATCGCCCCCGTTATCCCTTGAGGGGAGCATGTATTTTAAGTCCCTTATAATAGGGGTTAGCCGATATACTATTTGTTCTTGTGGTTTTACCCGCATTTTTAGGGAACTAATTCGCGCACCCGGATAGAAGTGTCCATGTGTTGATCCAGGATAACATAATTTACGTAGTGTACGAAATTTAATGTTTTTTTTAAACGTTTCCCCATACTAGAAGTTACTCCTGTGTCGTGGATGAATTTACAAACATTCAATAACACATGCACAAACACTCAGACCCGAAACAATTTTAGTTGTACCGTGCGGGAATCGAATCGCAGCGCAGCAACCAATTGCTCAGCCACTACGCCAAACGTACGGCACGTTTACGGCAAAAGAAATCTAAATCTATTCAGTAGCTTTAGGATTTGATTGAATTAATTAAGAATATTCACAAAACTTGTTTAATAGATAGAAAAAAATATCTAATTTTTATGGGTAATTATCGGAATTGTTTCCAGAAATGTATTCACTTAAATAAAGCCACATTACCTTTGAATGAAATAGGCAAAATTTTATGTGTACCTTAATGTTAGCATTTTTTTACTTAATATTTTTATTTAAACCGTAACAAGAAAACCGTTTTCAAAAGTTACTCTATAGTAAAAAATGACTACCTATAACACTAAACTACAAACAATATTATTCTTACAACGGGAACTAATAAAATGCTCATGCAGCAAGCGTTCAAATGTCGGTGTTATGTAACATGAATTCATTTTGTGCAGCGCAAATACATGCGAAGCATACAAGTGCTTGACACTACGACGAGAGAATATTACAATTACATACTGAGTCTACAAAATACTTGCGCCGTTTTATATGATGCCATTCGATGCGTATTACGGTTGCAAAGTTGTTTGCACGGAGTTTCATGCATTGAAAATTTACAGTAGATAGATTTTAGTTGAGGTACTGTGGCTAAGTTACAGTAGCACGGGACGATGGACCAAAGGTTAAGCTGCGCTTGGTGCTGTTGGTCCGGTGATGGGTGACCATCTATGTCAAATAGAGACTCTTCAGAGCCTCGGAAAGCACGATAAGGTTAAGAGATTTAATTTACTAATGTTATAGATCCAAAAATAACTGTGTGTCAGTCTGTCTGTTATGATTTCATGATAAACATTTGAACTGGTTTAGATGTAATTTGGTTTGGAGATATTTTGAATCCTAAGAAAGGACATAGGATCGCTCGAAGAAGAAGCTCCCCTGGGATAAGAAATCGCGGGTATAGCCAGCGTTATCTATATATAATGCTTAGTCCTAAATGACTGATGGATCAACACACGGCCTAAACTGCTGATCGTAGAGACCTGAAACTTGGGAAGGGGGGCAAAGTTTGTATGAAACTCTGTCATTTTTAATTTGAATTCGTATAGCCCACGCAGGCGAAGCCGCTGGCGGAAAGCTAGTAAATCTAATAAGATACTACACCACGTATGATTTAAAAAAATATATTTTAAAGCTGCATTATAGAAACAAAAAAGATTATCACATAAAAGAGCATAGTTCTAATATTCCTGTTATATTTCCCGATGTTTCAAGCGCTTTCGTGCCGCGCTAATGGCACCGAGGGGAGTTTTTCTTTTTCAAGGGGAATCTTTAAGCATATGGCATGCATCCCATTTATGTGTAGTGAGAATATATAAGCCGTTCACTCCCCTAGTATTAAAGAGCACGAAGTTTTTTATTGCATCGTGCATTAGGAGATATTGGTTTGTGGGTACTTTAGAAGGTTTTGGCAGAAAAATTATTGGAATATAAACTAGGGAATTTGAATATAATATTGCATCATGTAATCATCACTCCGAGGTCTTTGGTAGCTATACTTTTTGCTATTCTTACGTATGTATTAAACGTCAAGGGTTGGATGGATGGATGTTTGTAACTCAATCACGCAAAAATTACTCAGTGGATTTGAATGTTTGGTTCACACATAGTTTATAGTCTGGATTAACACACGTACCAATAGGTATCTGGATTTAATAATAAGTATACGCAGGTGAAGTTACGGGCTAGTTTTATATATTCATTATTATCCTTGTTTAACATCGACCTGAAAAGAGCGTGTTTAGTGGGTATTATAAACAACTTTTCATCTATCTATACTTATAATAAATCTGTAGAGAGGTCAATTCTGTACATGAAATATATTTCCAAAATAACTATCAGGGGTTGATTAGGGATCGATACTTATGCCAAAAATGCAATCAGTAAAATTTTTGTCTGTCTGTCTGTATAAACTCTATAGAAACAAAAACTACTCGACGGATTTTAACGAAACTTAAGAAAAAGAAAGAAAGAAAAGAAAGAAAAAACATTTATTGACACAACAAAGGACAATCACAATATTGAATAAAAAAAAAAGGTACAGAAATTAAGGATGTTGTGCCAAATAGGTCCAGTTCAGCATTATGCCAGACAGCTAGTGCCTGACGCTGGTTTTCAACTGGACCTAAGACGAGTTGCGGGTGTCAATCAGAATGAATCAATTACTCTTTCGAAACTTGGTACAATTATTTGTCATACTCCTGAGATGGTTATAGTATACTTTTCATCACGCTACAATCAATAGGAGCAGAGCAGTGAAGGGAAATGTTGTAATTTTGTTTAAATGCGCTAATCTCAGGAACCGCTGGTCCGATTTGAAAAATTCTTTCAGTGTTAGATAGTCCATTTATCGAGGAAGGCTATAGGCTATATATCATCACGCTAAGACCAATAGGAGTGGAGCCCCACTATTTCACGCGGACGAAGTCGCTGGCAGAAGCTTGTAATACATAAATTGTAAATCCCTTATTTGTTCTGAATTATCTGAATTTGTTGTCATTTCGCGAGTAATATTTTATTCTTTATTCATTTTTCTGAATATAATTTATTTATATTCATTTTCCTTAGGTATATAGAAAAGAAACAGTATAATTCAATGTAGTACATACATAGACACTAACTATACGCTAACTAAACTGTGGGAGCAAACACACCGTATTTTATAACAGAACTAGACAAACGTTTCTAATTCCCTCAATAGAACCATGTAATAAAATAATTGATAGAAGTCTAACTATCCCGAAATAATAAATAATCGAAAATAATATAACAATATTATTGATTTAATATTTATTTAAATAAATATAATACAGAAAAATGTTATGAAATAAAAATAATTTTGAATTTCAGGTACAGTTGCTAAGTACGTATCCAATTACAATCACAACGCCAAGTTCATCTTAGTGCCCTTTATTTATTCTTTTAGACTTATTACGTATGTACGATGCTGTGGTTGCAGAGTTAATATGGATTTTTTTACATTTGATAACTATTGCCCAATAATTGTTTGACTGTGACTGGTCGGTAACTCGACTGCCTTAAATGTGCGATCTTGATTGTCATGTGTAGTCCAACATTCTAGAACTGAATCTAATACATAGTATAAATGTAGTCATATATATCGTTTAGTGGAGCTTCTGTTTATATCATTTTAGTGTAAATAGTATCTCTCATAGTTGCTCAATGTATTTATAAGCTCGGTTTATTTTGCTGGCGCGGTAAACATTAGGTGGTGTTTTCGTTGGTATATTAGAGGGTACATGTCTCGACTATGGCTCATTGCTGTGCCGAAAAATATACGTGACTATGAAATACTACCTACACTCAGAGCAGAAATTTTGTTCGTATACATCCCTGTGGTAAAAGGAGCCTTAAGATTTTAAAAGCACGTGTGTAAATTTTCTTGATATAAATAAAAGGGAATCGCTAGACTTGATTCGGTATTTAAATAACAGCTACGCGAATCGGATAATCAAAGTTAAGCTGAGGTAACTACGGTTCGTCCATGAATGGGTGATCTTTATCATACGGAGACTCCTCCGTGCCTTAAAAATAGGTTTAGCTGTTAGTCCTGGCTTTAATGTGTACGAAAGAAGTTACAGATACTCAGAAGCCAAAAAATCTAACAACCATGTCTTACCAAGGGGTGTCGTAAGTGTTACCCGGTAACTAGGTCGTGAAGGTCAGAAGAGTCGCTCCATATAAAACGCTAGTACTCAGCTGCATCTGGTTAGACTGAAAGACAACTCCAACTTTTCAAGGACAAATATTTCTAAAAAAAAAACCCCAAAACAGACAAGGGGAGTTAGACAAGTGGCAAAACGCTAACGCTAACGCTAACGCTCAATGTATGGGAATGACATAAAGCTAGTCGTAAACGAATGTCATTCCCATACATTGAGCGTTAGCGTTAGCGTTAGCGTTTTGCCACTTGTCTAACCCCCAAGGTCTGTCTTCACACAGAATTCACGAAATGGAACGAGAGTATAATGATAATGAATTATACACAGAGTTGCCAGCTCCCCCTAAAATAGCTTCATAAGACAAAACTAAACAACGTGCCGCGTACTACGGAATGAAGATAAATTAATTTCACGTCAGCCTTTATTTACATAACGGCGTCAAGTAAGGGAGCTTGGCATGTAGGACTGCGTAGATCATTCGAGAACATGTCTCTATTTTGATAACGAAAATGTATGATAGAAGAAATTATTGCGCTTGTTATGACGACCTGAGTCGTGGTGGCCTAGCGGTTAAGGCACCTGCCTCTCGTGTACGAGTGTGCAGGTTCGAAACCTGGCAAGTACCAATGTGACTTTTCTAAAGTCATATGTACTTTCTAAGTATATCTTAGACGTCACTGACTAACGGTGAAGGAAACATCGTGAGGAAACCTGGACTTAAAAAGTCTGAAATCGCCAATCCGCCTTGAGCAAGCGTGGTGATTAATGCTCATGCCTTCTCTGTGTGAGAAGAGGCCTGTGCCCAGCAGTGGGACATTATATAGGCTGATGATGATGACGACCTGAGTGGTTTAGTGGTCAACATGCCGGAATACCACGCAAGGGGTCCCGGGTTCGATTCCCGGCCGGGCAGAAATTGAAATGATGAATTTTAATTTCTGTGACGGGTCTGGGTGTTACTATGTATAATATGTATGTATTTAAAAAAGCATATAAGTAGTATATCCGTTTAGCTAGCACCCATAATACAAGCATGCTTGCTTGCATTGCTTACTTTGGAAGTAGATGGCGATGTGTGAAAATTGACCAAAGAAAGATATTTATTTTCTATAAGAATTATATGGAGGTATACGCTAGCTGTTCCTGTGGTTACACTTACATTCTAAGGAAACTTCTTCTCGCACTCTAATATAGAGTAGCCTAAGTATTAATTCAAGTAATAAACCTTTTTCTACATGACCTCTTGCAGGGTGCTTCTAACAGCATTCGACCTGCTTAACCGGACAATTCAAGTAATAAACCATATATGTACCGAGTTCTATCTAAATCCATGCAGTAGTTTTTGCGTGAGTGCCTATACATACATACATACATACAACCTCACAAACTTTCACATTTATAATATTAGTAGGATAAGCACATTTAAGCCAGATGTTACATTTTCAGGAATTTCCATTTTACGTGGCTTGAACCCATTTCCTTAAAATGGGTGCTAATCTAGACAAAACACTATTACTGAGTAATTCCCCTTGAAGAAATCCATACTTAGGACGGTACTCAGCGATAAATCTTGTAACCTACTACCAAAAATGTTGGAAATAAAAATCACTCAATTTTTTTTTTGTCCACAGGTATCATGATGTTACAACGAATTAAGTAAAGGTATGTTTCTTTGATGTGGATCATCAAGTAGCTTATAAGTATCAGAAATACTCTTCATGCTTAGAAATAAATATGGAGAAGACCTGGGATGGTTCAAGTTAGAGTAATTCTAATAATATCCACTTGGTTTCTATTTCCGGACTCTGCAAATATTTGTATGATCTGCAGATAATTGTCCCGGATCTTACTTTTTTCTTAGGGTGATGTGGAATGTATGCTATCTATTATTGTTTAACTATACACTAACATACATACTACAATTATTATTAAGAAGTAAAATTGGTATAAAGTTAGTTGTGCCTAGAATAACAGAACCAATCCAAAAAATTTAATATAGATTATAATACACACCCTTAAAAAATTTGAGTGACACATGATATTTTTTATTCATTATTTGAAAATATTCATGATATTTTTTATTTTAAAATCACATAGCTCCTTTTAGACCGCGAAAAAAGGCAAGATAATAAAGCTAGTGAAAATAATTAACGAAATTATATATCTAAGTAAAGTACGGTTATAGGCAGATGTAAAAGCCAATCAAATTATTACTTTATCAAATCAAGTTAATCCAGGGCAACCGACTGTCAACTCAGTATTTCCCAAGTTTGCACCTCAACGATTAACTTCAAATTAATTGATTCAAAATTTGCTAAATGGCAAATCCGTTGGCAGGAAGAGTTGTAACCATAAACGAATTCAAATAATTAGCAACTTCGCTTTGAAACCTGCGATTGCCTTTTTGAATTGTCGCGTTAAGGAATTCTTAAGAAGCGTGTGAATATTTACAGAGGTCGTATGCTATTAAAGACCGATTATTGAAGGCATTTAAAAGTAGATTTCGAAGAAAATAGGAGTAAAGGTGAACAATAAAATATACATGATGACTATGTGTACAAATGTCAGGAATACTCCACTAATTTTGAAGAATTGATGAAGACATAAATGGATATATGATTACAATTATCACTTTTAAGCTTCTGACTACCTGTAACGACTGTCAAAAATAATAGCTAGGATTAACAGCTTACCGTAATTTCCAAGATAGGGAGGAGTCTTGGTATAACATAGAGTGTCAGCCATCCACGTACCATCTGCGGCTGTTACTTAGCCACAAGCTCCTTTGACTTGCGTCTCGAATGATATAACTAGCGTTCGTGTTGAAGTTTATAGAAACAAACTAGTAGATGACTATCTAAATATTATATCTTTACTTAATTCTACCAAGTCAAGTAGATCCAAAACAATGACAAGAAGAAAATGAAAAACGTGAAACAGTTAAAAATCGCGGTTAGTTTAACCCGCGTCCTTGACCCAAACGCACAGTAAAAATGGCTTACGTATCGCCGATGACCTGAATGATAAGAATTGAGTGTTGAAAGTAGTAGTTTGGTTAGATTTAATAGATTAGCCACGTAGCTCTAAATAGCTAGGTATACGAAAATCGTAAAAACTTTGTCGGTTCATTGAAAAAAGTTGCTGTATAGTTTGTGGGAAAATCATAAACAGTTTGTTGTTTCTCTGAATAAAATAATTTTCATTCTGAAGTTGTGTGTGTAGTATAACTTTGATCATATTCAAAATGAAAATCATTGTTTATTATAATTAACATTTAATCGTTAATTATATGTTACTCATTCACGTAAAAACTGCTAAATGATTTTAGATGAAATTTGGGAAACACTCAGTGAAACCTCGCAAAACAGCTAGTACAAAATAATTATGTACTTAAATAGTTTTGCAACTCAGAACTAACTTAAAGTTTAAAACCCTCGTCGATGCTGACAATGTTTATGTTCATTGAAGTTCACAATACCATCAAAGTTCAACAGGTAGGGTTTAAACTCACAAACTCTCGATCGCCGTCAACCCCTAGGTAATGTCACTTGGCAGTCCAAAGCTTATTATTCGCAACTAGCTGGTTCTCGCGTCTCGGAGGTACTACTTATCGCACCTAGATCAGGCTTTTGTTCTATCTTCCTGCCAAATTTCATCCACATCATATGTATCTATATTTTATTAGGAGAATTAAGTTAGGATAAATGCCGACTAAATATATACCCCCAGACAAAGAAACTTTGATGCAGTTTATATCTCACTATAGGTTTCAATTTAAAATTGTATAAAAAGTTAGAATGCGTGTTGAACATTGATGCAGTTTATTAGTCCGTCAGTGTATATTCTGGTGATATCTAGACTAGGAAAAGTATTTTTAGACGAACGTAATAAAAATTAAGGCGGAACTTTTCATTTATTCTTTTTGAGGAGTCCTTTTATCCTAGTTACCGGACCCATATAACGTTATTTAGTTTAATCTGAACACAAATGACCGCAAACACAATGTTTTACACTTCAAAACTACACTTCTCATCAAAAAAATCGAAACACCTCGCAGTTTATGATTTGATAAGGATTATCAGAAAAATGTGTATATTTAGGAATAAATGTAAAATGTCATTTAATAGTGAGTAGTATGAGGTTTTTAAATCCTAATGTTATTGTTCTAAATTCAAATTAAGTCTTCATAGATTTCGTATTTTGTATAATGAGTAATTTTTACCCTGTATGGAATATGAAGGAAATGGGTAAAACAACACGCGTAAATGAAAAAAAAAATTAAGAAACGTTTATTTAATAACTTGTATTCCCTCCGCGAGCTCTTATTACTGCTTCCATACGGTTCTTCATCGATCGGATGAGAGTCACGATCACATGTTGTGGTATATTATCCCATTCCTCTTGGATTGCATTTTGCAGCTGGCTAAGTGTTTCTGGGGCTGGATCTCTTGCTCGAATTCGTCTCTTTAATTCATCCCATAGATGTTCAATGGGATTCATGTCCGGGCTTCTTGCTGGCCATACCATAATGGAGATACCGACTTCGGTAAGATAATCTCGTACGACGCCCGCGGTGTGAGCTCTAGCATTGTCGTGCATGAATATGAAGTCGTTGCCAATAAAATGTGCATAGGGCATCACATGAGGTTCAAGACACTGTTCGATGTACCGATGAGAGTTTAGTGCAGGCAGCCGTGGCCCAGACACAAAGGCAAGTTCTGTCTTACCGTCGGCGCTGATTCCTCCCCAAACCGTCCACGAACCGCCACCATAGCTGACCTTTTCTTCAATGCAGCATTGTGCAAAGCGTTCTCCCTCTCTTCTGTAGACCTTGTTCCTTCCGTCGTTACCATACAGCATAATTTTACACTCATCAGAAAACAGTACTTTGCTCCACTGAAGGTATGACCAAGTTAGGTGCTCGCGTGCAAAGTTAAGGCGCGCTCTTCGATGGTCTGCAGTTAATTTCGGCCCATTCGCTGGCTTCTGCGGTGCCAATCCGCGTTCCTTCAACCTTCTTCTTATTGTAGAGTCACTTACAGCTACTCTTCGTACAACGCGAAGCTGCTGCTGCAGTTGAAAAGCGTTAAGGCGTCGATTTCGTAAAGAAGTTGTTACAATAAATCGATCATCTCGCTCAGAAGTGACCCGATTCCTGCCAGATCCTGAACGGCGCGTGAACGAACCAGTCTCCCGATAGCGTTTGTAGACTCTATGAACAGATGATAAGCTTAGATGTAATCTTGCAGCCACAACACGCTGACTAAGTCCAGAATCCAGCAATGCCACCACTTGGGCGGCTTCTGCGGGCGAAGTATCCATATGTTTTAGAAAAAAAAGTTTTTTCAGACGTCCCAAAGTCACAGTAAATGAAATAAGAAACAAAAAGTTTAAAGACAAGCGCTAATTTTTAGTTTTTAAACGAGAAACGTACTCCAACCCTAAATACACATTTGTCTCAAAACAGTGATTAATTTCATTTATAGGATAAACAAATGAAATTCTAATTTCGAATTTTGATTTTTTTCTTCTTACTGTAATGACCAAACTGCCAGCTACACAATAATGTTTTTTTTTTCATGGAATTAATTCTCTTTTGTAAAAAATTAGGACAAAAACAATAAAAACGAAAGTGTTTCGATTTTTTTGATGAGAAGTGTATAATTAAGTATGTTAAACTATTTGCATTTCAAAATGATGTGCGATTCGAGCAATAATACTGACCACAAACATTTGCATGTCTACAAATATTACATCGAAACCTCACATATAAATACCTATTGAATTGGAACAGAATATATTATGTCAATCATGTTTTATACCATGTATGAGGAGAGGAGGAGAGGGTCAATCGATCAAGATTACGCTGTGCTTGGCGTGGTCTGTCCGTGGAAGCGTGACCATCTATATCAAACCAAAACTCCTCCGTGCCTCGGAAAGCACGTTAAGCCATTGGTCCCAGCTGTCATTTGTAGATCTTTGATAGCCGTTACGGGCAGTCAGAAGCCAAATAGTCAAGATAAACAGTCATACAAGGGGTATCGTGTTACCCAGTAACTGGATTTTGAAGGTTAGATAGGCAGTGGCTGTATGTAAAACGATCTTAACATAGTTGGAAAAAGGCGAAGTAAATGATGATGATTATGTAATAGGGGTTAAGCTTATTGCTATCAACTGGCTACACATTATGACTGTACTCTGCTATTGATAAAGGGCTGATGGAAAAGCCCTTGCATACTTCTAAATTTAATGTAGGACCTCATGCTTTGCTCAAAATTGTACAAAACAGTCTGCGCTGCTCTGGAACGTAAAAGGAAATTGTAGGAACACGGATGAATTTTAGTCAGTAAGAGTCTGAGAGTCCCTTCTACTCTACTCACAGGGTCATTTGATGGTTTCCTATTCAAAAAAAGGACATCATGCTTGACAGTCGTGGTTGAGACCACAAGGCAAACAAGGCAGCTTAAATCACATGTACAAAAGATTCAATTGAAATTATTAAATAACTTATTCAAGTATGACTTATAATTACAATGCCTGATCTAGTTAGAGGCTTTGTTACAACAAAGTTAGTTTGTTTAATTCAGCAGTTAACCTAATGTAGTTTAGTATTTTAGTTACCGTTTGTATTTGTGTCTAACTTTTGTTGTTAAACGAACTGTTACATAAGTTGGTACAAATATATTGAAAAATGGTTTATATTTATCGCAATACACGGTCAAATGTAATGTAAGTTTGTATGGAAACGGCCGTCATGTAGCAATGTTGACAATCGATCGCGTACCGCCGCAGCGCTCACGTCCGGAAATCGGACGTCAGCAGGAATGATACGCGCCGTGGACGTATGCGAATACGTTTGTTTCTTTTCATGTTTCACTATGTTGGAGAACAGACGTGCTATGCTTACGTGTTGTAAATGTTATATTCGGGTATAAAGCTATAATTTGAATAAATTGAACAGATAATCCATTTGATTATTTTTTGTTTATGGAAATTATTATTAGGTCGCAGAAAATTCTAAAATTGAGTGTGCAAAATACGTTGCAAAGCACGCATAGCGTTCATAGCCGGCACAAATAACTACGACTTCTATTTTACATTTTTGATTCTATTAATTTGGTTTTATATTCAATTATAGAATCCTTACTAATATTATAAATGTGAAAGTAACTCTGTCTGTCTGTCTATCTGTCTGTCTGTCTGTTACGCTTTCACGCCAAAACTACTGGACCGATATAAATGAAATTTGGTACAAAGATAGAATAGCTTTTTACCCGGGTGCGCTAAGTAGTTCCCTCGGGATGCGGGTGAAACCGCGGGAAACAGCTAGTAGGCTATAAAATTGAAATCGTGGTTATTTGTGCCAGCAATTAAGTTACAACATCAACAATACTAAAAACTATAAGTAGGTACTATTTCTAGACACTACCATGTGTATACTATAAACACACACCACCACGTTTATAAATTATCCTCAGTCTAGAACAGAGTTGCGTTGCTCTAAATGCTGAAACTTTTCAAGCTATTTAAAGTACTGTTAACAATATGGCCGTGTCATATGTAAAACCGTGCATACTTGACACGCCACAGAATGCGACCGAGGACCCGTCGACAACCAACAGCGCAGTGCTAGCGTTAGCATTTAAAATGTCGGGTTCCATAATAGTTTCTTGTATACAAATTGCTTGGATGACCCGTGTTTATTATGCTACTGTATATAGTTAAACAGCGTTTATTTACTGAGCTGAGAGGAGCCCGTGGTTCGATTCATCAAGGTTAAGCTACGCTAGCTATAGTCGGTCCGTGGGTTGACCATCCATTTTATACTAAACCTCTTCATGGCTCATAAAGCACGTTAAGCTGTTAGTCCTTACTATTTTTTGTAGTTCTTTAATACACGGACCCTGAATTACCAATACCTAGTCTTACCAAAATGTATCAAGTCAAACTAGTAGGTAATTGTACTGTGGAGGTCACAAAGCAGTCTATGTAAGATATATATTCAGTAATAGCATTGCTGTGTTACTTTTTGCAGGTTTACCAGCACATATTAGACATAAGTTTCTTTGTGTTGATGCCAACGGATCTGTGATGCCTGACAGAGGTGTAGACTGCTGAATCAGGTGACCATCGCTGTTGGCTCATGCCCCGCAAGTAACATGAAAAGAAACTTTCAGTAACATACTCACATTACCCATCAGCATCGTGTCAAGCATACATAAACCTTACTATGCGTAACAAAAGAGGAGAAAACAACTAGAACACTTAATGATCCCCGCGCCAACTTTAACAGACACTTCGCTACATTTGTCGGCATCACGCAAGCCAGCGAATAGTGGAAACCCTTTAAAACCCGTTTTAATTTCCACTCAGCGATAACCAGTTGTTGTTAGCAACAAGTTGAGAATTCAATTAATAATTTAGTTGATGGTGTTGATAGAGTTATTTGTGTTTATAATTTGTGTGTTGCAAGCGCGGTAACCGCATGCAAACCCCGCGTGGTAGTATTTGAAAATGATTTAGAAACATAATACCTACTCGCGACTTTTTTTCGGATGGATAATATAATTGTATATTTTATTTTGTGTAATGATTATTATCAATAGGTACTATATAAAATGTATAATGTAAAAATTCTTTCACTGATAGAAAGATACATAGTTCCTGGGTTTTTTTGTTTTACATACAACACAGACGATGCCATGGGTAGAAGCTAGTTAATTTCAATATAATGTTAATTCAATATTAGTTTCATGAGGATTTTATAGCTAAATGATCACTGAAGTGTAAGAATGATCGAATGAGTGAGTACGCAATTTTTATTCATTTGATGAAGCTACTGGATCGACATAATTACGATAACTGTTAAATTAAATAATCATAGTAAAACTAGTTGCCTTTTCAGTAATAAATATTAATTGAAAAACTAAACAAATGAAATTAGATCAAGTAGTTAATGAATTTAAAAATTATAAATTACGTATTAAATCAAATAATTATATTTTAAATTCTTAGAGCTTAAAATTAATTAATGTCTATTGTTTAAAGCGTTTTATCCAATTGCAAATTTCTCTTTGTTGCAAGTGACGTAACAGTGTTAAAATCTGCCGTCGCCGCACTTATTTATTCTGATATTAAAAGTAAGAATATATGGTTCATATTAATATTAAAAATATTTTTTTGGCCATTATCATTTCATACACATTGAGTTTTAATTCATATTACGAGTATAATAGTTATACCACACTAAAATAAAAACAGCAAGTTCAATGACTTTTTTTACTTTATAATAATTTAAAACCTAATAGACATACACGTGTTGCTGGGGAGTTTGATGCACCACTTCTTCTTCCCAGCAATGACACAAAAGAAGTGGTGAAGGGCGGGCGTTTAGGGGGCTCTTTTTTGTAAAGATGACGTTAAAAAATGGTGATTTTCAGCCTAATTTGAATAAATATTATTTTTTTCAAAATTATCAGAAAGTATAAATAAATAGACAAGCTTGGTTTTCGTATTAAATATTGAAGAAACTTACATTATCTATTTAGATATAAGTCTTTGTCTTAGCTAGTTGCAGCGGCACTTGTACAAAAAGTACCTACTGGGTAAAATTTCTTTAATGACAATATGCGAATACGATACACCTGTGCTTACCCTTCAGGCAAAACAAGCGTGATGTAATATCGAATCTTGTCAGTAACACCAATTTGCCTACGATCCTTTACGTGTGGGTACATGGAATACTTGGTTGTACCGTCGTAGGTGTATCTAAAGAGTACTGGCCGCCCACCCACGCCAATTAAGTGCAAACTTTGCCATAATTGATTCGTTTCTGGAATCATAAAGCTATTATATCGAGCTCACGTTTCTTAGTAGGTACCTGTCAGTTTTTTATATAAGTAGGTAGGTACTATGTTTTTCCCGCAACTCCCCCGCCCTTCTTGTAAGAACCCTGTCTTTTTCCTGGGTTATAAATCGTATGCTCTTATTGAATATGATAGTAATTTGCTCACTTACCCTCGGAAAGCAAGCAGTAAGTTGACATTTTTAGATCTTTGACAGTCTTTACGGGAGAAAGGGGTGTTGTGTTACCCGGTAATTTTGTCGAGGAGGTCAGATAAACAATCGCTTTATGTAAAACACTGGTACTCAGCTGCACCCGGTTAGACTGGAAGCCAACCCCAACATAGGAAAAAACCTAGACAGATTATGATGATGATAATAGTAATACCTGACCGTATTTATATAAGCTACCCCAATAAGTCGCATGACCCTAGCAGAAATATTTTCTTCATACAGTCAGGATTTTGGTTTTAATTTTTTTTTATTAGTAACGTATTCCCCGATAAATTTATCATATTATTATGAAATAGTTTACTTTTTCCCAGTACAGTTGTAGTAAATATTGACCTCTACCATAGTTTACGAGTTCTGAACATATATCCAGTAACTGTACGCTATACAATCTCAAATCGTGGAACATTCATAATGAAAAGCAGTTCCCATGTTTTGCATAGTTGTCTACAGAGCACAATTCAAGCACAATCTCAAAGTTAGCTCCCAGTACAAATTACTTCGATAACGCGATTACACGAGGTCCCACTAAATTTGCATTCAGCAACTATCATCAAATCTCCTAACAGTTTTGTTGCTAATTGTACATCTTGGACGAAGCTTTGAATGGCACCAGTTTTTTCATCTAATTCATTAGCACGTTCAAACGACAAAGATTAACGACACTGCTGTACAATGCAGAGGAATTAAACAATTCCAATTTATCTGGCTCGGATACCAGCTAGTTGGGTGAGGTAGCAAAACAGCTAATTGTACAAGTTTTCTAATTAAAATAAACTTCGATGCTGGATATCTTTGAGCGTTCGATATTGTGCATAGCTATTTAAAAGTAATTTGAAAACTGTTAACTTATTGCATTGTATTCGTTCAGCGATACTCGCATTCCAATACTTAAAATGATGCGTCCCGAAAGACTATGAGAGCGAGAGAGTAGAGATCGAAATCTTTTCTGAATACACTCTGGTGCACTATGATATCCTTTACGTAGATGTATCGTTTCCATGGTCGAAATTCAGTCTAGAAAACAATTGAAGGATGAAGAATAAAGGAATACTTGGCCCAGTATAATATTCCCATTACAACATAAAGAAATGCTGTGCTCCTAAGTTGAAAAAATCCCTCAAGATGCATAAAACGACAGCAACTAGGACGGGTTTTGGTAACCCAACACTCAACATCAACATACTACCCTAATTGACACTCATGGGTAAAAGTGAGGTTTTCTATTTATATCTGGCCAGCCAAGGTTTATACCCGGATTCCACCATAAACGCGAAATAAACAGTTATTAGAATTAACGTAGGTGCGACGTAAATATAAAGGCTGTAACACAATTCCATTATCCGCGAGGGAAAACTATGTGTTTTAAACAAAGTTGTTAGGCAAACTATTACGGAAGTTTTACAGCGCCGTTTATTAATGGAAGTTTAGAAGTTCTAAATAACAGGTAAGCAATGATATGATCATTATGTTCGCCTGCTTTGCTGCAATAAACTGTTGAGCTTGAAACGAAGGAGTTTGCTAGTTCTTTTTTGTGTATCAAAAACGTGAAAAATTAAGGAAAATACAATGAAGGTTAACTCATATTTTTTACAAGCATTTAATTAATCTTAAAGGTAGAAATAAATAAAATGGAAATTACTATTTTCTCACCTTATGTATTGTATTAAAATTTTGCGGAATACGTTGATTTAAGAACTTGTAAATTTACTGTGTGTTTCCCGACAAAAAAAAGGAAATTATGCATCTCTTTTATATTAGACGGGCTTATCTTCATTTTCCTGCATCATTTGTCATCTTGTACATGTTTGCAAACTTAGTATCGCATATGCTTAGGTCACCCCATTACACAAATCGTCTCAAATCACATCCATTCACGAATTTATTTGCCTCCCACTCAGACAAACAGAAACCGCTTACTATACTGTAGGCACTATTGAAGCGATAACCCAATTGATAAGCATACAAACCTTTTTTATACCAGCAAATTTTTATGTCAAACGAATCCAATCTGATATTTTATTTATTTCTGTATCAGAATATTTGGTCCCAGTTCCATAAACCGGTTAGGAATTTTCGAGAAACTTTTTTACTAAACTAGTTGTATCAAAATGTTACTGAAATTGTTTTGATTTTTTTATATGTCATTAAAAAGAGCTGGTATCATGGGTAACTCTCGAGTGTGCTTATTAATTATTGAACAGGTAGACATGTACAGACACTGGCAGACCGCTGCAACTGAATATTTTCAGCATAGGTACCCTTACTACCTGTTATTTCGTAGCGTTTCTTTATATTTTCTGAGAACATTTACCATAGCAATGTAAATATTTTTTTATACCATCTGAAAGTAGAGATTTCAACGAACAAAAAGACCATCGACTTTTAAAAAAAAACGTGATATTTTGACACGAGAATTTTCGATTGAAAATAAGGGTGTTTTTTCGATATTAAGGCAAAATAAGGGTGAAAAAATAATTATTTTAAATCAAATAAATTACAGTATGTTTGAGACATAAAAAGGTAAGTTTTCACCAAATTTCGTGAAAAAAAATTAATTATTGTAAAAGCTAAAAATAAAAAACCAAAAACTTGGTTTTTTGAATTTTTCACATAAATTTTGAGGTTATGTGAAAAAAGTGTCAATCCAAAAGTTGTAGATCTTTTTATTACCTACAACTTTGCCATTTAACTTTTTTTCATAGGACTTGTAGTTTTGCCGGAAATTGAGATAAACCGTTTTTTTAACTTTAACCCCCCCTCCCCCCACTTCCCGACCTCAGATCGCCCGTAATTTATTTTTTCTATCATTTTTATTGTATTCTCCTCATTTTCCAATGGGTTTCATCCTACTATTATTTAATTCACTTTTTACCGTTTTTAGAGGCTAAAAGCACTGGCCTATAAAGCTTCTTGTGGTAATGAGAGTTGACTAGTAAAAATCATCATGTAAGGAAAATGCGTTAAACCCCTTCATCCCCCTCTCTTACTCTCATTTTCTATATACGAATATGCGTGGACGCGCGAGTATTGTGATTTGAGCAGACCTGTATCATGAGTGGCCGGTTGTCTTCAAAAAGGAGCTACGAGCACATGCATTTTTTTTTCAGTAGTTTTGTTTTGTCTCCGTGGCTCGGAAAGCACGTTAAGCTGTTGGTCCCGGTTGTCATTTGTAGATCTTTGACAGTCGTTACGGCCAGAAGAGAAGCCAGAAAGTCTGACAACCAGTCTTACCAAGGGATACCGTGTTAGCGGTAACTGGGTTGTGGCGGTCAGATAGGCAGTCGCTCCATGTAAAACACTGGTACTCAGCTGCATCCGGTTTAGACTTGGAAGCCGACCCCAACATAGTTGGGAAAAGGCTAGGCAGATGATGATAGTTTTGTTCCGATATTTACAATAGAATATCACACTATACCTTACATCTTCAGTTTTCAAATAATCAATACAGTTGTTTAGGGAGCCGCCGTGCGCTGCATACGTAATCATTAATTTAGCTCAAGATAATAGAAACAGTGTGTTGACATCTACTTGGACGTGTTCAAGCTGTTGCGTGCTTTTATGGCGTCGTAACTCTGGACATTAGTGTCAATTACCTCTGAGGCTCTGACTAATCCTTTTGGTGAGCGTTGTTGTTGTTAACGTCAATGGAACTTAGATGTAGAATTCTAATGTCTGGAGTAATGTTGCTAACTTGATTAGGTTTCGTTTTATGTTTTTTTTTACTCATGTTACTTATTTTTTTTTAATCAGGTTCGTTGGCAACTATAGAGCAAATATTATACGTCTGTACTTATTACTATATTTAAGCAGGACTAGCTGTTTTTCACGGTTTCTTCCGTGTCCTGAGTTCTCTACTTGACGTAACCAAATAAAAAGTAGCCTATAACTTTTTCCATCTATCTCCATGCTGAATTTCATTTAAATAGCTTTAGACGTTTTATCGTGAAAGCGTTACCAGCAAACAATCTCACATTCGTATTTATAATGTTAGCTAGGATGTCAATAACCCTATTTAATCCGAGTAGGGAATAACTCTTTCTTTGGGATCAACTTTGAAAACGTCAAACAAATTGGTTAAATCTTAATATTGTCCAAACACTTAATCGTTAAAATCTACTTATAGTATACAATGTATGCTAAAATAACTCTTGATTACTCATTTTCGTCAGTCTTTGAAAATGATATAAAAAATAATTGAAGCGAAGTTAAAATTATGGAGATCCTTCCAATGCAAGGTGGCTTTAATTAACTAAGATTATCTAACAGTTAGCCTTTTATTGCTTTGACCTATGTCTGTACGAATTAACACCAATTAAAATGTCAAATGCCTTTAACCGAGCAATTTGTGGAATTGCCGCGAAGACTGGTCCAGACAAGACTGCCGGCTGGAAATACCGATTGTATTAATACATGTGTAATGTAACTTTTTTGAATTAATTCGAATATATTATTTTATCGATTTATTTGTTGTTGGTAACAAATAATCGTCATAGCTATATGAATCGATTTTGATAAGTCTTGTCTCAAAAGTTATCTAAGTGTCTTGTTGACATATTCTGTGACCCAAAGACTGACTTTTATTTTGGCCATTTGGCTATTTGCTTGGCAATGCTGCCAGTATCTTGGTTACACTACCAGTTGACAGCGATCAAGGAGAATTTTTGACGCCATATTTAATTTTGATATATTTTTAATAGTAGAATATTTTGTTCTTTTTATGTCCTATAATGTACATCTTGTCTCATTTACTCAATTTTTATCATCTTGTATAACTCACAGATTAACTTAACCCACACAACATACTTCTCATTGTTTTAGCCAATACTTTATTGCTATGGGGCAAAATAGTAGCAATTGGCGTACCTCATCTAGTTTGTCCTATCTTGTGTTGTGATCACCCATGATCCTCCTTTCTAAGTTTCTATTCAGTCGTTACAGATCCACCTCCTAGATACAATGAAAATAAAAATAAAAACTTAATAATTTTAATAAAAGAGAAAAACAAACTTAGCATTATTCTAATAATATTATGCTTGTGTGAAATGCGTAAGTAAATTTGATGCAAACAACGTAGATCGCTGTTAAAATAAATATTTGAGTAGAAAAGTAACACCCGTTTTATTTGGGATTTTTTACTCCAAAATGTTTTCATTGCTCGTAGTGCTCATATATAATAATACTTGACGTCTTAACGTACGTCAACTTATACTTTCATTATATTCATGTTTAAGTTAATAAATAATATGAGTATACTAGCACATAGTTATTGAACTATAAAAACTTCTACTCAGTATTAAAACTCGTTTTGAAGCCAACGCTTTTTATTATTTCCTGCCTCAGGGGTGGGTATAAAAGTAAGTGCCCGAAATCATCATCAGCCTATCGTCCCACTGCTGGACACTGGCCTCTTCTCATACAGAGAAGGCATGAGCATCGATCACCACGCTTGCTCAAGGTGTATTGGCAGTCAGTGACGTCTAGGATATACTAAGAAAGTATAAATGACTTTTAGAAAAGTCACATTGGTACTTGCCAGGTTTCGAAGCTGCACACTCGTACATGAGACATTTTTTTAAGTGCCCGAAATGAAATAAAAAAATCTGATATCAAAAGCAAACATCACCAACATTGCAATCAAACCTTTATGACCATCTCTATATTTTAATTTATTGAAACCGATAAACTTCTAGAATTAAATCTAATAATCTTACCTGTTCCTACGTCACAAAGTACTCAAGATTATCTAGTTACCGGCACAACACACTTGAGGCTTATTACGCAGGCTTACAGAACCTAGGCATAGCACTCTGCTTTAATAAATTCAATTTCCGTTACACGTAGCCACACAGCTCTATTTCATTGTGGATTACGCTAAACAACTACTGAATGGAGTTGCGACTTAACTCTGAAACCTTCACAGAATTATAGACACTATCCCCTCGAATGTAAAGCGGAAAATCCCGTGCATTTTTTTGATAGGTTTAACATGCTGTGTGGTCGACTGTGAAAGTAAATTCCGACAAATTTAGGGAATGCGTATAATGAATCTGTGAGATTGTCTTGATAACAATATGCATGAATATTTCGCGTTGTGCGCAGCCGTTCCGTGAGTGGTACAGTGTGTCTGACAAAATAAGTCAAAATTGTTTCATGTGAATAAAATTTAATTAATTTTAATTTTAAGTTGAACAAAGAGGTTGCTTGCCATAATGCGGGCAATGCACTTAAAATTGTTCGTAACAGCATATTTTAATTTTATTTTTTGCTTGTACGAAACTCTTGCATCTTACTTAAAACGTAGATTATTATTTTCGTGGCAACAGCCTTCGTCTTACTAGCTAATATAATTTTAATAATCTTTATCCTCATTCTACTAGCAGAATGAATAAATGGATTTGATGAACAAGACAGCTTTGGTTATTTATAGCGTGGGTAATAGGTACTTATAGCTTTTATACATTCCCATATATACATACTAGCTATTATTGCTGAGAACACTATAAGCGCACCTAAACCTAACCCTCTCCAGGTTATCATTTATATTCCTACCAAATTTTATCTGAATCGGTTCAGCCGTTTTATCGCGTAACAAACAAACAAACTCATTATCACTATCTTAATTTAACCCTGGCTGTCTATTTTGGAAACACAGACTGTTTTTGTTGTAGTCTATCAAGCCCTTAGCCCTAAGATAACATCATACTAAGGTTTATATTATGTAAAATGTCTACAAATAGTTAACATATTTTTAGCCCAAAAAGATAATGTTGTTTTTCCAGTAATACTTTTCATGGCGGTTTTACCCATAAATCTTTAGGTTATATATGCCAGGCTTAAATACCTGTTTAAAGCAGAAGAAACCACCGGCAGGTTGATGTATGGATTGATCTTGTGTAGTGGATTGAGAAACTATGGTACGTGCTTTGCGATGGCTAAGTAATTATTAAGTCAAGCAACTAGATGCCAAGTTGCAGAGTAAAAAAATACAGTTGATTTTTTTTTTATTATGATTGGATTTTATTTATTCTTTTAGAAGTTTCACGTTGATCTCAGCGTGTACTAAAATAAATAATATTAAATATATTTTAAACAAAAATAGAATTCCTATTTTGTTTTAAAATATAATACAATAAAAAAGGCACGTAATGATTATGCATTATGACGTAATGAGTATAGCTGAGTTTGACTGGTTTTAACTATCTATTTCATCGTATTTGTCAAATACATTATATTATACAAATTGAAAAAAAAACTGTAAATACTAGTGACGGGATCAACATTCCTTATTTATTTTTTCCATTTTATTAAAACAATTATATTTATTTTAAACATAATACGATAATACATTAAAGCTTAATTCGTTTTACAAGTCGAGAGAAATTCGACACACGAGAGTAATTCTCTAAACCCACTGCTAATTTCTACTCTATGTGCGGAAGGTACACAAAATTATTTATAGCGAAATTCTAATTTATAATTTACGATAGACAGGCTTATCCGTAAATAACTTTCGATTGAGACTTGACTTCTTGTAATAATACTACTCAAGAAAATAATTAAAGGAAAATATTTCAACACTCAGAAAATAATTAAAGGAAAATATTTCAACACTCAAGATTTTTTTGCCAGAATACCTATTAATAGTATAAGAACTTTCAGTAGAAGATAGATTTTAAAATTATTTTTGTCATTTGTATATTCGGAAAAATATTGGAGTCTTTCCATGTAAAATACATTTTTATTTAGCTTTTTTCAAATTGACTGAGAGCCACCTCAACATTAATAAAAGTATGTAGGTACCTATATTTATAAAAAAATAAAAAAGATTCTTTGGATTTCATTTTAAGTGTAAGGATACACGAAAGTATATTTATGAAATAATAACGATTCTAATTATAATATTTTTTGAATTTCATTGTAAGTGCTCGGATACACGTGTTTCGTCTTTGACCCGCAAAATAGTAATTCTTCCTAGTATTTCTTGAACAGCTCATAACATCACAGAACGGGTATTTTTCCATGATGTTTTTTGGGCTAGTACAATACGCTTACTTATATACAAAATAAAACTAACAAATACTCTCTTTAGTTATTCATACAATATTTATGATTTAATATGAAATAATGACTCGTATTATTAACAAAAAACAACATTAAAAAGCCGTTTTCTTATATTTTGTAGATTAAAATAATGCTTCCATTTTGAACTGGTATTTCGAACCAATGAATATATTTAATTTTCTTTTATCCGATATTCAATTCAAACATTTTCAACGTTCCAAATTATAACTGAATTTTAACAGGAAAATGTGGAAAATATAAACAAAGATGAATTAATATGCCCAGATTGTACCTCCTCTCCAATAAAACCCCGAAGCTCAAAAGCAGGAATAACAAATCAAAACCCGGTCACGTCACTCCAACAACAATGTTATCTTAAAAAAAAAACATTACACCGCTAGAATCATCTCAAAATCCCGGACGATGTATGCAAATTAGTTAGGCAACTTCTGCAAGCTCCCGAGGGACTGACCGGTCCAGTGAATTCATCCGTGCTTTATTTAAACGTACCTCGTCAAGGTGAGTTTGAAACGACCTAAGTTGCTACACTCCAATATGAACTCTAACACGAGCGCTTAAACTTCAATATTGATTGTGATTCACGAGAAGTAGTTTACCATATTTATGGCAATAAAACAGGACCTTTACCAAGGAATCCAGATTTAAAGCGTGCTCTAGAATGCTTTGATAGTTTGCTACAGTGTTATCTGGTATCGTATACGTTGTACACTTTCATTCATTTACTGGTTTCATCAATTAACTCACCAACTTGTGAATTGCCTTTCACGAGAGCCATAGCAGCCGGTTCATTTATTTTCCTCTTGTTTATTTTAAAAACCGGAAATAACTCTTCAATAAAAGTTGGAGCTCAAAAGGAAATAATATTCACCAGATGATAAATTACTCAATGTTGCGGAAACTGGATTGGTTTTTACTTTAGGTATATTTCTGATAGGAAATCCGATCGAAAACTAATCAAACTAAATAGTTTAAGGTGATAATGACTCTTGCATTGAAGAATGAGTATCTGTTTCCAAAACTTAAAAGAAATACCTTTAAAGCTGAATAATATAACAGCAGTTTAATATATAAATTTTACAACCCTGTATTCTGTCTTAAAGCTAGGCCAAGACTTTTTATTTTCATTCCAAATCTCTGAGATTTCGGGAGAACCTGTCCAGCACCCTAATTACGTAAAAAACATATATCCAATTGGCATACCCATCAAAAAGAGTTTAATATACATTGCTACGTATGTTTGAACGTTTATCTCATTGATACTTTCGCACGCAGCGATGTATGGCATTGAACTGTCAAAAATGAAAGGTATTGCAACTACAATTGAAAGATATTGGTATACGTAGGTAATTAGGGGGCAAGGGCACCTTCGCCGCTGTTTACCTTCATAATCATGTCCCCTCTCAATCATCCTGTGAGTAACGGCCCTTGCCCATCTATCAAGGTGGTTTCGTGCGACGAACCCGTAGCCAGAGCTAAAAAATAACACCCATGTATAATATATATTATATAGTCTATGTATTATAATGAGAAAAACTAGAACATTCTACTCCACTAACGAAAAATCCTGAATTGAATCCCTTAAGTGAGATTTTCTATTTTTTAGAACATTAACAAAAAATACGGTCTTCATTATATTAAGATAAAAATAAATAGAGCCAGCACAATGCATCAAACGGCACAAAAGCAATTATCCTTCAACAGTAAATAGGTTACCTAATTTTCATTTAATGAGAATAGTGCCCAGATCTTAGCCGATAACGACTAAATGTCAAGGAGATTAGGATTTACTCTGAGATTGTACCTTTTAATGAAAGTAATTTTATATAATGTGTACCTATTAAGGGTAATTTATTGTAAATGAGTAGAATTTTCGTTGAGAAAATTTTTGAGATTATCTAGTTTAGATTGATTAATTGCTAAGAGGATATTTTTAGACTTGACTATCGTTTGAGTATAAAAATTACAAGGTCGTTATGGGGTGCCCAGGCAGATATAAATCATGGTAAGGCACACCTACAAAGGCAAGCAAACATGTATAAAAGGCAAGCAAACATATGTATATAAGGCAAGCAAACATGTACATCATGTATATAGTTATGCGTTATACGCATACACACAAAGGCGTAGAGAGCGACAAGGAGAGGGTATGACGGCACGTATTTCGTCATGCCTTTGTCGTCACGGCATCGAACCGGTCTTACGTTAATTGCGTTCATACATGTTGTACATCATTAACTGGTGATTATCGAGTTATGGTTGTGAAATTAGTCTTTTTTATTGATTTTAAGAAAATAATAGGCTGTTCCAAAACCCATTTCATTTCCACACCAGGCCAAATGACATGATCATTTGGAAATAAATTTATTTTCCATCAAACAAAAAAGCGTATTAATGAAAAAATGACATGCAAGACGATCAAAAAGATCAACCATTTTGCACGCTCCTATATAAAACTGAGCAGAGTATGTTTTTCTACGTAAAAGCCGGTCTCCTCTCATGTGCAGAAAGCTTTGCAAACATCATACTCAAACAAAACATTCTGTACATACTGAGAATTCCCAGACGGCGTTAAAGTAGCAAACTGTGACGTATACTCCAATTGCGGGGGATTTATACCCTGTTACCTCCTAGTGTTGGGAATTAAAAGAAAATTAAATTCCACGCTCGTTTAGATCGCATTGTGGAAATGTTATTTTAACATCGACAACTTTCAATTTTTTAAGTATTTTTATTCGATGAGAACATAAGACATCATAATTAAAATGGCATATTCATTCCTCGGCTGCTACCTTGATAGCAATCTTTGTTTCCATGTCAGAAGCCGTCAGGTGGATTTGAGAAAACTTTGACACTACGAATTAGAGGATCGGTTTTGATTACCTAGGGCCGTAACATCACGTGTTTTTATTATCGACTAGCTTCTGCCAGCGACTTCGTCCGCGTGGAATAGTGGTGCTCCGCTCCTATTGGTCTTAGCGTGATGATATATAGCCTATAGCCTTCCTCGATAAATGGACTATCTAACACTGAAAGAATTATTTAAATCGGACCAGCGGTTCCTGAGATTAGCGCGTTTAAACAAAATGACAATATTTCCCTTCACTGCTCTGCTCCTATTGACTGTAGCGTGATGAAAAGTATACTATAACCATCTCAGGAGTATGACAAATAATTGTACCAAGTTTCGTTAAAATCCGTCGAGTAGTTTTTGTTTCTATAGAGTTTATACAGACAGACAGACAGACAGACAGACAGACAGACAGACAGACACAAAAATTTTACTGATTGCATTTTTGGCATCAGTATCGATCCCTAATCATCCCCTGATAGTTATTTTGAAAATATATTTCATGTACAGAATTGACCTCTCTATAGATTTATTATAAGTATAGAAGATAGAAGATATTCAGGAGTTAGAGTGAGAAAGAGCTAGAAGCGACGTATAGTGACATCTCTTTTTGGCAACGAAATTATTACTGCTTTAATCGGTCATGGTAGGGCCCACGAATATTACATTAACTTTAGTATTGTTAACTGAATGTTGTACCTATACTGACACTTACAGCTATGTGCATCGATGAATAACCTTGGTTAAGCTGTGCTAGCCATCGTCAGTCCATCGGTGGTGACCGCTTTTGTCATCTTTTGTTGGAGATCCCTAAATAAACGAATAAATATATTTTATTTTAAGATTTGCTGCATAATAATCTGACAAAACATTATTCTACTCTTTAAATAAAAAAAATGTAGTACTGATTAACTATAATCAAGAGTAATATCAATAAGACTACATACTAGAAAAGCTACATATGTAGAGGAGTAATTTGATGTTTTGTTTATTTTTATTTTTTTTTGTTTTTTTATTTAATTTGACCTTTTCTTTTGAGGTTGTATATTTTTGTTTTGTTTTAGAATAGCAACTAATCATGAAACTTGTTATATAAACATTTAATTAATAAAAAATTGTCAAAGATTTAGTATTGCCAGCTGTTTTTGGATACGCTCCCGGTTGATGGCAATGAAGATGAATTATTTGACACAATATTTTATGTGAGTTTATAATGTAAATACTATATTAATTGAAATTAATAGTAATTCATTTAATAAATAATACAAAGGTGTTTTATTTCAAGTTTCTCTCTGAAACTGAAAGGGTTTCAGTATACACATTACACAATAGTAATATTGTATAGCACTGCGAGTGAAGCCTACATAGCCGAGTCTTCCTTGTTAGAAATTGCATTGTTTGTGATAGGAACTGACTGCTTTTGTCGGCATATATATTAGAATACTAGCTTGTACCTGCGACTTAGTCTACTTAGATTTCAAAATTAAGTCCAGATATGGGGGCAAAAAAACCTATGTATTCTAAACTGTGACATACTATATGTAGGTTATAGATGCCAAGTTTTATCCAAATTCGTTCAGTATTTTTTGCATGAAAAAGTAATAAATATCTTAAACTTTTACATTAATAACATAAAAAAATATTGAAAAACATGTACAGATTGATCGGGCCTGCAGATGGTGAACTATGGATGGCTCGCCGTTCGGTAAGGACCAGGCCTGTATCGACAGCGCGTTTGTGTTCCACGCGCGCCTTAAAGAGATGTCAGAAAAAGTGATGGCCCCCCCAGGGCCATCGCCTATTGGGGCTGCGGTAAGGAACATGGATGGGTTATAGATAGTAAAAGTCAAAAAGAGTCATTCCCTCCCGCCCACCCACGGCGGGAGGAGTCATTTGATGATTTCCCATCCGAAAAAAGAGTACACAAAGGTATTTGCAGAGTATTTTTAAATATTTTATCTCCTAGAAAGTATTAAATTGGAACAGTTCTTACTGAAAATATTACAATTTATTTGCACATCGAATAATAATATTTAACTTCATTCTCTGTCTGAACAAAGCGTTTATATTTGTTTTAAAATTTATCAGTTTCGGCAGAAATAAAAGCTTTATTTACAAAGGCATATTATTCGGTGAAAACTCATATTCAGTTGAGCTCTTCTTCAGAATATTTTTTGGATACGTTTCTTCGTATTTAAGTGTTATAATTTAGTTACAGGGTTTATTATTAAATTCTATATTTATGTAGCAAGGTATTTTTATTTACATTTTTTAAACATATTCACAAAAAAAAACTTACAATAGCTAAAAAACAACTCAAAAATGGAAAACTACTAACTAATAGAGGGCGTCAAAAAAATCTCCTTATCGCGGTCATTTAGTTACGAGTATTTACTACAAACATAATGTAGCTGTGCGAAACAAGAATGAAGCATTTTTGTTTTAAATATTTTTTATGATATCTAGGTATGTAACCAATCATAATATCGTTGTAAACTTTTTTTTTAGAACAAACTTGTGGTTGTACTTGACAGTTTGAAGTCGTTCTCGATTTTTAAAACTCTCAAAGAAAGAGATGAATTCACAAAATGGAATACACTTAGAACTTTGTTCTTTTAGAACAAAGTTTTAGTTAGTGTAACAGAGTTTGCCGCTGTGAAACGGGTCCTTAGAGCTCGTTTACACAGGCTGCTCATAATTTTGAAATAAACCAATCATCTTAAAGAGACTGACGCAAGTCCAGTAAGAGCCAAGTTCACCGCCAGACGGTTACATAATCGGCCTGTTAAACGAAAACGTTTTTAACCACGAAGCGGCAAATTTTCGTGTTGTCAACTTCTTGTTCAACCCTAGCTTGATAATAATCGACCGTTTTAGGAATAAAGACCCCAAATTATAGGTTATCCATCGTAAGGTAGAAGTTTGAATTCATGCTAAACAGCTGTTCTCAGTTGATCGGACCGTTATCTTTTCGGTGAACATGGGCCTAAGTTGTTTGAAGGTTTCAAAAATACAATAGACTTGCAACTGACTGGCGGAACTTAGTCAAGGATGAAATTATGCTTTTAGAGGGAAACATTTTTCACTTGACTTGTAGGATTTTTAAGTTTATCTAAAATTCTGTTCTAAAATTTATTATCTTTAGATTTATCTGTTCATGTCTTTGTAAAATAACAGTGAAAAAATTCAGCATATTGTATATTTTGCGGGGAGCTTTAGATTCCATTAAGAAATTAATCTACTATTAGTACACTTTCCATACGATGAAGGGCAATCTGATTGCCACCAACAGGGCAAAATTTAAGTGTTACTCGGCCCGAAAATGGAATCGAGGACCTTGTTTATGGTATAGGACCTTGTGACCTTAAATAATTGCTTAATACCATTAAAGATGTCATAAAATGACGCAGGAAATATAAGATGACCCGGGGCTGCGGGACATTTGAAAGAGATACCGCGACCTCGGAATACAAAAAGCTAAAGAAGGAAAATGGATGGGTTTTAGTCAGTAAGAGTCTGACATTCTCTTCCCATGGCGGGAGGGGTTATTTGATGATTACCACTCCGAAAAAAAATAGGAATATAGGATGTTATGTAATAACATAACAAAGTTGGTCCCTATTACCACTTAACACACACACAATTAAACATTACTCAATTTTCTTGTCCCATTTCCCTAGTACTACGACGGTACCAACGCTAGTTTGTCGGCGCCACTCAAAGGCTAACGCAAAGGCGTAATGAAAGACGGCAACTGCGCATAAATAACTACAAGATGCAGACTTCTCGCCTTTAGATGTCGCGATAACCCTCCCTCAGCTGACAATTGTAACCTTTAGGATTATACGACGTTTGTTGATGTTCTTATATATTTTGCTGTCTTTTTTTTCGCTTTGTTTCATTGTATTCATAAAAGGAAAAAAAAAAACAAATATGCCGCCGTCTTTTAAGTAATAGTTGTTTTTTTTTTTTTGCACATTTAGTATACTTACATTGCCAGTATTTATTACGTAGCAACGTATAGAGAGGGTTTTGTGAATTTCCATGAAAATTGACTAATGGCAGGTGGTTTTAAATATTTTATTTATGGAATCTTCCCACTTAAAAACTACTTAGAAATACCTATGATGAATTTTACCGATGACAAAATTACCATACACGACTTCTACCTACATATCTTAAGTACTTAATTGGTAAGAATCACTGTGTGAACGAAAATGTATTTCATAATAGCCTGTAAAAAAATGTACCTTCTGGTAAACATCAATGAAATTAATTAAAACACTCTCGCTAGATTAAGGCTGGGTAGTAGGCCAGTTTTAACAAATTGAGGGGGTGAAGCAGGGGAAGTAGCTCCGCCCACTGCGGGGCGCCCCTCTCGCAGTCGTCGTATCGCGGGGCCTCTACTGTAGTCACTGCTAGGAATAAGTAACTCAAGATTTTCAATTTTAAAACATGTAAGAATCATGTATAATAAATAACCATAAACATCGTGTTCATGCATAGTAATTTTATTTATAGAGGTAAGTATTAGGTAGTACCTAATTTTTAAACCTAACCAATTCAAAGGATTGTTATATAAAACAAATCGATTAATTTCGATAATACTGTTACTACCACATTTACATGTAAAAAGTTATTATTTATAAATTATTTCTGACAGGAAATGATCAAGACTAGCTTGTTTTTACTTCTCGATCCCATTCAGGCTTAAATATTAGCCTTTATTAATTTATATCTAGAGAAACTAGCTGACACCCACGTCTTCTAATTTAAGAGATTTCTATTATTTTTTTTGAAAATTAACGAAGCTTAAGTAATTCCTTACGCTAACAGCTATCTTCCAGTGAAATTCCCATCGAAATCAGTTAAGCCGATTCATTTCACTTTGCATTGAAGATCTGTAAGTAACATACAACTCGACCAATCAACTTTTTCCAAAAAACTGGCCAGTGCATGACATTTGGATAAGTTTTTAGTCAGAAACAAAGCTTTCATGTATATACACCATCTAAAATTCAAAAAAGTCATATCTGTCTTTGCTTGAGAACATGAGTTCACTTTACGTAAAAGAATTTGTTCCTCAGTGAATAAGGGAAGTTATTAAGAGAGGTCAACTTTCATGCGAAATACGACTGAGTTATGGAAAACTATTTACGAAATTGCTCTTAGATATTCATGTACGAGTTTTTTTAATCAAATCTGAATCTATGATTATTTGAGGCGGCAAATTACATGCATCATTATTTGATCGACAAGACGACGAACCAAAACCAACATGCGGAAGGTATTTTTGAAAAGTGGGTACCAAAGCCAGGCTGGTGTCACCAGGTGTCACTCAGCAGTTTAGGCACATTTGGCCCGTGCGCGGCGCGGCGGCGCATCTCTCGGGCAGGCGTACCTACCTATCGTAGTAAGGTCGTGCGCTGCTCGGCTCGCACGCTAGCGGCAAGCCGCTTCGCGAGTAATTAAGATAGGTACCTATCAATTTTCCGTATAAAAACTTTTTGGCTTTTCTGCCTAAAATCAAAAAAGCCCAGTATAATTCAAACGATAATTTTAGCGATAACACCAGATGGAAGCTGTTAAGTGGATAATATAAAAGTGAACACATTTGTATTGTAAATTCGGTGTATTACATTGTATAATAAATATGACATAATATATAAAGTTAAACTGTAATAGACAGCTGTGTTGCTGGGAAGTTTGTTCATCACTGCTTCTTCTTTGCGGCCATAACACTAGGAAGCAGTGAAGGGTGGGCGTTTTGGGGTGCTGTCATAATGTTTTTGACGTGAAAAAGTGCTAATTGAATTAGCCTAATTTCAATAAACATTTTTTTTAAGTTTGAGTTTTGAAAAAGGCTTTTTCGAAATTCATCCGCTAGAGGGGAAAATAAGGGATAAAACTTTTGTATGGAGCTCAGTCATTTTTTATTTAAAAGAAATGTGGTAATTAGCCTCTAAGTATAAAGTAAAAACAATATTTAATTATTTTTTAGTTTCACTCCTTAGCGTAAAAGTGTGGTGTATGCAAGCAAACATGCCGCCAGAATTGGAAAAAACTAAACAGCCAAAATTATGCTTTCCACGCGAGCGAAGCCGCGGGCGGAAGGCTAGTAATATATATTTATACCAAGCTACCAGGTTGTCGTGTATGATAGCGAAACACAATGAAATACAAAAGTAAATTATGAAAATAAATGTATTTTATAAATGAAAGCACACATATACCTGAAGTATGCGGCCATTGTATTTATTTTCTTATTTTTAAGTCTTGGTTACGGCCTCGTTTTACTCTAAAACAGGGGTTTCAAAGCACAATATCGACAACAGCTATCATCATCATGTTTACCATTCACCTGCTATTTACACCTCTTCACAACAGTTAGTTACATTATAGACATTAAAATAGATTCACTTTTACATATGAAATTTTAATTACGTAGGTTTAATTTTTATAAATCAATTTTATATTTATTTTCTGAATGCGAAAGACCAACTGTCATCGGATGACAGAGTGACATAGACCACCCGTCTCTACGGCGGAGCGCCGTCTGGTCGATGAAACAGATTTATGCAAATAGTTCATTCAGAAAAGAGATGCAATACGAAGAATTTTTGAAATGAAATCGACGGCAATTTTCACACGGTTTTTTTCAATTTGCTCGATAAATACACCATATATTTATATAATATTGCAGTTGTACCTTGTTCACGGAATTCCCTTTCTTTTGGTTATAAAAAATGTGATGGTAATCATTGAAAATTTTGAGAACTACGCGACGAAAAATTTTAACGAGAGGTTACTTTAGGATTTTTTTTTTCAATGTTCTAGACCATTTCTTTAAGATTTTTTTGGGGTTGTACCTGCATCATATTCTTAACTATACGTGTTATTTTTTTCTGGCTTGTAACTTGTACCAACGTCTCAATCTAGGCGACGAAAAATTGCCTATTTTATAGCTTTTTTCGCAAAGGAGCGCCTTAATGTAGAAATAATCAATTCATAGATCAGTTTAATCCCATACATTAGCCATAAGGCGGCGCATGCATCATGCGCCCGAATTAGATCACCCGGGTTAGCTTAGGTCAATACAATTACATCTAATTGGTGGAAAGGGCGGGTAATATTAAGCCCATTCTTAGTCGTCATGTGTCATCATTAAACGCAGCCGTGGTCAGAATAAGTATGTGAATTTTAAAAAGTGATCGTGTTTAATTTTGGATTGTTTTGAATGTTGTCTGTCGTTCGGTGAATGGTGAGTTTATGATTATTTTTATAAGAGTATTTTTTATTTGTGGTTTTTTCTCACATTTGAATAAAACAAATCTCTTATTCTTTTTTCAAACAAATAAATAGGAATTCATTTTCAAAATTGTTGTAACATGCGTTTGTTTGTTTTGTTCTAATACTTATTAATTTATTTATACTGTATGGGATTTAAAGATATTTATTTTTGTTTGTAAATCAAAGCATAATTATGTAACCTACATTCCAAAGTTAAATATTTTAAATTGCGAGTAAAAACCCGAAAATATTAAACATCAGCTGATTACTCACATACGTTCGAATAATTCGCATGCAAATTACGTTTTAACACGAGCCAATTTCACCAACTTAATAAATAAAAGGACCAAAGAAATATGATTAAATCATGATACTGATGTCTTTTACCAAAGTGGTACCTACCTACAAGAAAAAATCTCTTAAACGTAAAGATCATGGGAGGGTCCTCAAATTAAATTTCGAGAAAGTTCGACTCCGTTCTCGTTCGGCGAAGAAATCCACAAAGGGATTACAAAGTACTCTCGCATCAATCAATGTAAGTAATTGTAAAAATTAAATTCCCTTAAGTAAAGTTCGATGTATGCTTACTTAAGGTACTTTTCAATTACAAGATGAGAATGTTTGCTTACCGCTCTTTGTTTCCCGATGGGATATAGGTACAACTTTGTGTGGACCGCGAAAATGGTTGAAACTTGAGAATTGAAAGTTTCGAAACAAGCATTTGCAGACGTGTGCTGTGTTAGTGAGGGGTGAGGCAAAAGTACAACGTGAAAATACGAATTGGAATTTTGTTACTTTTTTTTAATTAATTGCTTTTCTCTCCTGTTCGAAATAGTTTCTGTTTATTCAAAACAAAGTATGTAAAAAAATACGGTAAAGGCTCTAAGTTTCTCTTATTGATGTACATGCACAAACGATTGAAAACCGATCTAAATATATACATACTTATCCATAATTATCTAATAGTTGGATTGTAAGTAGTTCAGATAGCAGACACTCAATCATAAGTATTAATATTAAGCTGCAACCTAGTTGTGAAAACCAAAACAAGAATGAAAAGAAACCTTCGATACAAATCAATCATTTATTTCCAAATATATAGGTCGAGTAGATAATACTAAGTTATTTACACTGAAATACTTTAACATCGAGTATATTATATAATTAGTACACTAAGTAATTCAAGGCATTAACAACACCTACATAGTGGAATTTATAATCATGCCCTACAATGTTTTGTATTGAAACATGGATAAGCTAAACATCTTTTTTAGAATAGAAACAAAAAGTATACTATTCAAAACTCAAATCTTTTCAAGCCCTTTTTTTTATGGGAAATCATCAAATGACTCCTCCAGCCGTAGATGGGACGAGAGAGAGAGACTCTTATTGACTAAAACCCATCCATGTTCCTTCCTCAGCCCTTTGTATTCCGGGGGTGCGGTAACTCTTTCGAACGTCTCGCAGCCCCGGCAGGCTATGGCCCTGGGGGAGGGCCCCGTTATCTTCGCCGACATCTCTTTGAGGTGCGCGTAGAACACGAACGCGCTGTCGACGAGGGTCTGGTCCTTGCCGGATGGCAAGCCACCCATAGCTCACCGACCGCAGACCCGCGCTTACGGTGGCTGGTAGTCGTCTCGCGGCTCCCGACACCCGTGATGTCTCCTGCGAACCTATCAAACCCTAGTGTCAGGGTTTCCTAAAATCAACCTGATGGCCTGTGACATGGAACTGAAACAGAAATGATTGCTATCAAGGCAGCAGCCGGGGACGACGGCTTAACGTGCCTGCCAGTCACAAGGGTGTAGCAGCACCGCCTACTTGCTCCGACTGGGAATCGAATCTGAGACTCTGTTTACAGCTGTCACATTTGCGACTACTAGACCAACGACGCATTCACAGGCAAATTTTACACAACTTCATTATTTGAACCTAACATTTTAATTTTCATTCCAAGTTTCTTCAACTCGGCAATTAGACAATTCGCATTATTAAAATTTCAGTAGCGATTCAAGTTGGCGCCAAGCGGAATACATCTTCAGCTAACTTTCTTAAAGATAGAAGGTAATATATGCAAATGAGTGTAACTTTATTCCCTTAGAGCTATTAGAAGGACTTTGACCATTTGATAAGTGGAGAGTGAACAGAACTTTTCATTGGGTTAGGTGCTCAAAGAATATGCAGATGCTTGTAATATAATTAGGTTTACGTTTTAAAATTTCGACTTTACAAAGGAACTTTGGCTTGAGTTCTTGATAAAGGCGGATACAGTTTTAATCAAGTTAAGCCTTTGTGCCAAGGAATTAGTACTTTGCGCTTTTTGCAAATTTTTGTGTACTACGAGTAATTCGTTGTATCTGTGCGCTTCAGTTGTGGTGGAGTAGAGATAACGCACCTGCACAGGTTTTGGTATAGGTACCATTTTTTGGTTCCGTCGATAAGGCATATCAAGCGTCCCCAACTCTAGCTTCAGAATAGCTATTCCTAGAAATGTAAAAAAAATATCACCACGCTTGCTCAAGGCGGATTGGCGATTTCAGACTTTTAAGTCTAGGTTTCCTCACGATGTTTTCCTTCACCGTTAGTCAGTGACGTCTAAGGTATACTTAGAAAGTGTAGGATAAAAAACTACTACTCCTATTTTAATGAGGATTGGGGATCTTTATTGCAAACAATCCACCTGATGTTTTGGTATACTTGTCAATAAAAAAACTGCTATGATATCAAAGATAATGGTCGCTTAGTAAAAATCTGTATGACCTTATTTCTAGAGTAAGGAATAATGATTCAACTGCCGTTGAAATCAAATATGTATACAGGTCAATATCGCTCAAACTGTCGCTTAAAACCTTTCACCTTTCACCTCTTGATATTGTTATTGAAAACTAGCTTCTGCCCGCGACTTCGTCCGCGTGGAATAGTGGTAGAAAACCCAAATATCTTACGGAACCCTATTTTTTTCCAAAATAAAATTTTGCCTATGTTACTCGTGGATAATGTAGCTTTCGAATGGTGAAAGAAATTTTAAAATCGGTCCAGTAGTTTTTAGCCTATTCATTACAAACAAACAAACAAACAAAGTTTTCCTCTTTATAATATTAGTGTAGATAATCAGGAATAGGAATAATAAAACAAAAAAATACAATACAAAAATGATGCGCCACATTTTACGTAAACACATTAGAGCAATGTTATGGTCATATTTCAAACAACAGCAGTCTATTAATAAAATTGACCATAAAAAACATTGACGGAATGAGTCATTACTCAGAAAGGTTTTTCCAATGAATTCACAATAGTTAGTAGTGAGTACAAATGAAATACCAAATGGATTTTAATTACCAACTTGGAATTTATTCAGGGACCATTTATTCTCATATATGTCTACCGTGCAAGGGACTACATAGTCCTAGACCTTTGGGAGGCAAACGCAAAGCCCTTTGAGACAACTTTAATGAAATGTAATGGTGGTAATATTACTAGCAATTATTCCGTATCTTTACTATTAATATTCAATATGCGAAAGCAATTCTGTTTGTCTGTCTTTCTGTAACGTTTTCACAGTAAAGTGCTTAACCGATAGAAATAGATTAAAATCAGGCAATGGTCATACGATAGTTTTATACATAGTTTTCTCAGGATGCAGGAAAAACCACGGGAAATATGTAGTATACAATATTAATGTAGCCAAACCCAATATCTTTATTTTTATTCCGTTCATTTATTTTACACACATAAATTATCAATTATATTTTTATTCACTTATTACACAAAACAATATTAAAAAAAAAACATTTAAAAGATATTTTACAAAAATATTCCAATTATTATTCGTTTATTTATATTTTATATTAAAATATTGCGTCAAAAAATTCATCCTCATCGCCGTCAACTGGGAGTGTACCCAAGAGACTGGCGGCATTGCCACGTTGGATGGCAATGCTTAGGTTTTGACCAAAATAAAAGCCAGCCTTTGGGTCACAGGAAGTGTCAACAAGCCGCTTGGATATTTCTTTAAAAAGAAGGTGGGCGCTCGGACCCCACGACCCGAGAGTTTCAACCCCAAACGGCTCAAAAGTATAGTTTCCGATGAGGCTACTATACTTGCGCCGCTTGAGGTTCTCCGCAGCCGCAGCGGCGGAGCCAGCACAGCACGCAGAGCTAGCAAGATGGGATGGTGCAAGAGTGTCGACGCAGGTTGCGTCCCACACTAAAGACCTACCCATCTTCCATGGAAATAATGACATACCGTCTGGTCTCTTGCCATCGTCACGTGCCAAGCCATGTGGTTCTAATACGGCTGGAACGCCGACGGCAACAAGAGCACGACGGATGATGTCATTTATATTCGCATGCCGCGCTATGCGGCCCGCGCTTCGACTGCATGACAGGCCGTGGTGACCGAGGCTGTTGACAGCTTCGCCACAGTGGCAGCGATGAGGAGAGCAGCATGGCGCGCCCAGACGCAGGCAAACAGCAAGACGGAAAGTAGTGTCATCAAACATGGTGCCTATGTTTGATGACGGAAGTGCTAGAAGCCATAGTCCCGACTCCCATGCACCCACAGCCAGCAGGCGTGCGCGCTTGTGAGGATGAATTTTTTGACGCAATATTTTAATATTATAGTTTTTTTTTTATTTATATTGTTAAGAATGTATGTATTGTAAATAATGTAAATACTTTCTGTCAATAAATAATCAAGTTTTTTATATTATTTAAAATTTTAAATATTTTTACAAACAATATAAAAAAAAAACAATTTTAAATAAAAAATAATTAACATTAAATAAAATATTCCCATTATTGTTAACATCGAAAAAGATAATTTTATTTATAAAAGTCTGTGAAGATAATTTCGATGACGGAGGCAATTATTGTTAATATGGCACAAGTCCCTTTGGGGTTAGGAGTCTGGTTGATAAAGTTTATTGAACTCACAAAAAGTACTGAATGACATCACGTAATGGCTAAAGGGAAGCCGTCGATAGAGGTAAGTACAAATAGTTTTGCATAATTAGAATAACACAATAATATATAGCAAACTAGCTTCCCGCCTGCGGCATTAATCACTTATCTATAAAAAAAAACCGCATCAAAATCCGTTGCGTAGTTTTAAAGATTTAAGCATACAGCGGGATATAGGGACAGAGAAAGCGACTTTGTTTTATACTATGTAGTGATTATGTAAAATATTTTATTCGTTAATTTTCGGTTTAACAAAAATCGTTACAGAGTTTTTTATTTTAATTCTTTGAATCGTTTCACTTATAAATAAGTAATTTATAAAACCAGCTTTTTCACACTTTGTTGCACATTACAAACTGCTTGATCGTTTTTGAGATTACAAACACACAAAGCATTTTATTTATTTAAATAAGATAACAGAAACTCTTTAGCAAATATACTTTTAGTACCTATATTAAATTAAAAATGAATAATAATATAATTTGCTGAGAAAAAACAATTTAATTTTTCTCTTTTTTATTACTCCGTCAAGTATAAAAAATCTATAACTAACTGAAATTTGTAAGATATTATTAATTTAATCAAATATATTTTTATCTTGATAAAACTATTCAATTCAATTACAAGGCAAGTCAAATCATCAAACTACAAAATATCGCAAGAAGTACGCAGTTATCATAAAAAAGTAAAAAAAAATATATACCTCAAAAATTTATTACTGTCTTAGATGAAAAATACGAATAGATAGGTATACTCAAATAATTTCTCTTTGACCACTAAACAAACAGGATATCACCAATTTCGAATATTAAAAATAACAACACTGACCAGCGCCATTTATAACCAAAGTAACACGAGTTAAATTAATGTACTAATAATTTATTAGTCATGCGGGTGTGTTCCGTCAAAACCGTCTAACTCCCATTAGAGACCGGTGACTTCTTTGTTAATATCCTCACTAATATTATAGACGCGAAAGTAAAATTGTCTGTCTTTTACACTTTTACTGATATACCGATATTGATGAAATTGTGGACTGAGGTTAATTAGAACGCAAGAGAGGCACATTATTTTTATCTAAATATAAATTATTATTAAATATTTTTCTCAGTATGCGAGTAAACCACAGGAAATGTTTATAGCCTTTAATTATTCTTTCAAAACAACTCTCCTTGCATTTTTTTCCTCCATGACATCATAAATACATTTTTATTTAACTCGCGAGACTAAATCCATGAATATTATATTTGAGTGTGTATAACAATTTATTCTTTACGGGAATATTGTTGTAAGATATTTTTATGATTTGATGTTGTATTTTTATGTCATGGTATTTTATTTACAAATGGAATTTATTTTTAATTATACTGATATCGTAAGGTTTTTAATCATCGTAAAATAGTATATAATATTGGTTAATAAAAATAATATTTTGTTGAAGAAAAACTATTTCCTTAATTAAATATTTTTTCGGAAACCAACAAATATGTTTATTGCAATTGAAAATAAATATTATTTTACAAAACATGCTGATAAATAAAACTATGTAGGTATTGAATTATTTATCACTAACAGTTTTATGTGAATTAACTTGCACCCTGAGGGAATACTGTACTCGTTTTTATGTAACACATAACAGTAACTGTCATGGTGTCCTAGTACTCAAGGCGCTTGTACACTAATTAAGAAAATGTAGGTTTGAAACCTAGCTAGTAATAATGTGACTTTTTTGAAGTATAAATAATAATTATGCACATTTTAAGGCCCAAGTTCACCGACGAGATAACGTTCTGATTAACTTAAAATGGCTGTTTACAATTAAAACTTCTAACTTTCGATGAGTTATGAATTGAGATTTATATTCCTGAAACGGTTGATTACCAAACTAGGGTTAAACTAGAAGTGGGTAACACGAAAATTCTTGCTTCCTAAAAGGAAAACATCGCGGCGAAACCTGAACTAAAAAATGTATTAAATTCGCTAATCCGCCTTGACGATGGTGATCAATGCTCATACCTTTTTTATATGACAAGACAGTGTCCAGCAGTGGGACAATAAATGGGCAGATGATGATGTAAAATCTTTAGGTAGGATTAAGCTTTATTATCAAGAAAAAGCATATTATATTACTACTATCTATATACAATATTACGCTAACAATTGTATTGGTAACAACAATAACACAACACTGGCTACCGCTGAATGACATGTCCAAGCTATAATAATCCATAATATCTATTATCTAAGGGAAACATTATTAATTGAATTAAACCCTGACTCTGTTGCCAGTATCAGGCGGTAATGAAATTAGCATTTAATATTCATCTGACAAAGCCGTAACGGTAGATGTATCAAATATTTGTTAATAATATAATTTTGTTGAGCTAGTCAATTATTTTATACGTGAATAGTATTTCGTACCTATATTATATTGTCATACTCTGTTTTTAGAATGGAATAGAGCATTGTCTATTTATTTATTCGTTTTGAATATTTTTGTAATCTATAAATGTAAAAATGCATCCCTATTTCCCTTGGTCATGGCATCACGCGTGAACGGCTGGGCCGATTTGGATAAAATTTAGTCCGGATAAAAGGAACCCTGGAGACTGTTTTAGGCTACTTTTTTTCCCTCGGGGTGCGGGTGAAGCCGCGGGCAGCAGCTAGTTTCATATAAATTAAAAATAATTATTATTTAAAGGTTTTAAAATGGCTTAAATAGTAAAGATAATTTCTTTTTCCTCTTTTTATATTTATCAAGCAATAAAATTTGCACAATTAATTAAAAAAAAATAATAGCTAGTGAACAAGGTCGTCCAATTAGATGCACCACTAGTCCCTGCTACATATTTCACACACACAGTAACCACCCAACTTAATTAAATAACGGCAACCTAATGATTATACGACTTTTGTATACATTCTACTGACAATCGGAGTTGGCCCCGATTATTAATGCTATGAAATCATTGTGTAAACTAATAATCGAATACATATCGAATGACGTAAAATCGATAATCCAAGCCCCTCCAACTAAATAGTTGTAGATATTTAATTAAGTTACCTGCATTATGACTAAGGAAGCACTAATCCCGCGTGGCTTTTAAGTGTTAATTTTAATTAATCTACTTAGTTGCGCTAAGTGATAATGCTCCTCTTACACGACTTTATTGCAGGCAGTATAATTGACTCGGAACATATTAACTGTCTAGTTCTCTTAAATAATTAGCTTTTAGCGTCTTAATTGTTATTTTTTATTTTATTTTCAGAGAGTTTAATTTTAATAAAAGCGTTGCAATTTCTTGAATTGTATTAGGTAGTATTAAATTCTCAAAATAAAATAAATAAATCGAGCAATGGAAATATCTTTACTTATTTTTTAGGTAATCTTTTTGCATTAAAGACATGCATCTAAATAGATGACGTGAGTTTATGTATTCAAGCGAGTTTAAAATGAGTGCAGTGCACTTACTTTGGCAGCAAATAAATAAGGCAACGCTCCACCATTTTGGCACAAGACGTCAAACGAAAGCCAGAGAACTGCATAATTGTAGAATAGAATAGAATAGCATTTATTTCTTAGTATATGGTAATTACATTCAGGCAGGCAACAGTTTCACATATACTACCGTTGCCGGTGTAGAAATATTCAATTGAATTTAATTAAAAGAAAAGCTATATAATTCACTAATCAAGTACCATACAAAATGTCAAAAATGAAAGGTACTATCTATGTCGTAATACTATACAGTCAAGAAAAATAACATTTATATTAAAATTGTACATACATGTCAAAATTTGTAATTAAAAAATTCAGCAACTGAGTAGAAGCATTTGTCTAAAAGCCAATCAAATACAGTTTTCTTAAACCTGTTAATGGGCAAAATTCTTATTTGTGGTGGTAATTTATTAAATATTTTGATTGCCATACAATTCGCATTTCTGCTATACAAATGCAGTCTCTGGCTAGGTACAAGTAATTGTCCTGGATTTCTGCTTTCAACTCTTTTGGACTTGTGTTCATACACGGGGAACAAGTGAGAGTATCGTTTTACAAACAAACATATTTCAAAAATGTTAATGCAAGGAAGTGGAAGTATCTTTAATGCTTTAAATAGTGGTTTGCAGTGATCTAAATATTCTGCTCCATACACAGCTCTAACACATTTCTTTTGTGCAATGAATGCTCTGTTCACATCCACTGAATTACCCTGTCCTTGTGTCTTATTGAGCAGCAAAAATTACAAAAAAAAAATGCTTGAATGAAAAAAACTACACAAACACTCATGTGACAGAGAATTAAAATAAATTGACACATTTTCTATTTAGATACAAATGGTTTACAAATGTCGTCATGGCCTAGTGGTTAAGACACCTGCCTCTCGTGTACGAGTGTGCGGGTTCGAAACCTGGCAAGTATCAATGTGACTTTTCTAAAGTCATACGTACTTTCTAAGTATATCTTAGGCGTCGATGACTAACGGTGAAGGAAAACACCGTAAGGGAACCTGGACTTTAAAAGTCAGAAATCACCAATCCACCTTCAGCAAGCGTGGTGATCAATGCTCATGCCTTCTCTGTAGAAGGGGCGTGTACCCTGCGGACAATATATAGGCTGATGATGATGATCTGTGTTTTGAATATTATATCTCTAATGTTGGAAATATCCTCCCTGAAAATAGTCCTTGAGACTGTAATATGTAAATGCATCCAAAAAACAGAAATAATTCCTAGCGTAGAGCAACGTTTAAAAATATAGTCGATGCTGTCACTAACACGATTGTGATGCAAATGTATGCAGGCTAGGCAAAACAATAAACTGTTCGTCTGTATTGTCTGAAACTGGATGAACGCTTATCTGAGCGGAAGGAATAATAAAGAACGTATCTGTTTGCCATCGCTTAGAACAAATGTAAGCGAAATTGTTGCGAAACGGTTGTTGAAATTAAAATAATGAGTTGTGTTTGCAGACCATTCGTAGAAGATTTAATTCCATTTTACAGAAACTAAAGTATTTTTCATGGTGGCTCGGAAGTAAAACTCTTAAGCACGAGAATTGGGGTTCGAAGCTTATCAAGTACCAAATATGTGACTCATTTTTTTTTGTTGGGACTCACTTTAATAAAAAATATTCTTGTAATTTAAAACAAAATATATTTGCAATATTAAAAATAACTCTCCTCTCTAATCTCCTCAATATGCTTCCAACAATCTCTCTCATTCTTCGTCCATGTGGCCCGGCAGAAGCCCAAAAATTTTGAAAGCACATACTCGTAGGCCACACGAATAGGATAAGGAGTAGAGGCCGAAAACCTACCCGCTGGATGGATGCCATCCGTACCTGTAGTGTAATAACCAAGCGGCAATCCACTTTGCCCATGATGGGAATACTTGGAGAACCCTGACCAGCAATGGTATTGTTGGTGGTCACGACCACCAGTTATGAGGTTACAACGAAGAAGAAGAAGAAGACTAGCTGTTTACCCAGCTTAGTACAGAACTAGTATACGCACCCGGATATTAAATAGCCTATTATCGTCTTCAAGATCCCATCTGACTCCATACCAAATTTTATCTAAATCAGTTAAGCTGTTTTACCATAAAAGCGTAATAAACAAATATACATCCATATTTTTAATATTAGTCAACATTAAAATTGTCAAATTTTATCTGGTAACTGTAATGGAAAACAGCATGAAGAAACTTGGATCTACACTTTGTTAAATTACTATTAGGATTAGAAAGTACCTTCAAACACTATAAATAATTATATAAAACTATAAACTTAGTAATAAAAGCAACAACTATTATTTTTTCTTTAAAAAAAAATGTTTTAATGACGACTAAAGAAACTGAGAACTTAAGGCGTTACATTTTGATGCATCAAAGAGCGCGAATGTCGACGTTAAGGAAGAAAGGCATGAGAAAAGAAACAAGTGTCTGTGTTCGTACAAACGAAAAAATGTAAAAGAAAGATAGGTCGTAATATAGGTGTTGATGACAGTGTAGGCAGTTAAAAAGGGAACAGACAGCCGCTCCGGCTAAAAAAGGAACAGTTCACCAAATATCGTGTAGTAACCTGTTATTTTACCAAAATATTTTTTGAAAAACGAATTTACAAAATCATTTTTATCCCCCGACGCAAAAAGGGGGGTTTTATAATTTTGACGTCGATGTCTGACTGCGCGCGCGTGTGTGTGTGTGTGTATGTGTGTATGTATGTGTATGTATCGGTCTGTGGCATCGTAGCTCTCAAACGGATGTACTAATTTCGATGCGTTTTTTTTTTCATTTGAAAGCGAGTTCAAAGTATATAAGGCATTTTTGCATAGGGCTTTTTTTTATATATTTTTCTAGTAATTAATAAAGATTATTCGTTTGTCTTCGAAAGAGGTTTTCTTTATTTTCTGTTATCTCATTCTTGTCAAAGAAAACCATGTGGCCTTCACTTCCCATGAGGAAAATTAGTAAGCCGGGTTTATAGATAGGAAAACAAAAACAAAGTAGGTACTAGAAAAACACTAGGATAAATTGAATAAAACAAAATTTGTTATCGTTATTTTTTGTTTCGTTTTTTAAAATAACAATGAATTATCTTATTTTAGATACAAAAGCTCATTTAGTTTATTTTTAAATATAGAACTTCTATTATTTTTTTAAACCAATCACAGACACAAACTTTAAGTATCGATTTGAAAAAAAAAACTCCCAGTTTTTTCTTCATAATTCTTTTCAAGCAACAGTTTAGATGTAACATTGTATTGTACTTCTGTATACTAGAATACCGACATACGCCTTCAACAAATGCATTGGAGCACAAAATGGCGACTACTATCTATAAAAATAGCCAGTCAATTTACTTTTACGACAATTGGTGCACAATAAGCAATGCTGTATAGAATTTTCATTCACAGTTCAGTAAAAAGTTTCTAACGGCGCCTAATGGCTCGCTGAACGCCTTTTGAAAAGCAATCAATACAATTACTGGTACAATTATAGTGGATAATGTTTGATAGGTTGTTTTCAACCATGTATAAAAGAAATTGTTTAATAATTCCTAAAAAGGATTTGCGGGAATGTGTTTTTTGGGATTGATTTCTGTAAACCCAAGGGGCTATTTATTATTAATTAATTTGATCGTCCCAATGAGTACAATATGATAGGTGCGTACTATAATCAATAGTAAAGATAATTAGGTATCTGCCAAATTAAGGTATTTAGTATGGAGGCCACAACGGGGTATCAGGAGGGAGGTGTCACTCAATGATTTCCACAAAAAAGTATTCAATACGGAATTATGAAACAATTTCTCAATTGTGTTTATAACGCATACTGAGCGAGGGAGAATTACTATTATTAGCTCTTAATACCTCAGATATACAAAGGTATCGTCTGACAATTTAGTATGAAATAGAGTAAGTGCTTCTCTGTTTACGCGGCTACTTATAATTTTGGTGGAGGCTCTTGGCTATTAAGTAATTAGTCATTACAGCTAAGTTTATATTCTACGTCAACACGTCCAGTGCCAAGTCAAGATATTTAAGGCTTTTATTTTTCTAAGCTTTCAAATGTGTGCAATATTACTTTTATCAGGCACAAAGGGGCTCCAATGTTTTTCTTACAATTTGGTCACTAATAAAGTTGTTTAATCAAAATATTAGTCCTAAGTTGGATATCGAAAGTAGAAAGCTGACAGACAAAAATCCAGTCACTAAACGAATTCTACAAATAGTGCCTAACACGTACTGAATACTTGTATTACAATTTCTAGTCACGTCTCCACCAGATAGGCATAGCGGACAGCTCCTAGGCTTTAATTTGTTTATCTTCATCAATGTAATCGATCAAGCTACTGTAATGGATCCTCGCCAGCGAAAACTTTATTCAAATAAACGAACAGATTAACAAAATACCTAAGAAACTGTAATTAGCGTTGAAGTCTGAAGTGTGCTGTCACGACAACGGACACTGTAGATTAATTTATTAGCCCTTTAATTGGTTACTTTGCAGTGTGCTAATTTTATTTCAAAATTTCAACGGCCAAAGTTCCTTCCACCAGAGGGAAAAGACACTAAGCCAAAATATTTTATTAAAGGTGACAGTTAATATAGGGGGACGGAGAAAAGTTGATATATTAATTAACTCGTGAATAAGTCCGTCAGGGAGAAGAGTCACTCTGTATCACGCAAGCGCACTGGGATACGTCAAGTTACGCCCTTACGTAGTGTGATCGCGGCGTTCGTGGAGTGCACACGAGTATCATAAGCCTAAACCTCGACCAGACGATGTTTCATTAACCTAGATACGAAATAAAATGTACTCAATGTCGTAAATGTTGATGAGTAAAAAGTTTTTGTGAACTTGAATTAATAATGAGCGACGGTCTACGAGTCGGTAGAAACTTTGTGCGTGTACAGCTAACTGTTAGGAAATTTCAAGAGTTTTTTCTTTTCACGGTTGTGTTTATAGTTGTGGTAGTGAGCAATGTGTTCGATTGTCAATGTGGGATGTTTCTTCCGCATCACGGTGAGTAAGTTATTTAAGGGACACGTGATTACTTTATTAAGGAAGAGTTTTATTTGAAAACTTCGTACATTTTGGGGACGTGTATTATGTTGGGGATTTTTTTTTTCATTTAATAATAAAGTATTATGTAGAATTTAGATTCTAGTGCGAGGTTTTCCTTTTTATGTTAATTGGAATTAAAGGAAATTCAAAAGTTAGATCAGATTGTATGATAATAAAATTAAATACGCAATGAGTTTGTTTACGGTTTTAAGTTTATTTTCAGCAATTAATATTCGCTCACAACTACGAATAAAATCGAATGTAAATATAAATAAGTTCAAATATAATTCTGGTGTTCTAAAATTGTTTTGTTGGCTACATAGGTAATTATTTTAGCATTATGCAGGTAGTACAGTAATGAATAATAATTATTTATTAGTCGATGTTTGAAGTTGCTATTGTAAATTATAATTCCGTCGGTCGCATCAAAATTTGAGCAACTAATAAGTACATAGATACATTTTGATTTTGTCGCATAATAGTTTTTTATGCGTAATCTGGAGGAAGATATAGAAAACGTTATAGATAATTAAATACGCATTTCATTGCATGTATAAATGTATAATGAAACCTATTGTAGGTTGTGAATTATTTTTGAAGTTAGTTTAGCTGAATTCAGGAGATATTCCAATTTATTTTATATTTATAAAAATAAAAAAAAAATATTTAATCATTTTTTTTTCACCGTGGTGTTAGTTATAATTTTGTCGTTGAAAAAAGACTGCCCCCAATTTTCCAGTCCTTCACACTTCTTATGTGTTTTTGCTGGGAAAATAAAGTGGCGTAACAAACTCCTCTGCTATAATATACGGTGTAGAAAAAGAACTTAAAAGATTTAATAAAAAAATGTCTGACGACTTAAGTAATGGTGTAATATTTATAAATAATTTTGATATACTACTAAGAAAAAAAACAAAACTCTATTGAATATTTTTAATATTAATCGACCCTTCCGGATGTCGGGTAAGATTTTTTTTTTATTAATTACAAAATTACGTTTAAATAATTATGTTCATTTTTCTCAAAATAATAATTGTTTTACTTGTAGAAAAAAATATATCCGAAATAATTTACAAAATTAATGATTACATAGACATAACAAAATAATACAAAACTAAAATTGAGCCAAAATTGTACCTATTATGTTCGCAATATATCGCCATACCTACCTATATTTTATTAATAAAGACAGGGATTTATATGAGAACGGACTGGAAACCATTTTTCTTTATCACTTACGCGTAACAATTTTTCCAATTTCCTGATTAAATTTAAGACAAAAGGAGGCAGTTTTAATCAAAATCTGTGAAAGAATTCCGAGCTTTTGTGTGAAATTTGATACCTTTCTAATTGATTCCTGTAACGCTCAAAGTGAACGACAAAGATTCCTTCGATAAATAAACAAACAATTGTTGGAATAAAATTACGTTCAGCTGTTTTGTATTGTAATATCTATACGATTATTGACAAACCATCTCGTTATTTTATTGATAAACATCCTATTGTCTTTTGACATTAACAAGAAGTGATGCTATTTGAACAATAATATTATTAAGAGATACAGTTTGTATGAAATTACTGGACGAATTCCAAAAAATATGATAGTAAAAGTTACATAATTTTAGATTGCTATAGGCTTTTAATTGTGTTTATAAAGCGAGTGACATCATCCATACTTCATAAATATAATGTAATGTATAATATAATCCATTATTGCAGAGGTTTTAAGCACGACTACTGAGGAGCATACAAGTTTTTTAGGATGGAAAATCATCAATTAATTTACCCCCCACTGTAAGCGGAGCGCGAGATAGTATCAGTCTCTTACCGTCTTACTTGAAATTCTGATTATTTTTTAATCCGCTGCTTAAAAACGGATTACCAAAAATATCACTCATAAATGCTGTTTAGCGTTAATCCGAACTTAAGTAAATATCTTAATTTTATCAAGATTAGAGGATTACTTTAAGTAAGGATTAAGTGAGAATGGTTAAACTTCAGATCACAGGTTTTTTATAAGTAAGACGGTTACTGACTAAAACCCATCCATGTTCCTTCCATTGTCCTTTGCGTTCCAAGGCCAGGGTAACAGTTTCAGTACAATCTCGCAGCCCCAAAGACTCCAATACAAGTCTTACTTTCGATTTCGAGTCGGGCGAGCTTAACGCCATAATGCAATTATGTAGCGATCAACCTTTGGGTCAAAAAGCAAAAGTTAATTATGTTACTGAGCTTTTCATGTCAAATTTCGGCCAGATTGGTACAATTGGCTTAGTTGTTTTAATCTAGCGTTTTTTTTAAACGTTGCCCCACACTAGGAATGAGTCCTGTATCGTGTATGCGTTTACAAACATTCATTACACATGCACTAACACCCAGACCCGGAACAATTTTAGTTGTCCTGTGCGGGATCGAACCCGCGACCCGCAGCACAGCAGCCAATTGCTCAACATAAATATTATAATTATAGTAACTGTTTCAATTACATCCCCACTATTCTAACAAGAAGCTCAAGTTTTTTTAATCGGCAACTAATCATCTCTAATTGTGTCATCATCAAGGCACTAGTACGAAATAATGTTTCCATCAAAAAGGCCTCCAACATAAAAAAAAATCTCCAGACCGATTTCACTCACGGCGGTCAATCTCAATGGAGACTAACCAGGTGCGTATGAGATAGGTATTATAGTGCACAAGTGCTTGCGCAGACACAGGTGCACTCTCTATTCCCTCACTCTCATAGTCCGATGGGTCGGCAATCCGACACGACCAGGGAGAGATCAGGCGCAGGACCGACGACTTTGCATGCTCTCAGGAACACGGATGAGTTTTCGCTGTGTTAAATGAAGTCGTGGTGGCCTAGTGGTTAAGGCACCTGCCTATCGTGTACGAATGTGCTGGTATGAAAGCTGGCAAGTACCCATGTGGCTTCTTTGAAGTTATTATGTACTTTCTAAGTATATCTTATACGTCACTGACTAACGGTGAAGGAAAACATCGTGAGGAAACCTGGACTTTAAAAGTCTGAAATCGCCAATCCACCTAGTGCAAGCGTGGTGATCAATGCTCATGCCGTCTCTGTATGAGAAGAGGCCAGTGCCCAGCAGTGGGACAATATATAGGCTGATGATGATGATGATGAAGAAAATGATCACCTTTCCACAGAATGACCGCTAGCGCAGCTCAACCTGGCTGATCTAGCTGGCTGTCATTTAACTACGAGCATATACTATATACAAGAATATCTTACATTATGACGTAAATATTAGCCACCTATTTAACTATAGAAAAGCCGGTTGAACTAAAAAAATGCGGTTACTTATACGTGAAACGGAAGAACTGTCAATCAAGAACTATCAAAATGGAGGATAAAATTTATTAATTAGGCTGTTATTTATGTTTTACGACTAAATATACATGATATAATATGTTTATTAAATTATAATATCTGTGTATTGATATCATAAAAAATATTAAAAGTATGCTAATTATTGAGATCATGTTTTGTGATATTCGTAAAAGTATAAAGTATAAATGATAAAAAATTTGGTGCAACTAGCTGTAAGTGTAGCTCTGTACTAAATATTAGGAAAAAACTCTGCTCATCTTTTTCGTGACTTGAAAAAGCAAAATGTGTCTTAATTTCGCAAATTGTTGCACGAACAACTCAATAAATGTGAAATGTAGCCAGCCAACTTTTTCCCGTCCTCATTTACTGCGTCGAATTCGCTGTGGTGAAAACAGGGTGTAGCCACTAACAGCTACAATGTTCATACTTTTTTTTAAACTGCGTTTCTGACTTTTACAATAGGTTTTATTTCTGTTATTTTTTGAATTATTCGTTACTAGCTGTTTTTCGCGATTTCACCGAGGAAACTGCTAAATGCACCCAAATAAAAAGTACGTTATGCACGGTTTCAGGGTTCTGTCTATCTCCATTCTAAATTTCTTCTAAACTAGATCAGCCATTTTACCTTGAAAGCGTAACAAACAAACTCACTTTCGCATCCATATAATATTAGCTGTTGTCCGCGATTTCACCCGCGTTTTGAGAGAACTACCTCACGCACCCGGATAAAAAGTTTTATACCTTTTGCACATTTCAATTTTGAAGATGACTGATTTAGCCGTTTTACCGTAATCGCAGCTCAACAGATAGACTGACAGAAAAATAGACGGACAGAGTTTTTTTTCGAATTTAATATTATATTCCTGAGGAATATTACAAGTTAGCGAAATATAAAATAATGTTAAATAAATAATGACTGGGTAATAATCACATTATGAGTTGAAGTCATGTAAATTGCGTATGATAAAAACTTTTTCTGAAAAGTTAAATTTTTGTCAGCAATGCCAATTTTAAAGATTTTCATAAATATTTCAGACAGGAGAAAATAGACTCCAAAAGGTTGATGACACTTTGCACTGTTAATCAATTTGCCGAATGTTAAAGTTCTGAATAAAATAGATTACCTAATCATGGTTTTATCAACCGTAGCTCGACCGTAAAGCTTAAAAACTTATAAAATTATTTTACCAATTTAATGACGTAATCAATAATATCCATGCAAAATTGTGAAAGACAGACAGATAGACAGATGAATATGGCAAAACTATAAAAGTTCCTTGTCGACTACGGAACCCTAAAAACTACCTAAATATTAAACTCAAACATTTCAAACAAGATCGAAAACCCTGATACAGTATTAGCTATTCTAGTCATACGGCTCTGACGTATGAAGTGAGATTTATCGGGATCTCATCTCGCCATTATCAAAGATTCAGGTTTGAGAGCGTTACCCTTCCATATAAATGGGTCGAGTCTGTTTGCATTCATTATCTTGAGCTCATATTTCATTGAATGTTCCTATTACATCAGAATGTTGAGTTTTAGCAAATAGAATAGGAGTGATTCGCGGAAATTTATAGAAAAAATATTTTATTATGTTCATTTATTTGGAAGCTATGTTTTTTTTTAGTTGAAATTATTTTCTTTTTATACAAATTTTATTTATTGTGTATACTTTTTTAAAATGACAATTCATTTAATGTTATACGTTTGCATATTTGCTTTCACTCAGAAATTATCTATACATAAATAAAATGCTTTGTCCTGAATGACTGACGTATCAACGCACAGCTTAAACCGCTGATCGTAGAGACCTGAAACTTAGAAGGTGAGTTCTTTGCATGACGTAGGCATCCGATAAGAAAGCATTTTTCGAAATTCTTTAATTAATAGCATAATAGCTATTGTAAAATAAATAAAGGACATAAATAATTCCCCAAAGAGGGTAAAAAAGGGTGACAAAGTTTGTATTAATCTCTTGTCTGTTTGTAATAATAAAATTAGTCTCATGTACGAGAAGTCTTTTTCTTCAAAAAAATCTCATCCAATAAAACTCAGTTCGACGTAACATTTGCTCTATACTACTAATAATACATATGAAAGTTTGTATAATTGGATGTTTGTCAATACACGCAAAACTTTTAAACGGATTTTAAATGTTTGATATACAAATATATCATAACATATAATTTTAAATCCCATATCTGGACGACATTAAAAAAGTACGCAGACGAAGTCACGGGTAGAATTTAGAATTAGAATAAATTGAAATAATTTTGAACTGTATGTAGATTAACCCTACATTACTACTCATATTGCGACGCACAAAGAAACTACTCATACGCCCGCGAGGCGCATCATATTGACTAATGATTTTATTAAAACCTATAAGTATGATTGATATGTTTTGACTGTTTACATAATTGTGTATATTACTAAAAAAAGAAAAACACAATTTTAATTAATATTTATATATTTTTATTCTAAAATCTTTAATCAAATAAATCTTAGAAACAAATTTTAGGAACTTAGGCAATTTAACAATCTTCTCATTAAAAAATAAAAAATAACTACTTAAAGTATACAATTCTCTTAAAAACTAGTAAATTATGAAGTAATTAACTAAAAAAAACTAACAAAGTAACAAACAACATATTCTAGATGCATTCGATACATACATGAACTTGATGACTATTTTCTGGGACAAAAGATGGCACAGATTCTTCAGATCTTATCACTGGAGTTCTTTATAGTTTCATCTTCTATATATCCTTCTTCTACATCGTTCTGAGCATCTTCATCGCTTACGTGATCTTCAATTTCAGAGTCATCTCCCAAAAAGTTATCATCACTGTTTTGGTCGCTTTCTTCTAGCCAATTAGCTATTATATCATCCATAACTCTTCTATTACTAGTCATGATGTTGAAGGTACCTAAAAAAAAGATAAAACACACCGGTAGTAAACTAATAATGCAAAAAAAACATCAACAAAATAATTTGATTAATAGCGCAAAACTTACATACAAGCTACTCATACGTCTTTGGAGCGCCAAGGGTAGTAATATCAAAAAAACTATTACACTTACCGTAATGCAACCACCGTCCTGCGACACGTGCTGACGATGACTGAGATGTCCTTGAACGTGAATGCCATACGCGCAAAGGATAAAAAGATAGAGCAATATATAAAAAACGCGGGCGCCTCTGCGACGTAGAGTAGTAATCTAGGGTTAATACGAAACCTTTTAAAAACTTAACCCTAGCGAAGTTTTAGCTTTAAAATATTTAGAGCAAAAAGGTTCAGATTTAGCTCCGTTTTAAACAGCTCCGAACGAGTTAAACCAAGTGTCAGGAACACTAGGCCTGTCAGATAGCCGTTTAGTTGGTCCATTAATAATAATCCCTTATACTGTCAGACTCAGGTCTTAGGAAGACTTCGGGGCTTAATCCGTTAATCTTAATCAAGTCCCTGACTTCGGACTTTGTTTAATTTATCTTATCATTTCATACACATTTGAAGTTTCTATTAAATTTATTCAAGGTCACTGTGGTATAGAATGCCTGCGCCTTAAACACGAATGTACGCTTTTGAAAACTAGCCAGTACTTATATTGACTGGAATGCAGAAGAAAAAAAAATACAAATATTTTATATTTCTATTGATAAATCCTTACTAATCCTTACTAATATTATAAATGCGAAAGTAACTCTGTCTGTCTGTTACGCTTTCACGCCAAAACTACTGGACCGATATAAATGAGATTTGGTACAGAGATAGAATAGACCCTGAGGAACAACATAGGCTACTTTTTACCCGGGTGCGATAAGTAGTTCCCTCGGGATGCGGGTGAAACCGCGGGAAACAGCTAATAGTTACATAAGCACAGAACTGTATCTAAATAGATGACGCAAGGGTAAGTTTCGCGTGTAACAGATGAGGGCAGTGCACCTAAATTGACACAGTCTGTATTAGTCCGCACTCCATCATTATAGCACCAGACGTCAACTGAAAGCTAGAAAAAAGTATAATAGTGTCGTATTGAGCTATAAAAAGTACTAAAAATGTTAACTAGTATAAAGAAAATCATTAAAACGTTCGTGTGACGTCACAGAAAGTAGTCGTAAAGTGTCACACTTGGTTTTCATACCAATGACGGAACTTGCACTATCTATTTAAATACGTATCTGAGAAGTTTTTTCACCTTCTTCAAAGATACTTTTATATAATACTAGTTTTTTCGCGCGATTTCACATAAACCCTGTGGAAATATTTCATTTTATCGAGTAAAGGTGTTGTTTATCCTCCCCCAAGAGGGCAAACACTAGTAGAATAGAAAACAAAATGTATGGGAATGACCTTCGTTTACGACTAGCTATCTGTCATTCCCATACATTTTGTTTTCTATTCTACTAGCGTTTTTGCCACTTGTCTAAACCCCAGGTCTACACATGGGGGTTTATTGCAAAGACATAAGGTGAACAAGAAAGGTATACGCATTTAACCACCGAATGCTGGGCTTTTAGCTTTCAATCGTTCGAAAATTTTGTTACAATCGGGTATTTACTAATAAGCATACATAGAGACAGAATGAAATTCACAGATTTAGTTTTATTTTTTGATTAGTTACAAAACTGACCAAGCTTCCAAACTTCGAATTTTGAATATTTTTAAGTTATTATTTAAATAAAGGAAAGATGAAAGTCTATTAAAAGTAGTACTAATTAACGAACTACTTTCTACCTATTATGAAATTCAATACTGATTAATAAGCGTAAACTAAAACTTTAATCTCCCACGTTTCTTTGTTCCGAAGGTATTAGAAAGCTTATAACTTAAATGAAATCGAAACCAATTGGGAACTATGTAATTTGAAACACGAGGAAACCTGAAAATTAAATTATTAATTAATAATGTGCTTTTGGAGTATAATGAATTAGTAAGCGTTGATTACTGAGTGGGGAGGTATAAAGATTATTGTAGCATTTATGTAATCATGTATAATAAGCCCTCTTGGAGGATTCCTTATACGCTAAAAATAATTGCTAAAAGTTATATAATACAAAGGTGGTTTTGCAATCTTTTCTTCTATCAGCTTAGGTAAGTGCCATTTTTTTTGTTTACAAAAATTCTTTCACTATAGCAATAACAATTAAACTGAATTATCTTTGAGTGTTATTGGCTATGTTCTACATGTATATAAAACGAGCGATGCCGCGTAAGCTATGAAAAACAAATAAAATAGGTTAAGAATACTTTTAACCAAGATGGTTTTTAGAAAATATTTTTCTTTCAAACTTTGAATGTTATATCATTTTTAGATATTTTTTCCATTGTCTGTGAAGTTAGAATCGAAATTCGACTTTCAACCTACAAACTTATTCATCAAAATACGTATCTTAGCTTTTTGAGAATACTCGGACACTAGGGCTTGTTAGTTTAGTGAAAAGTACAGCCCACACGATAAAAAGAAAAATATAGCTTTTAAATCCTTTTGAATACTATATTAAAAATAACACGAACATATTATTCCTTATATAAGCAAGGTTTTTGCGTCGCTTCATTCGGTTTTACAACCCCCACGTAAAGGACGTCAGGGTAAATTCCTAGTTATAAGCAATAAATACTTAAACCATAGTCTATAAATTACTGTACCTGCTACATTATTTGATTCCAGTAATTTGAATAAGGAGCTGCGTTCGAACTCGACAATTTAATTAATGACGTTGGTAGAGGCCTCGTTTACTTACCAAGTTTCCTTGCTGTGAATAAATTGAAAATTTGCAAAAACCTATTTGAAAATTTCAACAGAAATTAGATTGAAAACGTGGTTAATTAAAATGGTGTATTATGGTTAAATTTACATAGGCCCTGACGCATGATTGTCGGATGTTTTGTGATTTGGTTTTGTGGTTACGATAGCATAAACATAGCTTAGTGTCTCTTACTGTGTAGTACTAAGGCCCTAGTTCACCGACAAGATAACAGTCCGATCAACTCAAAATAGCTGTTTACCATAAATTCAAACTTCTGTCTTAAGATGTAAACCTTATCATTTGAGTTTTTTATTCCTAAAACGGTCGATTACCAATCCAAGACAAGAAAGTGAAAATACGAAAATTTCCGCTTCGTGATCAAAAACGTGTTTATTTAACGGGTCGGTTACCTAATTAACCTAACCATCTGTCGATTAACTTGAACCTTAAAACATTAAAAATATAAAAAAATATATAGGAATGTTTATCTTTTAAATTTAAATATTGAACTTCGAATGGACTCTAAACCCGTACCAAAAAAATGTGCTTTTACTGGTAAAAACTACAGGATCCATATCTTCTAGTAGCTATATTATATGCATACAACTTTGACGTCGTAGACAGAAATAAGAAAAGAAGTAATCCTTCCTAATATTATAAAAACAAATATGAAATTGTTTGTTTCGCGATGGCGGTAAAACAACTAAACCAATTTACGTGAAATGCTCTGGAGATAAACTAAAACTTACAGCCGGTTGCATCAAAAAAATATGCTGTTACTTATACGTGAAACGGAAGAACTGTCATTCAAGATATGTCAAAATGGAGGATAAAATTGAATAATTTTGATGTTTTTTGTTTAAATGTGTATGTTATATCTTTACTTAATTATTATACAACTATGTATTGATATCATAAAACATATTTAATGTAGTGTAGTGTAGTGCTAATTATTGATATCGTGTTTTGTAATATGAGTAAAAGTATTAATGATAAAAAGTTTGGTGCAAGTTTGGCTGTTAGTGAAGATTATGGGTTTTTTTTCTGTCAAATAATTCTCGCAGAACGAAGGTTCAAACTTCAAACCGGCATGTGTACCCTCAACTAACAATATTTTACAAATTGCAATAACGTCTAACGCTGTTGGTGGTGACTGCGTCAGTCGAAAAATGATTCTCCCTATCCTTGATGAAATTCTCCCAATCCTTTGCTATATTCTTAATTACTCTATATCGTATGGTGTCTTTCCAACTATATGGAAAGAAGCTAAAATCACTCCCTTGCCCAAAAAGTCGAATCCTACTTCCTTTTCAGAATATCGTCCCATCTCCATTCTGCCTTTCCTCTCTAAAGTCTTAGAACGCCTTGTCCATAATCAGCTGAGTACTTTTCTCTGTAAGAATAGTCTGCTGAATCCTTTTCAATCTGGTTTTCGTCCTGGTCACAGCACTACTACGGCCTTAGTTAGCGTTACTGACGAGATACGATTAGGTATGGAAAAAGGTAATCTGACGGTGCTTTGTTTACTGGATTTCAGTAACGCTTTCAATACCGTCGATTTTGACATCCTACTTGGCATTCTTAGCTCGCTTAACATATCTCCAACGGCAATTGACTGGTTTCGTAGTTACCTGTCTGGGCGCCGGCAACGTATATGCATTGAAGAATCATGCTCTTCATGGTGCAATACTTCTGTCGGTGTACCGCAGGGTGGCGTTTTATCTCCTTTACTCTTCGCAGTTTTTATCAACTCTATTTCCAATGATCTTCGGTCTTCCTACCACCTGTATGCCGACGATTTGCAAATTTATAGACAAGCTGCATATCCGGATTTGGCTGAAGCAATCGATGTCATCAACATGGATTTGGCTTCAATTTCTGAATGGAGTGAGGCGTATGGACTAAAATTAAATCCTGAAAAAACCCAAGCTATTGTGGTTGGTAGCTCCAGAATGACCCCCAAGATAAACTGGGCGCAGCTTCCGCAGGTTCTCCTTAATGGTACTGCTATTTCAGTAAGTGAGAAGGTCAGGAACTTGGGGCTTCTGATCGATAAAAATCTTTCTTGGGGCCCCAGCTGCAAGAGGTCAGCCGCAAGGTATTTGCATCCGCAAAATCCTTGAGGCGATTGCGGAACTTTCTTCCCACTGCCACTAAAACTGCGCTTGCACAGTCCCTTCTACTTCCAATCCTTGACTACGCTGATGTCAGTTATCTTGATCTCACAGAGGCACAACTAGATAAACTTGAGCGACTTCAAAATGTTTGCATAAGATTTATATTTGGCTTGCGCAAATATGATCACGTATCTGAATTTCGTACAAAGCTCAAGTGGCTTCCAATGCGTCTTCGCCGGAATTCTCATATTTTATTTTTGCTTTACAGTATTCTGTTCAATCCTGCAACCCCCTCTTATCTTAAAGAACGTTTCAAGTTCCTTCATGACACACATACAAAATATCTAAGATCATCAGAAAACTTGAAGCTTGAGATGGCGATGCATTCCACTAGTTTCTACGACAAATCTTTTACAATTCAAGCTGTACGGCTATGGAATGCTTTGCCAGTGGAAATAAGACGTGCACAATCTCTTGCAATTTTCAAAAATATGGTTTTTAAGCACTATTTATCCTCTTAAATTTTAATTAGTTCAGTCAGTTTTTTCTATTTTTCTGTTACTCGATCCCTCATGATATGTATTATATAGGATATATATTGTATGTATGTTATTATTATATTACTTATATTTATTTATTATATGTATTATTTATGTATTGTATGTATGTTATTATTATATTATGTATAGTAAGTATTCGAGCATATTAGTATTATATCTGTACATTATGTAAACAGTACACCATGGACTACCTACAGCATCATTACTCCTTTTATCATAAATCCATCCAAAGGTTGTCTGTAAAAGATCGCTTTTAGCGATAAGACCGCCCATTGTGTCACCCTATGTAACTAACTTTCCAATGTTATATGTTTTTCTTTTGGTGTACATAATAAAGAATATTCTATTCTATTCTATTCTATTTTATGTCGACCAGTAAATATTAATAATTCTAGGTTACCTATGGTAAAGGTGTCTAGATAGACACGTATGGTCGCTGGTCTAGACAGGCAACAGCCTTGAAACATATATTTGATAGGCTATTTTATCTATGTCTTATTAATACGTAAAATGAAAACCTTGGATACCTTTTCAAAAATATTGAAAATATAAAGCAAGTGGCTGAATAAAGGTGATAATATTTTTGCATAATTTAAAAATTCATTTATAATTAATGAAATTAGGCTAAAAATCAGTAACCTCAAATTTACAAAAGACAGCCCCGAAATACCTTCCCTTCACCACTTTCTTTATGTTATTGGTGGGAAGAAGAAGAGGTATAAACTCCCCAGCAACACACGTCTGTCTGTGAGTTTTAGAAACAAAACAGCGTTAAGCAATATCATTAAACATACAAAAGTCTTTGATAAATCGTTTAAGGTATAAGCTGAAGGCTGATTGTTCAAAAGAGTAACCGCGGCCATTTTTTTTTCGGATGGGAAATCATCAAATGACTAAAACCCATCCATGTTCCTTCCTCAGCCCTTTTTATTACAGGGCGCGGTAACTCTTTCGAATATCCCGCAGTGTAACCATGGCCTTAGAATAAAAAAGGCAAATAAAAGAACATGAATGGGTTTTCACTCATAAAGTTAGATCTTAAACATAATTTTAGAACACCATGTGCAATAACAGATCGATAAATCAATGTTTATAAATTGAGTTAAAGCTACGGAACCAGACCGCAATGATCACCGCAACATTCCAGCTCATGAACATACAGGAATAGCGAATTGATGAGTTTAATCACACAATATGAGTAGGTACTAGGAATACTTTCATTGTGCGTACTGCTAAGGAGTGGAATTCCCTGCCGGAGTCTGTATTTCCAGATAGCTATAACCTAGGGGTCTTCAAGTCAAGAGTGAATAGGTTACTTCTAGGTAAGCGTGCTTCATCGTCGACCACATCGTCGCTTACCATCAGGTGAGATAGTGGTCAAACGCGAACCTATCAATAATAAAAAAAAAAATAAAAAAAAAGGTACTTATTATGTACGGGAAGCGAATTGCATAGTTTACATACTGTACTAATACGACTACCTATCTGTTTCCAGGTACTATTATAATGTATGCACATTTAGTATATACTATTTCTGTACATTTAGTTTACTAAAACTGTAGAGAGATATTATGTAAAAGAAATAAATTTTGAAAACATGGGGATAACTCTAAAAATATTGTCTTCGCTCAGCAGTGTTTGTTATTATAGATTAAGAAGCTCACTTCTATAGCGTGAGTGTAAAGAAACATATCAGCGATCATTCTGCCTTGAGCTTGATAAGTCCTAGCTAGATTTAGTACCTGCACACTCATTTTTAAAGCGTGCTTCATCATGACGTCTAATATAGGTACCATGGAAAACTTTAACTATAATGATAACATTATTTTAATAAATATTGAGAGAGGAAGATAGTGAGAGAAAGAGAAAATAAAAACAAAAAACCTTCCTTGAAAAATATGCATTTTAATAACGAAAACCCCATTCAAATCAGATCAGTAGTTTTTGAGAAAATCGTCGCGGACATACAAACATACATACATACGACGGGTCGAATACGACGCCTTTTTTAAAGTCGTTTAAAATAATAATTATCATAATTCAGTATGAAACTCCTATCGAAATATAAGATAGTATTTTCAAACAACAAAAAGGGACAATTCACATGAAATGTACATTTATATTTTTATGCGGTCGCCGTGACATATCGCCTAAAAACGGGACTACGCGTCTACAGTCCCCGTGACGGGGTCACGCTAAGCAGACCGCGATACGTGACGTGTTTATATCAAGAGCGGATTATCCACTGCCAGCTCGCAACGGACTTAACTCAATCATACGTAATTGGATGAAGAAAGTATACTGCTCATTTGTTTATCTTAAAAAAATGAATCTGTGTGACTTACGTAAGCCTTTTTTCTTTTCGAAATAAAACATGGAAAAAAATAAAAACTGAACGCTTGTTAATTAACTTAGTTGTCAATTTAGAAACCGGTCGTTTACGGCATAAAATAAATAACATAAAAAAAAATAATCAATGTAAAATAAGGCGGATAAAAACTTTTCGGGAAAATTTAATTAAAATATGGTTTTTGTTATAATTGATTCTTCCTAATTACTAATTATTAAATAAATGAATAATATTTTGCCTGAATTGACATAACCTAATTTATTAAATTTATTAGTAGTTCTATCAAATTTAAATTAGGTACGCAGTCAAATTACAAAAGGCTACGGAAATATATTACCAACAATAATTTGCTCGCGAATTCTTTTGCATAGATTTTAGCAACTGTGTACAATATTGCAATAACAATTGCCTGTGTTGATCCAAGCTATAAACTACCCGTGGGCTTAATTTCATTTATCTTTTAAAATTTATATTATGTGTACGTTTAATAAATATTAATTATGTTTTGTCAAATTAGCGCTCGTTTTTCTCAGCATCTGTCTAGATTCTAAGCAGACTTATCCGATTGCAAATTGTATAGACTTAACGATAGGCGATCGCTCTAATTATGTCAGGACCGAATGGTCGGGTATTTACTTTTTAAATTGCGGTATAAATCGAATGGATTAGAAGAATATGTGGTGATATGTTCCGTCAGTAAAATAACATTTTAGTGCATTTTTTTTTTGCTGATGAAATATTTATTTTACGTTTATATTCCTTTTCCTCGAGACTCTTTTCTAAATTATGTTTCTATACTTGAGGTTATAAAATATGACTTTATATACATATTGACTGATTACCATTAGAGATTTTCTTTTATCATCCGCTAAAATCATGCATTTAATTTTATAAATATTTTGGTTCATTAATTATTAATTACTGTATTTAAAATATCGAGCTATCTGAAATAAATTTCCGCTAGCTATAACGTCCATACACATTGGTAATGACGCATGATGGCAAAATAAATGTATAATTAAAATTCAATTAATCATTCGCATCACCTTTTCTCTACTGCCTACCTACGTATGAATATTGATATTTAAAATGAAATGACTGTTATTTATCAGTAACTTTTATTAAGCTACTGAGTAAATATCAAAGAATATTTATGAAAACCTAGGCACGCTATCTTAATACGGAAATATTACATCATCATCATTACCAATTTACTGTCCCATTTCTAGGCCAACGCTTCTTCTCATACAGAGAAGGCATCAGCATTGATTACCACGCTTCTTCAAGGCAGCTTGGCGATTGCAGACCATTTAAGTCCAGGTTTCTTCGTGATGCTTTTCCGTTAGTCAGTGCGTGTCCAAGAAATACTTTGAAAGTACATAAGATTTTGGTACTTGCTAGGTATCGAACCTGTATATTTGTACTAGAGTTGCAGGCGACTTACTTCTATACCACCACGACATGACAAGTATGTGTGTCATGTACTTCATCGGAAATTTGGACCTAAAAATTATTACCAAACTATAGTAATCGCCAATCCACCTTCAGCAACCATGGCGATAAACGCCATGTATCGTAAGAGTTTTTAGCCAAACTGGGAAATGAGATAGGCTAATAGTGATAATAATATCGAAAGTCTATATATGAGATGCAATCTTTATTCCATTAGTATTGTTCTTACAACAGATGATAGTCAAAGAAACCAATAATTGAAAATCGGAATGAAGCCTTACAAAAGAAATACTCCGACACAAGAAACGAACTGAGTTTGCGATGGAAACAATAGGGAAGACTTATTTTTACTGCCAGTAACTTGTACCAATCAAATTAATCAAAGTAAGATATCGATGTTGTAAAAGTCGTCGATTTCATTAAAACATCTATCGTTTGTTTTCTTTAGGCTTAATACAATAATGCGATTACTTATTCATCTTTCGAGAAATTTAATCGAGAAAGTATCGATATACCAAAAGATTAATTTACTTAATTTTTTGACTTGCTACCAACACATCATTTACGAACCCGGATAAATAAAATTCAATGTGCCCCCCTGCAATATGTCATTGTCAAAATAGATCCAGCCTTGAAAGCATCTGCGGGATGTTCGAAAGAGTTACCGCGCCCCCGGAATATAAAGGGCTGAGGAAGGGACTTGGATAGGTTTTAGTCAGTAAGAGTCTGACACTCCCTTCCGCCCCACCCACGCCACGGTGGGAGGAGTCATTTGATGATTTCCCATCCAAAAAAACCTTTAAAGCATCACGAATTGATATATATACAAATTAAAATTGGTTAATGTAATTAGATAAAATATGAAAATGTTTTGAAATTAGAACAACTGTTTCCTTAATCATATTCAAATCAGCAAATATGCAAGAAAATAAAACACACAACCGAAAAAACTTGACGTCAACCGCATTTCCCCGTTGTTTCTATTTGAGAAGGGAACAAAATTGTTGAGAGCCATATAGGGTAGATGTGGGTCCCGCAAATCCCTTCATTGGGTCCTCGAAACTTTGAGGACAGAATTGGAGAAAATAACGTGTCATGTACAAGTCTTAGCGGAGGACCGGCCGGTTTGGTTATTCAATTTGTTTTTATTAGAATTACTTTATCTGTGTTGAGGTTTTGTTGTGTTTTGTTTTGTGTTCTCAATTACGGGACCCGTGATGTAGAAAACAAAATGTAATGTTTATTTTTGTTTACAACTAATTATGAGATTGCCGATTAAATCAAAAGTTAAATAAATATTTTTATACTGATAAAAAAGGCGTATTTTATAATGTATATTTATATTATAATTACTAGCTGTTTCCCACGGTTTACTCGCGTTCCGAGAGAACTACTTACGCACCCGGATAAAAAGCCTGTAACTGTCTCTGGGATCTCCCCTATCTCCGTGAAAAAAAACTTCCAATACGATTCAGCCAATTTATCGTGAAAGCGTAACAAACAAACATACTCTCTTTCACATTTATAATTTCAGTTAGGATGCTTAATATTTATGTAGAAAGTACTTTTTCTTCAGTCTATCGAAATTGTGGGTACTTTATTAATATATAAATATCTTTGGACAATTTCACACAGCGCCATCTAGCCCCAAAGCAAGCAATGCAAGCAAGCATACTTGTGTTATGGGTGCTAGCTTAACGGATATACTACTTATATATTGTTATAAATACATACATATTATACATAGTAACACCCAGACCCGATACAGAAATTAAAATTCATCATTTCAATTTCTGCCCAGCCGGGAATCGAACCCGGGACGTCTTGCGTGGCATTCCGGCATGTTAACCACTAAACCACACAGGTCGTCAACTTTAAGAGATCGCTTTGTGTCTGTACTATTCGTTGCAAATATTAACCTTTTTTATGTTTATCTACTGGTACAATAAATGTTATTATTAAATTAAAACCTACGCAACAATACGGATATTTTTCTCATAAAATGAACAGAGGTAACTACAGCAATCCCACACAGTTTCGCTAATTACGTTTTAGTCCCACGAGGCAATAAAGTGTATCATAAATAAAGTAATGTTTTTAAGGCATATAACCAAATAAAGAACACCTCATATCATTCCATCTTTCGAAGAAATAAAAAGGTATTACAAAGACCAAACCTACTGACCGATTACGTCACAACCTACTATATAATATACTAGCTTCTGCCCGCGACTTCGTCCGCGTAGAATAGTAACTTTGGGCTATCGCTAACTTTAACCCCCGATTTTGAAACATTCTTCACTAATGCTCCGCTCCTATCAATTTAAGCGTGATGGTATATAGCCTATAGCCTTCCTCGATAACTGGGCTATTTACCACTGAATTTTTTTTTAAATCGTACCAGTAGTTCCTGAGATTAGCACGTTCAAACAAACAAACTCTTCAGCTTTATTATATTAGTATAGATTATCTAAAGCCATGTAAAAGCCAATAAATGTATCGCCGAGTTGAATTTTTTTATTCCTCCTAAAATATTGATACGAAACCTATTTATCGTAAGCATTCATCAAAGTCTAGCAACTATGTGTTATCTATCGCAACCCGAGTGTGACTAAGAATCTGATTTTATCGGAAAAATGAGAAATATCTTGCTTTCAATATATTTTTGCTAGCTTTTTCTGGTTTGCGTCGCATTTCTTTAGAGACATCACATAAAACCTGCCACATTTTATACTACTTTCAATGCTAAGCCTTCTCTACTGCGATTCTATTCATAATTGCTGCTTTTTATTCACGATTCTTAGTGTTCCGTATCTCAAATGGAAGAACCCTTATAGGTGAATATATATACGTATGTACTATGTTTTCTGTGTCAAATGTGTTTGTGGGCAATAAAGAATAATTAGGATCACTTCGCTATCCTGCCTGACAGTCCGAGGGTTGATAGTTAGTAGCCTAAATCTTACAGAAAAATAAAACTATGATTCTGATTACCACACTTTTGAACTCATCGGTATTTTTTTCTTTACAAATAAACTTAATCATACGGGTGCATCATACAAGATATTATATTTTATATTGCAAGTTTTTTTGCGTATATTTTTCATTTCGATTCAGAATCCCTGGATGCACGACTCTGACCCACACTTGGCCGGCTTTTTGCTTGCTTGAATTCATTCAATTGACTATTTATATAAAAAAATGTATTTCTATTTATAGACAAATAACGTAGGTACCATTATTATTTTAAACGATTTCTAATTACTATTTAAATACAAATAGCTTGTCTACCCACTAAATTATAGTACAACTAATGACAGTTTATTTTTAAATGAGTAAAATAATAATAGTGGTTATCATCATGTAGGTAATTAAAACTCGTCTAACCAGGCTTTAACTAGGTACTTGAAATAAACGTTGGATTTCATCATCATCTGCCTAACCCTTTCCCATACTATGTTTTTTTTTCGGGTGGAAGTGTCAGACTCTTACTGACTAAAACCCATCCATGTTCCTTCCTCAGCCCTTTGTAATCCGGGGGCCCGGTATCTCTTTCGAACTTCCCGCAGCCCCGGCAAGCTATGGCCCAGTGGGAGGGCCCCGTCGCTTATTGCTGACAGCTCTTTGAGGCACGCGTGGAACACGAACGCGCCGTCGACGCGGGTCTGGTCCTTGCCCGCGCCTACGGTGGCCGGGAGTCGTTTCGCGACCCACGACGCCCGGGCGTCGGGTCTCTCACAATAATATCGTCGGGTGTCACATAAAGCTCGTGCCGCATTTCCGGCCCCTCGGACTATGAGAGTGCACCTGTGTCAGCGCAAGAATTGTGAACTGTCATATCTCTATACCTGGCTATTCTTCATTGAGATTAGCCTTCATGACCATGACATGGTCTGTAGAGATTATTACTTATTAGGTACGCTGCCAGGCACGTTCTATCTTATATATTCATAGAATTCAACTGAACTATACTTAACCCTAAATAGTAAAAGTTCTAGACTAATTAATTATTCACATCGCTTCATACATCATACATATTGAAATTTGTAAAAATATCGTTTGGAATAAATTCTACATCATTATTTTGGAGGTCATTGCTCTTTTAAGTACCATTGAAGTTTAATTAAGATTGGTAGTGTTTTGGGTTTCTACATACCTATTCATGTACGTAAATACTTGGTAGAACTTTGAAGCTTTAATCCTTACTAATATTAAAACTCTGACCATATGTCTATCTATTACGAATTCAGGCTAAATAAGATGGGCTCAGAAAAAAATTGCCATGGTTCGGTAAATCGCGGGAAACTACACACACAAACGATTAAAACTATTCCCCATTTTTTATATGCCTAGTCTTTTTCTTATTATATTTTAGCTTCTTTCTAGTAAAACTCGATACAGCTGTATCGATTAGCAACATTTGTTTTTACAAAGAGATGTAAAATACTTGTATTCTTTAACTGTATCTGGACTGCCTATTAGACCATTCACAAAAAAAAATGAGTCTGACACTCCATATGTCAGGCTCTCTGACTAAAATCCATCCATGTATGCTACGCCCTACATTCTCTGGGGCCGCGGTAACTCTTTTGAACACACACGAAGTTAGTATTTCGTATGCGCAATTACTACGAAACATGTAAAAACTTTGATCTTGCCGGTCAACATAAAATGCGCAAATTGTACTTTCTTTCTTTCGTTAGGAACAGTAACTGAAAAAAAAAACAAATAGAAAAAAAAAACCTAAAAAAAATTTTACGAATCAACCGAACACGATGTTGGCTATCCATTTTTTGGTAAAATAATTTAGACTAAAATAATAAAAAGATTGGATGATGTTAAAATAAGCATGTCAAAAATACTTAATTTCAAGTTTTAACTTAAGTAAGCTTGCGTGTCTTACAAAAGCCGAACAAAGCCTAATTTGTTGAAATCGTTCGAATTATTCAGGTTTTAAAAAGTAATTTACAATCTAGGCTGGCGCAAAAAATCCCTTTAACGCTACAATTAGTTTGAATTTCTTGGAAATTGTTTGTTTGAAGTTATTTGCTCTGGATTTTCAATGTTATAATATTTTTATTTACATTTGATCAAGCCCTTGAGTAGTTTTTCTTTCTGAATTGATAAAAAAAATTGTTCCAATTATTAATTAACTAATAACTTAATTAGTATAAAATTAGTTATGAGATAAAAATACTGTTGTAAATATTCCTAAATGCAGAGTTTTTTATTATAGTTGACGGTGATAAATTTCACCTACCAGACCTGACATTTTAAAACTGACAAAAGCTTCACTCTACCGTAATTATTTATAATGATAAATGAAAATTTACTAGTACCTATCTGATAACATAATGGACATTTTTGTTTCCAAAATATCTTAGTTTTTTCAGCTTACCACGTACGTAGGTGATATACATAAAAACTTAACCTTGTGACATCACTTATTACAATAGAAATTAGCTTTTAGAGATATACCTATGGTACACTGTCATTACGCAAGTACTGAGTATTTTTAAGTATCAGATCTAATTCCGATTTAGGTGAAATTTGGTATAGAGATAGATGATACCCTAAAGACGGTTATAGGCTTCTTTTTATCTAGTAGCGTGAGTAATTCCCTCATTATGCGGGTAAAACCGTGGTAAATAGATTGTATTTAAGATTTCTATAAAATAATTGACTTACGCACTTTGTGAGTATATTTTATGCCAGAATCAGTTAAATACATCCTATCTAAATAGGCTAGTTTTATGAGCTTATCTGGAGTATGAAAAACTTATTTTTGCAGTAGATCATACATAGGAATATTTTTTTGAGCGCGTCACTTAGGTACCTTGTATGTAAATCTTGATGAGTATTACATAGGAACTAAGTATACATAGAAAAGTACAACTCTATCTCTATTATTTATTTTATATAATATCTCGCCCTTTTCTGTAAAATGGGCGACATGTTACATAAAATAAATATTGTTTTATAGTAAAGACGTAATTTATTCATCGTACTATCGTAGTTCTAAGTATAAAATTTTCTTCTACTCAACTCCCGACGTTTTCAATCAAAACCTTTGTAAGAAATTGTAACTTTTCTACAAATTATTCGTACAATTCGAATGAACAAACTTCAGTTATTGTAGCGTAACTAAATAAAATTATTATAGTTCACATCATTCTAAGGAAACTTTAGCTCTTTTGAGCACGATATTTGGAGATAAAGTTTTAGTACCTAGGTCAAATGTAGGGTTAGCCCACAAGAACCTTCACAGAATCTTAATATCTTCAAGATAACTTGTAAAAGGCTAATGGAATACACTATCTGATACCGAACTTTTACAACATTTGTGTTGCTTTTTTAGTGTCTAAATTTTTACTTTTGCGGATACTTGCTGAATCAGCTTGTGATACTTGCGTCGCTTGCATTAACACTTCTTGATAATAATGTAGCTTTTATATCGATTTAATTTATATACATTAAAAATTGTAAGCAATGTGTGCCAAATTTTATCAAAATTCGTTAAGTAATTTTTGCATGAAAGAGTAACAAACATTCATCCACCAATTTTCACCACTTTTGCATTTATAATATCAGTAGCAAAGAAAGTATAAATTTTATATATTTTCCTTTTGTCAAAAAGTAGGAAGACAAAGTACTATAAGACTTTCTTACTAACTATTAAGAAATATCAGTGGAAAAGTGTATTGATTATGATTTATCTTATTTTATAATTATCCATTTCGATTGAATGATTTTATTTCATTGAGAAACAAAATATTTTTATTTAATTAGAATATTCAATTTAGCTTCAAGGTTTCATTTAAATACTAGCTATGATAACCATTTGAAACTTACAGAATAATTCATACGTACTAGTTTAATATTTCTCAACTAACGTAGCATTATATGAACATACAACCAATCCGTAGATTAATTATATATTCTAAACACATGCCCTAGCACCGATACGAGGAGAGAACTTCAAAATGGAGTACAATATGGATGAATCGAGTGCTGAAACATCGAATTGAATTTAAATGCTTTTGATTTATTCGATATTGTAAGACATTGCGAAGCTATGTGGTTTCATGTTAAACGTTATTACTAAAGTGTTTGTTCTACAAAGGATTTTTTTGTTAGTTCATTTTCTGCTTAGTTTTTTTTTTAGTTAAAATATACTGTTTATCTTAGACTAGCTTTCCGCCCGCAGCTTCACCCGCGTGGTCATTTTTTTACATCTTGGGTTACATTATTCGAGTTTTAGTAGGGATCCCTAATTATTTCTGGAAATAAATTTAGCCTATGACACTTTGTAAAGATGTAGCTTTCTAACGGTGAAAGAATTTTTATCACAATTCTTTCCCTGTTTATAATATTAGTATAGATACTAAAGTCTCTTGATGTACTAAGGTTTAATAAAATAATGTGATAATTTGTTGTAATTAATTATTTTTAAAAGTATATAAAATACTGCTTCAGATTTTATCGGAAATAGTCTTCCTTTGATATCGAAAATTATTTGAAATGGGAAATATGGAATATAGTCTGTTTGCATATCAGAAAATGATATTATTTCTTTATTCGAGTTATTTTTTTAAAGGCACACAATATAATTTTTGATATTTACAAGTAGTGCCATACTAAAATATTACTTTGTAACCATTGTTGGCTTGCTACTGATTTCTTAAACGTAAACAATAAAACTTTAAGAAGGATTAATATAAATAATTTTTGAATAAATGACATTATTATATTTTTATATATTTTGTATATAACATATATATGTTAGATTAAGGTATTTATCTATGGGCCATTGATGCCTGAAATAAAGTTTTAAATAAAAATAAAATAAATAAATTATTAAAAATAACATTTATTTTTCCCTGTACTTCAAAGTAATGTCAACAGATTATAGTATTAAAATTTATGGGAAAGTTTGAATTTCAAATTGAATTATTCAAAATACTAGAGATGATACTAAAATCCCAGGTATCGTCTAATATTATTTTCTAACAAAAACCCTAACTCTGAGCCAATTCAAATTTAACACCTAAGAATGATTCCCAGATTAATCCACGCTACACATAATTATTTCACAAAAGTCTCTCGGACGTTTGAAGGCCGACTCGGTAATAATCTTATAGTGAACTGAATTATTACAAAATATTAAGAATTTCACCGACAGCTTTTGCTTTGAAAATTTAATAGGTCGTCCCGGTGAACATTTTGGAATGAAAAACTTAGGCAATATTACACTTAAACAGACCACGATGAAACCGAACAAGTTGTATTCTACCACAAAATGCTACTGCTCAAAATTTATTGTCGTGTTTCTATAGACTGTATTATTTTCGTGACCTTTGATTTAATAAGTCCTAAAAAATATATAAATCTCGAACGTAGTAAACTACAAACATACTGTACACACGGATCGGTTAAAAAGATAAAGTTAAATATAATAAATACACTAAAATTTCTTGGTTAAAACTGAAAAGGAGTATTTTCAGAACTACTAAATTGATTCTAAAAATCGTATCCCTCAGAACTAGGTACGATATTCTTGTGTGGCATAAACTACTATTATTCCAGAAACTATGTTAAGTTTCTATGGGCGCTCCTACATGAACATTATATAATTGCCTTTAGTAAACCTAGGTAATATTATTATAATTAACGTTATTCCAGGTTTAATTAGCTGTAAGTCTTTAGTGTTTCTTAAAGAAAGAAAAACAAAAAAAAACTATCCAATCTAGTATGTTTTAGTATCGATAGTAATCATCATCATCAGCCTATATATTGTCCCACTGCTGGGCACAGGCCTCTTCTCATTTAGAGAAGGCATGAGCATTGATAGTAAAGTGGTTATTATTTCATATCAAATTTTCCCCACATAAAGAAGTGTATTCCTTTCTATATGTCCCCCATAGACAACAAGTTTGGGAATTGCAGATTTAATGCAACCACTATTCCGAGTAACTTCAGTGTTAAGTCCACAGTTGGATGTATCAAATATTACGTTGCACGATCACTAAGCTTTGTGCTTGGTGTAACTACAACACTTGTGTATTATGCACTTTGTTACAAATTGTTACTTTGTTACAAAAGTTTAATTATTCCTCTTCTTATCGTATGAGCTGCAGGTTTTTACCAATCTAACAAGCCCTAGTGTTAGAGTTTTCACAAATCTGCCTGACGGCGTCTGACGTGGAATTGTAACAACAACTGCTATCAAGATAACAGCCGGAGACGACGGCGTGCTCTCCAAGGAACAGGGGTATAACATCACCAACTTCCTGACTCCGTGCTGCTTTGTGAAATTTTCTAAAAGCCACAAAGCGATTTCGGCCGACCCGGGAATGGAACCAAAGACCGCGTTTACAGCAGTCGCGTGTGTGACTACTAAATCAACAAGGCAGACGTTTAATTATAATATTATTTACCTATTTTATAGTTTGCTTATTTATAATTGTATAATATACAGGAAGATTCGATTTTTTTTTATATTCCGTTACTTTTTAACACGTATTCATCGTACATTATTTTTTAATAAACTCATTACTATCTTGAAGCATTTTATCTACAGCAATTTAGTTAGTTAATAGAGAACCACGATTGTGTTGGACACGGGGCAAACAAAACTTGGGCAAGAGTAATTTGAACCATTTCTAATAATAAAGTTGTATGACGTGGTTAGAAAACGAGAACGATACACCATGGATTATATTTGGAAGTCATAATCTAATATAAAAACATGAGTCTTTTTGTAAGTTTAAAAAATACTGTAACTGGTTATATCTGTAGATTTGACGAGGGTACGAAGGCCAGAAAGATAAATACATTTCCAATATTATTACGTTATATCGTTCATAATTGATGAGAAAGAACCTCAAATAGAACTACACAATCAAATACTGACGGAACCCAGTGCGCTGCAGTAGCACAAAACGTACGAAAATAGTCAAAAAATCAAATTCACAGCATATTCTGTGCGTAGAGAACTGCTGTTTATTTCATCAAAATGTCAAATCACAATGCAAAATTATTCAAATTTCATACAACATAATCCCGCAATGGAATTGGAGATGACGATCTAATTGCCTATTCCGTTGAAATATTCGATTATTGTAGTAGGTAGGGATTCGTAAAATCATTTTGTCGTTAACCCAAATCTATGAAGAGCGGGTCGTTTAGTCTTGGCATGTCACAAGTCGTATAACCCCGTAATCTTTTGGCTTTGGTATTGGTATTAAATGTATCATTCGGCGTAGCGTTTAGATAAGAATGATTTATACAAGGTACAAATTGTGGGAAGGAAGACAAAAGAATCTTTAATTCGTTTCGTAATTTTATTTTTAGGGTTCCATACCCTAAGGTTAAAACGGGACCCTATTACTACGACTCTGCCATCCGTCCGTCTGTCACTAGCCTGTATCTGTGTGTGTGAACCGTGATAGTTAGACAGTTGGATTTTCACAGATGATGTATTTCTGTTACCGCTATAATAAAATAAATATTTAAGAGGGCCATACAACAGACAGACATACATTTTCGTAGATAATGGTACAGAACCCTTCGTGCGAGAGTCTTACTCGCACTTGGCTGTTTTTTTTATTTATTACGTTGAAAGAATTGGTTTTATAGATAAAATACCTTGGTTGAGAAAAATGAAATGTGAAATGCTTAAAATTTTACTCGGTTTTATAATTGTGGGTACTTGAATAATATACTCCTAATTTACTTAATTGAGGGCTAGTTGCCGTAAATAATTACTGGTCGTTAATCGACAATATTGCCGCCAGTATTTCATTTTGACATTAAATTTGTACATTTATTCCTAACTAGCAATTTGGCCGCGACTTCGTCCGCGAGAGATTCGGTTTTTCCCACACATTCCAGAGGTGTCGCAATATATCATTATTACAACATTATTTATGGATGGCCAGTTTTACCACCTCCAGAAAATACCAGTTTCCATATAATTTCAAACAAAAACAGTCCCAATAATGTAAATCATTAAGTCTGTTAGATAATTAATTTACAAAGGTAACGAAACTGAAAAATACCTAATTTTTTTTAATACCTGTGCATAACCTTTCTTCCTGCAGGAATAGTTCAGATCACATAAGGGTTATTTTTTACAAAACCATCTGTCTCTCTGTCCGTCTGTCTATAATACCTTCATGGGAAAACGGCTGAATCAAATGAGATGAATTTGGTATTATATAAACTAAAGCCTGGGGAAGGATGACATTGAAGTTTTAAACATTTTAACAATACGAACATACCTGCTTATGTTCGTATTGTTTAAAACAATTTTGTATGCCTTCTGGCAGAATGTAGTATGGACTAATATTTACTTGTAAAAAATCTAAGTATATAACTATAACCCTATGTTCACAAAATTAATAAATGAATTGAATTTATCGGGTGCGTGTAGTAGACTCACAGGCACAATCAACCGCCCACCTAAATTTTTCAAGTTCAAGCAAAAAGACAGAAAGAAATTGGAGGGTATTTAGGCTAGCTCGGGACTCCGAATTGGAGTATTGAGAATCGAAAGAATCTACAGATCTCATACGACAGCAGAGTAACTTTAAAAGGTCCAGAAGGGCTTCAGCTTGAGTGCAGATGGTCACATGAGAGGTTCTCTGTAAATAATCATATGCGGAGACTGAGGGGCTCGTAGCTAATGAATAGCCATGCAAATCGATAAGTGGCCGTTTTCTAAACAAACCTATACATGCCTAGAGAGCACGTAAAGCTGCCAGTCCTGCGCGTGATCTTAGATTGGGGATAATTTCATTTTAAACACGTATTGTAGCCACATCTTTGAATGCGTCACTGGGTATCTTGAGGGAATTGGAATGCACACTCTTTCAAGACCAGCACGCAGTTTGAAACAATCTTAAACAACAGATATTGGCTAGAATGCCAGCACCAACCACTATAAGGGAGCTGAAGACAGCTGTGTTAGACGAATGGCAAGATATCCCTTAATAAGGTATTGATGACATCATTGGTGGATTTACAAACAGAAGAACCACAGGAGGTAATAAACTCGTTACGAAAAGTGGGGAAAAGTTAGGTGAACATGTTATTTTTTGAAAATACCAGTGTGTCTAAACATTAAAACATGCGGTTGATGACGACAAATGACGAAAAAGAAGTAGGTGGCAAGAATGCACCTTTTTAACAGTAACTTAGTGTAGTGTCGTAGACACCATTTCTAGAGCGATGTTATAACAGAAAATAAAAAATAATCTTTGAAATGTTTTGTAAGCCGGTTGTATTTTTTGTGAAAAGTTTGTGCATTGAACCCTAACATTTGCATGAATATAATAGGTCCGATCAATATAATCTGGAAAAAGATTGTTTACTTTTTTAGGTATATAATTCCATAATGATAATTGGAATACCCTAATTACCCTATCGAACGTTTTCGAAGAAATTCCGTGAGATACAATTCACATCAAAGGGTACAATGGCGATGTAACAGCTTTATTTATTTTAGACGCAAACGGAAAGCGCGATCTTATTTTCGGCCTATTTATTGTCCCACTACAGGGCTATGGCCTAATTTTACAGTGATTTTTAAGGCGGAAGGAATAGTACATATTAGTATATTAGCCACATAGGCAAACATATTTTCGAGGTGTCCACTCTAAATGCCAAAAAAAGCCTTGACTTTCCAGGGAAAGTAACATAAGATTACGGAAAGTCAGGACTTTCTTTGATCACTCTACCACATTTCCCTGACACAATATTGTCGTCTTATAAGGCTAATATGTAATTTTCTCGTTTTAAACCAGATTACGAATGTATTAATACTTTGCACTTTTGAAGTCAAAATCTAGACCATGTGTACGTGCACTAAGTAAGGATAAGATATCTAATTTATTTTTAGAGTCAAAAACCCTAAACAGTAAGCTTAGGAAATATCAGGGAAATATGAATCAGATCGCAAGCGAAGCGAGCGCGATTTTTTTTTAGAAATATGAGGAACAAAAATCTTTGAAACCATATTTTTATTTCATGTCTCTCCCTTTTTTCATGAATTTTGACTTTTCCCCGACAATCCCTGACATTCCCTGATCACCTATTGCTTCCTTAATTTTCCAGCTAGTGGATACCCTGGATTTGGTCACTCCAAAGGGCTGCTTTTATCTTGACCAAAGACTTAGCATTGCCATCCAACGTGGCAATTCTGCCAGCCTCTTGGGTTCGCTTCCAGTTGACGGTGATGAGAAGGAATTATTTGACGCCACATTTTTGTTACATTTTGATTTTAAATTATATTAATTTGTGGTTTCTATTTTCATGTTTCGTATTGTAAATAATGTAAATACTTATGATTTGAAAGCGCTTACTTTTAACTTGTAACCGTTTCTAATGGTTATTTATTTATTATTCAAGTGAAAAATGATTGTGAAATAAACCGAAAAAAAAAGAAAAATATAATTCACCAAACGCAAAAAAAAGTATGCGGGATTCGAACTCGAATCAACCGACTCGCATAGTCTTTCATTTAATACAGGCTACACTGTTCGTTGACATTTCAGTTAAAATTGACGTTCTCATACAACGTTCAATTCAAAATTCTACTATTCTACCAATGACTTTCTTGAAGATAAAAACATCGTTATAAAATAAAATAAATATTAAGATATATGTAATTAAGTTAACTATAAAATTATTTGTACACCAATTCAGTAGAATATTTGACACTATATAATATTATCAATACCTTTTGTACTATATTCTAACAATTCTTTCGTGTTTTCAAATTCAATTACAGCTTATCTTTTTTAGGAATCAGCGTGATAATTTTCATTTCAACGATTGTAATAATAGCAAAAATGCATAATTACTAAAAATTAATAGGCCATCCCATTACAAAATAATTAACAATGCCTCACTGCTCATTTCCCATAATATTTAGCGTGATGATTTATAGCCTAAAGCCTGACCCGGTTCATAACCAACATTTTTGGTGAATTTCAAGTAATTCTGTTCAGTCGTTTTGGCGTGAAGCTCAAACAGATAAACACACAAACAGACAAACAGACAAAAATTCTAAAAATCATATTTTTGGATTCAGCGTCGTTTACTGATCACGCTGAGACCACTTTAAAAAAAATATATTCAATGTACAGATTTTCTACCATTACAATTTTATTATATGTATAGATTATCCATTTCGATTGAATGATTTTATTTCATTGAGAAACCTAATATTTTTATTTCATTAGAATATTCAACAGCTACAGGGTTTCATTTAAATACTAGCTATGATAACCATTTGAAACTTACAGAATAATTTATACGTACTTGTTTAATATTTCTCAACTAACGTAGCATGTATGAACATACAACCAATCCGTAGATTAATTATATATTCTAAACACATGCCCTAGCACCGATACGAGGAGAGAACTTCAAAATCGAGTACAATATGGATGAATCGAGTGCTGAAACATCGAATTGAATTTAAATGCTTTTGATTTATTCGATATTGTAAGACATGGCGAAGTTTCTAAGCGAAGCTATGTGGTTTCATGTTAAACGTTATTACTAAAGTGTATGTTCTACAAAGGGTTTTTTTTGTTGGTTCATTTTCTGCATAGTTTTTTTCTAATTTAAATAAACTGTTTATGTTAGATCTTGCTAAAGTCTCTTGATATACGTAAATAAGGTAAATAAGGTGACACTTCGTTGTAATTAATTATCTTTAAAAGTATATAAAATATTGCTTCTATTTTATCGGAAATAGTCTTCCTTTGATTTCGAAAGTGATTTTAAAGATGGAAATGTAGTCAGTTTGCTTATCACAAAATGATATTATTACATTATTCGAGTTTTTTTATAAGGCACATAATATATTTTTTGATATTTACAAGTAGTGCCATAGTAAAATATTACTTTGTAATCATTGTAAGCTTGCTACTGATTTCTTAAACGTAAACAATAAAACTGAAAAGTAATAAAACTTTAAGAAGGATTAATATAAGTAATTGTTTAATAAATGACATTATTAAAAACAAGATTTATTTTTCCCTGTACTTCAAAGTAATCTCAACAGATTATAGTATTAAAATTTATGGAAAAGTTTCAATTTAAATTAAATTATTCATAACTAGCAATTTGCCCGCGACTTCGTCCGCGAGAGATTCGGTTTTTCCCACACATTCCAGAGGTGTCGCAATATATCATTATTACAACATTATTTATGGATGGCCAGTTTTACCACCTCCAGAAAATACCAGTTTCCATATAATTTCAAACAAAAACAGTCCCAATAATGTAAATCATTATGTCTGTTAGATAATTAATTTACAAAGGTAACGAAACTGAAAAATACCTATTTTTTTTTATACCTGTGCATAACCTTTCTTCCTGCAGGAATAGTTCAGTACACATAAGGGTTATTTTTTACAAAACCATCTGTCTCTCTGTCCGTCTGTCTATAATACCTTCATGGGAAAACGGCTGAATCAAATGAGATGAATTTGGTATTATATAAACTAAAGCCTGGGGAAGGATGACATTGAAGTTTTAAACATTTTAACAATACGAACATACCTGCTTATGTTCGTATTGTTTAAAACAATTTTGTATGCCTTCTGGCAGAATGTAGTATGGACTAATATTTACTTGTAAAAAATCTAAGTATATAACTATAACCCTATGTTCACAAAATTAATAAATGAATTGAATTTATCGGGTGCGTGTAGTAGACTCACAGGCACAATCAACCGCCCACCTAAATTTTTCAAGTTCAAGCAAAAAGACAGAAAGAAATTGGAGGGTATTTAGGCTAGCTCGGGACTCCGAATTGGAGTATTGAGAATCGAAAGAATCTACAGATCTCATACGACAGCAGAGTAACTTTAAAAGGTCCAGAAGGGCTTCAGCTTGAGTGCAGATGGTCACATGAGAGGTTCTCTGTAAATAATCATATGCGGAGACTGAGGGGCTCGTAGCTAATGAATAGCCATGCAAATCGATAAGTGGCCGTTTTCTAAACAAACCTATACATGCCTAGAGAGCACGTAAAGCTGCCAGTCCTGCGCGTGATCTTAGATTGGGGATAATTTCATTTTAAACACGTATTGTAGCCACATCTTTGAATGCGTCACTGGGTATCTTGAGGGAATTGGAATGCACACTCTTTCAAGACCAGCACGCAGTTTGAAACAATCTTAAACAACAGATATTGGCTAGAATGCCAGCACCAACCACTATAAGGGAGCTGAAGACAGCTGTGTTAGACGAATGGCAAGATATCCCTTAATAAGGTATTGATGACATCATTGGTGGATTTACAAACAGAAGAACCACAGGAGGTAATAAACTCGTTACGAAAAGTGGGGAAAAGTTAGGTGAACATGTTATTTTTTGAAAATACCAGTGTGTCTAAACATTAAAACATGCGGTTGATGACGACAAATGACGAAAAAGAAGTAGGTGGCAAGAATGCACCTTTTTAACAGTAACTTAGTGTAGTGTCGTAGACACCATTTCTAGAGCGATGTTATAACAGAAAATAAAAAATAATCTTTGAAATGTTTTGTAAGCCGGTTGTATTTTTTGTGAAAAGTTTGTGCATTGAACCCTAACATTTGCATGAATATAATAGGTCCGATCAATATAATCTGGAAAAAGATTGTTTACTTTTTTAGGTATATAATTCCATAATGATAATTGGAATACCCTAATTACCCTATCGAACGTTTTCGAAGAAATTCCGTGAGATACAATTCACATCAAAGGGTACAATGGCGATGTAACAGCTTTATTTATTTTAGACGCAAACGGAAAGCGCGATCTTATTTTCGGCCTATTTATTGTCCCACTACAGGGCTATGGCCTAATTTTACAGTGATTTTTAAGGCGGAAGGAATAGTACATATTAGTATATTAGCCACATAGGCAAACATATTTTCGAGGTGTCCACTCTAAATGCCAAAAAAAGCCTTGACTTTCCAGGGAAAGTAACATAAGATTACGGAAAGTCAGGACTTTCTTTGATCACTCTACCACATTTCCCTGACACAATATTGTCGTCTTATAAGGCTAATATGTAATTTTCTCGTTTTAAACCAGATTACGAATGTATTAATACTTTGCACTTTTGAAGTCAAAATCTAGACCATGTGTACGTGCACTAAGTAAGGATAAGATATCTAATTTATTTTTAGAGTCAAAAACCCTAAACAGTAAGCTTAGGAAATATCAGGGAAATATGAATCAGATCGCAAGCGAAGCGAGCGCGATTTTTTTTTAGAAATATGAGGAACAAAAATCTTTGAAACCATATTTTTATTTCATGTCTCTCCCTTTTTTCATGAATTTTGACTTTTCCCCGACAATCCCTGACATTCCCTGATCACCTATTGCTTCCTTAATTTTCCAGCTAGTGGATACCCTGGATTTGGTCACTCCAAAGGGCTGCTTTTATCTTGACCAAAGACTTAGCATTGCCATCCAACGTGGCAATTCTGCCAGCCTCTTGGGTTCGCTTCCAGTTGACGGTGATGAGAAGGAATTATTTGACGCCACATTTTTGTTACATTTTGATTTTAAATTATATTAATTTGTGGTTTCTATTTTCATGTTTCGTATTGTAAATAATGTAAATACTTATGATTTGAAAGCGCTTACTTTTAACTTGTAACCGTTTCTAATGGTTATTTATTTATTATTCAAGTGAAAAATGATTGTGAAATAAACCGAAAAAAAAAGAAAAATATAATTCACCAAACGCAAAAAAAAGTATGCGGGATTCGAACTCGAATCAACCGACTCGCATAGTCTTTCATTTAATACAGGCTACACTGTTCGTTGACATTTCAGTTAAAATTGACGTTCTCATACAACGTTCAATTCAAAATTCTACTATTCTACCAATGACTTTCTTGAAGATAAAAACATCGTTATAAAATAAAATAAATATTAAGATATATGTAATTAAGTTAACTATAAAATTATTTGTACACCAATTCAGTAGAATATTTGACACTATATAATATTATCAATACCTTTTGTACTATATTCTAACAATTCTTTCGTGTTTTCAAATTCAATTACAGCTTATCTTTTTTAGGAATCAGCGTGATAATTTTCATTTCAACGATTGTAATAATAGCAAAAATGCATAATTACTAAAAATTAATAGGCCATCCCATTACAAAATAATTAACAATGCCTCACTGCTCATTCCCCATAATATTTAGCGTGATGATTTATAGCCTAAAGCCTGACCCGGTTCATAACCAACATTTTTGGTGAATTTCAAGTAATTCTGTTCAGTCGTTTTGGCGTGAAGCTCAAACAGATAAACACACAAACAGACAAACAGACAAAAATTCTAAAAATCATATTTTTGGATTCAGCGTCGTTTACTGATCACGCTGAGACCACTTTAAAAAAAATATATTCAATGTACAGATTTTCTACCATTACAATTTTATTATATGTATAGATTAGCCTAACTTGATATTATTTTAATTTTTCTTTTAATTTTATATCCGTCTTTTTCAAATATTGAAATGTTACCTACCACTAAAATAAAATTGCCTTCTAACCAATTCACAGCATTTTTTGAAAATAAAACCCGTTGAATTCTTCTACAAGTCACTCACCTAGCTAGCTAGCTAGATTTAAAACAAAAATTCAACACCTTTTCATTATGACTTTCTGTCACGTAACTCAAAACACTACATTCATCATCTTGGTATCGCTTCAATCTGCCTACAAAGTACATTATATTACCTATAAGTATAATAATAAACGCAACACATTGTCAGCTCGTTTATAAACACGACGAAATATTCTAACATTTTTACGACTCACGCGAGTTTAAGCATGCAGTGTACGTATCTATAGTCACGCAGAATTCCTTTACGGTGTGCTCGGGGAGTGCCATATTCTTAGTCGGGAACTTAAGTTAACGCCAGGCGTTTGATGCAACAAAGATGTCGTTTGATGCAACAAAGATGTTATGTCAAGAGTGTTGCATCGATTTTACCTGATAAATATTTCACGTATATATGCTAACGATCCTGAAGCTTTACTCTCCGGTTTGATATTATGCTTTTGGTAAAACGATTTTTAATCGATTTTGTGTGTCGGCATTTTTTTAATTTTTTGGTAACTTCATTGGGATGTTGGAAACTTAATTCTATCGATATCAAACATGGATTTAATTAACGGAGTTGTGCACCTCCTGCGCCTAGAACGTTAACTCATCGTCCCTGGCTGCTACTGATAGCGTCGTTGTTACAATTCTATAAGCTAAAATAAGATGAAGAATTTTTAATGTTAGTTGACTTGTCGTGTGACAAGGCGTGGCTTATTACTTGATAAATGAAAAATAAATTACCACACAAGATAGCATTGTCAGCCTTTTGGGTACAATACCCTATATCAAAATCATATTTTTTAAAGGTATAGTAGTAGTAGACTGGGAACTCTTGTTATTTTTTTTTATGATATCTCACAAAGTATTACATTAAATGTTATTTTTACTGTAGAAATGAAGGTTAGTTGAGGTGTTATACACACAGATCATAAATTATACACAGAGAGATTACCAACTTATCACCAATTAAGATTGTTTCCGTTGCCTGACTAAATACTTCCTTCCCCTCCCCTACTACTAAACCTAGCTATAAATATTTTCATATATACATAATTTAGGATACAAATCTAGATACAGCTAGGTAAATTGCCACAGTCAGCTAATGGATAACAAAACAATTTATTAAGTACTAACTGTTTTCCGCGGTTTCACCCGCATCCTCCATCCATGAAAGCGTAAAAGACGGATAGAGAGGTAAAGTTAATTTCTGATATACAATTTTAAGTAAAGATTCCGTTATACGGAAATCCGTCCGTGCATCGAAAAATATGGTGATCGGTCTTGCGTCTAATTCTGTATTTTTTTTATAACCCTCAACGCAAAAAGACGTATGTGAACCGATTTGATTGGTTTTCTAGCGGTGTCTTTTTGACAGAATGTAAGTGTTAGGGAATAGAGACAGAACCAGGTCTGTATCCCCTCCTTTGGAGTATAATGTCTCCTGTTTGACTAAGAATTTATGCCAAAAAAAGTCATATTGCATAAATCATTAATTGGTCTATCAGTGAGACTTTAAACCCTCGTTCATCTTGAAGACACACGGGATTCCTCCATACTGGCGCACGTCATTCGTATGACGGTAGTGAAATTACGTAACAGCAAAAAATCCCTTCCGTGCGTTTCGAAGATTTTGTCATGAATATTTTTGAAATCAAAATAAACAACTGTGTAGTCTGGCCGTGAGAAATTTGCATACCTCGGCAGCTTGACGACCTTGTCTGTACCTCAAAAAAGATTAGAACGTCCGGAATTTTGAGGGTTGGACTGTGAGAAGTGAGGGTTCATTCTGAATTAAAGTTTTATTTTTATTAAAAAACATTTATGTCAAAGTAGGACCATTGAAATCGTGGTGGCCTAGTGGTAAAGGCTCCTGCATCTCGGGTACGAGTGCACGAGTTTAAAACCTGGCAAGTACCAATATGACTTTTCTAGAGTCATATTTACTTTCTAAGTGTCTCTGACTAACATGTGATAAATGCTCATGTCTTTTCTGTATGAGAAAAGGCTTTTGCCCAACAGTGGGAAAGTAAATAGGACGATGATGATAAGTAGGAATAGTTATAATCATTACTTGAATTAAATATTAACTTATATGAGTCTCGGTTACTTGAAATAAATTGATTATTATTATAAGTCTACTGAAAATAGCTATACTAGTATTAGTACTTTCATAAGGGAATTCTACTCCTAACATACATTGTAACTTCAACGAACATACTCGCCAAATACATAGTTGAAAACATAAATTATTTTACAACCAATATCGTACTATCGAAATCATAGCCTAAGGTACTACAAAGTTACACAATATAGTTAATGTTATAAAGTTTTGAGTTCGAATATTGACTCATTAAACTGTTGAAACTGCCCTTAGGGTAATGAACGGGAGTAGTATTTCAACCTTACTTAAGAGCGTGTTTACACCAGCGTGATTTTTTCTGTTCTCTTTTCTCAGAATATTGGTATTAAGTCGTTTTCTATGCTAATATTATAAAGAGGAAAGATTTGTTTGTTTGTTTGTTTGTAGGGTTTTAACTCAAAAACTACTGGACCGATTATAAAAATTCTTTCACCGTTAGAAAGCTACATCTTGGCGTAGTGTCATAAGCTATATTTATTTCTAGACATAATTAGGGATCCCTACTAAAACTTGAATAATATAACCCAAGGTGTAAAAAAAATGTTCACTCGGGCGAAGCTGCGGGCGGAAAGCTAGTTTTTAATAAAATATAGCAATTTATATTTTCAATATAATCATCTACCTTATCCCAACTTTATTAGTGTCCACTTTATGTCTTGCCATATACAAACGGTGTTTTACATGGAGCGACTGCCGATAGTGCCTATCTGACCTAAACAACCCAGTTACCAGGCAACACTATGCTCTTACTAAAACTGGTCGTAAGAAGTTCTGGCTCCTGACTACCCGTAACGATTGTCCAAGATCCACAAATGTTGTGGGTGGAGCGAGAGGAAGTATCAACCTCTCACTCTAAGTGACCAAAACCCATCCATGTTCCTCTCTATGCTCTTTGCATTTCAAGGCCACGGTAACGCTGTTGTTCACTATGAGCGAACGCGATTGCCTAAACGCACGATGAATACGTCATATGAAAGCACCCCTATAATACATGTTTGGTAGCCGAAATGTCAATTTTAGTCTCGTAACTCGATAGATTTAGGGAGACGCTTTTCGACTTTCTCGAAGTTTCTTGTATGTTATTTACTTTGAACTGGCTTTTATATTGGTTCAATGAACTCTTGAGTAAATTGAGTGATCGATAACCTTTTGTTAAGGTTGAGTGGTTTGTTAGTCAATTAGTATTAAGCGCTATTGCTAAACATGTAATTCTCAATTCGTTTCTTGGTCGGAGAAGGTGTTATTGGGGATTTTCTATGAGGTAATTCTTAGTAGCGCCTACAAGCCTGGATTTATTGACAATTCAACCAAATAAGCTACCTATTATCTGTGTCCTAAATGCTTTACCAATAAATGCATCTCTGTCTAAATCTTTTGAGAGTAGGTACAGGTGTAATTTGAGCAATACCACCAACCGCTACGCCACAGCAACGCGTAGGCGGTCGTAGCGGTTCCGTAGTAATTGCGTAGCTATTCGTAGCACGCTACTCCATTCGCAGTATAAACTGTTATAGGTTTTAAACGTTTGTAATCTTCGAATATTTTATACTTCTTTTTAGTTGTAGTTAAGTAACAGCCGCATGGGTCCACCGATCAAAGGTGTAGCTGCGCTTGGCGCGGTTGGTCCATGCATCTATGCTCCTCCGTGCCTCAGAAAGTACATTAAGCTGTTGGTCCCGGTTCTCATTTGTAGATCTTTGACAGTCGTTACGAGTAGTCAGTAGCCAGAAAGTCTGACAACTAGTCTTACCAAGGGTTTTCGTGTTACGGGGTAACAACCCGGTAACTGGATACGATACTGGCATATAAAACACTGGTACTCAGCTGCATCCAGCCTCTCGTGTATGAGTGTGCGGGTTCGAAACCTGGCAAGTACCAATGTGACTTTTCTAAATCCATAATGTACTTTCTAAGTATATCTTAGACACTACTGACTACCGGTGAAGGAAAACATCGTGAGGATACCTGGACTTAAAAAGTCTGAAATCGCCAATCCACCTTGATTAAGCGATTAATGCTCATGTCTTCTCTGTATGAGAAGAGACCTGTGCCCAGCAGTTTATACGTATCCCACGTATAAATAGCCAAAGAATGTAGAACTAGTTGTCAGATCGGTATGGAGTATCAAAATTGAGGCTATTAGTCGTCACTGTTGCCGCAGTCGATACAAATGGCACGTCACATACAGTGCGTAGCTACGCAAAAAGTGGAGTGAGCATTTTGTGATCCAATTTTGCTGTAGCGTATAGTTATTTTCGAAATATAATATTATAAAGAATATACGACATTATGTCATCCTGACTTTTATTATAAATAGAAATATGAGTTTGTTTTTGTGATTTTACGCTAAAACGGCCTAATCGATTTGGATGAAATTTGGTATGGAGATACCGTAAATTTTGGGGAAAGACATAGATTTTTTTTTATCTTGGTGAGTGAATTAATTCTCTCAGGACGCTGGTGTAATCCATTTAAATAAATAAAAATGAATGTTTGTATGTTTGTCCTCTATGCATTCCTAAACTATTGACCCGATTTTGATAAAACTTAAGTGGAACTGTGTACTCCCGCAAAGGTTCCCAGTTAAAAATGGTATTGCAACGCATGTCGAGTGCAGCTAGTAACCAGCTTAAGAATTAGTTCTAAGAATGTTCTACTCTTATAAAACACAAAATAACTATAATTGCTACAATTTTTTACATGGCAATAAATCAACAACAAAAAAACATGGTTGATAACAACATAACATTAATACTGCTTAATATGAAAGGTTATAATAATCAGAGGTCACTTGTAGAACATTTCTCAAGCTAACTTAAATCTTAATAATTATTACTTGTTATCTGTGAAATCACTAAAATAAAAGAAAATCGTCTAATCACAAAAGACCAACAATAATATTAAGCAGACGCTGATAATGTAATCACAATCTCCAAGAAAACGTTATCAAGTTCTTTATAGCGAATTGTCAGGTATTGTTTTGCCGTTCGTTCGGAATAATTACATTAAATCTTAAGCGACTATTTTCAGTATCAGACTACATTATCTGAAATTCCTAAAGGCTCTAAATGGCTGTGAATGAGATAACGAAAATAAATGTTAATGTAAGTTGGTCTCACAGAGTGTGACTGAAATAGGCATTTTCAGTCTTGCGGGCGACGATTCTGTTCCTATCTTTAGATAAATAAAGAAGATTTTCCTGGGTTTTAAATAACAATGGAACATGAAACCTATAGGTCATTTTTCTTGTCTATATCAATATTTTTCAGTTTTTTGTTTTTTAATTCTTTAATACTACAATACAATATTTACTTACAAACTATGTTAATAATATATAAAACTAAATGTTCCACATTGTTTCGGCAGGCGCCATAGGTTACCATAGTTCTCCACATATCTTAATCCACTATCATCCCATCACAATAGTCTAAGTAGTATATCTTATCATGTTTTGCAATTGTCCTGCTCAATCCGGGGATTATGACTTCGTGCATTTCTACACAGGGATTTGTCCTTGGGTGCATTTTTATAGGTTATACAGGGATAATCGCCGGTTATGTGTCACTATTAAATTTCATTAAAATTGTCTAAAAGTTCTTCTGTGTATTGGCTTTGGCCCCACGTTCGCCACGTTCACTCTGAGAAAATAAATCATTGCTTCAGAATTTTAGTCGAAACTCCGGAGAAGCGATGTCTAGCCTATTTCTAGTCAGTATGATTACTGATGATGCTATTGGAGCTGTCCCGCACCCTACGCACCAAGGATCTTTTCCACATTGCAAAGAAGCAATCAACTTGCATTTGTGCAAACATACCTGATGCGCTACAAAAGCGAGACACTCCGTAAGGACTCTAAATATACCAAACAAACTTACATATATCCTAAATATATTTAGGTCGACTTAATAATAATATATTCCATATTTTTTTCCCGGAATTTCATTAATATAATGTTCTGTGGTAAAACAAATCTAAGTAACTATGATATATTGACCTTTATTATGCTTTCATCATTTTGTTAAATGAGTATAATTTGACCTCAGCTTAAACCTTAAAGTCACAGACTTAAAACCACAGACTAAAAATTTGGAACGCTCATTCGAATATCAATTAGCAACTATCTAATTCAAAGCGATTTTAACGAAATATTAACCTCAGTTCGTTCGAAATACCCATTCCCATTTATCCCTAATGTTTCTGATGCGGTCCTAAAAGCTTCGGCAAGTTCTCGAACTAGTTTTATTGCTATACGTAACGTTTGGGAATCACGCGAGAACGGATTTTGGTAATACGTCTGCTGGATAATTTAGAGCGAGCTTAAAACTTATGATCATGGTTCCAAGTTCCTTAACAGTCCTGCTAGTATGATTGGATAGTAATAAATCTTTGTCGTAGTTCATGATTATTTTTGATTATAGGTTTTCGGTTAAGAAATTGATATAAATAAGGGTGGTTGACAAAATGAGAGCCAATTATTTTTAAAACACTACCCTACTAATATTATGAATGTAAAAAAGCCGGCCAAGTGCGTGTCGGGCCACGCGCAGTAGGGTTCCGTAGTAGGAGTTAGTTAGTCGACTATAACTCTGTAACCGGTTAAGCCTACTTAGCCGTGATAGTTTTCCTTGTAAGTTCATTACATGTACTACGTCTGTGATTTTTTTCACATTTCTAGGTACAGCCATTCAAAAGTTAGAGGGAGGGGTAACTCGTATCGAACAAAAATTTGCACTGAAAAGCTAGATATTTCACAAATGGCTCGCTTAACCAAAAAATGGTTGCCACACACCCATAATATTTTTAAAAGACCTATCTAACTAAAAAAAAAATATTCATCCCCACTTTACGTGTTTGTACCCTAAAAAAATATTTTACAAAATTTTATTTTATCACTTTCTCGGCGTGATCAATATAAATATCCATACCAAATTTCAGCTTTCTAGTATCAAGAACCTCGGAGCTATGCCGCGGAAAGACAGACAGACAGACAGACAGACGGACATCGCGAAACTATAAGGGTTCCTTGTCGGACTACGGAACCCTAAAAATATGAGGGTGTAAGTGTGTTACTTTTAGGGTTCCGTAGTCCGAAAAGAAACCCTTATAGTTTCACCATGTCCGTCTGTCTGTCAAAATTTTGAAAAATATTTTATTTATCCGGGTGCTAATTATCTCAGGACGCGGGTTAAACCGCGGGAAACAGATAGTTTTGTAATAATTATGATGATGTACATAGTACTTACCGTGAAAACATGCTTACCTCTATGAGTATGAAAGCGTACAAAACAATATTATGATCTACAGAACGTTTTTTCCTTTAAGTGATAAGAAGTATGTTTTAATAGGTAAAAGAAAAAAATACAAATTCCTACCGAAACGTGTTTATTTGCTATAAAAAGTTTCAAAACCAAATATAGTCTGAATATCAGCAATTCTGCAACGTTAATATTACAAAAGATTTTCTGTAGCATGTCCAAACCCACAATACTGATATATCCAATTATGGTATTATCTGCTTTTCCTCAACAATGTTTTAGTCAGCTTCCAGTCCAGCAGATTAGCTACACACCAGTATTTTCCATGAAGTGACTGCCTATTTGACCTCACAGCTCAGTTAATGGGTAACAAGATACCCTTTGGTACAACTGATTGGTCAGACTTTTTGTCTTTTAACAAAACGGAATATTAATCAAAGATCGATTCAATTTGTACTAGACATTAGTAGTGCCAAGGTCGCATGTCATATTACATACATATTTCTCACAATGTCTTTAAACCAAACGAGACGACTGAATATCAAATTTCACGGCTCATACAATATGTACAGACCAAAAACACACGTAGAAATAATTAATTGAGTGTCAGTTGGGGGCACGGAGGCGCACAACGTGGGGGAATGTTACGTCTTAAGTGACACGTCACGCCATCTAGCGGTATTTACCTCGCATTAACCGTTAATGTTTTTATTTCGGATCTTTGACATTTTGGGACTTATAACACCACATAATATAACTCTATGAATAATTTATAGGGATATAATAATAAAATATAAATTATTTATAGGGTTATGTGATAAAATATATTATCTGTGTGGGTGTTTAAAACAATAAATTATTATAGTTTAGTATAGTTGCCAGTAAATAACTTGGCCAGATTTTAACGTAGTTGAAACAAGTTTGTGCATGTGCACCCAGTGCAATCCTAAAATAACACTTTCAATGCTTGTCATTACACTATCGTCTATTGTATTAATTTACTTTTAAACATTTATATGTAGAAAATAGTTAGAGAAAAGAGAAAAACTACTTACAATTTTGGCCAAGTTACGTGCCGCCTACTATATCCGAAGTTTAAATAAATCGCAGAAATGTATAGAGAGTAGTTAGTTATTCTGCATCATCGTCATCTGATTTAATATCACGCTACAGGAATAAAAACTTTTTTTTTGTTCAAATAATCAAACGTTCGAAGGCAAACTTTCAACTCTTTCCAAGGCAAATTGATATTTCATTTTTTTTTACAAATCCAGATTTTCAATTATTTTACTTGACCATCAGTGGCAACCAACAAACTTAGCTATGCTTAGAACACCTTAATTCCTAATCATAAATTTTCTTCTTGTTTCAGATCACGGCGCCGCCGAACGCAACTGAACGAATTGATAATATATTAGTAAAATTAACTTATAATAGTCCGAATGTAAATTATTATTAATGTTAGTGTTATTATTAGCTAGAAAATATAACAAAATGTACAGAGAAGTGTGCGTATATAGAACATTGATTTGTTTTTTACTGCTTGCCGTGACGAGTGCCCCGTCGGCGTCGCAAAACACAGTTATTTCAGGTAATTATATACAATACTCTGTATTTTGTGGTTGTCGTAATGACTTTATTTTTATGCTTATGATGTTCACTTTTTTAGGCGACCGTTTTTTCTTTATAATAACCAATATTAATCTGTTCGAACCTCTTTGGAAGTACCTAAATCAAATCGTTTTTAAAATTAAGAGACTTGGCATCTCTATATTTACCAATTGAATCTGCATTCAAATGATGATGAGATGCCAAATCGTGAAAAATATTGATAGTAATACATAGTACCTACGCTGAAAAAGGTAACTTCAATTTTGTATAACAAGCGCCTTTTTTTTTAATATGGCCCTAAACGCCCATTCTTAGACAAAATGCGACATCGATGCCTAAAATAGGCATAATTATTTACCCCTCTATGAAATGTCCTTGACAAACACCCATAACATTACTGATCGACATACACGTATTTACGCCTCTATTATTAAATTACATGTTTTCACTTTCCCATATCATGTTATGACATGACAAACTGACAGTAGAAATAAGTTTCACGACACCCCTACGATGCCATTCATATAGGAAAGAAAAAAAGTTCAATATAAATAAATAAACAATATAAAAAGTTGAAAAGGATCCAATCAAACTGATATGACTGACACTGCCTCAATATTCTAACAGTATCTCTTTCATCCTTAAATGACGTAATAAATAAATCGTGTTACACTTGAACAAAAACAATTTACCGTGTCATTCCATACACATTACTTTTGTCTTTAATCCGTAGCCCAAGAAAAAAGTCAAACAAAAGATTTCACTCAAACAAGGGAGAGCTTTGAAGATTAGAATGAATTACGTCAGTCGCTGGGATCTGGGTCCACAATAGATACTAACAATGAGACTTATTATGGATGATAACCCGTATAAACGGTTATAGGAGTTAAATAACTATAATCTGGAACTCAACTGTTGCCGACAGATTATTCAGATCAAAATCTTAATGACAGAAAAGTTTTTTTAGGTTGACTGTTTTTTTTTTATCTAGCAATCGTAAATTCTATTGCTAGGAATGGTCACCTGACCTAGATTCAAGAATATTTTTTTTAAAATTTTTTTTGACTGTTTAAAAATTATTATTGTTTTTTTTTTTCAATTTTTATATGTTTTTTAGTATTGACATAAATGTATATAATATTAATGATGACAGACTTTTTCAAGCATTGCAGGCGGTACCTGTGAGCATACCTTATAGTAACACCGCTGCTTATTTGATTGTTTGTTACGCTTTCACAGAAAAACAGCTTAACAGATTAAGATAAAACTTGCTACGGAGATAAATGAAACCCAAGAGACCGCTGTAGGCTACTTTTTGTTCCGGTGCGATAAGTAGTTCCTTCGGGACGCGAGTAAAACCGAATAAAAGAGTTAGTTTACTATAAATGTCCTTGCTTACTCCGTGGAGAATTGGAATGGTGGTGTGTGTTAATTTTTTAGGTAAAGATATACCTACATACATTTTAAACAGGCTATATAGTAACGAAGCCCGCAGTCGTGCCGCGCAAAAATGTTTACAGAGTATATTAATATGTAAAGATTTGGCTCATTGTGACCGCCAGAAAGGACATGCCGGAACATGTCCGGAATAGTAATGAAGTTTGAACGACATTATGTACGCATGCACTGTAAAAGAAAGAGGCAGAAGGTTTACTAATCGATAAAACCCTTTTTTTTGTCATGGGAATACATCTGGGAAAAGACTAGGCAGATGATGGGAATACATCAAATGACTCCTCCTGCTTTAGGCGGAGCTGGTTGGAGTGTGACTCTTACGGACTAAAACCCATCCATGTTCCCTTTACTTTTCAGGACCTCGAACTCTTTCGAACAATCTCGCAACATCGATAAAACCCTTAAATATTGATAGAAGAGATTTACTTTTTCCCGTGTCGGACTTTAAAGGAAGATATACTTCTTATCAGATAACAATTCGAATCTTTTTATCATTCTGTTTCCTATAGAAGAATTCAAAATTTTGGGTTATGACTGTCTTAGGACTATACTATCTTAGTAATATTATAGATTCGAATTTGAGTTAGGTTAGCTAGGAATATAAAAATGCTAGTAGACTTAAAGCCCGGCTAGCGATAATTAAATAATCACCTGACATTTGCCATAGAATTGCTGCACACGTAGAATATCGTTGTTGAGCATCCATAAAATTTTAAAACAGCTGTTCCCCAGAAATAATAACTATTCTGCGACGATTTATTCGACTTTATGGAACTCACGTTTCACTGCTTATTTTGATACTATAAAATGAAATGGGTTTTCTGCAATTTCTTCTTTTGCGTTGAAGGAGTGTGAGGTAAGTGAGGACTCGAAAAACTTTGGGCGGCCTTATCAATATTTTTATGTCACATTTATTCGCTGACCCATTTTTTATTGCATGTATGTGTACTCGCTTACGTTTCCCCTCGTCTTGTTTATGAAAGATAAAAATATGGTTTTTTTTCATCGTAAATTACATTTAGATGAAGCGCAGCTTTGCCTTGTATATGATAAATTTTGATTTCCAAAGTTTTCTATCGGTATTCACAGAATTTAAAAACAGTATAGTCAGAAAATAAAAACTGGTCTTTTTATACAAAAGAAAAATCTATAACATGTATCGAAAGACCAAAAAATAACTAAAGGTGAAGGTTTTTTAACATTTTTATCATGTTCGTTAATACAATCAAAAAAATCTCTGATTTATTATAATAACAAATAATAAATACAAAACAAATAATACGGCACTAATTACTGACAAAAACAAAACTTCGCTGCTCTGATAGGTAAACTGATACTTTCTCCTTCCTCATCTAAGCGTTTCCCAGTCTTAATTGCCAGTGTCCGCTCTGCTTAATAGAAAATGGTCGGCCGCTCATTAGCAGGCGCCCGGACTGCCGGTGGTTCGTTAATCCTTAATATGACTCTGGGTTTACATGAAGTGGTGTATTTTAAGGAATTTCGAATTACAGGTTTCATTGTAGGATCGACTTTTGGTCACTGAATTTAATTGTTAATGCAAGTGGTATAATCCAAATATATATTTTTTAAATTGAATTTGCTCGTAGGTATATATTTTTTGTGAGACCAGATTATATTCAACTTAAATCAAATAAACAAAGAGTTCAAATTATCCTGAATGTTAAAAGAATAATATAAGCATTTAGTAATTTTGACTAAATTAATTGTTAGATAGAATCATTTCTTCGGTTTACGATTACTACTGTTTTTATGGTAGTAATCGTAGTTATTATCAATACTTAAATTTATGGTAGTAATCTTAAGGACATAGTAGAAATATATTTTTTAGTAGTAATCGTAGTAATTGTAAATACATAAATATGTATTAACGGTGAGTAAAAAGCGTGAGTTTTACATATTATGCAAACTTACACCTTTTCCCTATAAGGATAAGTAGAAACTGCAGAACGCCCATGTACTACAACCCTTACATACCCACTTCTTTGTTCAATAATACCTACAATATTTTTTTCCTATAAATTTTACCTAACATAATTTATGTAGGTCAAACAAAAAAATAATGTTCCCAAGACGTAACATCTGTCTTCTATCCCAAGACAGACCTAAAACTCTTTAATGATATAAAAAGAGTTGTCGACTTCCCAAGAGCCCTTCAAAATCGATCAAGTTCGTACGAAATAGCGGCCGAAAATATTCAACATAAAAAACTCAAACTGAAGGTAGGTATCACTGGAAGGAATTGACGAAATCGTTTAAGCATTATATATGAATTAAAAAAGTATGAAGCTGTTTTCAGACTATGCTATAATATATAGCTCTTAGCACAACAATTTCGCGCACCATACATAGCCAATAATATATAGTACAGTACAGTGTGCACGTGGCCATAACAATGTATGGTGCGCGATATTGTTGTGCTATGAGCTATATACTATATATGCTATTATATTACAGCGTAGTCTGAAAGCAGCTTAACATCATAAACACTTTGTTGTATAACTGTTGAAAAATATGACTTAAGATCTAGGCGATAGGATCGAAAGATTGTATAAAGTGCTTATATCAGCAGTAAAGCATTCTTTGCAATGACGTCAAGTCATCATCTAACCATGTCCTTTTTACATAGTCCATCCAACGTTTTCGATTTTACTCTGATCCGTAAGACATACAAAATTATCATTAGGTAATCATCATTTGCCTAGCCTTTTCCCAACTATGTTGGGGTCGGTTTCCAGTCTAAACCGTATGCAGCTGAGTACCAGTGTTTTACATGGAGCGACTGTCTTAACCCAGTTACCGGGTAACACAATACCCTTGGTAAGACTGATTGTCAGACTTTCTGGCTTCTGACGTGCTTTCCGAGGCACGGAGAAGTCTGGCTATGACATAGATGGTCACCCATTCACGGACCGACCGAGCGCAGCTTAACCTTTGATCGGTCGAACCGTGCGGCTGTTACTTAGCCACGAGCTCCTCAAAATTATAATTAAGCAATCCTAAAAAAAAGGTCTAACAATTCCAAAATAGTTATAGTACCTAATTGAAGTAAGCTAATGCCCTAATTGGGGTCATTAAGTTAACAAAATTCGGTAACCGCAACCGTTTAAAAATTCTAAGAGGATACCCACACCGGCCGCAGGGCAATGCGTCAGCGCGGTCGAGCTCTTATTTTGTTTGCCGTTTTTTCTTGACGTACTCGTAAATGAAAATCGAAGAAGCGGTTTCGAAAAATTTCGGTGGGGTTAGTATCGTACTTTTCGTGAGACCTTCTGATATTGAAATTTATATTCAAAAGAAATATTACATTGAAATATCGCACGAGTAAACAGCTTACAAGTCACACTTCGACAGCATACAATCGGTTTATTGCAAAGCCTTAGGCTGTGTTCTCCCTAGGAAACCATAGGTTTCAACGTCCAGTATGATGTGTCTAGCTCGGCGGAGAACAATAGGGGACTAATGTTTCCATGCGTTTGGTTCCCCTACTTCTATTCATAAAATGGTTCTTGTGTTACCTCTAATGCAAGCTTTGTTAAGAAGTGACTACTGTGACCACAGAATTGTTATTTTTTAGCACGACGCATTTATATTTGAAAAAATAATAATTTTTATTGTTGTTTTTTTTTTTATACCAGGACATGACTGTGTTTTCGTAAAGATAAGACTAGTTTCGAACTCGGATTTAAAGCTGTTACTGTTACTGATACCGGAAGCGGATTTAAACCCACGAATAAAAGAAACAAATAGCATTTTACAATGAGTTTTTATTTTTAAATCAGTGTACAAAAATAAACAGAAATAAATATCTCCCCCCGAATCCCTTTAGCCTTGAAACAAATTATTTTGGACAGAAGACAGCTAAGATTAACTTTTAAAAATCCCGCTCTCAACAGTAATTTTCTCTTCGCGCAAAAAGCCTGTAAAATTGGAGGGGGTGGTTCCTAAATAAATCTCTAGTAGACAGATAAGGGCCAAACTCGATGTACGACCCTTAATGTCCAATAAAAAGAAAGAGATAGAAATAAAAAGAACAAAGTCCTTTTCATTATCGACTTTCCGATTTTATGTGTTTACTGTTTACAGCCTTCAGTAATTAGGTATAGGGGGCGTTGAGGTCGGGCTTACTTGGGACTTTGTTGAGAGTTTTATGCGTCACACAGCTAATAATACGTATATATCCGTGTCTGTACATTTATCACACGACGTTACATAACACACATAAACGTGAGACTCAAAGTATCTTGAATTACATAAAGTTGTTAAATATATTTTTACCTGTTTTTATTTGTTGCAATGATATTGTACAATAAATATTATATTATTTTGGATAAAATAAAAAATATGTCAATTTGTGAGATTGTAACTAATAATTTATTAAGTAGGTCGAAAATCACCTCCAGAGAGCTAATTAGCTGGTAATTAAAACTCATCATTGTTTTGATTTAAACCTTAAAACAAAGACATAAAAACTATATTTCGGAAACCCCACGAACATTCTGAAGCACAGAAGTCACGAACACACACCAATAATTTCAAACCAGATAGCATTTTTTGCTTCACTAGTTCGTAGTTTAAACGACCAAGTTTGGAAGTACTGCATATCCCAAGTAGCCTTATATAAATAGCCCCTTTTGCTAAAACGGTGAAGTTAATAGTCAAACTTGATAGCGTGGCTATTAGTTATCGCAAAGTTTTGAAAAATATTTGTCTGGGCTATTTGAGTATTGCTTCTGAAGTTTAAATTGATCTCAAAACGTATGTCACTCAAAATTATTGATATTTAATGAAAGACTGAATGCTTAAGTGCATATTAATGTAGACTGGTCAATCGGCAAAGAAGTTATTTTGAAATTGGATGTGAATAGGTGAAAAAATATTTTATTGATGCTATGATTCAAAAGAGGAAGAAGTGTACCAACACTTCAAATATTTAACTCAATAATAATCGAGACTTATAATATACGAAATAATTATATTGACATACGCTTTCGTTACCATCAACCAAGTTAAAATAATTCCTTGAAAAAAAAACGACTGTTGACAGCAATGACCGTCTCACTTTATTCTTTAATAATAAATCTTTAAACAGATAACAGCGACCCCGAGACATCATTTACATATTTACAAAGAACAATAAAAAACGAGGGTAATTTAGATTTCTTTTTAGCTTTGCTTATGGCTTTGAAGCCGTGTGGCCAAGGTTCATTGCAAACATTTTTTTTTATTTGAAGATCTTTCTTTATTCAAATAATAAAACAAGAGAGAATTTTATATACATACTAGTTCTTTCCCGTGGTTTCACTTCTAAGTACCGCACCCTCAGGACACGGGAGAAACCACGAAAAACAGATAGTATGAATTATTACTTTGTAATAGCAACTCTATATAATTTTCTGTTCCATTATTTCCTAACAAATTACCTTCTCTTTCCATAAGGTATTTGAATAAGATTTTTAGTAGTCAGTCCCAATAATATCTGTTTGCTCTTTTTACTAAAATTACACCTAAATTGTTGGATGAGTAATAGATAATAGTAACCTAGAAAATTTATTGTTCGTGTCTTCGTATTATTATTTGGACTGGATTATTTCTATAAACGCTAAGTAACTAAGGGCTAATGTATCAGGTCATGGAGTATCGTTAGGCCAGTTTATTTTCACATTATACTTAGCTTAAACCAGTTAACAATTTACTCACGGGCAATGAAAATAATTTATCTTTATTGATTTTTAATATCAGTCTGTCTGTTTTATTACGCTTTAAATATGTATATCTGAATGTTGGAATTTAATTCAATATTAATAAATTTTAATTAAATGCAACCATAACTATTTTCAAAGCGTTAAAAACCTAATTGTACAAGTTGAAACGGCATTTTTGTTATAGTTTGAGTAGCTAACTTTAAAGTATCCAATATTAGAGAATTATTTGTATTTAAGTATACGTTAACCCAAATAGAACAGCCAATATTATCTTGAATTACTATAGATTGAGCTCAAAAAACGGGCGGCAATAGATAGCAATACAAAAGTATTGTAATAAAAACAGTTTTCATGTTTTACCAACTCATAAATAAATAAATATTAAGAAGTAATAAACTAAAACGTCTTATCCACACAACAACAACGTCGGTCATTGAACTTCTTTGAGCGCTCACGTACCGTGGTCCGCAGCCTCTATTATTATAGTTCAGAACGAAATAACAAGACATTGCGAACAGAGTTTGTCTGCAAGTTTCATTCGGTGTAAACGGAACATGCAGCTAACTTGTAAAACATACTTTGTAACCGGCATGTTGTTAGTAAGCGCGCTCCGGTATTTGCCTTTCTACATGCTGGGAATAAACTTTGATTAAAAATGAGAGTAAAAAAAATGATAAAATGTAAAAAATAAATCATGACAGAATGCACTAGAAATAATAGTTCTTATAAATTTATATGTTTATTTATCGAACTATTTTGTCTCTTTCTGTCGCATTTAATTTTAACTTGACAGAAAGGAATAATAGTGATATTATGATTTTAATAAATACGAAAGTAAGTTTTTTTATTTATAAGACTTTCTTTGTAAAACGGCTAAACAGTTTCTAATGAAATTTCTTATGAAGATAGATGGGCCCTGAGAGCTAAAGACTATTTTTAATTCGGATGCATTTAGTTCTCTCGAGGAGCAGGTGAAACCACATGAAATTTATTTATATATACAAAAACAAACAAACATTATCCATTAATATTTTTACTCCCCAGAAAATAGCTAGTATTAAAATTAAACTCCTTTTTTTTTAAAGTAATAAAATACGGGAAAAAAATACCTTATAGCACAGCATTAGCGCATAGTTGAACGCGGCTCGGATCACATGGGTAATTTTATGTATGTATGCATGTTACATACCATTAACCTAATTCCATTAGATAGGTACTGATAAGGACTGATTAATAAAGGGATTTAATTTAATTTTTTATCTTAATTTCCCATTTATATGATTCACTGGTGTGAAATGTTAATAACAAAATCTTAAATCTTATTATAGATAGCTTTCGCTTTAACATTAGTAAGCTGAAGTGATTGTGGGCTATCCATATCTGTCAAAGAACCACGGCTAGGCAAACATAGTGTAGGATGCTCTGCGGATCTACGAAAGGCTGTCGGTATCAGTTGGATGCATCAAGCTGCCTGGCACACGTTAGGAGAGGCCAATGTCCAACAGTAGACCAATATTAAATAGGCCGATGATGATGATGTTGTACTTGAGAATATTGCCATAAAAAAGGAAATCAAATCTCTCTAAACAGAAATCAATCCACATCATATCTTGCACAAAAGTCTCTCTTATGACCAAAATACCAACAAGGCAAAGCTATTAAGTTCGTTTCAGACTACGTTATAATATTAGAGCATTCAAAATTCAAAATTAAAAAATCGTTTATTCAAATTAGGCTGAAAATCAGCACTTTTTGAACGTCAAATTTACAAAAGACAGCCCCCAAAATACCCGCCCTTCACCACTTCCTATGTGTTTTAGCTGGGAAGAAGAAGTGGCGCAACAAACTCCCCAGCACTATAGTATACATTATAGTATATAGCTCATAGCACAACAATATCGCGCACCATACATTGTTATGGATAGTACAGTACGTTCACACTGTACTGTACTATATATTATTGGCTATGTATAGTGCGCGATATTGTTGTGCTATGAGCTATGTACTATATGCTATATATTATAGCGTAGCTTGAGAGTAGCTTTATGATACTCATCATCATCTGTCTAGCCTTTTCCCAACTATACTGGGGTGGGCTTCCAGTCTTAACTGGATGCAGCTGAGTATTAATGTTTTACATGGAGCAACTGCCTATCTGACCTCCATAATCCAATTACCGGGTAATACGATACTCCATGGTAAGACTGGTTGTCAGACTTTCTGGCTTCTGACTACCCGTAACGGCTGTCAAAGATCTACAAGTGACAGCCTGAATCAACAGCTTAACGTGCTCTCCGAGGCACGGAGGAGTCTCACGTCGTATGACATAGACGGCCATCCATCCACGGACCGACTGCGCCAAGCGTAACTTAACCTTTGATCGATCGATCCGTGTAGCTGTTACTCACCAACGAGCTCCTCCTTGTTATTATACTCCTATTAAAAGAAATAAATTGGATGGAGATTTAAAACTTTTTCGAGCAGCGATTCTTTTGTTTCATAAACAATGCCGTGACACCAGTTGGCGTGTGAATATTGCGTGGCAAAGAATGTACAATTATAATATGATATGCCCACTAGATTTTGATCATAATTTCGTATACATAAACTTAGTAACTAAAGACATGAATGACCTAGATTTTGTTGTGTACTAAATAATTACAATCTCGGAGGAGCTCGTGGCTAAGTCACAGCTGCATGTGTCGATCGATCAAGGATAAGCTTACTAAGTCAAGGATAAGTTTAGACTGAAAGAAAAGACTAACCAACACAGTTGAGAAAAGTCTACGCAGATTACTAAATAAATTAAAATCGTCCAGATATAACAAATGAACAATCCTCCCTACATTGTAAAATAAGGAATATAAGGGCCAGTTGAATCGTCTAACGATTACTTTTATTCTTCTTTCTGCTAATACTTGGAATCGACGGGATTTATTGTTATTATCTCTTTTTATTCTCTCTCGACTCTTCTCTGTTAGCCGTCATGCTGAGCGTTGTGATGTCCTCGACTAAACCTCTTAACAATTTTCTTTCAATTGTGGCGATCTTTGGCTTGGTTTAGTGTTTATGCTTTTCTTCCCTGCTTTCAATCTCTTAATTACTAAATATGGCCGCTGCTATGACATTTTCATACTATGTTCAATATGACATACTATTTATTAGTACAGACTTGAAATAATTCATTTTTTATGCTTCGTGACACAAAAGAGTACCTCTGACGTTTTAAAGTTTTTTTTTTGTAGTTCCAAAAAGACACAAAAAATATTAAAATAATCAACCGAAGCGGACATAAGTACATCAGTTTCTTCCTAGAGTACTTGAAAATACTACGAAATAAATATCTTCAATGTCTCAACAGATTTACAATGGAGCTTGCCCACGGCCATTCGAGGATAGTATTTTTCTTTTTGCTGAAAATCCTTTGTTGTGGCTTGAAAATATCCAGTGTTGTTGGCGAAATTTCTGAATCAAATATCTTGATCGAAGTATTGCTTGTATATTTTTAAAGTTGGATTTCATTTGTTCGACATCATTTTATATAAGTAACCGTATTACCAGTTTTTTTTAAATATAATTTTACGTAATAGCTTAATCTAGATTGCAAATAATTTGCTCTCGGAAAAATATGTTTGATTTCACTGATAATTTGATGAAAATATTATTTCTTTAAATGTTTAAAAAATTGCATTCAATAAATATAACATAATATAATAATGAATATTATAAAAGTATCAATGTCTAAACGGTCATTATATATACATGATAAAATATATTATCCCTAATCCTTAAATACTCCAATATTTTGGCGTGGTTACACAAAAAGCTGTTTAAAGATCTTTTCTAATAATTGAAGCATAACAATATAATAAAAAATACATAGTAAAATACAAAAAATAAATATAGTTACCAATTGAAAAAACTATCTAGAAACAGAAATTAATAAATTTATTGGAACACTTTAAATAAAACAAACATGAAATTTTAAAGCCATACTTTTTTTCAATATTCGCAATATATTTTGTAATGGATTTTAAATATGAATATATTTTTCAAGTGCTAACTATAAAAAATAAATATAAAAAACACACTGTATTGAAAACAATTTTGAAATAACACCCTGTCACTTTTTCACGGCATGGTAATAAAATTGTTTCTTAACCAATATATACTTTACCTAGCTTTCCGCCGGCGGCTTTGCCCGCGATATTTTAGCCAATGGATAAAAAACCTTAACAAATGATTTATACTAAAAACCTTCCTCTTGAATCACTCTATCTATTAAAAAAACCGCATCAAAGTCCGTTGCGTTGTTTTAAAGACCAAAGCATACATAGGGACAGACAGACAGCGAGAAGGGACTTTGTTTTATACTATGTAGTGATTTTATTTAAGAAAAACCTAGTTTAATTAAATGTTGATTAATTGTGTTATTGAATAATTTAATAGTTCTGGAAATTTAATCCATATTATTGGATTGTGTGTTTTACAATAAATACACTTTTAGGGTTCCAAGTACAAAAAAAAAAACAAAAAAATTCAAAAGTCATTTATTCAAATTAGGCTGAAAATCAGCACTTTTTGAACGTCAATTTACAAGAGACAGCCCCCAAAACGCCCGCCCTTCACCACTTCCTATGTGTTTTTGCTGGGAAGAAGAAGTGGCGCAACAAACTCCCCAGCAACACATATCTGTCTGTAAGGTTTGAAGAACCTTAATTTTTACAATATTAATAGAAAAATGGGTAATTTTCATATTTAACATAATTAAACATAAATTTTAAATAATTTTGTCACATGTTGGCTAGCACACACCTTTAGACCTATAACAAGTAAATACTCAAGCAATTAATTATTATTATGAAATATTTAACTCTAAAATGTAAAAAATAAAGAAAATAAAATCTATAGCCTCCATTTGTAAAAAAAAATAAGGCATAAAGGGCGTACCCACCTACATGTGCAGATTTTGTTGCAACTGTAAATGTACAACACGACCATGGTAAACTAGGACTACAGTATTTCATTTTTCAAAAAAGGTAATAAATAAAAAAATATTATGGCAAAAACAAATGTATCAGCAAAACGACCAGGCACCGCAAGCAGCACCCGTTCACGAGTATAACGCGAGGACCAGCCATCACCCCCTTCGCCATTTTTGAGGGAAGGAGGCAACCCGACCAACAAAGAAGTTTGTACCAACAAAGAACCCTTATAGTTTCACCATTCCCGTCTGTCTGTCTATCTGTCCATGGCATAGTACCAATCACCTTTTTTAAAATGTAATTCTGAAAAAAACAAGTAATAATATTTTAAAATTGACGTAACATGAGGGCATTAGTTCATGTGAAACGTCACATGTATCGAGTCAAGGTCACCTTTGTAACTATGACCTTAGGTTAAAAGTAACGATCGAAATCTTATAAACAAGGTGCTTATGACCTCAACGTAGTTGTTAAAATGAGATTAAGTTATAAGTATAAAAAACTATTAAAAACCAGCTAACCCGGCGAAGTTCGTACCGCCATTTTCTTTTATACAAACCTTGTTTTGACTATAACTATACTACATTTACAATAAGATTAGACATTTAAACGCACCCCATTTACCACTCGTTCAAACGATTTTAGGCTCTATTGCTAAGGTGACATAACAAAAAACAGATGCATAATATATTTGGTATTGTAAACATTATTTTGCTTTCAACACTATCCTTATCTATACGGAATAGAACTCAAAATCGTTTAACGAACGGTAAATGGGTTGCGTTTAAATGTCTAATCTTATTGTAAATGGAGTATAGCACAAAAAATATATATCCAATTTGGTAGCTACAGTAGTTTAGAAGTTAAGCGTTTTGTTATATGTGATTGGAATGGCGTAAATTTTTCTACACACATCGATGAGAATGACATTTTTTTAATGTATACGAGTATTTTCTCCTTCCCCATAATATGAAATTTAATTAATAATAATAAATCAATTATATTATTAAAAAGACAATCGCCAAAATTTCGGGGTAAACTATAAAGGATCAATTGTATAGGTAATTAATTTGATTGTAATTAGTTGCCTGGTAACTGTATCAGTCAGATTGGTTGCTCTAAATAAATAGCTGGTAGTCAACTGCATCCGATTAGAGTGAAAGCCGACCCGACATTTATATGGGAAAAGGCTAGCCTGATGATATATCATAATTATTATGTTATTAGCAACTGTATCAGCCCAAAACTTATTACCAATTATTATTTGATATTTTGTATAGAGAAGCTGTTGGTGTACCTGTATTAATAAATAAAATAAAATAATTAATTTAAACTCACTAAACTATCTCTTACAATGATTTCGTGTTTTCTTTTAGACTTAACCTTTATCGGGTCAAGATACAAAAACAAAGATAATAAATTATAGTCAGCATAACAAACTGGTCTAAGACTTCTTAAAAAAAAAAATCACAAGTTAATAATGCATTTATGTTATCACAGCTACTAGTATAATAAACAATGAATATTATAGTATGAGTGATGTCATATATTTCTCCCAGTCACAACTAAAACGGATTTATTACACATTACTACAAAATGCTTTATAACAACTGTTCAACTCATTAGTTTCATTGACCTTCCCGCATGAACTTGAATTTACTGTGACTCAAATATTTGATTCAACTGCGACGCAAAATGAACTTTATTCCTACGAAATAAAGTCTCTAAATTACTACCAATAGAAGTAATGATTTGTTAAAGGGTAAGTTTTATGACTTCACAAATTGTTCAATTCTCAGGACTTGAGGTATGCGATTGTGCCCATAAACGCTTCAATTAGCGTCCATTAAAGAATTCTGAGTATTGAATAATTTCCACTGAAGTTACTACTACAAGAATACGTTTAGTCTTGCAAAATGTTGCGGAATAACTGATGCAATCAGAAAAAGTATGAATAAAAAAAGTATATATATTTAATAGCTTTTTAACCGACTTCATAAAAGGAGGCTCTGTATTCGACCAGTATGTATATTTGTATTTTTGGGATTGAGATAGAATATAGATCTCGGTGCCGAAGATACACACTACAATTCCTAATTCAAGACAAGTCATTTGATGATTTCCCATCAGAAAAAAAAGTTTACAATTGAACCGATCGTGACTTGAAGATTATCACGAAATCTGATAAATATAATTCATACGTTTATGTAGGTACTAGCTTCTGCTGCGACTCCGTCCACGTGGAATTGTGGTGCTCCACTCCTATTGGTTTTAGCGTGATGATATATAGCATATAGCCTTCCTCAATAAATGGGCTATCTAACACTGAAAGAATTTTTCAAAACCGTACCAGTAGTTCCTGAGATTAGCGCGTTTAAACAAAATGACAACATTTCCCTTCACTGCTCTGCTCCTATTGATTGTAGCGTGATGAAAAGTATACTATAACCAGCTCAGGAGTATGACAAATAATTGTACCAAGTTTCGTTAAAATCCGTCGAGTAGTTTTTGTTTCTATAACGTTTATACAGACAGACAGACAGACATACAAAAAATTACTGATTGCATTTTTGGCATCAATATCGATCCCTAATCACCCCCTGATAGTTATTTTGGAAATATATTTCATGTACAGAATTGACCTCTCTACAGATTTATTATAAGTATAGAAGAAGATAATGCAGTAACCTGTCGCTCCGTGTCCATATTCAAGCGTAAATGGCTAGTAAGCCACACAGCAACAGCTTCAAGACTATTATTATTGTAATCGCCCGCATAACATCATAATACATCCCATTAGAATATCGGTAATAGCTTGCATTAGCTTCGGACCACAGCAAGCTTTGTACAACGTAGTAAATTACCTTTATCATTCACGTATTAATACAAATATTACTAGTGTAACTATGAATAATATATCATCTGCCTAGCCTTTTCCCAATAATGTTAGAGACGGTTGCGAGACTGTGCGTATGCAGATGAATCCCAGAATTTTACAATGAGGGTAACACGATACCCTTTGGAAAAACTGGTAGTCAGACTTTTGGGCTTTTTAATGCCTGTAACGACTGTCAAAGATTTATAAATTGTAGGTGAGACTAACATCTGAGGATTTGGTATATTCTTGATGGTGTGTGTGAGTGACCATCAAGAATCCCTGGCTAGTGAGTCAGGGTTATCCAACCCTCTAACCATAAACGGTAAGCAAAATATACTATAAATAGGAAAAAATACATGCAAATATAATTTATGCAGAATTCAGAATCCTAATCAATATTATAAATGCGAAAGTGAGTTTGTTTGTTACGCTTTCACGTTAAAATGGCTGACACGATTAGGATGTAGTAATTTAGTACGGAGATAAAAGGGATCCAAGAGACGGTTATAAACGACTGGCTATCCAGGTGCGTTAAGTAGTTTCCTTAGGAAGCAGGTAAACCCATGGGAAACAGCTAGTGTTATATAACAAAAAAAAATCTGTTGCATAATATTACTGTTCTTAATTTAAAACAGGATAACCAAAAGAGTTATGGTGTTTTCTAAAATTTAAATTAATGTAACGAAAAAATACCACAGTTTTTAATTAAAACAGAAGGTTTCAACTCTTCAACGGATCGGCGTAGTTAATTGTTTTTTTTTTTCATATTGTTGATATTCACAACACTGGAAGCGAAAGTATTTCCTCATTATTCCAAAGAAGAGTTTTACGTCTAAAAAGGGTATTGGAATGGTAAAAGTTTTCTTTATAATATTGAAAATCAGATAAGGAATGCCAGACTAATACACTTCAGATTTTACTTGAACAATTCGTAAAGTCATTGGGAGATGTCATGACTTTGTGAAGTGTCATTGGGTCGGTTTGACGCGAACTAATTGGAAAGGTCAGAGAGCGATTGGAAGAAGACGTTTAAAGTAGAAAAGGCTGTTAGATCTTGATATCTTATGAGTGACATGTGGTATAACAAAATATTTATGACATTAGAGTGTCTGTGATGGTACATTTACGCTGGACGATCGATCGGCGAAGCCCAATCAACCGTGGTCAGGTCATAGAAGATTGCCCAAACACTACACATCAAGACCTCTCCTAACTTTCAAATATACCAAGATTATGTGTAGAAAGGATAACTGTCCTTTCCACACATAATCATGTTACCAACTGGTAACAGAGCGTAAAGTCTAGATTAAGATCAAACGTAAAATTCTAGTACGAGTATTAAACAGAAATTGACAGCCACTTCATGCAAAATATTTACATTAACCCACTTTTCGTGAGTTAAGTCTCACTAGAACAAAGCTCATTACACTTAATTATTAAAAACGAATTAATGAAAAAAAAACAATCATTTTACTATAGTGATGATGTTGGACGTTTACGCTGAATCTTCGGAACGGTCTTTCTATCATAGTACCTACAATAATAATGATGATCGAACTTTATTCTGAAAGCATATAGCAATCGTAATATTAATTAAAATAATGAGAGATCGACACTCACTGAAAAATATATAAAAAAAATATCTATGTTACATGAAACCGAGACTTAATTAAAACAAGACTGAATTAAAGAATTTCCAATAAAAGGAAAAAAATGGAAAGATTTTTTTTCAAACACTAATTATTTGTTTCGAACTCCGTCATTACGTTTTCAGTTATAGGAGAAAGTTTTTTAAATGGTAGTTGAAGATTTCCCTCGCGGCAGATACAATACCTACCTTCTAAGAAAAATCTTGTAAGTTTTATAATATTTGAGAGTGTTCTCAACTTTGTTACTTTTTTCTTAAGAATTCTTTGGGCGTTGGGTTCGACACTATCCTTTAAAATTTCGGGGCATCGGGCATGCTGAACTCTTAACGAAACTTGAAAAAAAAATAAGTAATCCGAATAGACTGTAGAGAAAATAATGCGAAACACAAATATTTATACCTCGTTTTTTGCGTATATAATATTGAAGTATTTTTCATCATAACATAAAAACAGTTTAAACTATAGTTAGTACAATTAATAGATACAAACTGAAGTCTCAAAATTATAAATTATAATTAGTTATTATAAACGATACTACAGATATAACTACATACACCCGGACATGCTAACGACCGTCAGTCCAACATGCTAATTGTTATTTTTTAAATATTTGTAACATCATGCTTTTTCCTCAAAGAATTGAGTAAAGGTAACCCTATAGAATACCCAGATTTAACTAATATATACTTAATATGGGACAATAAATTATTGCCACTAACCGCGCACGAATCTAGACTTAGGATGGCTACCACACGAAAAATTTAAGGCATTATTGGCGCTGTGGCTTATTAATTGGCTGTTGCGCTGGGTATTGGGGGTTGCATTCCCGTGCGGAATCCGTTCCAGCATGGGTATTTGAGTAACGATATGCGAAAGGCTGCAGGCAGAAATTGGATGCGTTAAGCTGAATACTGGGCGATAAGGCCTATGTCCAACAGTGGGACAATAATAATAACCGGCCAAGTGCGTGTCGGGCCACACGTACACGGTTCCGTAGCAGGTCTCAGTTAGTCGACTATAACTCTGTAACTAGTTAGGCCTTTTTAGCCGTAATAGTTTTCCTAGTAAGATCATTACATGTGCTACATCTGTGATTTTTTTCAAATTTCTAGGGACAGCCATTAAAAAGTTAGAAGTGGGGACGTTCGTATCGAACAAAAATTTCCACTTTAAAGCTAAATATTTTGCAAACGGATCCCTAAATCGAAAAATGGTTTTGACAGACCTGCTATGTTTAAAAACCTATCCAATGATACATCATACGATGGGATACATGAGAAAAAATATATTTTTCTCCATTTTACGTGTATGGGAGCTACCCTAAAAAAATATTTTACATAATTTTATTTTACCACTTTGTCGATGTAACTAATATACATATCCATACCAAATTCCATCTTTCTAGTACCAAAAACCTCTGAACTATGCCGCATACAGATAGACGGACGGACAGACAGACAGACGGATATGGCGAAACTATAAGGGTTCCTTGCCGGACTACGAAACCCTAAAAAGGCTGATGTCTGCCATTTTTACGTGTATATTTTACATTGTTTCGGCAGGCGCATAGTTTGCCATAGTTCACCATATCCCTGTCCACTATCATCCCATCATAGTAGCCGAAGTAGTACCTTTCCAAGTTTTGCAATAGTCTTGCACAAACCGGGGATTGTCCTTGGGTGCATTTCTATAGTGTATACAGGGACAATCGCCGGTCATGAGTGTCACCATCACATTTCATTAAAGTTGTCTCAAAAGGCTTCTGCATGTTGGCTTCAGCCTCATCATTCATCATCTCCCAAAGGTCCGGGACTCTGTAGTCCCGTGCATGGCAAATACATACCTACAAATATAAAAAGGCTGATGATGATAATAATGATGATGGGTATTAGTGTATATTATGTTATGTTTGTTTGTAACGTACAGGTGATTCCGAAAGTGGGGCAAAGTTCAAAAAAAAAGGACAAAAACTTTTAGCACTTTGCCCGACCCAAGCCCACTTATGCTCAGAAACCGTAAGACCTTCAAGCCAACGAAGCGGTAGTTCATTAAAAAATAACTATTTAACATTCATAGTATGCTAGAAAAGAAACTAAACTATGTTGCTATTCACAGTAGAGATGTAGGTATGAATATATGAAAAGTTATTACCATGCTTGGTAAATAATGAGTAGCTTACGAGTTTTTCTTTCCAACTTTTCAAATAAGTACGTGCGTACCAACATTTTAAAATTATTTCCACATTCATAATCGCAACTAATTTCACTCACATTCCGCTATCTTTATGAGTCATAAGAGGGTTATTAAAATATTATGAAAGACCTGGTTTTTATTATTAAGACCTACATATTATATATGAATATTAGGTATCTACTTACTTATGTCTCTTTGCTGCTCATTTTCATTAAAATGTAAAAAAAAAACGGAAATAATCCTCTTAGCCTTTTTCCATGTTGGCTTCCAGTGCCTATTAGTATTAAAATATTAATAATACTGTAAACGGGGTCTCGGGTTTGATAGCCGGTATTGGTCGAAATCACTTTATGGTATTTTAAAAAAAAAAGAGAAAGTTATTTATAGATAAGAACGAATGAGTTAAATGCTATCTGAGGTTGACATGTCAGTCGAAACTGATTGCTATATGTGTTTAAAATATGGCCAAAGATCCACGAACAGACAGTGGTAAGTACAGCTTAGTCTCCCAGCTTGATCGAGTGTATCAAATACAGTTAACCATTCACAATGTGACCGCTGGCAGTGTAGCTTAACCTCACAGAATCACTGTAACGGCCATCTCGCCACAAGCCCCACAATCTGCAATGAATATTACAAGAGTTAAACTCTACTTATATTTCTCTTTTGAATATTCATTCTCATTAATTCCTCGTATAATCCATACCGTACTTAATCATAAACATAATTTATATGATTAAATCCTTCTATAACATGTTTGTATAACAAACTTTAGTGAGTTCATTAAATTCGCCGCAAATACAAAATTCCCTTGAATAAAGTCTTCTAAAGACGTCTTAAGATCTTTACGAGACTTTCAATGGTCGTACTTCCATCGGGAATTCAAAAGACTTTCGCAAACAATATATAGCAACCTTGTTATAGATATTTTTATTATAAAGCCATTATATACTTAAAAACGTCAAGTTGTATTAACAATGTTTACGCAGGCTTCTCTTTGGTAAGGTTGCTACTCGGACGGTCGGATCTTTCGACATTTTAGGATGATTGGCGTTGTTTAGTGAAAAGTCAATAATTAATTATGTGGCACTTTTCAAAGATAAAGATGCTTTGTGCTTATTACCTTTATAGCCTATCGGCTATCATATATGTTGTAAAATATATAGTATCTTTACGAACTGATTCTGTTAGAATTGTCAATTTTATTTATATACTAGCTTCTGCCAGCGACTTCGCCCGCGTGGAATAGTTGTGCTCCGCTCCTATTAATTTTAGCGTGATGATATATAGCCTATAGCCTTTCTCAATAAATGGACTATCTTACACTGAAAGAATTATTTAAATCGGACCAGCGGTTCTTGAGATTAGCGCGTTTAAACAAAATGACAATATTTCCCTTCACTGCTCTGCTCCTATTGATTGTAGCGTGATGAAAAGTATACTATAACCATCTCAGGAGTATGACAAATAATTGTACCAAGTTTCGTTAAAATCCGTCGAGTACTTTTTGTTTCTATAGAGTTTATACAGACAGACAGACAGACAGACAGACAGACAGACAGACAGACAGACAGACAGACAAAAATTTTACTGATTGCATTTTTGGCATCAGTATCGATCCCTAATCACCCCCTGATAGTTATTTTGGAAATATATTTCATGTACAGAATTGACCTCTCTACAGATTTATTATAAGTATAGATTTATATATGACAGTTTTTTTTTTACTTTCTGTACTCTAGCTTCACTCTAAGATACATTCATGCCATTTACTCTTAGTTTGTTTGATAGATCCTTAAATTATCACAGCTATTTTTTTTCATTTTAAATATTTTTCCCATGTTTTGCTATTAACATCTACGACAACGGTAGTATTCCAGCTCCTGAAAGCTCCTGGAAGATGGAGTGATTTACAAAAGGCGTCTAGCAGAATTTTGATGCGTCAAGCTGGCGGATGATGATAATAATGACGATGTTTTGTTCTTATCTGAGATTGACCTGACTACTCGTGAGCTTGGACGTATTTTTATTCTTTGGTTCTGACATGAACTATATTGGTAGATAAAATATTTTCCTCCAATAAAATGTGGTGGGGGTCTAACAACCCAAGTTGCCTCGGAGTAACCACTTGTACAGGCTATTTTAAAGCACCCACTTGTACTGAAAGCATCCGGGAGATTTTTCGTCAATTTAGCGCATAACGTAATATAATAGTTGAAGTTTTTTATAACGAACAGCGGGCACAGTAATAAATAAACTGAGAAACTTCTACGATGAACACTGAACACGTAGCTAACTATGACTGCGGCAAAATTTACCACTACACTTGTAATCTGCTACCCTGATTCTTGTTTTAACTTTTCAACCGACTTCAAAAAACGAGGAGGTTACTTTCAGAGCGTACTTTTTAAGGCCTTGTTCAGCTATAACGTTTTAGTAGCATTATTAATATTCAATTACCGGGAGACGTTACGATTTAGCTCGTATGCCAACGATGTACCTCTAATGAAACTCTTCGTGTACTGAGAATATGCATATTTTGCTTCGTTGGTTTTAATTAAGTTAATCCTATATAAGACTATTTTGTTACGAATATTTTCTGTCTTGATTAAAGAAGCTGTCATATTTTGAAGGGTATTATATATTACGAAGTAAAAGTCTCGACCGTTTTTTGTGATATTGTATAGTTAAGGCTTCGCGACTAGCGTTTAATTAGTTGCTCGGATAATTGCAGCCTTTTCTGCTACAGCTTTTTGCAAGTGCCTGGCTAATAGCATGCTACATAATATCGCTTCTTAGAAACTAGCAGGTTGTCTGCTTTGACTGTGAAGATCATTATCTTGAAAGTAAAATTAGTATTTAATTATCTTTAATTACTCAAACGTTTGGCCAGTGCAATTATTCACAGGAAATTTATATCTAACAATTTTCTGAAATTTAGCGGTTTTCTTCGAAAAGATGTTTACCCAATTTTTATTCCACGAAAAGTTAGAGAGAGTCATCATAATAGGGTGCCAACTTCTAACGAACTTGGGTGGTCACTTTATAAAATCTTTCGCGGTCTTTGTGCTCACGGTAGTACAGGCCTGCCCAGTCCACTCAAAACCTCTACATTCAAAACCAAACAAATTGCATATGTTCCGAACTTTCAGCCTTCGGATTTCTGTCTCGAGTTTAATTGACGTACAAACAAGAGGTGTTTTAATACGTGCGTGAATCGATAAATGTCTCATATGCATCCCTGTTTTATTCATTCTCGTCTGTAGACGTATTTCATGCAAATTGAGTCGTGCGCGGTAGCGTTGACGAACGCCTCGTCAGAACCTAGCTTTAATATGTTCTTTATACTGATGTAAATTACCTATTCGTGTTTTTTTTCTCTTTTGTGATTCAAATAATTGAGGACAATGGATGAAATGTAAAAGCTCAAGGAAAATAAAATGTGAATTTGGGGTAATTGTATAAATCGGATCGTGACCTCAGAGTTTTTTTTTTAATCCTCGTGAAGTATGGTGTGCGGTAATGTTTTGTTACGGTTACGATATGACAGTAAAATAATGAAATAAGATTTTCAAATGTTTTATTAACTGGTACAAATTGAATTGTTTAGCTGAGACGCGTTATAATATTCAATTTAGACTAATGACATGAAGCAATAATGTGAGCCTATGAACCATAATTATGAATACACTATTTCCCGCAGTTTCACTTGCACCCTTAAAGAACTACTTCGTGTACCAGAGAAAAAATATTATAATGTGTGTTAAACCTGATTATAATCTACCTACCTATGTGATATCAAATTCCATCCAAAAAGAGTAACAAACACACATACAGCCTCAAGAATTTTTGCATTTATAATATTAGTAGGATGTTATAAAAGCATAACTGTGTAATATGTTGGTAAAATATTAAGTAATGTATTATGAAAACATCATAACATAACACTATACAAATTATCATAACTTTGTCCCAAAAAGCCCATAATGTAACATAAACACCCAACTCGATTGGATGTAGCATAATATTATAATTTAATCATAGCAAAGATAATTTAGAACACACTGCGCTGTCCTCGAACTACTTTTTCACTAAGAACCGAAAGAAAGGAAAAAACACGTTATTTTCCGTACCCAGTAAATTTGTGTTTTTATAAAAGCGTTGAGCGAGAGCGCTAAGAAAAATATACCGAACGTATTGTCTAGCAGACATTATGGGAATATAAATCTTTGGCCCACGTCAGATACGGCGGACAGTGGGCTGTACCGGTTTTCCGCTGGAAAAAAAAAACTACTTATTTGAAAAATACTCGAGCCCGGAAATCTTTTGGCAACAACCAGATTTGGATTTTGAATAATACGAATGAGATTGTGAATGTTAGGGTTTTCTTTGTGATTCGGAAAGCGAAGTGTGCTCATATTTTTATTGAGTAATCTCGTACGTTTGATAGATTCTGTTGTCAGTATACGATAAAGATTTGCTGTACTGTATTCGTTTGGAAATAAAGACACTACTTTCTTGGTTTACGTTACTTGTATTGTTCTTTAAATTATACAATTATTATTTCTTTTCCATGATTTAAAGCGCATTTCATTATTTAAAGCCATTGACTGTTGACAAGCGACCACAACATTGATTATTATGCAAGTAGTTAATTGTTGCTGTAATAGTTGACGATGAAACTATTAAAGTCAGTAAATAATTTATTTATTTTTCTGAATATTTTCCAAGATATTTTTAAAGCTTTTGTGATAAAATATTTAATATTAAAAAAAATATATATTTATATTTCATTGTGTATCTACAGTAAATAATGATAAAATGTCGGGACCCGATATCCTGTTAAATAATCAGTGGCACGCAGTCCACGTGACCGGCCCTTTATCTATCCACTGAAAGATTTATAACAGAGGCGTTACCACGTTTATCTTAATCTTAGCAGGGACTTTATATCTCTATCAACGGAACCTGCTATCTTGCAGAAAACCCGCTTCAACGTCGATTCGTGCAGAATTAACTGACGGAATTTTGACCAGATTTTTTTAGAATTCTGCACATTGTGCACGTGATTATATTTGGGATATTATGGGAGTGCGTGGCATAGACGTCCATTTGTGATAAATAAGCTTGTTAGTAGTTTCATCATTATACTGCCTCCGAGATTCTTAACGTTTTTATTTATAACTAGCTTCTGCCAGCGACTTCGTCCGCGTGGAATAGTGGTGCTCCGCTCCTATTGGTCTTAGCCTGATAATATATAACCTATAGCTTTTCTCGATAAATGGACTATCTAACCCTGAAAGAATTATTTAAATCGGACCAGCGGTTCCTGAGATTAGCGCGTTTAAACAAAATGACAACATTTCCCTTCACTGCTCTGCTCCTATTGATTGTAGCGTGATGAAAAGTATACTATAACCATCTCAGGAGTATGACAAATAATTGTACCAAGTTTCGTTAAAATCCGTCCAGTAGTTTTTGTTTCTATAGAGTTTATACAGACAGACAGACAGACAGACAGACAGACAGACAAAAATTTTACTGATTGCATTTTTGGCATCAGTATCGATCCCTAATCACCCCCTGATAGTTATTTTGGAAATATATTTCATGTACAGAATTGACCTCTCTACAGATTTATTATAAGTATAGATAGATATTTTAGTACGGTGAAAATAAGTATATATTTATAGTAGGTATCTTAGACAAATATTTTTGGGAAAAAGAAAAGCTTTAAAAACTTTTTTAGTTCTAATGAATGATTAGTGCATCTTTTTTTTCGGATGGGAAATTATCATATGACCCCTTCTGTGTGGGTGGGCCGGGAAGGAGTGTCAGACTCTTACTGAGTAAAACCTATCCATATTCCTTCCTCAGCCTTTCAGTTGTCTTTATATTCCGATGGCGCCGTAACTTTCAGATGATTTGGGATCGAGTTTAGATAAAAACATTAGCATAAAATTAAAACGAATCAAAAAGTTTACCGGACGCTCACTCGCCGACAAAAATCAATATCCCACCTAAAAAAAAGCTCTAGAAAGAAACACATTAGGTGGCCTATTTACGGACTTCTAACCAATAATTTCTGGTTCAACTGGCCAGATAAATCTGTTGTGTAAAAACAATGGCCGGGCGGCGACTCGAAACCTCTGTTGATTTATTTCTTTAATATAGCCTGTATTAAATTTATAGCTATAGCCGGTTTATCTATATTTTAAAATCTAATTAGGAATTCAAATTTGGCTGTTGCTTGATTGACGATTAATATTGCGTGCTTGTAATTTCATTGTATACAATTTGACGTTTTAATTTTGATACGAAACTGGTAATTAGGTGGGATTGAGCGATCGAAGTTAGAGCCCATGCTGACGGTTCCCGAAAGTGTTTCGTTTCGTCAAAAGCATCGGTGTTGATTGTGTCTGGTTTTGTCGTAACTTGGTTATGTCGGGTTTGTCGTAAACCGGTTATGACCGGTTATGTTGCTTTTGTCGTAACACGTATGCGTGTTTGTAAAGTTGTTTGCACCAAAATTGAATGTAAACTTTTTCTTATTTACTTTGCATTTTTTTCTTTTTTTTGTCATATTGCGTAGTAACAAAGTAGGTAATTGCATATAAATAGACAATAAAAAGACAATGCAAAAGTTCCATTGTATTGTGGTGAACTTTTATCCTGAACGCAGCAAATAACTTATCGTGAAACGAATGCACTTATACGATTTGGCGCTCTTCCAACTATGGATAAGAGACTAATTGTAAAACTACCTACGTCAACAAATTCGATTGGTTTCTAGTTAAATATTATAGGCACTATTTGAGCTGGCGTGATCCATCCTCGGCTCAGGCGCGGCATCAGGTGAAGTTTGCCAAACATACTAATATAATATCATAAAGATGAGAGTAAAATGTTTAGAACAATCATTTAGCTTCTCCAAAAGTATATTCAAAGGTTTTCGCATTTTCAAGAGATAAATGGGAAATACAGTTATTTTTTAAAGAGAATCACTAAAACTTAAGCTGTTGGTCCCGGCTGTCATTTGTAAATCTTTGACAGTCGTTATGGGTAGTCAGAAGCCAGAAAGTCTGACAACCAGTCTTACCAAGGGGTAGGTATCGTGTTACCCGGTAAAGTAGGTTGTGTAGGTCAGATAGGCAGTCGCTCCATGTTAAACACATGTACTCAGCTGCATCCGGTTAGACTGGAAGCTGAATCCAACACAGTTGGGAAAAGGCTAGAAAGATGATGATGTTTTGTTGCTTCTGTTTATTCTTGTATTTACAATAATAACGGCTCTTGAAAATAAAAACATGGCTCATGGGCCAATTTTTGGCCAAATTGGGTTACCATTAATACAGCTTTTAGAATTGTCTCTTTCTTTTGATACAATAATAATCCTCTAAGTATTATTTTATTATTATCAGTTCGCGATTTTGATGTTATAATTTTTTTTACATATTTATCCTATCTAGCACTACACACCGACAACACTATTGAAAAGTTAACAAAAGTGAGTTACCATGTTTTTCTTTGCAGGTATCGACAATACCTTCATTGATGTCTTAACTCCAATACATACTTTCCATCTACATACCCTATACTATGCTGACAAAAACAAGCAAAAAAATAGAAACACGTCGAGTAAAAATAACACTTTTTCTTCCCCGTTCAAACTCAGAACCCACGCTCAACGCTCAACCATCCTTCATACATATTATACTCATAACACAAGTATCTCTCAGTCTGGTTGCCGTCAAGAGGTATTCGAAAGTCCTCGAAGCCTCAACAATAACGTATTGAGTTTCCACATAACATTAGTGAACAAGAATGGCCTAAATCCACATGACCCCTATAATGACCCAATTCCTTCCGTTCTCATAACTCAAGGGTGATGATAAGCTGATAAAAAGTGTCTATCTTTAAGTTCTTAGAGATGTAGAAAAACTTTTAACATTTATCTTGCTATAAATCATGTACAATTTTCCGTACTAAGTTGACTTCAAATCTATTTTTTTTACATGGAACATACCTATCTGAGCTATACAACCTCGTTACTGGTTCGGGGAAATACGATACCACGAAAATGTTTTAAAATACGGCTCGGAAAGTTTAATTAAAAAATCCTTTGACCTTTAAAACTAGGTATATACAGAAAATCTATTATTATCATGCATCAACATGTTCCTTTGATTTTAAAAAGCGAAATATTTGTACCATTTTCATTGTTACTTTTTTTTCGCTGAATCTTTCTTTTTTGTTGCTATTTATTTCAGTGAAAATATAGTAGTGTAGCAACAAAGCCTGATATAAGTGCTAAAGTTACAAAATAACAGCTATTTTCACTTTAAAACCGGACACAACACTATTTTGACATTACAGGGACAGTGTAAATTGATATTAATGTTCCCAAAAGAATTTATGACCGCCATATTTTTGTCCGAACACCAAAAGAACTGGCTAGAACAATATCACTGAGTACAGCCATTTAGTCTTTCCACTACCGCACAGTGAACTCAAACGGTTAAACTTTCTAGAAATTCAATTATGTCTTAGAATTTAACTCGGCGTTCTTTCCCTTAGTTTCTCATAAATAAATAATTCAACATTAGCGAAAGTCCCGCGGGTAGTCGCCGTCTCTATGCTACTTCGTTTAAGGGTTAATTGACATGGCAAAAACTTGGTCGTAAGGCAACGTTACGTAAATGACATTGTCGTTTACACGCTTAAACAACATAAATACGGGAATGTTGTTACTTGATGGTGGAAGTTACTTTTTGTCTTTACTCTTTTGGGATCTTTTTCTATTATGTTGATGGTACGTATAATATCTTGTTCGTACTATATTCTACTAAAAGACGGTACTTTAGAATAAAATGTGTGCTACTTTTAATTTCTAATTATATACTCATAAATAATATACACCCCCACATTACATTACATATATTATATGTAAAATAGAATCTTCTGTTTATATTTTTATTTGTCTAATAAAACTAGAAGTTCAAAAATCTAATTAAAAAAATGCTTAACAAAAACAACACGTATAAGCGAAGCCAAATAAAACAACAGATAGGAATTAATAGGATCGAATGGCACAATATTCTATATTCAAAAAAATAGAATTACAAAAATCACAGTGGTTAAATTCGACAATGCGTGGCCAAAAGCCGATAGGATTACTACGACCATAAAAAGTGGGAAAAACAAGTTACATGTGTATCTACGTTCACGATAAATCGGCTTGTAATCTCCATTAGCTGGTGTAACGATGTATATTGGGCCTGAACACTCTTAAGCGGCTATAAGAAAGTTTTGTATCGCTGTTTCATTATGTGTAATGTTTCTTCTTAAGATTTTGGCCACGTAAAATATTTTCGCTCCACTGTGGCTTAGTGAAGCGAAGTTTATAATGTTTTATGGAGTAATTAAAGGGACATGACTGTGATTCTTTATGGGTTAAGCAGATGTTTGACTGAAGACTATCCATTTATAAACATAGCTATCTCGGATTATAATAAATCTTTATTACTGTAATTTAGTTTTTAAAAACAGAAGTAATAACTTTCAGTCCTCTAATGCTTACGTTTGCTATTTAAATTATGTTTGCCTAATTATCTTTTGATTACGAAGCAAAATAGCTTTCATGAGATTGTGATACTTGAAATATACATGTGTCAATGTTTAGTTGCTACCTTGCTGACTGGCTTACACCACGGTATGATCATCTATGAATATGTAGGTAGCTCGTGGTGTTAAGAAAAAGCTCTAGTATGATTTTGTAGTATGATATATTCGGGGAATCCTAATTTCCTTACTAATATCATAAATGCAAAAGTCAGTTTGTTTATTAACTCTCACAGTTAAACGGCTGAACTAATTTGGATGAAATTTAGTACAGATCATTAGAGGAGACAATGGAAACGTTGATAGGTTTTTTATTTGGGTGCATTGTTTCTTCGAGACGCGGGTGAAATTGCGGGAATTAAAATTAAGGTGAAGCATTAGTATTGGAATTGGTGTTTAAACAGCGAACAAAATTAAATGCGGACATTTTAACCCTTTCTGTGAAGGACTATATTACCCACATATGCCAGTTATGTTTAAATCCCAAGTAATCGGAGACGAGCTCATTACCTTTACCGGTATTCAAATCAAGTTTTGACAATTTTCTGATTGGAAAACTCATTTTTTCGACCCAAGAAATGAATTCAAAGCTTTATGCTTATGAGTAGGTACTGGTGGACACAAAAATATTTTTTTATATTTTTTTTGTTTATGTTACTCCATGGTCGTTCAGTTTACCCTCTAAGGATTAACAAGACGGTACGCGATACTCATTACCTGCTACCGTAAAGGTAATGATTTATTACATAAGAGTAATATAGGTATTGCCTAATGTACCGCGAAAAGGCAACCCAAACTTCTGAGTTTCTTTAATGTAAGGCGGCTTTGATTTACACAGTTTACTCAATTACGGCAAAGTTTGGAAAGTAACTGCTTGTTGTTCAATCTTTGTATTTTAACTGCTGTTCTTTGGTCAAAAATAAATTGGTATAATGTTTTAGAGCCGATTTTAGGGTTCCGTAGTCCGACAAGGAACCCTTATAGTTTCGCCATGTTCGTCTATCTGTCTGTCTGTCAGCGGCATAGCTCCTAGGTTCTTGTTACTAGAAAGCTGAAATTTGGTATGGATATGTATATTGTTCACGCCGAGAAAGCGCTAAAATAAAATGTCGAAAAATATTTTTTTAGGGTATCTCCCAAACACGTAAAGTGGGGATGAATATTTTTTTCTCGCGTACCCCTTCGTGGGGTATCGTTTGAAAGGTCTTTCATATTATGGGTGTGTGAAGACCATTTTTCGGTTAAGCGAGCCATGTGCGAAATATTTAGCTTTTAAGTGCAAATTTTTGTTCGATACGAGCATCCCCCCCCCCTAACTTTTGAATGGCTGTACCTAGAAACGTAAAAAAAATCACAGACGTAGCACATGTGTAATGAACTTACAAGGAAATATCACGGCTAAGTAGGCTTAACCGGTTACAGAGTTATAATCGACTGACTAACTCCTACTACGGAACCCTACTGCGCGTGGCCCGACACGCACTTGACCGATTTTTTCAATAGTCAGATAAATTTTGTCTAAAGAATAAATATGTCAATCTGACAGAGTATGAAAAGACAATAAGTCATACTATCATATTTATTCTTAAAATCGGCCCTTAGAGAAAAGAATTAGTACCTATATAAATATTACATTTTGAGAAGCTCGTGGCTAAGTAACAGCCACACGGTTTGACCGATCAAAGGTTAAGCTGCGCGTGGCGCAGTCGGTCCGTGGATGGGTGACCATCTTTGTCACAGCGAGACTCCTCCGTGCCTCGGAAAGTACGTTAAGCTGTTGGTCCCGGCTGTCATATGTACGCCTTTGACAGTCGTAACGGGTAGTCAGAAACCAGAAAATCTGACAACCAGTCTTACCAAGGGGTGTCACCCGGTAAACTGGGTTGTGGAGGTCAGATAGGCAGTCGCTCCATGTAAAACACTGGTACTCAGCTGCATCCGGTTAGACTAGAAGCCGACCCCAACGTAGTTGGGAAAAGGCTAGGCAGATGATGATGATAAAAATTACATTTTAGGTTAGCAGTTGGTTTATTATTATGTGAAAATGTTTTTTTTTAATTGTAAACGAAACAAAAATGTTACTATCACAAAAAAACCAGTATCGTGTTTGATATCAACATTTATTTGAATCAACTAAACTGTCAAGTGACGTACATAGCTAGATTTTCACTGTTAGCTTGAAATTTGCAAGCATTTAGCTTGGATAAAGAATCTATATTTATATTTACATTTTCTTTTTTATAAGTTTTTTTTGCAGTTTTTATATTACCAGCATCGTAAAAATGAAACAAGAAAACTTCACTTGGTAAAGCAATGGAAAATAATAATACCTTATTGTTTGCTGTTTTATTTTTTTAATATCGTTTAAAATAAATGTTTACAATATTGTCCTATTTCTATCATAAATCTTATATACTTTCACAACATCTCATTACCATACTAAACCGCTGTATCCAATGTAAAAAGCAATAAAAACACAACATACCACATGGCTGCTTTACGACTAGAAGTAGGCGCCTATTTTTATTCATTCTTTCTCTTTCCTCGGATAAGTGCCTCTATACAGGCAGAATATAACTTTCTTTTGCCATAAAACATTGAGGGTCCGAATAATGTACGTACATATGTATGTAAACGTAAATGGAACGTGTACAACGCTATATGAAAGAAATAAAATGCCTGAATAGACGAGGTTTGAATAGTTTCATATTTCTTTTTATCTTCGATGTGTTGCTGGCTGGTAATATTTTTTAACGTCATACTGTTGTGTCAAATGGAATATGCTAACAGTCTAGTTACTATGATAATATCAGCTTCACTTGTTTTTACTTACATACATAAGTGCCATAGAATCCTACTTTCTACTAATATTATAAACTAGCTTTCCGCCCGCAGCTTCGCCCGCGTGGACATTTTTTTTACACCTTGGGTTACATTATTCAAGTTTTAGTAGGGTTCTCTAATTATTTCTGGAAATAATTATAGCCTATAACACTTCGTAAAGATGTAGCTTTCTAACGGTGAAAGAATTTTTAAAATCGGTCCAGTAGTTTTTGAGTTAAAACCCTACAAACAAACAAACAAATCTTTCCTCTTTATAATATTATATTATAAATATGAAAGTTTGTGAGGATATAATTATGATGTATGTATGTTAGGTACTCTTTGACGCAAAAACGACTAAATTGATGTGGATGAAATTTGGTACGCACATAGTTTATAACCTGGATTAACACATAGGTACATAGGTGCGCCAAGAAATTACCTCAGGATGCGAGTGAAACCGCAAAAAACAGCTAGTATCATTATTTTTTGCAATTAAACAAACTTTTTTTTAATTTTATTTGTTTTTTTTCTTTTACTTACAAGCTATGCGCAAAAAGAAATGCGCTAAAATCGATCGAAAAATTTGGCGTAAATGTACAAATTAATATGCGATTCCAAAACGTGAAAGTGTTAAAATAAAAGATGTTTAAAATACCTCTTCAAAACCAAAACCGTGCAACTACAAACATATTTCATTAGCCAAGGTCGTGGTAAGTGCGACGATGACACGTTTAGTCAGTGTCCTCAAAACAAATGGTTTACATTATCTTCCACGACAACGTAACTAAATTTCCACTTCGTAAGGCGCTATAGACCAAATGTAATAAAGTCATTCACCACACTTAACAGGTAATGAATTTTGACGCTACCGTGAAAACCAAGAGGTGTTTGCACGACCAACGCTTCACATATGCTGCGAAATTCCAAGCTAAAACCAACTCTGTTTGTACGTGTTAGAGTTTGAAATAGTGTGGCAGTATTTAAGGTGGCTTCGCTCGTTTGAGAGTATGACAAATAGAATTTTGCCAATATATTAGCTCATCGCCCGGGCTTATGTTAATCAAAGAATGAAGAAAAACATAGAGTGTGCCAACGTCTTATTATTCTGAGTAAATTAAGAGGAGGATAAAGTGATACTTATGTCAGTATGCTTTTACTGGCTGTAATTCGATTTTCAAACGCCATTTTCTTTGTATATCTTCTTGACTAGCTGTTACTCGCCGTTTCACCTGCATATTAAGTCAACTACTTTGCCCACCCAGGATATCTTATCCAGGATATAAACCGTATGTTTACCAAATTTCATCCTAATCCATTGAGAAATTTTTGCGTGAATGAAACATTTATATTCATAATTCTTCATAAATTTTGTCGGAATTAATATGCCCCGACGTTGATACTTGGAATCATAATCCCACAAACGAAGCCTTTGTAGTAAGAATTTATCCTTTATTAGGATTTGCAAAATACGGAAAATGTTTATAATTATTCGAATTGAAGCAGGAATGGAGATCACGAGATTAGCATTTTCAATATAAAAAAACCGGCCAAGTGCGAGTTGGACTCGCGTATCGAGGTTTCCGACCTTTGGAAAAAATATTTTACGCAATAAAGTCGCAATTATCTTGTTTTTTTATCGACCGCATGTTTGTTTAGGTTTGTTTGTAAAAGAAAATTGCTGATTACTCAAAAACTGCGATACTTATAATTATAGTATTATTTTTCCTGTAATATTTAGGTTAATGTTTATCAATGATTAGGATTTTTCCGATTTTTCCCTTCTCAAACTTCAGAGACAAGGGTTGTGCAGATTAATTCATTATAACTTCCCCCTTCTTTTTCCATAAAAGCGATATAATTTCTCAACTTGTTTCTTTTGGAGTACTCATGAACAATCGTTGTTTATAACTCTTCGGACTGTAGACGAAGTGAAACTATAAGGGTTCCTGCTATCATTTTTGATCGGAACGCTAAAAATGTCAATAGAGTCTTATTTACGTTATTACTTTTGAAACATAGTAATAAAACTACTGAATATATTAAAAGAAGCCTTACTCTATAAGACACAAGTATTCAAAAAAATTGTAGCATAAATGGTAATATATATAACCGACTTTCATCAGTCTAAAAGCTTGTACAAAATATATTGCTAGTCGTTAAGCATAAACTCAGACTCCATAACTATATATCATTTTTCAAAACCTATATTTTTACTAGCTGTTTTCCGCGGTTTCACTCGAATTCTCTGGGAAGTAGGTATTTCACACACTCAGACAAAAAACTGCCCGTGTTCTTTCCCATGTTACAATTTATATCTATATGTAGGCTGAAGCCTGAAAACGTAAAGCATAGACAGACAGGCAGAGTTACTTTCACAATTAATAAATAAGGATCCGTATTTACTGCGATTACTACTGGACCGAATTCAGATTTTTTCAATACTCAAATTTTCACTAGTAGAAAGCTATTTTATCTTTAAGTGCTACAAGCAGCCTACGTTTTATGTGAAAACAATACACTCGAAACAGTGTAGGCAGTGGGAGTAGTGGAATCTAGCAAGAATGCACTTATGTAATCGTAACGTGAATAAGCAATTGTTGAATCATACTTATAAACATACAAAATAACAAAATATGATTAAAATAACAATTTGCAGCATGCAAACATATGATTAAAGTCATCAATTTAAATAAATAGTATAAAAGTAGCGAGAATATTATATTCTAAAATCACTGTCGATACGAATACTTTTGAATATTTTTGAAAGTGTTCATGCTAGGCCCACTGTACTCATTTCTCATTATACTATTTATTGAAATTAAAGTTTTTATTCAAATCTTTTTATATTTGAACACCCGTTTTGCATTAGGTATTGTATATTTTTATTAAAAAATGTCTTACTTAAGTAACGATTACATTATTTCTCTTCTACTACCCACAGAAGGTAGTCTGATTAAATAATATTTGAACGAGTCTGACGGCAACGAGGGGCGTATCATGACAATAAGTTAGCGGAACAAACGTCATACTGTGGAAATTGCCCGATGATGGGGTGGCGAAATATCGCGATACACTCGCGACAGGAAATGGTGACCAAATAGAGTGTAGTTCCAATCAAGCAAAAAGCAGTAGTCGTGTATTGAAAACGATTTTTTCCTATGCGAAAAAATAGCGTTCAATGCAATTTTTTTTATTTAGCAACAAAGAATTTTACAGTTTATGTTTCTAAGGAAATATTTATGATAGCTTTCCGCCAGCGGCTTCGCCCGCGTAGGCTATACGAATTAAAATTAAAAATGACAGAGTTTCATACAAATTTTGCCCCCGCCTTTTTCACTCCCTTACGGGTAGAATTTCGGAAAATCCTTTCTTATCTAATGCGTACGTTATACAAAGAACACACTCTCCAAGTTTCATGTTTCTACGATCAGCGATTTAGGCTGTGCGATAATCCGTCAGTCATTCAGGACAAAGCGTTTTATATGTACAGATTCTATTTTTCATAGAATTTATTTCTATACAAGCATAGCAAGAATAGTTTTCTAATTGAAATTTGTGATGGTTTCTACCCTCGTACTGTCATTAATAAGCAAGTCGCAATGTAGCTCAAACATTAAAGTCTGTCCCTGCTATTCCTTGCCTGTGTTTAACAAGTGGAATAAATTCGCTTGGAAAATATTCCAGGCCAAAATTGAGTTTTATTAAAAGTAATTTTCTACTTTTGACTGCCTTGCCCCTGTTACATGGAACAAACACATACGAGGAATAAAATATAGTTGTACTATAGATACAACCCTGCCTAACCCTTCTAGAAAAACAGGCGTAATGGTATATATTCGGCAACAGTATTTCAGGAGTCCAGCTTATGACATATAAAGTGTAAATTGCTGAACAAACCAAAACATTCGAGAAAGTTCTAAAACTAAGTCGTAAAGTCGGTATCTAAAATTATACAGCAAGGGTATATTATATATATTATACCATATGGGGTTGTGTCCCATTTTCAGTTACTCACACAATACTTTTAGTACTAGCAGTAGTCATACGTTTAGTTTACGACTTTCACATGCATTACGTTTATTACACGCGATTATTGTAACGAGTATAATTTATTTTAGTAGGCATATAGGTTGATTGTGCAGAATATTAGCAAATAGCAAAACTATATAAAACTTGCACATATTTGTGCACTTATATGATGTATAAAAAATAAATGATAAAGAAAATTTTGACGAGACGATTTAACTTATGATTACAGTAATGACTTACGATTGCATAATTACTTACGATTACACACTGACTTACGATTTTGTACTGATTAATGTAACGAGACTGAAATTATTTTGATCCAACAAACCCATTATAAAATTTATAAAACATTTCTCATAAATAGTTTAGAATCTGCCATGATTAGTTAATTTCATGTCCGTTACTGTGAAATAATTATTATTGACGGAAGAACCCATCGTGGATAATCAATATCTACTCAACTTGAGTACTTTCCTATAATCGAATTGACTGTTGCTTTAGAGTGGGAGCTGTTGTATTTTATTAATAAACGATGAGAATATTATCCCTTTGAATAATTAATAAATCAATAGCTACGAACTTCTTTATGAAGCTTTATGAACTTCTTGCTCATTCTATACATTAAAACTTAGTGATTGTACGCTACGGTTTCGTAGCAAACCTACTACGCCTGCTATTTTCTCGTAGCAAAAATTGCTACGATTGCTACGATCATGATATGATATGAGTGTTTTAAAAGGAATATTTACGGTGGGCTTGAGCTGGATCTTGGACAAACACCCTTTAAAAATTTTAATCATTTATTTCAACTAGACTTTAAGTAACTTTGTCAAAAAGTCATGAGACTGTCAGTTAGACAAAAAGAAAAATTAAACTATTTGTACATTCCAAAGCATAGATTCCTATGAAGAAGAACCTTAATACGGAGATTCAAGCCTTGTTCACTTTATACTTATAGCGTTAACACTGAATAAACACTAGAAAATTGTATAAAGGGTTAATCTTTTTCAAGTATTATAAAGTAAGATAGTCCAATTAAAATTGGATAAATGAGTAGGTGTATATACCCAACAGATAATTATTATTTGTTACAAGATAGTATTAATAAAAGCCAAATACTTTGTGTCTCTCTTCTCTAAAACCTTTTCCTTTTTAAAATCTCCAAGAGTTGCGCTATAACATTTTGACCAGCATCTTTATTACGCTTAGCGTATTTCATAACAACTTCTTTACGAGTTATCCGTTTATGTCACAAAATTACTCGGAGAGACCCAGCGGTAAGCCCGAGCGATGATGATGTTACATTTTTATGATCTTACTACACTTCTGCATTAAACCTTCGTAGTTTTAAAGCTTTAATTTAGTATATTGCTTTATTATTTAGTCTTAGAATTTAAGTTTTCTTATCAGTCTATTAGCATTTTACCCAGTTTATTTCTGTATAAGACTAGCTGCCCGATTTAAGATTTAAAATTACTTAAACGTATTCTTTTTCCTTTTTTTTATCCATTATTATCTTTGTGAAAATCTGTAATATATAGGTATTAACATTTATACATTGCTAGGTTTCGCGTGGGCTACACGAATTCAAATTAAAAATGACAGAGTTTCGTACAAACTTTGCTACCTCCTTTCACCCCTACCCTTATCGGAAGTACCCCTATTGGATGCCTATATCATACAAAGAACATACCCTCTAAGCCATAGGTCTCTACGATCAACGGTTTAGGCTATGCGTTGATCCGTCAGTCATTCAGGGCAAAGCATATAAAATAATATAGTAGAGTAGAGTTTGCTTTTAGTCTAACTTTGGTTCGTCGTTGCTTTTCTAGCTTTCACCAGAAAGACATGTCATATAGAGAGAAAACATCTACAACAATTCGGTGTATTTGTATCGTAGACTAGCCGTACTATGTGTCGTCGCAGCCGCCACAGAATTCACAACGACATTTGTAGGTAAACTTGGCTGTTGTGCGGTCGCTAACGAGCTAAGGCCCACTACAAAGTTTCATCGCCCTTGTTACGGAATTCAGCGCACTCTGTGTAGCCCGTGGTCAATGGATACGGCTAATTAATGTTGTTATCATCTATCTATCTATCTATCTGTTGATGCGTATGTTCCATTCAATTAAGTGCTACCTTTAGATTCATTAATTAAATCAAATGTTTGAAAACTGTTCTAGAATACTGGCTAAGCCATCGACTATTTTTTTGGTCTTATTCCTTGGAAGAAAGAAAGAAAAATTTTGTGACATCGGTTTCTTCATCAGTCATGTTATTATTATAGGCATTTTGCATAATAAGATGCAATGTCAGCTATTTAGAAGTGTTATATTTCTCAAAGCTTATTTATTACAGTGTGGATTAGTGTGACATAAAATTTGCTATATTGCAAAGCATAGTAAATCACTTACGACCTACTTTATGTCGGTGGAGTAAATTTTTGATCCAAGCATATATAATAGCCAGATGATGTTACGTAAACTGGTATCAATTTAGGGTAGGTATATGTCCTCTAATTTTAGTTTTTTTGTATGTCCCACTTTTGCCTTCATTCAACTCATCCTAATTATATTGATAGATCCAAGTTGAAGGTTTTTTTAATATAAAGAGTATCCAAAATTATTCAGACAAGTAGATAAGAGTATCTTTGACGATTTTTCATCCAATAAAGATGGATCTTGGAATAAAAAAACGTGTTTTAATGTCAAAGGAACAGTATTTCATAGAAACTACGCAAGCTTTTTACTTGTTAATCCATTAGATACTAACTTGCTAGATAAAAAAAATGGTAAAACGAAGTAGATTCTTGTAAAAAACACATCAATCACTAAAAGTTACGGACTGTACTACTAAAAAAAACATCTCAATCAATCCGTAACTGATTTACACATTATATATTTCTATACTAGCTTTCCGCCAGTGACTTCAACCGCGTCGGCTATACGGATTCAAATTAAAAATGACAGAGTTTCATATAAACTTTCCCCCCCCTTTTCGCTCCCTTAGGGGTAGAATTTTGGAAAAATCTTCCTTATCGGATGCCTACATCATACAAAAAACAAACTCTGCAAGTTTCAGGTTTCTACGATCAGTAGTTTAGGCTGTGCGTTGATCCGTCAGTCATTCAGGACAAAGCATTTTATATGTATAGATTAAGTTAGAAATGCACCAACAATTTTGATACTTTATTGTTAAAAAATACGATTTTTCTCGTCTCCTTTGAACACGAATAAGGTCGGAGTCCTTTTTTTCTCTATTTTTTTTTCAGCTTACTCGTGCAATTCCAGTGCGCTCAGGTGTACAAAGACAAGTTTTCGCTTCAACAGTTTCGGGTCTCGTCGACTAAAGGGTAGTTTTTACTGTTTTCATTAATTTTGTGAGGAGCAGAGTGTCTCAATTTTTTCGTGTCTCCCTTTGTTTTTTTACTTCGTGAAATTTTATTCAGGTAATATAAAATGTTGTTACATATTTTTCATTTTGATTAATTTTGAACGGATAAAGAGAAAAATAATAAGATTGAACAACATTTTTGTTAATAATTACTGAAAACTAAGGAGTTACCTAACTTTAAGTTGTAAGTACTTAAAATTCTGTCACAAAAAAATGAAAGTCAAACTGATTATCTCATGAGACTTAGAGACATTTAGAATAAGCGTCATCACTTGCCTAAAAATTATAAGTAGCTTCGGAATCCACCCGAAACGAGATTCAAAGAACTTGTTAGAAATTATGCAAAACTTCTGTCTATAGTCAAAAAGCCGAGAACAATGTACAAGAGGGGTCAAGGACTTTTCCGGTTAGTTTTCTATTTCTTGTTGGGGACTTTGTCGCGTTAATCTAGCTAAAGTGGGACAGGATTTTTCTTGGGATTTTATTTATTTCTCATCTCAGCTTTTATAGGATGAAGGAGAATAATAGAATGGCGTATTAAAACTATTTCAAGATACAATCTTGCGCTACTAAGCTTGCTACAGGAAATATAATTACGGAATGAAGAGACAATCAAATTAAATTTATTACAAAATTAACACTAACCAGTCTTTTGGAGTGAAAAATATTTATTTTCGTATAAAAAAACTTTATTAAATTTAAATTAATATGCATATCTAATAATAATAAGGATTGTAAGACATGAGCTGACTCATGGATATTATTTTTAGTTAGTAATAATGGCTTTTCTATGTCTTAGAAAAAATTTGAGAGGTAAGGCTCCAAAAACAATAATGATCGAATAATATATAAATGCAGTCAGTGTATAGTATGCGTGCAAATAAATTAAACAAATAATTAATCTGTACATTCGCACACTATTTAAAACCATTGTTTTTATTGTTATGCTCCAATCAAAATAGTTGAAAACCGCAATATTTATCAGGAATCGTTTTGCGCTAACAATACAAATTATAATGTTCATCAGTAAAACCAATTAAATTCAATGTGGTATCATGATAGTAGTTCCATTAACATTGCGAGGTTAGATAATATATTATTATCAAGTGGCATTCCGATTTACTGTAGCTATAAACTTACTACATCAATTTGTAATCTAATTATATAAAATATAAAAAAATATAATAATATCTATTATCTAACCACGATTTCAGCTGCGTGGACCTCAGTTTTTTTTGTAGAAATTACTTTTTCTTCAGTTTAATTAAAATAGTATATTTGTGTCATAAGAGTGAATAGTACATGTTTGCTGAAATACAGTTTATATACTATAATTATGTCACATGAAAATAGTTATCTCATTTATTTTTGTATATGTCAAGGCCTCGAGATACCTACGCACTTGTTTATCATGCAATGTAACATTGCCTTTTTTGATATAAAACTTACTAATATTAATTATCTATGCAAAAGTTTGTGAGGATGTTCGTAGATATATTTGTTACTTTTTCACGCAAAAACTACTCATGATTTACATGGAATTTGGTACATACTATCTTTATAACCTGGATTAACACATAATAAGCTGTTTCCTAGTGTTGTCCGTATTCTGAGGGAACTACAACAAATCATGCGCTTGGTATAATTAATAGTATATGTGTAATCCAGGTTACTCAAATCTTTATAAGCATTCCATATGTTACATAACAGGTGGTACAATTTAGTTATATAGAGACACAATATGGACCCGATAGGGCACAGCTTAAAAAAGTTCTGAGAGAAATTTAAGAACTATCTAAAATTTAAAAATTATAATAGTTATATGGTAACATTTAGCAACATTTTAGTGTGCGTATGTAGATAAGTGGTGGTTATAAGCTATGTACATCCATTGAGTAGTTTTTGCGTGAAAGACAAGTAACAAAACTAAATATATGTATTTATACATGTTTACAAATTTTCACACCTATACTAATATTTTAAAGAGGAAAGATTTGTTTGTTTGTTTGTAGGGGTGTAACGTAAACACTACTGGACCGATTTTAAAAATTCTTTCACCATTAAAAAGCTGCATGTTTACGGAGTGTCATATTTATTTCCAGAAATAATTAGGGATCCTTGCTAAAATTTGAATAATGTATTGTAACCCAAGGTGTAAAAACAAATATGTCCAAGCGTGCAAGTGAAAGCTAGTAATTAATATTTGCAGGAAATAATATGCCCCAACGTTGATATTTGGAATCATAATCCCTCAAAGGCCTCCGTAGTAAGAATTTATGTCATCGATAGATTTGCATTTAGCGTATGTGCCAAATTTCGTCCAAAACAAAAAAAAAAAACCAAACATGCATTTTTTTTATCCCGACGAACTGTCTTTTTTTTATATTAGAGTAGAATTTCAAAGTATTTTGTAAAGGTACGCCTCAAAAACAATTTTGCATTACCCAACCATACGATTGCTTTCTAGAACCAAACCGTTTTTTCATAAAAGAACCGGGCATCACTCTCCCAAATGTAAGCGTGCCTTTATAGTACAATTTTCTTTCTTTATTAGGGACGAAATTTGCTTTAGCCCCGCCTAATATCATCAATAATACTTGTAAATGGACTACGGGGTGTGTTTTGACTACGTATAAAGTAATGCTCATTAATTTCTATGCGGCATGCGATATAAGATTTTAGGTGTATAGGGTAAGGTTGAAATATACTCTAATGGTGTATTTGTTGGGTTTTCTATGGAAATTTTTTGTTTATCATTATTTTCAGTTAGGTTTGAGTATAATGAAGGATTGAAAATTTGATTTAAAAAATGTATATCTCTACTAATATATAAAGCTGAAGGGTTTGTTTGTTTGAACACGCTAATCTCAGGAATTACTGGTCCGATTTGAAAAATTCTTTCAGTGTTAGATAGCAAATTTATCGAGGAAGGCTATAGGCCCATTTATCATATTATCACGCTAAGACCAATAGGAGCGGAGTACCGCTATTCCACGCGGACGAAGTCACGGGCAGAAACTAGTACAATATAATCATGTACAGAATTACGTATATTTCTTTCTTTCTTACTTTGGGAAGTAAAATTACGAATCTATTAGTGATACATAATTATTAAGCTCCCTCATGTAGTACTAATAAGACACAGCAATGATATATTGCTGACAAGCGCGTGTTCATTGAATGTGACATGAACTAGCACTGGCTAATCTTAACCACGAATATGTATTGCCAAATGTACTGTTATTATAAACTGTGTTATACCAAAGCAACTAAATGGTTGATTCGAAAATAATCGTCACTTTTAAGTCCTAGTAATATAATAAATGCGAAATTCTATGAGGGTGTATATATGTATGCATGCTTTCAATTCATTAACATAAAAATGCTTTAATTTAGTACACACATACTTTACAACAATACATAATTTACTTTTTCGCCGCAAGCTTGGTGATCAATGCTCATGCCTTCTCTGTATGAGAAGAGGCCTGTGCCCAGCAGTGGGACGATATATAGGCTGATGATGATGATGATGATACTTTACAACTTAGTTTAACATATAAGATACTATATATCTGGGTCCGTAAAGTAGTTCCTTCAGGGCGCGGATGAAACCGCGGGAAACAGCTAGTGACCTACAAATCAGAATATCGGTAAATTTAAAAATATTATATACCCCCAGACAAAGAAACTGCATCAAAGTTTTTGTTTAAAAAATTGAATGGCCCTTTCCAGTATACAAACATACACTTAGGGATAATGATACTACGCTGTTATGAAGTTAACGAACCAAATCACAAATCAAAATTGAAACCTATAGTTCAATTTAAATTTGTATAAAAAGTAAGAATACTTGGTTAATATTTTTTTTCATAGGTGCGTGTTGAACATTGATGCAGTTTATTAGTCCGTCAGTGTAGTTGAGAAAAGATCAATTTTAATTATAAAATTTAAAAATGTACTTCAGATTATCCCTCCCCTCAAATACACCATTATGAAAACTATCCTAATTAATTACTTAACCCATAACATTAGGGTCCCATCAATTATTATATTATTACAAAGCTCATTGTGTTCCCTGTTGTAATACCGCGAGCGCGGAATGTGTGGGTGACGTACAAATTACCAGAGTGTAAATTTGTCGACAATATTGAATAATAGGCATATATTATAAGCAAACATTAAAAGTTTTTGGTTAAAAAAAAAACATTAAAATGCATACAGTACAGCATGGAATCTACTCCTTTTATATAAGGTGAAAAAATTAATTTATCACTTCTTACTGTGTCCCCGAACCTCTCTCATTTCACTAATTATTTAGCGTAAGTAAAAATGACATTTATCTTTAGATAAATCCTAACCCTTTAAGTGAAAACTGGCGTAAATATGTAATATCCCGCCTAATATTTCAAATGCAAAAGTAACTCTGTTCGTCTGTCTCTCCATTACGCTTTCATAGGAAAACGGCTTAACCGATTGAGATAAAATTTAATACGGAAACAGCTTGAACCTTGAGGAAGGATATAGAATAATTTTTATCCGGATTTCATGAAGTAGTTCGCTCGGGATGCGGGTAAAACCGCGGGAAACAACTAGAGCACAGTAAAAACCAGTTGAACCAAACTTTTTTTCATTTATACTTTTACGAATATCACAAATCATGATACCTATCAATAAATTAGCATACATTTAATACTTTTTTTATGCTATCATAGATTAAAATAATTAAGCAAATATATATCAGAAATATTTCGACGAAAAACATTAAGTAATAGCAAAATTACTCAATTTTATCCTCCATTTTGACAGATCTCAAATGACAGCTCTTCCATTTAACGTATATAGGTAACTTGATATTCTTTGGTCCAACTGGGTGTAAAAGTCACTTTACTCTGCCACTGTCTTAATGTGTGTTTAAAAAAGAATAGATGTGTGCGTCACAATCCTCTATACGTAATAGCTAATGTCAATATTGGAAGCCGTCGTACACGCAATTACTAACCACGCATGTTTCTATAATCACAAGTACCTATATCTCGTATAGACAGTTGTTATTTAAATTACAAACATACGCGGCATCGCTTAATTCGCGACGATACGTTTTCCATTACGCATTACGTAAACGCCCAAAGCTTTCACTGATAAATGTAAGCCTTCTACTTGTATATATTCGACTTCAAAGAATTTTCAATGAGGTTTTGGTATAATCATCAGTATTAATTTAAAGTGTGGCTTATTTTAATTTGTAGTCAAGTTCGTATCAGCTATGGTTGTTACTTAATCCTATCAATCCTAGAGAGTATAATAAATGTGATAAGTAAAATTTGATCAGACTCTCACATTAGAAGCTACAAAATTGTTTTTATTATTTCAAACTAGCTGTTTCCCGCAGTTTCACCCGCATCCCGAGGGAACTACTTAGCGCACCCGGGGAAAAGTAGCCTATGTTGTTCCTCAGGGTCTATTCTATCTCTGTACCAAAATTCATTTATATCGGTCCAGTAGTTTTGGCGTGAAAGCGTAACAGACAGACAGACAGACAGAGTTACTTTCGCATTTATAATATTAGTAAGGATAGGTTTCGCAGTCTCTACCAAGTTACACTATTCAAAGTAAGTTTTGTAAAAAAAAAATCGGCTATGAATATTTTGATGCCTAACTTTTTTTATAATTAAGCTTACGTTGTAATTTGACTTTCTTCATCTTCTAACATATTTTATTACTAGCAGCCCGTTTCGGCTTCGCACGGGTAGCCTATGTTACTCAGGGTTTTTAGTTTTATTCATTACAAACATAGACACAAAAATACAAATCTTTCCTTTTTATAATAGTAGATTTAAAACTACTTCACATTTTTTAATAATCAGAATTGGATAACGTATCGTTGTACAATGAGTTTTAAATCTTTATTTGGAACCAAAGTTCCTTATGTGTTTTGTTTTAGGAATAGAGAATCAGTAAATATTTCCTCCGGCTGTGGATAGAACGTGAGAAAGTGTCAGATTCTTTCTGATAAAAATCCTTCCATGTTCCTTCCTTCGTCCTTTGCATTCCGGGTAATTCGTTCAAACAAACCTGCAAAGAAACTTGGAACAAACTTCCTTAATGCGGCTAGCAGTAGAACTTGACTGATCTTCTCCACTTTCCCTGTCTCTGTCTATCTCGTTCTTTATAAAAAATGTGTGTGTAAGTGCAAGTAAGAGACAGTATTCCTAGCGGGGGTCTCTCGAACACACATTTTTTTCACCTCACTCATGCGTGTACCTTACAAATAGGTTGTGTTATATGTCGCGACGGGTCATTTCAAACGTGGTATGGCATTTTGACGAAAGGCCAATTTAGATTTTGTCCTACATTGTCTTAACATAATTTTCCCCTTGGGTACAATATATTATTATCATCCAATGAAGCAACTTTATCAATACTCTATTCTGGGATGGTTCTAAATGGCGTCGATTTATGACCTGGATTTAGGCCTGTAGACATTTTTCATCCTAATATCTAGAAACAATTCAGAATACCTACAGTGCATATGAAGTCCTATGAAAAAGTTAGTCCCAACTAATTGAACTTTTTGATTTAATTCGTTCCTTCTTTTCATCTTAATCGGTTCAGCAGTTTCACTGCAAAAGCGGGATAGGCAGAGAGACAAAAAAAGTTACTTTTAAATTCATTTTTTTTATAAAGAAATAAGGATTAAAATCAAAGAATTGTCACACCTCAACAATCAGAGACATACCTACTGAAATGACAATTAGTTCACTCTATAAATAAATTATATAATAGCAAAATCTCTTTATATAATTTAGAATCATCTAGAATAACTTGGATGTCGACTAAGTAGGTAGGTACGTAGGTATATTAGTACTTCGGAATTTGTCAGAGAAAATCAGAATAAGTATCACAGGAATTAGAATTAGAGAATGATATTATAATTTTGTAAATTATTTCGGTATGTTAACAATGGCATTAGGCTTCGTTTATATTCAGGCTTTACAAGGAATTGTCGCGTTGGGCCTTGTGTACAATAATGAGTGGGGAACGAAAGGGGTGTAAGATATCTTAATTTAAATTAAATAAAATGACAACATCACTAACCAATGTGAAAAAACCGGCCAAGTGCGTGTCGGGCCACGCGCAGTAGGGTTCCGTAGTAGGTCTCAGTTAGTCGACTATAACTCTGTAACCGGTTAAGCCTACTTAGCCATGTAAGTTTTCCTTGTAAGTTCATTACATGTGCTATGTCTGTGATTTTTTTTACAAATCTAGGTATAGCCATTCAAAAGTTAGAGGGGGGGGTTGCTCGTATTGAACAAAAATTTGCACTTAAAAGCTAGATATTACGCAAATAGCTTGCTTAACCGAAAAATGGTCTTGACAAACCCATAATATTTTTGAAAGACCTATCTAATGATACTCCACACGAAGGGGTACGCGAGAAAAAAAATATTCATCCCCACTTTACGTGTTTGGGACCTACCCTAAAAAAATATTTTTCAAAATTTTATTTTATTACTTTCTCGGCGTGATCAATATACATACCCATACCAAATTTCAGCGTTCTAGTATCAAGAACCTCGGTGCTATGCCGCAGACAGACAGACAGACGGAAATGGCGAAACTATAAGGGTTCCTTGTCGGACTACGGAACCCTAAAAATAATATAATATATTCTGATTAAGATTTACTTTCCTTATTTCCTGTTTTATTTCTTCACTTGCGCATTCGCAGGCTCACCCGCGTTCTGTAGAAACCGTAAAAAATTCCGAGACATAGAGGGTTAATTGTATGTAATAATACAAATAATAAATTGTGTGCAGAGTTTCAACAAAATCAGTTAAGCCGTTTTTGTGTGAATGAGTAACAAGTAATTTAATATTTAAACACACTTACAAACTTTTAAATTTGTCATAGAAATAGCGTAAGGTTTCGCATTCGCTTCACGTTTACATATAAATAAAGGCTAGTCTGGTTGTCACGCAAAAGCAACCTTACAAAACTCACTTTACATCCACAAAGGTTATGAAAATACAGTTAAAAATCTCTTTTGGCAAACAAATATTCAGCAAATGGGACAGTACAGTCGACCGTAATATTCCGACGTGATTCCAAACTGATGAAGTTCCAAGCGATAAAACTGCCGAGACAGGAGTGGCTTCACTATTGTTCTTTGAGGATTGACTGACAAAATGCACTGTAATGCATTTGCATGCTGCGTAATGATGACGTACTATGCTTGAAAAATAAAATTACATGCCTGTTCCATTTTGTAATTTTCATGTTTATTTAAGAACTAGCTTCTGCCAGCGACTTCGTCCGCGTGGAATAGTGGTGCTCCGCTCCTATTGGTCTTAGCGTGATGATGATAGCCTATAGCCTTTCTCGATAAATGGACTATCTAACACTGAAAGAATTTTTCAAATCGGACCAGCGGTTCCTGAGATTAGCGCGTTTAAACAACATTTCCCTTCACTGCTCTGCTCCTATTTATTATAGCGTGATGAAAAGTATACTATAACCAGCTCAGGAGTATGACAAATAATTGTACAAAGTTTCGTTAAAATCCGTCGAGTAGTTTTTGTTTCTATAGAGTTTATACAGACAGACAGACAGACAGACAGACAAAAATTTTACTGATTGCATTTTTGGCATCAGTATCGATCCCTAATCACGCCCTGATAGTTATTTTGGAAATATATTTCATGTACAGAATTGACCTCTCTACAGATTTATTATAAGTATAGATAGAAGATATAGAAGATAGATAGAAGATATAGAAGATAGATAGAAGATAGATTTAATAAAAATGTATTTGCAAAAAATATTTTTTTTGTTATTGTTTTGTTGTAAATACATATATACTGATGATATAAAAAAATTATAACATCGTATTCCCTTTCTTTATTCATTAAAATATTACTAGCTATTCTCCGCGGCATCGCCCGCGTTTTACAATTTCAATGGTTTTCATTATTTTGCGCTGCATTCTTTTGATAAATTATAATCAGCTGCCTGCCATTCAATTGGTCTATTCCCCGGGTCACATAAAAAGGGGTTTTGGTAAGGTACCATGATATTCAAATGCAACAAGTAAAAAAGAAAATACATTCTTATTATTTGTAAACAATTATAACTAAAATAGTGTATCAAAATATTCTTTCTCAAAGCCTCTACTGGTAGCATAGGTACCTACCTAAAAATCTGGCATCATTGCTTCGCTGGCTATGCTTCAAGTAAATATAACTATGCTTGATTATATATAAGAGAACAAGCTTGAGTACATAGTGTACTGATAAACACTAATTAATTTGTCAATTAGTTAGAATTGTGAATATAGCATAATATAATTGGAACGAAACTGATGCTTTGCTGCAATTACATGCGTATTTAGAATTTGTTTAAATGAATTTTAATTTTCGATATTACAATTCGACTCCAGCTATTCTGACGGTTCTGACGGTTCCGGGGCTGCGGGACGTTCGAAAGAGATACCGCGCCCCCGGAATACAAAGGGCTGAGGAAGGAACATGGATGGGTTTTAGTCAGTAAGAGTCTGACACTCCCACCCGCCCCACCTACGGCGAGAGGGGTCATTTCATGATTTCCCATCCGAAAAAAAAACGCTATCCTGACAGTGCCGTCAAGTACATTTTTGCAACCATCTGATTAGTTGATTAGATTTTTGAGATTCGAGATCTATGCAAGACTATTACTTGAGAATACTGCCCTAATATAGTCTAACATTCTCGTTATTTATTCCAAACAACAATAAACTGCAAGGAGTGCGTAGTCTGAGGTGGAAGATTCGTTATTATAAATCAAAGAGGATCCTTGAATACTTCAATTTTATTTTATGATTCGGAATCGACTGAGATTATTATATAAAAAGATTGTTAATTACCTTTTCTTTATTCTAATTTCATTTTTGTATGGCTAGTTCAAACAATAAGGTCCCATATCTTACGTTTTCATAAAACCTCTACAATACCTACGCCAATTTTCATTCAAACGTAAACTAAGCACAAAACAAAACAGCGCTTCAGTGCTGCAAGAAAAAGCTGAAAAAAGCGCTTAAACTCCCACTTAAACAGGTCACAAGAACTAACTTGTTTAATCTATTAGTCGCTTCTAAGGTAAAGCACACTATGAGGTAATAGCCGTTGGGCGTAGGTCAGAGCGCTGAGCTTGCCATAAATTCGAACCCCACCCGATATTCTATTGACTTGAACCATTGCGAACGATTTATTAGGAAAGTCTGATATACACGGTGTATTTTAATTCACTGTTTTTTCGAAAAGTATGTACTCAGTTAATAAGTTTTTACATCACTGAGTTGAGTACTAAAAATAATTTTACAATACGGTACCATATAAATACGCCATTGCCCGGGTTTGCAAATTATAATCTATACTAATATTATAAAGAGGAAATATTTGTTTGTTTGTTTGTAGGGTTTTAACTCAAAAACTACTGGACCAATTTTAAAAAATTTTTCACCGTTAGAAAGCTACATCTTTACGAAGTGTTATAGGCTATATTTATTTCCAGAAATAATTAGGGATCCCTACTAAAACTTGAATAATATTAAAAAAAATTCCACGCGGGCGAAGCCGCTGGCGGAAAGCTAGTTATTAATATTTTTATTTTAATGAATAAATGCCCCAAAAAGGTATCATGGACTGAGTACATAACCTTTCGAGAAAACAGTGAATTCAAATTACACAGTGTATACTAGGTTTTAGATTAACACAGCACAAACTGTAAAGACATTTTTGTTCCTAAAACAAAATCTAACTAATTTCGACCTTTGTTGTATGCACGTAAAATACAGCACAAAGAGCTTTCTAAAAGAGAATTTTAAGGATCGGTTTACTTGACTAAAAATACTTACAACCTTCATGTCTTTGTAAAAGTTTATATAAAGTATTATTTGGAATAGTAATAGTATTAATTAGCCTAGTGAATATGGCATCTGCATCTCGTGTATGAGTGTGTGTGTGAGTTTAAAATCAGGCAAGTACCAATATGACTTCTCTTGTCATACGTTTTCTAAGTGTGTCTTGGACTAACGATGAAGGAAAACATCGTTACGAAACCTGGACTAAAAAGTCTTAAATTGCCAGTCCACCTTGAGCTAGTATGATAATCAATACTCATGCCTTCTTTGTATGAGAAGAGGTCTTTACCCATAGTAAATAGGCGGATGATATAAACAGTATTAGATAATGAACAACTTATGAATACTTCGTAATTCTGACTCACAGGCCCATAGGTCTAGTACGAATGCACTTATGTAATCATTATGTAAGCAATTTTCGAATCATAAATACAACCATATCGAGAGGTATATATATAACTCAATATCACCCAAAATGTCGCTTAAACCAAATAGCCCGTTACCCCTTGATATAAAATGCATAAATAACAATTTGCAGCATCAAAAGATATGATTAAAGGTGACACTTAAAATAAATAGTTTGTAAGAACCGAGTATATTCCATTCACAAATCGGTTTCGATACGAATACTTTTTCGAAAGTGGCCACTGAAAAGGCCCACTGGATTAATAGCTACTGAGATAAAGAAAATCTGTTCACAAAATAATGATACCTATTTAATATTACCACAGCTCCATCGCAATCTTATTACATAATATGATATGAAAACATGTGGAGAGTATACAGTTTTTTGTTAGGCTGTAAGCCACCCTCGTCTTTATGCCGTGCCGAATACCAAAAAGGTTTTTAGTTGGCAGGTGTGCGTGTCGTCCACATTGTCCGGTTGAGCTCGGCTACCCTACCTACCGTTAAATGTCATTTTCTTGTTTTTGAACCTTGTGGACAGTGGTGCAAGTCGTGGGAGGTGTGACCATGCAATTATTTACAAAAATCATTTTGGTGATCTTGTTGTATTATTCCAGTATTCTTCGAGAGAAAAAGACGACGTTATATTTTCACTATTAGAATTGCCTAAAATAATAATGAGTACTTTATGTAATACTTAAGAATGATATTGTTCTTTTCTGAAACTGGAAAAATTAATTTCGATTACAAATCTGTAAACTTTTCCTCATAAAATTGTAAAGTCATTAACATTTCCGAGCTAATAAGTACTCGCTTGAAGTTTATACTTCAGCCCTTCATACCCTGGTACTCATGTTAACGGATTTGGTCCGCTTACAACGTAACACTGTTTCATACAAGGCTTTAAGCTGATAAACACAGGGATTCACCGGGTTCCGTCGAAAATGATATTTTTTTTGGACCAAAATGTTTTTGTGGTACCCGACTGTCTAGTGATAATACTCTCATCAACCGCAAATCTCAGTACAACCGGTTTATAAAACCATTTCATGTTTTTTCTTGAGTAACATAGATTTTTTGGGTGTTTTCCTATTAAGGAGTTAGGGTTTCAAGGTTCGACAGGGAAAATGGGTGTCCCATTAATACAATATGAGCTACTGTCTACATTATTCTTGTAAATATTTTGAGAATTTTAAAGAAGCGCTGTGGTAGATGTTTGTACTGCATATTTTCAAATACTGAAATGGCGATACTTTCTCGCTCGGGTCTATGCATATTTGAAAATAATACAAAAAGGAATTTTAAGGACTGGGAACGGTAAGTAGAAAAGATTATTGTGAAATGTTACCTAGATATTAAGTGATTGGGTTGTTCTAATATACAACTAAGTACTTAGGTAACTTATTTACTTCTTGTACTTTGCAAATGAGTGGATGATTTAATTGCAAATAAATTAACACAACCCTCATTTGATGATTTGGGATATTTGTGTCGCAGATGAGTTATAGAATCAGCTGTTTTATAAAATCACTAGCTGTTTTGCAAAACAGATCCGTTTCCTCAGCAAATATTTATAGGTATCGTAACATATTATCTCTATTCAATTGATCGATGATTGATTGATGACAATGATGATTGATGATTGATGAATCACCTTAAGTCTAGGGTACTTTACAAAGGCTGTGGGATTTTTTAAAAGAGTAACCATGGGCTTAGAATTTAAAGGGTGAAAGAAGAAACCTGGATGAGTTTAAGTCAGTAAACATTTGACACTCATTGCCGCCCCACCCGCAGAGAGGAGAGAGGCAGGAGTCATTTAGGTTCTTTATTACTGTAACTTACTTAGCTTTAAAAATAATGAAATTTTAACTCATTTAAAGGAATCTAAGGGACTCTGTTTTTGTTCTAGGAGTAGTAACATCACCAGTAGCGGCGACAGTGACGCGTGTGCCCGCCATCGTTGGCGGGGAAGCAGACATGCCGTGTGACATCAGACCGCCGATGCACAATGACAGTCTACTACTCGTCGTGTGGTATCGCGATGATAATCCTGTCTACAGGTGAGTTTAGAAACATCATTATTTAGTAATAAACATTAAGAAAACTAATACCACTTTTCCTGATTGGGGAATTGAACATATAAACTGTATGCTAGCTTCTGCCCGCGACTTCGTCCGCGTGGAATAGTGGTGCTCCGCTCCTATTGGTCTTAGTGAGATGATATATGATTATAGCTTTCCTCGATAAATGGGCTATCTAACACTGATTTTTTTTTTCAAATCGGACCAGTAATTCCTGAGATTTACGCGTTCAAGCAAACAAACAAATAAACTCTTCAGCTTTAAATATCAAGTATAGGTTTTAAAATGCTATTTAAGCATAGTCATAAATAATAACATAAAATAAACGTAAATCAAGCCTATTTAGAACCACGTTATGTTAGACAATACTCATTGACGAATTATTTTGGTAATTTGAGGCATCAAATCATACATTTAAGTAATTATTGCATTTAAAACACTACGAGAGATTTATTAATATCCTTATATATAAATTACAAAGTGCTCATATAATTTGAATCAAAATTGAATTTAAATAGAGGTTTTAATCTATCTATACTTATATTCTATAATAATATCTATCTATCTATACTTATAATAAATCTGTAGAGAGGTCAATTCTGTACATGAAATATATTTCCAAAATAACTATCAGGGGGTGATTAGGGATCGATACTGATGCCAAAAATGCAATCAGTAAAATTTTTGTCTGTCTGTCTTTCTGTCTGTCTGTATAAACGTTATAGAAACAAAAACTACTTGACGGATTTTAACGAAACTTGGTACAATTATTTTTCATACTCCTGAGCTGGTTATAGTATACTTTTCATCACGCTACAATCAATAGGAGCAGAGTAGTGAAGGGAAATGTTGGGAAAACGGGAGAAGTTACTCCATTTTTTAAGCTTCCGTCGCGTGTGCAACCTTAATGGTTAAAGCTACACAGAAATCAAGGCTATATATCATCAAGCTAAGACCAATAGGAGCGGAGCACCACTATTCCACGCGGACGAAGTCGCTGGCAGAAGCTAGTTATAAATAAATGCTTGAGTTAATAACTCAATACATTAAAAATTCATCCATACTATGTAATACACGTTATCCATGAAGCAAAGTGCATAAGATGAGCAAAGTTGCTACTTTGCCTATAACCAGGTTTTAATATATTTCCCATGTAGGTATAAAAACCACGCAGAAATAGAAACGCTCTATAATATCTTAACAACTCAATCACGGCATTAACAAAGACAGTTACTGTATCGTTCACAACATTATTGGTACTTACTGACGTTTCTTTAAGAGCCAATTTATTAGCTTCGAGCTTTCTTCGAAGAAATTTCAAACGATCCAGCACGTAATTGATACCTATCAGTGCGAGGGCGATGTTCTATTGCGGCAAACCAACACGCACATCTGTTCTATTCTATATACTTTTATTCACACATAATAAATCTCTGGACGAATCGTGTTTGTGCGCGTTAATCTCAAAAACGGCTGAACAGATTTAGATAAAATTTATGCAGGCGTGATTATTGATCACCACGCTTGCTCAAAGCGGACAAGTGATTTCAGACTTTTAAGTCCAGGTTTCCTCACAGTGTTTCGCTTCACCGTTAGTCAGTAACGCCAAAGATAATTAGAAAGTACAAGTTACTTACAAAAAATCACATTAGTACTTGCCAGGTTTCGAACTTGCACGAAATGCAGGTGCTTTAACACTAGGCCACCGCGGGACTCAACAACTACATTATATACTTAAGTCTATTTAAAATTAAACACATGCCTTTTATAACCATTACCAAAAACACCTCACTTCGGTCGTTTAGGAGACAAATGCTAAAAGTTATTTACACACACTCCCACTAAACACATTATACTCCCATTCCGTAGAGGCTAATAATGATATTAGGTAGCTACCGAGGGTGTAATTAAAACATCTTTGTACATAAAACGAAGTTTCGTACAGCAGTTCTGAAGTTTTGGAAACTGACGCTAAGTAGATATGGGTTGTTTTGGCTAATCATCGAAAACATTTCTGTTAATAGTAAATTGTTTTATTCAAATTACCGCTTCTTTGGTCTAGTGATAGCGAGTGTGAATGCAGAGTATAACGACCTTTTTTAATTTTTATTGAATTTATTTTTAATCATCAAACGACTCCTCCCTCTGAGTGGGAGGGAGTGTCAGACGTCTACTGACTAAAACCCATCCATGTTCTTCCTCAGCCCTTTGTATTCCGGGGGCGCGGTATCTCTTTCGAACGTCCCGCAGGCTTCATTGTGACGTCATGACGCAATTGAAGGTGCAGGATTTACGTACACCTGCTTTGTCGCACCTCTACACTCTTTCAGATCTCCTTGGCTAAGACTTTTAACCGCTTCAGTATGTAACCAGTTAAGCCCTTTTACACCAGTATCAGTCGTAAAAGCAAATGCTCTTAACCAGAGCGATACGACGTAAAAGGTTTTATGCGTTTACAAAGAAAATGAAGTGGCTGCTTGCGCGTTACCCTTGACGACTAAAACGTTGTTGTATTTGTGAGGCAACCGTAAAACGGTAGCAGGATAAGCTATGGCATATAGCTTGTATCAGACTATCGGGAAAAAATAGAAAATATCCATGGTCATGGCCCATGGTAACTTTTAAATACAAATCAGAAAAGATAAAAAAACAACAATTTTCAATAATATGTTGAATTATCATCATGTACAATCATTATATACAATCGCCACTAACATTTAAAATAAAAGAGAAACAAATTGAAAATAAAATAACATTTAAGATAAAAGGTAATGATTGTATGAAAGTACAGAACCATATTTTTTCATACTAAACAATCTAAAGCCTACCTATTTATGGACCATTGCTGGACAAAGGCATCTACTCATACATAAGGCATGAGCACTGATTACCATGCTTGCTCAAGACGGATTGACGATTTCTGACTTTTTAAGTGCATGTCTCTTCACAATGTTTTCCTTCACTGTTAGTCACTGGTGTCACAAGATACGCTCAGAAAATATATACTACTTGAAAAAGTCACTCATGTGAAACCTGACTGAGGAATCAAACCTGCACATCCGACCTATATGACATAATACATATTTTTATGTATGAGCAGTAACTATGTATTATTCTAGTCAACGTAGTAAACGGTTGATTTCCTAACAAAAATATTTGTAGAATCTACTAGTTTTTTTTCTAAATTCTTCAGATTTAATACCTATTTCGTGTCCTTTTTGCATATTTACGCCAACTGAGAAGACTTATGTCACGGTAAAAATATTACCTAATCAGCAAGGTAGGTAGCAAAAACTTAGTGAAAACTAGTACCTTTATACGATGTAATACTATGCGTGGGACGTAAACCCATCATCCCCGCCTACTGCCTGACTACTTAATAGAAGTCACGGTAACAATTGTATGTCAAAGGCATAAGGCAGATTGAAGAAAAACTCTGACATTAGGGCTTGTTACGTTTGAGGGATGTTCAAAAGCGTTATCGCGCCCCCGGAGCATAGAGAGCTAAGGAAGGAAAATGGGTGGGTTTAGTCAGTAAGTCTTCCCACCCCGCCACGGCTGAGAAGTTAATAAAAGAAGAAGAAGAAACATTTATTAATGTGTAATTGTAGTTATACAATAAAATAATGGGTATTAATTAAATAGAAGACAATCATTAATATGTGTCCGTTGTTGTGCCAAATAAATCCAGTTCAGCATTGTGTCAGGCAGTTAATGCCTGACGATGGTTTTCAACTGGACCTATGAGGCGTTACGAGCGTCAACTAGTTTAAACAAATATAAAAACATAGTTTACCCAAACATAATTATATCTAGGAGAAAAAAAACCCAGTTGAAGATTTCTCATCCGAAAAAAAAACTTTTTACGTTAGTAAACCTACACGGTATGAAGAAGAAGACAGATGCGGCTTCTACTAAGCTTTTTAAAAACATCCCGTTCCATTAACATGTAAAATGTATGTTCGTTATGTTTTAACGATCCTGTTTTCACGCGACCTACATAAAAACCAGCATACATTACGAACTCGATAAATCCAGAGCATTTTTCCAAACCTAAATGACACTGATTTATTGCAGCAGTCAACTTAACATGCTGTGAATGCAACAAATCCTCATTTAGTTAAAGATTTATAGTGTCAAATACCACGGCGGCTTGTGGTTGGCGTTTTAATAACATACCATGAATATTATTATGCGTAAATCATTTATATTGGGCGTAAAACCAGTGTTTATGTACATTGTTTTTTATTGTGATGCCTTGGCTTTAAAAAATATGTTTTTATGTTTGTGTAAATTGTTCATTTGCAATGTTTATGCGTGGCTAGCTGTTTTCTGCGGTTTCGCCCGTATCCTGAAGGAATTTATTTATGTATCTGGATAAAAAGTACCTTATATTTTTGCTCGAGGTTCAAGCTTTCTCCGTAGATACTAAATTTCATCAGCTTTTTTACAGCGAAAGCGTAACAAACAGACGAACCCATTTACTTTCGCATTCAAAATATTAGAATAGAATAGAATAGAATATTCTTTATTGTATGTACACCAATAGGACAAACAAAATAGGAGATTACAAACAAATATGCAACAGTACAATAGGCGGTCTTATCGCTAAATGCAATTTCTTACAGACAACCTTTGGATGGAGTAAAAGTGTAAAAGAATAGATAACGGGTAATTAATGGCGTACATTAGAATATGATATGATATATAAAATACAAGAGTATACAAACAATACACACAAAGAAAAATATATGTATAAATGTATAGAATTTAAAAATATGAGAAAGTAGTAACTAATGTTCCAAATAGTAATCCTTCACCATTTTCTTAAAAACATCTAAAGATTGGGCGCGTCTGACAGTCAGTGGCAGTGCATTCCACAGATGAGTAGCTTGGACAACAAAAGATTTGTCATAAAATGTCGTGGAGTGCATAGGCATCTTCAATTTTAAGTTTTCTGATGACCTTAGAGATCGTTTATGTGTATCACAGATAAACTCAAATCGTTCCTTGAGATAAGAAGGGGTCATAGGGTGGAAAAGAATACAGTAAAGCAAGGAGAGAATATGAGCATTCCGACGAAGTCGTATTGGAAGCCACTTGAGCTTAGCACGAAATTCTGACACATGATCATATTTGCGCAAACCAAATATGAATCGTATACAAACATTTTGAAGTCGCTCAAGTTTATTGAATTGGTCCTCGGTGAGATCAAGATAGCTGGCATCGGCATAGTCTAGGATGGGAAGTAGAAGAGATTGTGCAAGCGCAATTTTGGTAGCAGTAGGTAAAAAGTTCCGCAGTCGTCTTAAAGATCCTACAGATGCAAATAACCGTCGACTGGTTTCCTGCATCTGTGGTTCCCAGGACATTCTGCTATCCATATATATCCCCAAGTTCTTGACTTTTTCGCTAAAAGGTATTTGGATTCCATCAAAGATAACTTGCGGGAGATGAAACCAGTCTATTTTCGAGACCATTCGCGAGCCACCGATAACAATGAGCTGAGTTTTTAGTGGATTTATCCTTAACCCATAGCACCTGCTCCACTCTGCTATTTGGGAAAGGTCTTTATTAATGTTTCCGATAGCTTCCGATAATTGCCCTGCTGAAGCCTGCGAGTAGATTTGAAAATCATCTGCATAAAGGTGATAGGAAGAAAGTAATTTGTGAGAGATTGAATTAATGAATATTGCGAAAAGTAATGGGGATAAAACGCCACCCTGCGGCACACCCGCGGTCGTATCGCACCAAGAAGAGTATGTATCTTCAATACGAATACGTTGCCGGCGGCCATACAGGTAACTATGAAACCAATCAATTGCCGTTGGAGATATGTTAATTGAGTTAAGTATGCCAAGCAAAATGTCGAAGTCAACAGTATTAAAGGCATTACTGAAATCAAGTAGTGCAAGTACCGTTAACTTCCCATTTTCCATGCCCAGTCTGATGTCATCCGTAATGTTCACTAAGGCGGTTACAGTACTATGACCAGGACGGAAACCGGATTGGAAAGGATTAAGAAGTCTATTCTTGCAAAGGAATGAACTTAACTGATTATGAATAAGACGTTCTAGGACTTTGGATAGGAATGGCAGTATGGATATTGGACGATATTCAGAAAAGGATGTGGGATTGGATTTCTTTGGTAAAGGAGTAATTTGGGCCTCTTTCCATGCACTTGGAAATACACCGCTGGATATAGAATAATTAAGGATGTGACATATGACGGGAAGGATTTCATCAAGGACAGGGAGGATCATCTTACGGCTGACACAGTCACTTCCAACTGCATCAGAAGTAATAGATACAATGCTCTTCTTAACATCACAAGCGGCAAATTGATTAAAGACAAAAGAGGAGTAGCTAGGGCATGGAAGATTAGAAAGATAATTTAGAGTATTTAATTTTGTTGTCCTATCAAAGTTGGACGACGATGAGAAATGTTGGTTTAATGAATGAATGTCTACATCTTGAGGAATTTTATCATAACGTGACTTTCCAATCCCCATTGTTCTAAGAAACCTCCAGACCTTTGCTGGATCTCCGTTTTCCACCGACGTGTGAGTAAAATGGCGCTGAGCATTCCTACACACCTTATGGCAGTGATTTCTTATATCAACATATTTATCCCAATTCGTAGAAGAAGGACGAGCCTTGTACCGTGATTTAGCTGCCACTTTCTTCGCCATTATCAACTTTATTTCGGCAGTAAGCCACGGCGATGGCAAGTGTCTCACTCTTATCGCGCGAATAGGAGCGTGGACGTCGTACAATGCCAATAACTTTGTTGAAAGCAGATCAACTTTTTCATCCACTGACTCCGATGTAATAAGAGGCATCCAGTCAATGCTACCGGCATCTGCGCGAAGATTTTCGAGATTCATGCCACCAAAATTACGCTGCAGGAGAATTTTAGACTTAGCCTTTGGAGGACGAATTTTATAAGAAAGAAAGATGAGATCGTGATATGAAAATGCGTCAGCCGGACACTGGCCATGCTTGGCGACGTGATCACGAGAAGAAACGAAGATTAAATCTAGAAGTGAGGGAGTGGAATGAGGAAAGTGATGTGTTGCATTCAGAGGGAGTATAGATAGATTACAAGAATCTATAATAGAGTGAAGAGATGAAGATCGAGAATCGTTTTTGAGGAGACAGGTGTTAAAATCACCCATGATAATGATGTGACTGTAAGAAGTAACCAAATTGTCTAAAATGTTTTCTAAAGAAGTAAAAAAGTTAATTCGTAAAGAGGGACAGTAATAGACTCCAAGAAGAATTTTAGTGTGACTGAGTACTATTTCCAGAAAAAGGTGTTCGCCAGCATTTGACGGAGGTGGCTGTGCTGACATATTTATGATTGAAAAAGAAATATAGGATCGGAGATATATGGCAACACCACCACCTCCACCACTCGTGCGGTCGTTTCTTACTAACTGGAAACCTGGTAGAGTGTAAGCAGTAGATGGAAGACAAGGTTTTAGCCACGACTCTGAAACAAGAACTGCATGAACATCCTTACAGTCAAAACTAGCCAGCATATCAGGGAAATGAGCCGGAATGCTCTGTGCGTTTATGTGTACTACATTAAAATTTCTAGGGACATCAGAAAACTGCGCAATTAGTGTATCAGCAAGCGAAGGTATGCTTGCAAAACTGTCATCATTGCTACTGGCTGAAAGAAAAGTTTCCGATTCACTACTTACTTCATTGTATTGTGAAGACATAAAAGATATTTAGTTTTAGATAAGTGTATAAATGTATACTAAAAATAAAATAAAAAAGTTAAAATTAAATAATAAGTAAAATTAAATAAATTAAACTAAAGGGGAAAGCTAAAGCAATCCACCTGCCGGTTGTGCAAGATATAAATAATAAAACATTATTTTAGTTAAAATATAACTTAAGATAATAATTTTATGTGCGGTCCGGGCATTATAGGTACGATAATATAATTATTGGTATCGAGAATACCAGCAATACAATTTGAAAACCTGACAGCTAAGATTAGTGACAGGTAAGGATGTCGAGAATACACGTGAAACATAAAATATCAAGTGACAGTTGTTAGCTGTCAGTCACAATGACGTTTGAAATTATACAAAACAAGTGAATCAAAATAAAGTTAAAAAAATAAAATAAAAGGGGTATGCAAATACAGAGACGAACGAAAGTTATATTACCCGGACTCAGCACATTTAACCGATGTGACGAACAACCTTCACTTTTTATTAGCGGCAGCACGCTTGGGCCTGGTGATGATAGGCTTCTGTGGTGTGGCGACAATAGCAGATTCTTTCGGCGACTTTGTGTTATCATGCTGTATGTTGAGTTGGGCAGCAGATGTTATGCGCTGACGCGAACCATCGGGTGCAAGTACATATACGCATCCGTCTCTCGTCCAACACTTAGTCACCCCAAACCTTTTCCGTGCAGCCATGAACAAATCATGTCTCGACTTGGTCAAGAACTCCGAGACGGTGATGCCAGTACCTTTTAATTTGGTTTTTTCAAACCAAATGCTGTTACGGACACCAACATCCCGGAGTTTGAATAAGATAGGCCTGGATGTTGAGGAAGTTGCAGACCGTCCCATCCGATGACACCGCTTAATATCACCTGTTGTGAAGCCACTCATCTTCAACTGGTCCTTAATAACACCAGCTACAACCTGTGCTGTATCCTCGTCCTTCACCTCTGTGACGCCATGCAGTAACAGGATTCCTCTTCGCCCGCGCATCTCCATGGAGTCAACATTTCTGGCGAGCAACTCTACCTGTTGCTGTAAGCTTGTAACTGCTTGAGTTATAAAATCCCTGAAGGCAAAGAAGTCAGCAGCCAAGTTTGAAGTGTTGGGTGTGTCCACTGGTGCCTTCTGTGCTTCAAATTCCGCCATCCTCTTTTGGAATACATCCATCAGTTCAGTCAGCGAGTTGTTGATGGGATCCATTTATATATAGTGCAGATGACAGATTTGAGTGAAGTTTTTAATAAGATAAAGTGTACAGTGAGATAGAAGAAGTTGAAGGGAGAAACACTTTACCAGCAGGTAGCTTTAACTAAGTAATTGTATTTAACATTTATTTGTAATGTAATGGTTAACTATTCAATTTTAATTAATTTGTGGAGCTAATTTATTAGGTTGTTAACCTTTCAACTACCCGCGATTTTTTCGCGATTACTAAGAACTTAAACCAATATTCTCTTTTAGAGTAAGATAAATTAGTCGCTCCATGTACACATGTACACTGGTACTCAGCTGCATCAGATTTAGACTGGAAGTCGACCCAACATAGAAAAAGGCTAGGTAGATGATGAAGTCGACGTTTTGCGACTGACTGATTCTACATCGACATTGTATCGCGGCAAAATCTCGTAGTGTATAAGGAACCTTAGCTAGTCGCAAGATCAATACCTGCAATAGAACGGAACATTCAAACAAAAGTGAAGTACAATTAGCCACTGCACAGAGCGAACGGGCAACTTTATAGTTACGGCCAATTTCGGAGAACGAATTTTGTAAGTCACCGACAGTAGTACAAAAGTTCCAGTACCGTTCAGAAGCTAGCGATTTCGTAATTAAAAATTCTAATTAATCCGACTCCAGGGTTTTCGGATGAACGATTAAACTGCAGGTGGCGAAGGTATTTCGGTATAATCGTCTAGTACAATTAAATGCAAATACATTTGAGAATGCAGGAAATTTTCAAACTGTTGGAACTAATTTTGCTATGAAGAAACGGCGAAGTTCTTTCGTAGTACTGTTTCGTCTTAGTTGAAACGATTCGTAGAAAGTGAATAGGAGTTGGACCTAATGGCTATGTCGAATTAGTCTCAGAAATATTTTAATTACACATGAAACTTTGTCGTCCACTTAATAGTTAGTAAGTATTATGCAGGTCCATTAAATTACCAAGTTTTTCTGGAAGTTGAAAGTCTTGTAACAACTTCATATATTTGTGCAATGATCCTAAAAACAGGTGCTCTGGGGCCTTACCATGACGTGCCAAAGCAATAGGATAGCTTTATCGTGAAAAAGAGACGATGCTACTCATAGCTGTAGCTCGCTCCCTCACCTGAATAGTGATTGCAACACATGGCGGTTCTTATTTTAAAATATAGTTCTTGTGAGAATTTTCCACACACGTCTGCTACTCAAAATACGTATGTATTTTGAGTAGCAGACGTGTGTGAAATTTTGTAAACTAATGCTTAGCTAATAAAAAAACCAATAAAAAATCTAATATTTAAGCTGCAAGACAAAAAACTATGAATACAAATCAAGCAGATACTGAACAAAAACATTGTACCTCACGTTTGACCCGAACACTTGAACCTTCAACAAAAGCTTTTTAGGTCTTAAGTGAAGGATAAGTGAGGATTTAGCCAAATTCTAGCGAGACACGTAAAAAATACAAAGTGACTTTAGATACCACTACAGAGCACCTTTAAACTTGACCTTTGAGAAAATATGCCTTAGCTGCTTTAATTCTGAAAAAGGAGGCCAGAGGTGTGTTGTCATAAATTCAATATGTTACTACTTTGTACCAGGATAATAAATAATCTTCAAACAAAGGAGCTACTTTGGCCTAAAAGTCGTTTTAACGACAGCAAAAACTTAGAGTTTTAGGGAAAAATTCTGGTGACTAATTTCGTAACGCACTCAATGTTACAAACGCTTTCAATTTGGTAAAAGCATTGCTTAATTTTTTATATGAAACACTTATGTCTACTTGAGATTTAAAGCTTGGTTTATACTACAACATCTTTCAGTGTATACAGCAAGTGTCTGTATGTAAGTTGGCGTGTGACAGGAGAAAAGTGTCAATGCTGGGATCGCAAAAAACCGTTGAAGTGTGAAAAAAATGTTCTGATATTTGTATCGCATTTCCTTTCGTAGTTAGTTTCCTTTCCAACTTAATAATTTGTTTCTTTCAAAAGTACAATAAGCAAATCAGCACAACACGAAGATAAGGATATGGATTGTACAGTAATAGTGCCGAAAGTAGTAGTATAAGAAGACAATAATATGTTTCTACGTCGAATTGAGTTTAAAAAATTGCTTACTTCAGTCTTTGTATGTTTGACTTTGAGCTCAAAAATATCAAATATATCTTATGGCTCTTAGAAATAGAGTCACTTTTAAGTAATCAAATAAGTTTTTGCTAGTTACCGAGATAACTCCTACATAAAGAATACCAACTATTTTTTTATGTTTTTTACCCGACTACGGCAAAGCCAAAAGGATTACGATTTTAGCAGTCTTAAATTTGCATAATGCTTGTTTCACATTACCACGTAAATTAATGAGGCAATGAAATGGTGACGATGTATTCGTTATTATTTATACCTCTATAGCTTTAAGTCCATTCATAAATATCATTAAATGTCAAAATTATTATTTTTGTTTAGTAGTTTTCGCACCCACCTACAAAGTCGTATTAAAATATTCAGTATCTCCCACAGAGCTTGTCTAACTTTTGCAACCTTTACTACGTAAGTTACTTTCAGGCTTTTGATGACTCGTGTGATTGACACTTCTGCTGTGAAAAATTAATGGATTTTTAAAGTATTTTTTATTTCGGTTTTATTTTTAATTTATTCTCAAATTTCTGTCATAAAAAGCCATTATTTTAATAAAATTTGAATAAGACGTGCTATGTAATAGGAAGCGAGCATATAGCCATCGTATTCCACTAATCCAAAAAATCTACAAAAAAAACGTTGGTAATTGAACCTCAAGCTCATTGTGCCCGAGATGACCAGGAACTTTCGTGATGATTTTAATTATTAAATTAAATTCAATAATAAATAAACAATTAAATAATAGATAAATGAATACCATCGTCATCATCAGCCTATATAATGTCCTACTGCTAGGCTCACCACGCTTGCTCAAGGTGGATTGACGATTTCAGAATTTTTAAGTCCAGGTCTCCTCACGATGTTTTCCTTCACCGTTAGTCAGTGACGCTCAAGATATACTGAGAAAGTACATAATAATATGACTTTAGAGAATTCATATTAGTTGCCAGGTTTCGAAACCGCACACTCGTACACGAGAGGCAGGTCTTAACCACTAAGCCACCACGATTTCTCAAACTAATAGGTACTCTAGCAACTTTCAATTCTCATTTCTTAAATTCAATACGCGTTTAATATTACTCTGAATAAAATTTTAATAAATTCGTTTGATCCTTAACCAGTTAAACATGGATTTAAGTTATGCTTAGAATAAAAGCAATTGTCAGGCGTTTTACGAGCGTTTTATACGCGTTTTGATTGATGATACTCGCGTAATTGGTAGCGATATCGATACGCTCGACTTTTATAGTTTTCAATTTTACACTTAATATTGTAAATGGCTTTGGAATTTGAAATAAATAAATTTAATATTGACTATATACTGAATTTTTAGCCAGTATTAAATTAATTTTTTACATAATATTTGGGCATTTCCAATTTCACTTACGTTCTTGTGTTATTAATGACACATAAAAAATATTGACGTCTTGTCATAGAAAAGTCTTGTGCGATAATTTTTTAGTTACTGGTTTATTATTTTACGAAAGAATATGAATGATATAAGACTTTAAAGGTAAAACGTTTTTATAGATTTTAACTAATCAGACGTTAATGGCATTTGTATTTGTAGTCGACAATGAAAGCTACTCCAGTATATTCTAATAAATTACCATTTAAATAAAAATAACAACCGCCCAACAATGAAAATCTTTTTAAACGCACATAGCTTTTCAGCCTTAAATAAAACAATTTTTTCCACGAACATGAGGTTAACTGTTTCAAAAGCCTAAACAAGACCGAAAGCGTTCCATTTGATCGTATCAGCAACTGAGCAAACTTTACGATCGCGTTCCGTTACGTGTTTGCTGTACGCGTTAAACTCGTGTTAATAGAAAACATCGGCACACATCATTCACACGCACTTTTATTCACGTTCAGAACAAAAGGAATATTAGTGTATTGAATTATGAAGCTGAGCGTTGTAATTCATTGCGTAACTAGCTATTTCTCGTAGTTTCACTCGCGTCACAACAGGACACAACTGATAAAGAGTATGCCATGTTTTTTTCTACATAAACTCTTGCAGGGTGCTTCTAACAGCAATGGACCTGCTGAACCGGACAATGTAGCGAGGTCCTTATTTATTTAATTAGGTAAATTAAAGCCTCCAGCCAAGGCTTACAACCAAAGTATCCCGTGTAGTTCCATAGGTAATTTCATTAAAATTGGTTACGCTGTTTTACCGTGAAAGCAAAACAAACAAACACACATTCCCATTTTTAATATTAGTTAGAATGTTACGTGATTATACGTTGATCGAGCAGAGTATAATCCTATGATCAATCCTTTATTCAATCAATAGCGTTTCCATATCCTTATAAACTATCGCGTTTATTATATAAGTAAGGATGCTTGCCAGTTATATACCTACTTTTTTTTTTTGTGTATGGCATCTCGCAGGTCAACCTAGAAGGTTGGCGACTGCTTAACCGGGCTTGCCTGTGAAGTGCCTTAAATAAATTTAGGGCCTCCAGCCAGGGCTTAACTTACAAAACTAAGCGACTACACGCTAAGGGCACCCCCTAGTGGGGTACGGGCCTCGGCTTAGGGCGTCGCTGGGGGAGGACAGCAAGGGACAGGCTGGATCAGAATATATTTTGATTATTATAATCGGGAATTTTAAAGCTATTAGCTCAGCTCGCGGGCTGGCTCGTCGAGCTAGGGTCGGGAGGGCATGGACAAGGTCGTCGCGACGGACCTCGGCGGCGAGGTCGATACGAACGCGGTCTGTGTTTGTGTAGAGTGCTAGTGGACCTACTGCTCTCTTGGAAGAGGGTTATAGCGTCATCGGGTATGGTTTATATACCTACTGCAGTTGTTCTCAGGCGGCGAGGGTGGTTGAGTTGCGACTTCGGAAATTGTTAAAGTTTGTATAGTGCAACTTTGCGACGCGACGTAACCTGTGTACTAATATGCTTCGAAATCGATAGCAAATAAATACTTTTTTGATTTGGTTTCCTTATCACCTGGAATTCGAAATGCATTTTTTAATAATGTAGTTACGCGTGTAAAACCGCGAAAGAGCAGTTTGTTAATACATATCTGAGTTTTCATAATACTGCAGGAGGAAGAAAAATCATCATATCTTGGCCATTTTACTGGAATTACATTGAGTAACTTTATAGCAACTCCTTTCTGATAACTTTATTGTACTGATAATTATTAATTCTGCGACGTGTAAACCTAATTCAGGTAAAAAGTTAGTTTACGCAATGTGTACATTATGCGCCTTTTTCTGTTACGCGGTATTTACAAATTGCTCTTTCGCGGGTTAGCACGCGCAACGCGATATACTATATATATTTTGACGTAACTTACTAAATGCACGAGTATAGATCGAACTTAGAATTTGGTTTTTTAACCGACTTCAAAAAAAGGAGGAGGTTAACAATTCGACTGTATTTTTTTTTTTTTTTTTTATGTTTGTTACCTCATAACTTGCGACTGGATGAACCGATTTTCATAATCCTTTTTATATTTGAAAGCTGGTGCTTTCCGTGTGGTCCCATATAAATTTTATCACTACCGATTCAGCCATTTTATAAATATAACAAAAATAACGATTTATCTCTACTTGCTGATTTGCCAAATACTTAGATGATTTGGTTATTTACGCTTATTACAACCTAAAAAAGTGGTGTGTTTATTTTGTTAAGATAGCAAGACCGAGACACTGAAAAGCGAAAAAATAAAAAACTTTTTACAAAAAAATAAAACCGACTTCCAAAAAAGAAACTGGAAAGTAAAAAATAATTTTTATTTAAACGCTTTACGACCAAAACATCGCTTTCGAAGTCGGTGGCGAAATACTAACAATAGTAACTTACAAGACACCGACTTCTAGAGCGATGTTTTGGTCGTAAAGCGTTTAAATAAAAAATATTTTTTACTTTTCAGTTTTTTTTTGAAAGTCGGTTTATTTATTTTTTTAATATTATTTTAATAAAAAAATCTTATTTTTTTTCGAAAAGTACTTACGCGGACAGTTACCGCGCATGCGTGTCTCATAGCTACCCTGTCACGTGAAGCTCAGTCCATTAATGTTTCCGAGTGCAGCTCGAAGCGATTGTATCTTTCCATGCTCTGAAGCGAATAGGGAATATAGTGTACGATGCGAAAATGCTGACTAACATTTATAAATACGAATGTAAGGTATGTTTGTTTGTTATGCTTTCACGGTTAAATGGCTGAACCGATTTGGATTAAATTTGGTATGGTGATAGAAAGAAAAGAAAGGACCATGGATTATAGGTTACTTTGTACCTGGGTGCCTGAATTAATGCCTTAAGGATGCAGGTGAAAACGCAGGAAATAGCTAGTCAAGGGCTCCTATAGACGGGCCAATCGCGATGCTTCTAGTGGTTAGCCACCACACATGTTAACAGTTTTGATACATTTTGGAGGAACCGCATACGTATATGTATTTAGTTCTAGCCGCTCATTGGTCGTCGTGACATACTTTATAAATTAATATATTTGATTTTTCAATACAATGCGGTCTTTAAATATCCATAAATTTAATTTTTAATTTTTTTAATACAAAATTATGACATCTGCGTATTAAATCAACGAATAAAACAATTTTTAATTTCTATTCTAATATTAATAAAATAATTCTTAAATTAATCCTCAAAATCAAATTGCAATAAATAATGCTAATATAATATTTAAGCCGTTACTCATTCAAAATTAGAACAAATGAACACTGTTCATATTATTATCAGTTTAAAGCATTTCAAGCGGTTGAAATTACTCAGACTTAAAAAATAAAAGTTAGGAATAGGTATCCTTTGTGCTGGCTGCTTTTAGTTCAACCTGTGCGTGCATGACTTGGTCACGTTAGGTCATTTAGACTGGCTGAACGCTTTGAAGTCTTTGAATATATACGACTTTGCTAGATAAAAACAAATCAGGGCACGGAGGATTTTTTTCGCATTATATTAAAGCGCTTCTTTGAGCTTTATTTTTTCTTCATTATTTATTTGTTGAAATGTACTTGTAGACACATTTCAATCGATTTTAGAGTCAGGAGTATTGTGGATTTATCTTGTCTGAAATTATATCGCTTTATTACTGTGCAGTTAAAAGAATATATTTTTTTTGTTAAATTATTGATAAAGCAATGTATTTCTAACACTACTAACGCCATCTCTCGTAGAGTATGTAAACTTTGTATGTCATTGTATCAATCTGCGTATAAATCTAACATAACTGTGTATTTTGACTTTTTATTTAAATGTTTGGGTACTAACATAACAACATGAAAAGGTACTACTGAACCAAATTGAATTATATAATCCAATTAAGTTTGAAACGCAATTTTCTCTGGAATTACCAAATTATAATATTTTATTAATTCAATTAATATTTAATAGATAAATTGCTATTGAATACCGTGAGCGTGTGATATATAAAGTATGTTGTACAAGCGAATAGATAACAACATAATATTTCGCAAACTTTTTGGGGACGGTGCGTTCCCACCTGATTACAACAAAACGACTGCGTCAAATAATAAACACACGCCCAAACCTCGCAAAGCGTACAAGTTATGCGAATAACGCAAAAGGGTTTCAACCATTCATCATCGCAAACAAACTGAAGTCAACTTTTGTACAACAATGTGCCAGTTTCCACAATCCGCTTTCGAAAAATGTTTCACATTCGCCTTTGACCTACTTTGCACATGCGCGGCATATCTAAATTTTACATAAAACCTCGAAAAATTTCCGTGTGACGCGGCGCATTGCGGCACAACAGCACAACCGGCAAATATTGTGACAACACCGCACCGCCGAGCATTCGAAATTCAGCGCACACACAAGTTTCCATCGCACGAAAGTGCAAACTTGAACAATTTCGAACTTATCTACTACATGGAAATTCCTAAATAAACTTGAAGATTTTCAAGTCATTTCGCTACATATTTCACTTGGTATCGTCTGTGAAATTGAAGCTGTCAGAGTATTTTAAGTACAAAATGTTTCATAAAGTATGAGTAAGTAATGGTGAACGTACTAAAGTATTATAAAAAAATAGCGATTTATGTTTCTGAATACCGAGTTATATTTTCATGTAAAAATGTCAGGAAATGCACCTTTTCCCGGTCAGTTTACAAGGCCAACGTACATTTTTTTGTTCGCAGACAGATTGCCGCGAATGGGACGGCTTTGATAATTTATAGCGATGTGCACTACCACACTTTGCGTGTATTTTCTATATTTTGTATGTTTTTTATTCTGTTGGATTTCCATTAGGAAATATGGTCTGCACATTGAGTAAGTTTTCGAGTAGAATATTTAATTTGTGGAAGTAGCGCAGGGTTGTTGACCTCTACTGTCAGTCGTACATCGTGGTTGCGAGTCTAGGTAAACTTTGTGCAATTCATTTCATTATGACCTCGAAGAAAATTCTCAAAGGAAATTATTATAAGGAAACCTGGAAAATTCCTAAAAATAAAATCTTTCATCCATATGATATGCACCAATATGCAACGATATTATTGTTTTTACCAGCCCAACCCAGATAACATATAACACGGCACACCTTGGTTAGACTGCTTGTCAGATTTTCCGGCTTTTCACTACCCGTAATGAATATCAAAGATCTACAAATGACAGCCGGTTCCAACAGCATAACGTGCTTTCCAAGTCACGGAGAAGTCTCGGTACCATATAAATAGTCTCCCATCCACGGACCGACCGCAGCCAACGGAGCTTAACCTAGTTCTCAATGACCGCGTCTGTTACTTAGCCACGAGTTCATCTAAAAGATGTATGATATTACTAAAGCAGTAGTAATATTCTCTACAGACTCATTTCATTCACAAAGGTCGTTTTCAACAAAGGTTAGCCAGATACGCAGGAGATATTATAGTGCACGAGCGCTTGCGCACACATAGGTGCACTCTCTATTCCCTCACTCTCATAGTCGGATGGGTCGGCAATCCGACACGACCGGTCGGTGCAGCACCGACAGCTTTGCTCTCCGAGGGACGGAGGAGTCTCACTATGTTAAGAAAACGGTCACCCATCTATGGACTGACCGTGCCTAAAGCAGCTTAACCTTGTTAATCTATCGATCCTCACGGTTGTTACTTACCTGGGATCCCTTCGACTAAAACAGTATACCTACGTCCGAGACTTCATAGATAATTCAGCAACTTAGAAGGAAAGTCTGTGGGTGACCCGTAATAACTCGGAGAAGCAAACTTTACACTCTGTGTTTAAGACCTCTATACTTGTATAGCGTAGACTACCAGTCTCCATTCAGGCACACTCGTAAAGTAGCTCAATCTACTGTAAAAAGAGTTATGTTCGCAATTTCCTTGCATCACTTACTTATTCGCTAAGTACCTTAGAGGAAAAGTTTGGTAGACTACGTATATAAATGAAGGTTTTCTATGAAGGAGGACTCGCTCTTCTAAATTAAACTTTGAACATAAACGTTAAAGAAAGATGTCTTAAATATTTTGGAATAGGAATAATAATTTTCAAATTGCATTTTTATTTCTAGAAAGATAAAACTCTAAATTTTTCATGCTATTCTGTTAAATGTTGATAGAGACATACTGTTGTTGATATTTATAGTGTTGTAAGTTTGCCTTAATATTAAAAGAGGTATTGTTTGTGGGTTTGTACGTAATGGGTGATCTCTGGAAGTACTAAACCGATTTCAGAAATTATTTCAAGAATGAAAGCTACGTTATCCTTGAGTGGTAAAATTTCGTTTTGTTTTCATATAATAACGTAGATGTTACAAGCAGAAACTAATTAAATTAAGTGTTGTCAAGATTATTCAAATTTTGTTCTTGAATTGCTTTTACTAAATCAATTCTGGTGTCTACCACGCCGGTTTAAAGCAGTAATAATTCCATTGCGAAAAAGGGATGTTACTATACGTCGCCTTTAGTTCTGTCTCATTCTTACTCCTAAACAATGATAGCAAAAACTCGTGGTACGGCACCAGGCCCTATAGAATTCAAAAATAAACATTCTACAACAAAAAAAAACTTGATAATATCTATCATTCTAAATTTAATTAAAAGTGTTACTGTTTTACGACTAGCCAGGCTTTACCTGTGGTATAGAAGTAACATCTGCCCTTTACAACTGCAAAACTTTTTGGGCCATACGCGTGCCCTGTATTATTCAATTAAACTCGTTACGCAGACAAAGTTAAAAAGTTTCTGTAGTTTCATGAATTTACAGCGACGCTGGTAAGCGATAAAACATATTATATCTGTTCTCGGTTAGCTTATTCGCAAGTAGGTTAAGGTCGGCTTTCAGACTAACCAGATATGTATAGCTATATCTATGTTTTTTTTAACTATTAGCTGTTTGATCCTGTATGAACTACTTCGCTCACCCTGTATAAAAAGTATCCTATAAGTTAATTCAGGTACGAACTATATATGTATGGAATTTCATTAAAATCCGTTCAGTAGTTTATGCGTGAAAAGTAACAAACACACATACAGAAAAACACACAACAATCTTTTAATGGAAAAATCTTATCTCACAAATTTTATCTCTCTGCTGTTCTTCATTATAAATGCGAAAATTTGTGAAGATGTACCTACGTATGTATATGTATATAACTACAGAATGAATTTGAGTTCACACATAGTAGATAATCTAGATTATCCTCTAGGATTTATCTGGATGAATAAAGTAGTTAATAAAACTGCAAGCAACTACTTATCATATAACAAAAAGTTTTCAAGCTTGCGAAAGCAATCAAAAATTATTTTACCTACGTATGTATACAAATTTGGTCATTAACAATTATCAGTTCCAATTTTTGCGATAGATTCCTTATCCAGTATCATACTCCATCCCAACCCTAATTGGCTTTTGAGGATTGCGAATCATGAAACCAAACTTAATACACAGAGGTCCTAATTTCGCAAACGGCGGGTACAGAAACAAACAAACAGTCCACTAAATTTAATTCCATTTCATTATTAGTGTTTATTCAGGCTTCGCTGCCTCCGTCGGCGGTTAGAAGGCTTGATTGACTAAATAAAAGTGAACTCAAATTGGGTGACTTGGTTCCCCCAAGTTAGTTTGGCAGTGTGCCCAAATTTGTAGGTTTATTTTATCGATCTTAATAATTGTGATTAAATTGGGTGGAGAATTATGATTTGGTGCACTTCTGCTTTCCGTGCAGTATTTTTATTTCAGTTGAAATTCTTGATAATGATAGAAGTTCTTCGAAGTAGGTTGCGAGGTGTGAGGGAGAGGCAAACGCCATGATTTAGCCCCGGCGGCGGGAGACGCCATGGGCTTTGGGAGCCAACTTCCAGCCACTGTAGGCACGGGTCTACGGACGGTGAGCAATGGGTGGATCGCCGTCCGGTAAGGACCAGGCCCGTGTAACCGACGCGTTTGTAATACACGCTCGCCTCAAAGATATTTCAGCATACTTGACAGAGCTCACCCCCAGGACCAGTGCCTACCAGGACGGCGGGATTGTTTTGACAAAGGGCCATAGATAGGTTTTAGTCAGTAAAAGTCTCACTGTCTCACAGACTCTTCACTATCTCCCGCTCCGCCCTCAGCGTGGGGGATTTATTGATAATTTCCCATCCTTAAAAAATTTGATTGTTCAAAATATATACAGTGAGCAAGCGTAGTTATCAATGATCGTACTACACAGACAATATAGGTACTTAATTAGTAATTCAATATTACCTCGTGATGTCAACAATAGGATTCCATCAGTGCAGATAGAAACCCAAACAATGATGCGCACCACCTATCATAATTGTTATTTACCCACGTAACATGTTTAGGCGTGCGGTTACTACTCCAGTTAGTAAAATTAACGGCAGCGGAAGTTTCAGCTCATATTTAACGTTGTGGGGTACCCCGGCAAATAATAGGTAGCTTCCGATATTTAGCTAGCAACGATACACTTAGTAAGTCAGTTTATCTACGTAATTTAGTTTCGCAAGTATCGCTAATGAATTTTCAAAGTTGAACCGTAATTCATTCATCATTTGAGTTCATTTTCACTTGAAAAATTGCTGTGCAACTCATTGACTATATCATTTAGTCAGTTACAGTCATTTACTCAGTTAGCACTAGAAGGTAGATTAGGTACCTTATGCTTTTACGAAAGTCATAACTCGATAAAATATTATTAACTTGCATAGTTTTTTTTTTACTGTAACATAGATGTAACAATTAAACAAACGTATCTATGTCATTAATAATACGACGTAAAATGAAACATGAAAGCAACATAATTAAATTAAAGGTACTATCTATTATGACGTATCCCGAACGACAGTTCTTTCATTTCACGTATGAGTATATTATACCTATGTCACTTCATATTTTTTGGTGCAACTGGGTGTTAGGCTACTTCAGTACCTACAAACAATATCAGTGGGCCTATCACGAATCACTTTCGAAAAAGTATTCGTATCGACAGCGATTTTCAAATGAAATATACTCTTATTTTACGAACAATTTATTTAAATTTAATGACTTTAATCATATCTTTGGATGCTGTAAATTGTTATTTACACATTTTAAACTTAAATTTTGCTCTAGTATGGTTGTATTTATGATTCGAAAATCGCTTTCGATACGAATACTTTTCGAAAGTGATTCGTGCTAGGCCCACTGTTAATAAATAGCGGTGAATTTCAAATGCATTTCCTTACGGCATAAACCCTTTAGATTGAATGCAAGCTCGTGACGTTTGCAAGTATGGCTACATCACTTTATTTCACGAAAATTGTTTATTGCATAAACCGGTTTACTGTGCCAAGCTTTTGGCAGCGAGCCAATTCTCATGCAAAGTTGCTATCTTCAATTATTCTTTATAAGATCCTACTTACTCGTCGGAATTTAAGTAGTGCCTACACATTTATTTAAAAAAAGAATACACATGATACTTAATTGGAAGTAAATCGTGTTTGTGAATGTTCCTACTGTGTCGTGGGCAACCCAGGATAACTTGCTCCCTGAAGTATAATTATTATCATAGTGATATGCGTTCTATTATATGGAGGAGCTCGTGGCTAAGTAACAGCCGCATGGTTCGACCGATCAAAGGTTAAGCTGCGCTTGGCGCGGTCGGTCCGTGGATTGATGACCATCTGTGTCATAGCGAGACTCCTCCGTGACTCGGAAAGCACGTTAAGCTGTTGGTCCCTGTTGTCATTTGTACATCTGACAGTCGTTACGGGTAGTCAGAAGCCAGAAAGTCAACAAGTGACAACCAGTCTTACCAAGGGGTACCGTATTACCCGGTAACTGGGTTGTGGAGGTCAGGTAGGCAGTCGCTCCATGTAATACACTGGGACTCAGCTGCATCCGGTTAAGACTGGAAGCCGGCCCCAACATAGTTGGGAAAAGGCTAGGCAGATGATATGCGTTCTATTGTTAATTATTTGCATCCCGTGGAATTTAATTAACGCACTCGAATTAAAAGTAGCCTATGACCGCCTCTAACGTCCCATCTAACTCTGTACCAAAGGACCATGGGCGGAATCGTCCCCACCCATCAACAACAATGAAATGTAGCTCAATTGATACATCTTATCAAGATGATGTTTTTTTACTATGAGGATGTTGCTCAAATGCATTGGGTTTTCCTAGTATCCTAACGTTTATATGCAAATATTTCGTGCACGATAAAGGACTTGGTCATAACTGAATTTGATACTGTGTACTGTGTGTGGACGGCGGTTTATAATGTGATGTAATACTCCATATTGGTAACCCCGACGTCCATCCTAAAATCGGTTCAACGGTTTTCTAATCCTACTCGGATAAAAAGTCGCCTAGAACCGCCTCTAGGGTCCCATCTCATATCTGTACCAAATTTCATGCTAATCTGTCTAGCTTCAAAGCGTTATAAATAAACAGACTCACGTTTATCACAATATTAGGTAGGATTTACTATAGGTTAATTTTCCACGGGAGACAGCTAGTAATCGATAAATCTCCACGCTATCTTTAATATTCTTAAGAAGTATAAACCGGAGCACTGCGCCGTTGTCTTCAAAAATTGCTTCGAACCAAGGTTGGGTCGGTGATAAAAAATTATATCCAAAGTTTTCCCCCCCTTCTCTCAATTATAGGAACTTTTATTGGAGTTCATAAAAATGTCAACACGTAGTGAGAATTTGAATAAAGATTTTGTACTTCGAATATTAGCATTATTATTACTACCACATGTATTCAAGGTGTGTGGTAGGTACGTAATAAGATTTTCTAATAACCTAATTTTGGCTTAAAACGTTTCTTCTTTTTACGGTTTTCAATTCTTATAAGTGTAAATATATATTTTATAATAATTATTTTAAAACACGTATATCCCGCGGTTACATCCTTGCTTCCTGGCAGACTTTCTTCACGTACCCGGAAAAAAGTATCCTATCTGTTAATTCAAGTTATAAACTATATGCATACAACATTTCATCCAAATTCATTCCGTAGTTGTTGCGTGAAAGAGTAACAAACAGAATACACACATACAACCTCACAAACTTTTGCATTTCTAATATTAGTAGGACCCGCATCCCGAGGGAACTACTTAAAGTACTCTGATTAAAAGTTGTGTACAACCAGATTCTTCTCTACCTTCGTACTAAATTTTATCCAAATTAGCCGTTTTACCGTGAAAGCGTAATAAACAAACAGACCCAATCAAGTATTCTTATGAATACTAATCTATATACAATTTCCCTTGGTCACGCGTGAACGGCTGGACCAATTTGGATAAAACTTGATACGGAGATAGAGGAGACCCTGGAGAAGGTTTATCCAGGTGCGTGAAGTAGTTTCCTTGGAATGCGGGTAACAGCTAGTATCGAATAATAACGAGTGTTGACAATAAACGTTCAATTGTTTATTATATTTTAGAACACATAATTTTAACAAACATATTATTTGAACATCTATAATAGAAACTGTGTGTAGCTGTACCCAATGAATCAAATACGCGGCAATTTATCAAATGAAATGGAAAGACATTGGGACATTTAAGTGGGAGTTCCTCATTTTCTCAGCAACCCTTCATTCAGTTTTGACAAATGAGGTGTTAACCCGATCCGTCTTCGCCTGAACCAGCTCGGTATAAATATACCATTCAATATTTTGTGTGAAAGGTTCTCTTACAATATTACGTAAAAAATGTTGAAATAGATCAAGTCAGTGTTTTGATATATAAAATATACTAACATTTTTTATAACTTGATAATATTCAAAATAAATACAGAAAACTAGCTTTCCCGCAGCGGCTTCGCCCGCGTGGGCTATTTATGAATTCAAATTAAAAATTACAAAGCCTTATACAAACTTTTCCCCCTTTTTTCACAAAGAATACCCTCTCCAAGATTCAGGTCTCTACGAGCAGTGGTTTAGGCTATGCGTTGATCCGTCAGTCAGATTATATAACTTTTTTAAACTTACTTGTATTGTTCTAGAACCTTAAATTGGTTTTGTCATTGACTGTATACCGTGGCCATTAAAAAAACAACAGCGCAGTAACCTAAACTTGATAGCCATTGAAAACTATAATGAAAAAAAAATAGGAACCGATTTCGCCAAAAATGTTGCCATTGGTTAAAGGACTTACCGATAATATATCTGCCTACCCTCTAAAGAAAACAGGTATGTGATATCAATTCGTAAAGTATCCTAGAAAGATACCGGATGATCCGAAACAGTATTCGGGTTTTACATGGCCGAGGGATTTTCCTCCGAACGCTTCAATCTGATCGTAGAAAAAACGTACGAGAAAAGCTGGCTGGAAAAGATTTCGATATATCGGTAGGCTGGTTCTAGTTTGGTTTATGGTAACCGATTTAGAACTAGTATTTTTTGAAGGTTGTCTTTTGTACTGGAATATTTTCTAGAGAAAGTCTAAGCATGTATAATTTTTCAAGTAAAATTGGTAATGTTTACACTGTGTGAAAATGGTATTTGCAAAGATGATTGTCTTCTTGTGTGGTACAAAATTTCTCTCTATTGTCCAAAAAATTACATTGATAAGATCTAACTACGTGTTTTTTTTATTTATATACTAGATGTTCATTGATTCATAAATATAATTGGAATTGGCATTCAAATATTTATTAATTATTGCAGAGAACAAAAATTGTGTCAAAGTTCCGTTAAAAGTAAAATTTAATTTATTAAGACAGCAAATAAAATATGAAAATGCGTTTAGTAGTCACTTATTATTAGGTACTTATTTTATTTTTTGGCGCGTTTTACGTCATCAGATAAATAATCAATTTTGTTCATCTTTTATCACACCATCTTTTCCATTCATTAATCTTTATTGCGACCTTAATGATTCACTTCATTTTATTTGAAGATTGATAGCATCATTTTCATCCCTAATTTTCATTTACAATATTTTTTTATGAATAGATGAAATAATTTTTGAACTAACATTAATGATAATGTTCCCACTAGATTTTCATGTAATCTTATTTATCCTTTTCAAACTCCTATGAATTAATCAATGTGATCAAAGCTTTATAATTAAGGTTAATCTCATCGGATAAAGGGCGTGGTTACGTCAAAGGAGAGCGATGACTCTCTAATTTCTTAGTGCGAACGGATTTTTTTTCTAAATGTACTGCAGAAACTGCTTCTTTTTTATAAAGTCGGTCAAAAAATCATTTTGAAAACATTATAATTAAGTGTTAAATATTATAATAATATCTTGTTATCGTAAAATGCATTATTCTTTATTAGAACTAAGTAGGTATATTTTATCTTACCAATGGTCCCCATCACATTCTCAGGTTCGATTTCAGGGACGGACCGATATCATTTTGCTAGTTGTTAATTGTTAGACCCCCGAGCTTGGGTGGTTACGTTAAGCCGTCACCTCCGGCTGCAACCTTGGTATGAGTCGTTGTTATAATTCCGTGTCAGATGCCGTCAGGCAAATTTAAGAAAACTCTCACTAACACTAAGCCCAGTTCGAAAAGTAAAACCTGCAGTCCATACGATATACGATAAGAAGAAAATAATTATAATCTCCGTTTGATGCCAATCATCATTTAATTGAAACAATAGATTAGTTTAATCTATAGCTTATTATCATGATCATGACGAGCAAACGACACACAGTGAACACGACTAATGCAAACATCAATCTCGTGTCCGTACTTAATTGATTATCGGCTAATTAGTGTAGCGCTTACACCAGTATTCTCCTGATACCAATTTAAATCGATACAACTGTTTGCATCAAAAGATCTGATATGACGTAAAACTCGATAACTGTCATTGTCGAAATCTGTGAAAATGGTTGATCCAACTGTACCTATAATTTTGTATTTTCTAATGATACCTAACATAAACATTTCTAAGGTATGCAAATAAATATATCAAGTACATAACAAACGTGAAACTATAAATTGAAATAAAGTGAAGTTTTATGCAAACAGCTGTATAAAGAAAAAATAAGTACCTACCTCAAAACCGATTCCAAAAATAATTCCCGCAGTTGAAATATTTTCTGAGTGACGTATCCTGTGTTTATATGGATGCATCTAAAGATTGCTGAGAGCTCACAATTTTATGACCGGTCGAGATCGATACGGTTATTTTTCGATCTCAGCATAATAAACCGAAACTAAACTCACTGCTTGTTCAATATTTTCGTAAGAAGGTGAACAGTTTTAGCCTATTATTATCTTTTCCCCGCTCTACTAAGGTCACGTCTCCGAGTGTTATTTTACTTATCTACCCCCATATATTGTGACACGTTTTCGCACTATCACGAAACAGAAATACGTCTCCACCTAAACCCGGAGCTTACGTCAAAACACTTATGGTAATTTTATGTGTACCAATCTATCTGAAGATGCGACTCAACTTAATTGTATAGTTCATCTCTATTTACTTTCAATTCTCATTTAATTAAATACAATGTAATTGAATAGCGGCAGCATTAATTTTGTGCTTAGCGATTGCGCAAATCGTGACAGTTAGTCACAAAGCTAGAACTTCTTGAGTGGAACTTTGCATAATTGGCACCCCAAGTCTCTGTGTTCTGGGGCGATGAGAAGTGGCGTAAATTTTATTATCAAGTTATGAACTTATTACGCACTGTGTCACCTGGAGTCGTTTGTTGGAATACGAAACGTGGCTCGTGTATTAGTGTTATATGTGCGTAGTAATTAATTATAATATTCGTGTAAAGTTAGTCGGAATATGCTCGTAGATTGGTATTCCTGGGAAACTCATTCGTGTAATTATATCAACGATTTATTATGCGAGGTCGAATGTAACTTTTCGTGTTTGACTCTTAATTACAATATTCGTATTAATCTTTCTAATTAGGTATTGTTTTAATAAATAAAATTTCGTGTAAGATGGAAATTGTAGGAATTTTTAAAAGCATCTGGTTTTTACTTTACTAATCGATCGGTCGCCAAGGTTAGGTTGTAGGTACTTGTACTTGCCGTTTTTGTATTTTTTTATAAAACTGTACCAAAGGGGAATTTATTAGGTCAAAGTGTACGTAATAACACATGGTACTTTATATTTAAATACGTACAAATATTCCTAATAGGTATAGGAAAAAATACTTGTTATCAAGAAATTAAACTATAGATGTAGCTAACAAGATCGTAGTCGATTTTTTTTTTCTATTCATTGTTAGTTTTTTGTTTTTCGTATAAGTTATATAGGTATGTTAAATCTCTGGCCAATAACACTATTTTCATTCACTATTACGAAATAATTAATAATTAATTATAAGAAGATGAATTTTTTTGGCCTTTTTAGTAATGGGTAGTCCAGTCACTGGTATTGGCTGAATACGGCAGGATCACAGAGTATTTTGCAACAATATATGAGAGGCTTTTGTTCAACAGTAGACTGCAATAGGATCTTTGATTGATTGATTGTACATTCATGAATATCTTCAATAATAGAAATACAATTGACGACGATGTACAGTTAGACACAAGACCGGAACATTACTAAGATCTTCGTCACTCCCTTCTCTCTAGTCTAACCATTGAGCTATTGCCGCTTCAAATGTAAATCACTCCAAATTAATAGTACCTACCGAGGCTGAATGTTACCGCTTTGTGGTCCGTTCCGGAGCTAACCGGAGCTAAATCGCACAGCAGTTTAGCTACCCGTATTGATTCAAGTACTAGACAGTTTATATCACTGGACTCCAATAGACTTGGTACAATGCACGAGTTGTGATCAAATAAAGCGTGTGATTGCGAATTTGAGTGAACTAGTATTGATCGAGTTTGATCGAGTTGATTGAATGTGGGATATTTGTGTGGTAAGGTTTATGCGTTTTATTCGTGTAATGGTTCAGTAAATAATTGTATAGTACTATGCTATTTATTTTTGGCATATTTTCGGTAAGTAAACTAAGTTGGTATACTACCAATGTCGTATGCATCTAGTGTGCGAGTTCGAAATCTAGAACCATGTAAATCTTCAAAAGTCGTAATATTATGTATTTTCTAAATCTATTTTAGACACCATTGACTAACGGTGAAGGAAAACATCAGGAGGAAACCTGGACCAAAAATTCTAAAATCACTAATCCGTCTTGAGCAAGCGTGGTGATCAATGCTTATGCCTCTTTTGTATGAGAAGAGGCTTAAGTAAATGAGCCGATGATGACTCTTTGAATGCTGGACTCACAAAATGATAGCTATCTAAATCAAACTGACTGATTTTACTTTTGTTTTTATAAGTACTATGCTATATATATACTTGCTACACTACATAAATTATCACATCAAACGTAAACAAACGTGTCCTGTGTCCGAGTTACAAATACAACAATTTAATTCCGTAAGTGTACTATCAAAAGCACATTTGTGCACTCTGTAGTGCATAAGTGGAATTCTGCAAATGATAACAATTCTGCTTACTGCAACACAAATTGAGATTACTATCGCATCGTTTAATACTGCCGCAGCAATACATTTCGCTGAGTTCCATGGAATATTTAGATGTGATTTAATTACACAAAACAGCACAAAATTGGGACGAAAACCCTATTTTGTGCTGTTATTTTGATGGCTAAATAACAGCCTCACGGGTCCATCGATCAAAGGATAAGCTGCATTTACCACGGTAGGTCCGTGGATGGGTGACCATCTATGTCATAGCGAGACTCCTTCGTGCCTCGGAAAGGATGATAAGCTGTTGTGGAAAACAAAAAGCGTACTGAACTCCTTAGTTTGTTAAAGTGTTATAATTTTAGGCATCTAATCTATTCTGCTACTTTCATTCGTAATAATAGTAATTCGTGTATCGATAATATCATAACCAATCTGCCTGATGCATGTGTATTGGGTTATGAGGTAGATCACAATGGTTTGGCGGACGGGCATGCAGGTATTTTTGCCGAAGTTCATTTAAAAAATCGAACAGACCCATCGTGTAATGAGAATCCCTTAATTGTTATAAATAAAAGAATATTTAACAGCAGAAATGGTGCAACATTCAAACAGGGTATCCTTAATGAAACGTGGTCAGGTATGGGAACAAATGTTTTTCTCAGAAATTTTACTAAAGTGTTTCGCAATAGCTACAGGAAGAAACAATGTAAAATTAACCTTAAAAAAACCTCACAGTCAAAATGGATCACCAAAGGAATACGTACATCTAGCAAAATGAAACGCTTTTTATGTGCATGTAATGGTCATAACCTTGAGCCAAGTGTTTTAAAATATAAAAGCATGTACGTTAGACTATATAGGAAAATAGTTTTAACAGCTAAAAAGAATGCCATAATATTGCAAATAAATCGCTCAAATAACGTGAGTAAAGAAATTTGGAAAGTCGTGAATAAATGCACTAATAGGGGGCAAGTTATTCAGCCCGAACTTAGACTCAAAGTAGATGATAGAATTATAGTGGACCCCGAGGAAATAAGTAACATATTAGCTAACCAATTTAACTATAAAGGTGCATCTGATGTTAAAAAGGGAGACCTTGCTACGGATTTTCTTTATCCATACACAGATGAGGTAAGTAGTACATTGAACATTTCTCCTACTACTCCAGACGAGGTATGTACTATAGTTAAAAGAATGGAAAATAAACATTCTATTGGGTACGACGAAATTCCGATTTGTGTTATCAAGGACCACATAAATATATTAGCCGAACCTTTATCTTACTTCTTCAATAAATGTATAGAGGAAGCTATCTTCCCAGAACAACTAAAAATGGCCAAAGTTATACCTATTTATAAGAAAGGTAGTAGAACAGATCCTAAAAACTATAGGCCAATCTCTTTATTACCGGTGCTGTCAAAAATATTAGAAACGATCCTTAAAATTCGAATTTTAGGTCACTTGCGTTTAAATAAAATTTTGAGCAATAGACAATTTGGGTACCAAAAGGGAGTTGGCACTTCAGACGCCACATATACTTTACTGGATGATGTAATAAACAAGCTTAATAATAAAATGCGACTTGCAGGGATTTTTCTGGATTTGAGCTCCGCATTCGACACAATCGACCATGAGTTACTGCTTACTAAAATGAGTCATTATGGAGTGAGAGGCAAAAGTCTGCAGCTTTTTTCATCTTACTTAAAAAACAGGAGGATGTACGTTGAAATTAGCAATACACAGAAAAATCATAAAAAAGTTTATAAATCCAAAATTTTAAGCATATCGACGGGCGTTCCACAGGGATCGATTTTAGGCCCTATCTTATTTATATTGTTTATTAATGATTTAATCAATTATTTAAATAATATTTTACCCGACATTGGAATAGTAGTTTTCGCGGATGACACTAACGCAATAGTAGCAGCTAATGATATGGTAGAGTTGACAGAAAAGGTTAATGCTACTTTGAAAGCTTTTCATGTATGGTTCACTGCAAATAAATTATTAATTAATACTCAAAAGACGAAAATAATGATATTCAAAACAACAGCGCGTAATAAAGATAGTATAAATGTAACCCTGAATGAAGTCAAAATAGAACTGGCTAATGAGGTAAAATTTTTGGGTGTCCACATTGACGAACTTCTAAACTGGAAACCAGAACTAAGAGCGATTGATTCATCGGTGTCATCTGCGTGCTATGCTTTGAGAGCTTTGCGGAATGAAATCGGAATAGAAGAACTGAAAATGGTATATTTTGCGTTAGTGGAGTCTAAAATCAGATATAGCATACTACATTGGGGAAACAGCTATGGATACAATAGCAAAAGAGCTTTTGTACTACAAAAACGCGCAATTCGTACCATGGTCCGCATTTCCCAAAGAGAAAGTTGCCGTCAACATTTTGTAAATTTAGGCATACTTACAGTACCTAGTATATATGTACTTGTACTTTTAAGTAATATGGCTAAAAACATGTACTTATATGAGACAGTAGAAGAACGGCAGATAAGGGAAAGCACCCGTAGACTGGACTTAAAAAGCAAAATGACTAATCATCATCTCAAAATTGTTAAACATTGTCCACGTTACCAGTCCGTAAAATTATTTAACAAATTGCCTTTGGACATAAAAAGCGAGGTTTACAGTAGCTCTTTCAAAGTTAAACTAAAGAGTTTCCTATTGAGTAAGTGTCTATATGCTATAGAAGAATTGTAATTTTTTATTCTTATGGGGAAATGTATTGTTAAGATTATTTCTTATGATTATTCATGTTTAATTTTAAGTTTAACCTGTTAATGTTAATTTATGAATTGGTATTTTTTTGTATTTTTGACATATTTTATGAATTATTATATTTTTATTAGTAACTTTTATCAAATCAACCGATGTTTGTTTTATATTATTAACTATGTAGGCATACAATGTGGGTATAATGAAATCAGTGACGGATTGTGGGGATTTATTGTGTATGTGATTTTGGAATTTATTGTGTATTTTATTATGTTAATTATTGTGTAAATTCAGATACAATTACTTGTTCATGAATAAATGACTATGACTATGACTATGACTATGACTATGACTATGTTGGTCCCAGCTATCATTTGTAGATTTTTGACAGTCGTCAGAAGCCAGATAATCTGACAACCAGTCTTACCATGGCGTAGAAAAAAATATACCTACCCATTTTCGAGGTATTTAAAAATCGTATCTATTAATGAGTTTATTTATGATTTATTTATTTACAAAAATATTTTAATAAAACATCTACAAACACTGATTTCACGTTCATTGATGTTCGCATTAAAATATTCCGCATTGCTGCCAAGTGCATTGCTGAAGTTTACACATCATTCCAAAATTTTCACGCATTCTATTTGAATTCTTCATTTTATATAATTATATATGTAGATAAACGTAAATAATTTAAAACATTTTTTTTTATAACATGGATCAATTTATTTAGTTTCTAAATAATAGTGCCGAAAATACAGGATGTGGTTGGTTTGGAATGAACGATATTACTGCATTGATAATCATCAATACATGTAAAATACACGGTAGTTAGTCCTATCTAAAGCGCGCTACCTGGAACGTGGTAACTAGATGAGAATTCATATATATCAGCTATCGTTCCCATTCCGGGAAATATAGTTTCAATTAAAATACAAATACAAATATGATAAATTATTATTTACTTTGCGAGCCATTTACGTATAACCGCATCACTGATATAATAATATAATTAGTTTTAAAAAAATAATTATAATCATCCATCTGTTTGCAGTCAATCAGAATTTGATTGGTTGTTAATTAAATACATAATTATGTATTTTAATATAAAAATAGTATAACGAGAATTCGATAAAAAACACATAAAATTTACTCGCAATTTTTTTTTAATAAGGAAAACAAGCTTATTTAATATTTTTATATTAATGGAGTAGGTATAGATACACAAATACTTTAAGAGCTAAAGTTTCAAATATTTTAAGGTTTTAAGCTGAACCAATTCCACAAAATTCTTACACTAACACTTGAGTTTGAGTAATTAGACTATATCCTATAACCTTACCTGGATAAAAAGCCTCCTTTCCTATCCCTATAAGCTATCTCAATACCAAATTTTATCTTAATCGATTAAGCTGCTTTACTCTAAAAGCGTACAACACAAACATACTTACTTTATAATTTTTACAATATAAGGTAACACGACACAGGCGTTAGATAGATACTTGATAAAATGCCAGTAACGTTAAAAAGTTTTCAGGGCCATTTTTACATACTTTATTCAGAAACTCTTAAAAACTTCGACCTTAGAAGTAAACAATATTCAAACCTCCTGTATTTTACTTGGAAATTGTGAAATATTACTTAATTAAAAATAATGGTGAAAAACCTTTTAATGCTTTTAAAATGCTAATAGCTACCATTTTAGTAGCCATTAGTTTTTTTTATATAACGTAAGTTATTTACAGGTAAATGTTTATAGCCTACTTTATGTTTTAATAAAGGCCTAGGTATAATACTCTATATTTAATTATAATTTATATAATTATTTTGCATAGATTCTAATAGCAACGTAAATAATTTTAAATATATTTTTTATAACACGGTTTTTTTATTAAACCTTTTCTTTTTCAAACAATGGTGCTGAATATACTATGGTTAATTTTGAACGAACGATATTACATTTTAACGTTTATATAAAAAAATATTTTATTTTTTAAATAGATTTTTAATATAATAACTATAATATAATATTCAGGATAAGGACTATAATTTGTACTTATCTTCACTATCTAACTCAAAATTTTCTTCAACAGTTACGACACACGAGTACCAGGTCCATCAGCGCACTGGGTCGACGAAGCTTACAATGGGCGAGCGCACTGGCACAGCACGCCCACTGCTGGACTTCGGATGATCGAAATCAAAGCAAAAGATCGCGCGATCTACAGATGTCGCGTGGACTTCCATGTGTCTCCGACTAGGAACTATAAAATAGCGCTTGATGTCATCGGTAAGTTGCCAACTAAACACATTTAAGCAATTATTATTACTACAGCATTAAACCATATAAAAATAACATATTTAATAGAAGGAAAAAAATACAATAAACCAAAATAATAGTCACAAAATGTTGCGCTGCCATGCTGCTACTTTTAACTCGATGATCCATCGAATCGATTAGAAATTATTATTATCTTTTAACTATTATTTTGGAATCGATAACATTTCTGTTTAATCACAATCTGTGTGACTGTATCGTAGTGGAATAAAAAAAAATACTTTGCGCGGATTTTATACCTATGTACCTATGAGTAAGCATGAAATTTTATCGATAATATGAAACGCGATCACAATGCTTTGTTATTGCTTTTCACTATGGCAATTCTCAGTAATGTCATGCAATATTTTGAAATTATCATTTATACAAGGAAAACACATAAAAGGATGTGCAGTGTCCAATACAACATAAAGTCAAAAGCCTCTAATTTTCATTGATTAAACGCACCGATCCTGTCTCTTACCAGCAATGTCACACAGCTCCAGCACTATCACTGTTACTGGGACCTTTTAGGTACCTACTTACTTTCTTGACCTTTTACATAATAATAATGTACCCTTTGTGTCCTAAGACGCTTTGTATGGTCCTATAAGTAACTTGATATTTTTGCGTGGGTCCTAACAGAGAGTTTCCAAATGGCAAAAGTTCTTTAATCTTTAAGCCTGAAATGAGAAGCTTTGTAATAATATCTAATTCCCTTAATATGTTTAAAAGTTAGACTTATAATTTACTGGCTATTTCCCGCGGTTTCACCCGCGTCTTAAGAAAACTACTTCGCTCGCCCGGACAAAGAGTGTCCTGTGTATTAATTCAAGTACCCTATAGTTACTAACTATAGGAGTACCAAATTTAACTAAGTAGTCGTAGTGGCCTAATGGTTAAGGCACCCGCCTCTCGTGTACGAGTGTGCGGGTTCGAAACCTGGCAAGTACCAATGTGACTTTTCTAAAGTCATATGTACTTTCTAAGTTTATCTTAGGCGTCACTGACTAACGGTGAAAGAAAACATCGTGAGGAAACCTGGACTTAAAAAGTCTGAAATCGCCAATCCGCCTTGAGCAAGCGTGGTGATCAATGCTCGTGCCTTCTCTGTATAAGAAGAGGCCTATGCCCAGCAGTGGGACAATATATAGGCTGATTATGATGTACCAAATTTTGTCTAAATCCGTTCATTAGTTTTTGCGTGATAGGGTAACAAACATAATCCATTCTCACAATCTAACAAATATTATAAATGAGAAAGTGATTTCGTTTGTTACGCACGGAAAAACTGTTTAACCAATTTGGGTTAAATTTGACACAGAGATAGATGGGATCCTGAGAAGGTTACTAGAGGCTACTATTTATTTGGGTCCACTTATAAGTAGTTGCATCGGGACACGGGTTAAACCGCGGAAAACAGCCAGTTTAAAATATTAGTAGAATGTAAGTATTATCATACCAGGATACATTTGTCCTTTGTTGTTTGAGCTTTTAATAAAAGAACAGTGTTGGCTCGTGGCCAGGTTTTAAATATCTTCCAACATTACGTAATGTTATACGGTTCTGACATTATAAGCTGAAGGTCACACGTCTGACTTTGAACACTTAATTCGCGAATTAACACTCAGTTAGCACGCACTATTAGTTTTAATTAAAATCAGTGGGTATATATCAAATGTCAAAATGAACATGCTTATTATCTTCTTATTCTATCTTGATATATTTTTGTATACAGTAGTTGGGAGCACCTCTCTATAACGCTGAGATGAGTACTTGAACAAATTACTAATTAATTAAATATAATAGTGGAAAAAATAGAGAAGCTAATTGTTAAGTGACGCCTGCGCGTTTGTACTACTGCAAATAGTCGCAGTGGCGAGTCCTCAAACGTAGAACTAAAACCGGCATTGCTCATAGAATTGTCAAGCACTGGCCATATTTGGCATGAAACCGATATATTTTGATTAAAACTAGTTTTTGAGAGGAGAACTGTGGGTCTAGCAGGAGCAAACTAATTTAATCGTCACGTTGATATAGGTATAGACTGCTATATTTGAAACAAAAATACAACTATCCCAGAGCAAAAGAGTTGTTAAAATCTAAAAAGACTTTTCCATGTTCAAAGATATGTAAAAACAATGACAAACGAGTATATATCATTCAAAAATTGCTACTGAGCCTGCGCTAAAAAAAGTACAAAAAGAAAAAAAGTACCAGCTAAAGTACCAGGCAAGCATAATGTTATAGGAGGGGTTCCTATAATACTATGCTTGCCTGGTACTTTGGAAAAGGTCGCAATCAGAAGTTGTATGTGTCAAATTGAGAACCGGGCGATATGGCACACAGTCTTATGCAGCAGAGCAGACGATGGCCTGATGGTTATGATGAAACATTGTCAATCAACCATAATTCTATCACCATCACCGGGTGAGATATTGGTCAATCTCATGTCTACCTATAAAAAAACTATCACATCCTCTTATTTCCCGTACTAAACCTTGAATTCAAGGAAAAACGTCTATTTCATTACATCACAATTTCCTCCAAAATATGGTAGGTAGGAATGGTAGTAATTCCTTAAAAAAAATAAGTGCGTATATTTCTCACAGAATACTAGAAGATATTGAGTTATTTCCGCGCAAAGCTCATGTTTACATAAGTTGAGAGCTTTCGGACATGTCTTACTTAATTAGATTCTACTTACTTTGAGATAAGGCTTCAATGTTCTGTAGGCTTGGAAATGTTACGTAATAAAGCGTAGGTTTTCTCATTAAAGCTCATTATTTTATGGCATTAGATAACTGCGACTTCATTTTTGTTCTTATGTAATTAACTGTTTGTTTCAAAGGAATCTAAAATGTTTATAATGTTCGATACGCTGTCGTGATAAAACGGCTGAACCTGAAAACAGTACGGTACGTTGATTCGTTTTTTTTTTGTTTTTATACGTTAATAATCACGAAAACATATATTGAGTTTAAAGATGTACCCACTACACCGTATCCATGACCGTGCTAGGAACGTATCAGGCAGGAAAAGCAACACGATACTCTCTACTATGCCCACTGAACGCATCGATGGCGTTCAGTGCCCGTATACATCCCGTATGATGCCCGTACAACCCATGCATGTGCGATAATAGATATTACTTGGGTGACGGTTATAGGCTACTTTTTATTTAGGTGCATGAAACAATTCCTTCAGGACACGTGTAAAATCATGGAAAACGACTAAAACTTTAACTTTAAAATAATTCGGGTTTTCGGGGTTAGCAAATAAATTGTTTTTTTAGAGAAGTTGTATTTTGATTTCAACTCATCATCATCAGCCTATATATTGTCCCACTGCTGGACACAGGCCTCTTCTCACACAGAGAAGGCATGAGCATTGATCACCACGCTTGCTCAAGGCGTTTCCTCACGATGTTTTCCTTCACCGCTAGTCAGTGACGTTTAAGATATACTTAGAAAGTAAATATGACTTTAGAAAAGTCACATTGGTACTTGCCTTGATTTCAACTATCTTATCTTAATGTTTCGTTTTCGCAAAGTGATGTACATAAGACAGACAGAGTCAGCATGAATAAATTATTGAAATTAGAGTTGCGCTCCCATTAACAAGTTTCATATATATTACGAACAAAGGCACATACCACATACATGAGTAACATATTAAATCCAACAATAGCAAGTAACAGGTTGGAGGAGTTGGCTCACGACCTTAGTAATCTAACACCCCCCCGTTTTATAACTTGTGGGGAATTAAGTTCCTTACAGTTAATTTCAATTCCAAATTAATACGGGAACGGGTGACATCTAAAATTATTCAGTTCGTTGATCACTTTAATAATTTATTGAAGTTTAGTAGTAGAGCATACTGTGTCACTTTCCTTCAGTAGTTATTTTAATAGATTTACTTTAGTGGTAATAGCAGTGCAGTTTATGTTGTTCAATTGTGTATATTTATTCTGGTTCTGCTTAATAAATTTCATTTCAATTTGGTACAATATTTTTCTGTTCTTTTTGAACATTTATTTCGTCCACAGACCTATCTTAGTTCATAACACATTGTTTGGTATTCAAATAGGTATATTTAAAAAAACATACACACACACATTTAAATATTTCTATCAACAAAGAGAGAAATGCATTATTTTAAAAAAAGTCATGAAAATTACATAGCTATTTATTAGATTTACCAGCAGGAGCTGACCAAATTAAAAGGCTCCGCGTCAAGCAATAAACAAAGAAGAGTATCTCCGCGATAATCCAAAGCATAATTCACGATCACGATATAAATTAAATCTGTATTCTGAAACTATCTAGCTAGCCTATCTCAATGAGATCGGCTCACAGATGGGTGAAACTCTTAAATTCTCACATAATCTCGCGTCCGTATCTGCTCTCCCCTTTTTGTGTTTTAATAAAATAATTCACCTTGAAACGGCGGCCCAACAAAAGCTATGAGCCGTACCGTGGGCCAATCTCGATAAAAACTAGTACGATCGTAAACTTGACCCTACGTTATCCTGGTCGAATCAACACGAAAAGTTTAAGGGAAGTCCAAACACGCCCTAGGATGATTTACGTTCTTACCCTGACAGTAAAAATGCGGGTCAGTAGAAATTAAAATTTTATGAGGACTTACCAGATTCTGAACGTGTATCGAGATGGGCACGACGGTAAAATAGATTACCTGCTTATGTTGCGAGCTTCTTACATTTTTACGATATTTTTTTAAAGCAGCATTTTGTTTTATGAATGCCGGATTAAGGTTTGAAGTGAAGATTAAATAATAAAACAGATGCTCAAGTTTCATGTGGTTTTTTATTAAGTGTTGACAAGCTTAGTAATTTTTTGAAATGGCAATTTTAATTTGGATGTTTTTGCGAACATTCTTTCTGTTTTTAAAAATATGTATTTTTTTCTAATGGAAAACTTTAGTAGAAAGTACTTTAAGGTTGAAGAGGTGATGAAAACTCAGGCCACTTTCAACATAAACATTTATCACGTTATAAAACAAGATCCACGGCTTTCCATTATCTTTTATTGTACATCTAAAGCTGTACCTGTTTTATATTGCATTTATCTCAACGTTTTATCTCTCAAAGGACAAACTAAAGGCCCTTTTGTGGATGGCAAATTATTGTTACTACTTTCAACCTTTGCTATTCAGATATGCTGTTCTTTGAGAGGATCTAAGATCTTCATTTTCGTGCGTATTTGGAATTAGAGTGATACTAAAATATCAGTATTGAACGTTGAATACGTACCGTTGGTATTACCAATAGAGATAAAATCTTGCAAACTGTTCTGAAGGTGACTCAAAGCTGGTAAGACTTGGCGCTTTTGCATAAAACTTACATTGAATTTAAGGATACCTGGCAGTACAAGAGAATTTGATATTACGTAAATCTGGCAAGTACTAAAATTTTAGTCTAAATTTTACACACGAAGTAAAAGATAACTTTACAAGATTTCAAATACCTATGTCACTTTAAGCTTTGAAGTTTAATAAAAAATAATTTTCTGGAGTGTTATAAAAGTGACCTATATAAACGAACATACTAATCTATATCCACAATTTCCTTACTCACCCATGTCTTGAGAGAGCTATTTAATGTACCCAGGTAAAAAAGTAGCGTATTCTCCGGGTCCCATCTAGGTATCACCGTAAAAAAATTCAAATCAGTTCAGCCATGAAATCCAAAAAACAAACAAAATTCCTTTCGCATTTATAATATAAGTTACGATTTCTAAATACGTTACAGTTAGATATATCGTATGTTACCATCAACATAGTACATAACAAAATGAAATAATATTTTTTTGTCCAAATCATTTGGTTCATCTTATAAAAAAGTTCTTCACGACAAGTCAGCAGCAGTATAGTATTTTTGAACAGACATATATTTACAAATAAACTGATAGTCTAAAAAAGTAGCAAAATAGAATTTGTGACAAAATATACGGTGTATCTTACAGACCGCAAAAAAATACGAGTTTTAATAATATTACAAAATTAATGAGGTCTTTACAACAGATAACAGCCCTGTTAATTAGGGGCCTAGGAGGCTAAGACGGAGAATTTTCCTTAAGCGTTTAATTATGCCTTCTGTATCGTAAAGATGGAACGACGAGTAAAATACCTTATACCACATCTAGATAATGAAAGCCAAGGTTGATTTTTTAGGAAATTCCGGAATAATTTTGAAATTTGATAAGAGATTTACTTACACAAAAGTAAATTAAGTCTTATTCATTAAGTCAAACATCATAAAATAAGGCTGTCTCAACTTGGCTATTCTTAAGCTAGAAAAACCGGCCAAGTGCGTGTTGGGCCACGCGTAATCGGGTTCCATAGTAGGTTTTTGTTGGTCGACTATAACTCAGTAACCGTGAACCAACAGATGGATATGGCGAAACTATAAGGGTTCCTTGTCAACTACGGAACGCTAAAAAGCACACACATACACATAGAAGCAACGAATTACACAGTACATGCGCCCGCACACACGCGAGATCCAGCATGACGGCATGATCCAGCGTCATACCATAGGTTTTACCTCCAATATATGTTTCACATCGATATTAAAAGCATATTACTATAACAATTGCTATAAACATAATTAGATAAGGTACAAATATTGATCGGGCTCAAGATAGACTGACTTTTAAAATACAACTACATCCAAAGGTGGTCTTAAAGAAATTATTTTTCACTTTTCACTATTGCACCATTGCTTGCGGCAATATGTAATAGATTTACCCTACTATTTTGTTTGTCCTATTGGTGCATCATAAGGTATATCTCACGCCAGTTTTCCGCCAGCGGCTTCGCCCGCGTGGTCATTTTTTTTTTACAACTTGGGTTACATTATTCAAGTTTTAGTAGGGATTCCTAATTATTTCTAGAAATAATTATAGCCTATGACACTTCGTAAAGATGTAGCTTTCTAACGGTGAATTTGAGAATTTTTAAAATCGGTCCAGTAGTTTTTGAGTTAAAACCCTACAAACAAACAAATCTTTCCTCTTTATAATATTAGTATAGATATATATCTACAAACCACGTTCAAAATCTATGGAGAAGCCAATGAAAGCGTATCAAGAATGAGTATTAATAAATGTGAGACAATAATAATAAATGTGAATGAACTATTTGAGTGAATGAACTATTTGAGGACAGATGGCGCTGGCCGCCACGATAACGTTGTGCTCCGCTATTTTATTCTCTAAAAAAGTATAAAACCCGTATAATAACAATGAATTCTTCGTAAGAACTTCATAATAGTCTAAATAACTAGTGTAAATGTTATCCTAACTTAGTGCTTACTACAAACAAAGTTATAATAATGTGTTAAAAATTTCTAAGCCAACTGGACCAAACCAAGGCGAGTTTTGTGTTTTGACTACTGTGAACATTACGTACTTGCATTTAAATTCTGTGTAAATACTGTTGTGGTATCAGTGTATAGTGTTTCTATAAGTAAACTTAAGTTTTAGTGTAAACAAAGAGAAAAAAAAAACAAACTGTTAAAAAATCCAAACAAATTCAAATTCTTAACGAACTCTCTAAATAGACACATTAAGTAACAATACTGAATAACAATTTCGAACTAACTTATTGAGTACCAAATGATTTTTTGGGATAGCGCTTGACTGTCAAACAAGTGTATGTGTGTTCGCTTCTCAGATCCCGCATGTGCTTTTTGTAAACTTTAATATTTTTTAGTCTTTTTGGGAATCATTATCCGTGAACTGATCAAGTAGACGAACAGCGCCATCTACAATTTTCTAGTTACACTAACGTAGTCAACTTTGACCTGTTAAGATTATTGTCAATCTATTCCACATAAATCGGTTAGAGTTTATGCTTTTCTCCGCAAGATGGCTTTAGTATGTGCTGGTTGTAAGCAATTGATTGCAGATAGCCTACTCCTAACTTGTTCAGAGTGCAACTGTTCATTCGACTTAGTATGCGCCAATGTACCTCAAGATCATTTTGCGCATGACATGTCCTTCGAGGAAAAGCATTGCTGGATATGTCACGAATGTCGCTGTAAAAAACGTAAATTAATAAATTCTACCACACTTGCAAGTCCAATGATACCGATGCGTTCAGGCAGCCTACATGGTGAACCTATACTCCAGAGCCTGCAGAGCATTGAGCGCTGTGACGAGTCCGCTAACGTTACAATAAGACGTCGTACTGCCATGTCTGCATCTCAATCAACCTCTCAAAGTGAAGGCGCACACAGAACAACACTAAATGAATGTACTCTAGAAACATTGCTGAAGGAATTGCGTTCATTTCGTGAAGAAAGTATGAGTAGATATTATACCCAGGAGACATCCATAAATGAAATGGCAGAAAATATAAAAGAAATAAGATTCTCCATAAACAACCTACACACTAAATATAACATTCTTCGGACTGATGTTGACAAATTGTTAGAAACATCTGATGTGGCTTGTAGCGCACATGCCGTATTACAATTACACTGCGATGAAAATACAAAACGTATAACTGACTTAGAAACCATGGACTTGGGTTGCGAAATCAAGTCTGCAAGGCAACGGTTGGATATAATAGAACAAATTATTACTAGAAATGAAACAACATGTTACACCCAAGCAAACCTAATAAATAATATGCATGACGCTTCTTTGAGCTTGCCGGAACCAATTACTTCATCACAACAAGTGGCGAGCATGCATTACGAAGAAGTGATTCCGTCCACCAACAGTACTATATCACAACAACTGATAAATAAAGAACATCAAGCCCCTGCTACATCCCTGTCAAGTAAATACAACACTAGAATATTCACAACAGGCAAATTACACCCGCGGCCTAGACGACCTGTCATCCGTGCAACTGGTGCTATTGATGATAATCTCAAAACTCTTGACCCCATCAAGTACATCCATGCTTGGAACTTCCATCCCGACGTATCTGTGGAGAACATACGTTCTTACCTTCACAAAAAGCATCCAAACATCGAAACTTTCTCTATTAGCAAGCCGAACCCCGAACACTCCAGGCATAACTGTTTCGTGCTGGGAGTACCAGCTCACCTGTTTGAATTTTATATATCGCCGAACAATTGGCCTGCAAATACATCTCTCCAGGAATGGTTCATGTACCGGAATGCGAACAAGAAAACGACCAGTGAAGCGTTTTTTCGTGACAAAAACTAAAAAACTCGATATGATTTTCTACCAGAATGTCCGTGGACTAAAGTCAAGGCGTTCAGAAATCAAGAACTTGCTTCACACCTTTCAAAGCGATTTATTAGCCTTAACAGAAACTCGGCTCGACGACAGCGTTTATGATTCTGAAGTGTTCCCACAAGAGTACGCCGTGCTGCGCTGCGACCGCGCCGGGCGCGGCGGCGGCGGCGGCGTGCTGCTGGCTGCGCGTCCGCCCTACTCACTCGCGCGACTGGACTGCATGCCTGAGCTCTGTGATGAAATAGTATCTGCAATAGTTACCAAGGGCCGCTTACGCTTTGCTTGTTGTGTTGTTTACCTAGCCCCCAATGTACCTGATACTAGATATTATTCTATTTTTAATTGCTTGCGAAGGATTATGTGTAATACAAAAAAAATACCGCTGATTGTATTGGGTGATTTTAACCTTTGTTCTGCTACTGCAAATATGCGAAATGACTTTGATTTATTTCTTGCTGAATGTAATCTACTTCAAAAAAATACAATTTTAAACGATCTAGGTAGAATGTTAGATTTAATATTGGTAAACTCTTGCGTGTCAGGAGTCTCAGTTTCAGAATGTTCCGGCATTGTTTCACATGAAATACATCATAAACCGTTGGACATATGTATCAATATTAGCACTCCATACAGTTGTGTAAATAAAAACAATATCCCATGTACAAATGACTCGACTTCTTTAAAGTTAGATCGTAACTTTCGTAAAGCGGATTTCTTAATGTTATACTCTGAACTGGCTAATGTAGACTGGGCTCCAGTGTACGCTTGTACCGATGTTAACGCTGCTGTTGACAATTTCTACAAGTTAATTGATAACATTATTTCACAATATGTCCCATTTAAAAAAAAAAAAAATTAAATCAAATTTACCCCACATGGTTCACACACAACACTATTAACCTGAATAACACAAAAAAATATTATCATAGGCTCTATAAAGAAAATAATAATAACCAACTGTATTATGCTTTCTTTACATACTATAGACGTTTAGTAAAAAGAAGTTCTGAAATGGATTTTTCTGCTTACACCAGTCGTATACAGTCAAATATAACACGTGACCCCAAATCTTTTTGGAACTTTGTAAAAACCAACCGAGAAAATAATGAGCAAGCTACCTTCGGTGACCTGTCCCCGGCACAAGTAGCAGATACATTCTCAAAATATTTTAGCAGTGTATTTTTACCCCACAAACCTTCCTTGGATGTTGATCAAGCTTGTGAAACTTCTAATCTGTATCCCAATAATGTGCCCTATCCTGTCAATATTGATTCTATTCGCGAGTGTGAAGTTAGCAGGGCTATTGCTCAGCTTCCTCCTAAATCTACACAGGGTCCAGATGGAATACCTCAGTATGTAGTGAAAGATGGCTGCGAGATCTTTAAGTTACCCTTGCAATTTATTTTTAACTTGTCCATTAAAACTAACGTATACCCAACCAAGTGGAAAACATCTAAAGTATTTCCAGTTCATAAAAGTGGTCCAAAGTGTGAAATTAAGAATTACAGGCCTATCGCTGTCTTATCCGTATTTGGTAAAGTATTTGAGTCTGTAATACATAAAAAAATCTATAATCAACTGCAGTGGTGGTTTGCTGATGAACAACATGGTTTTCTTCCAAAGCGTTCAACTACTTCAAATTTGCTAAATATTACTACACTACTAGCCAGCAATTTAAATGACAAAACACAAGTTGATGTAGCCTACTTCGATTTTCAAAAGGCCTTCGATCGGGTTGATAATGACGTATTACTGAGCAAAATGGCAATAGCAGGTTTCTCAAGGCCCCTCCTTAAATTCCTTGCTAACTATTTACATGACCGCAAACAATTTGTCAATTTTAAAAATGCCAAGTCCGAACTCTACCCTGTCACGTCCGGTATAGGACAGGGAACTAGTCTCGGGCCTCTTCTATTTCTTATTGTTATTAATGACCTACCAAAACATGTTAAGCACTCCACCGTTCTGATGTTTGCTGATGATGTTAAACTTGCCCTTCCTATAGTTACCACTAGTGATACTGTTGCGCTTCAGCAAGACATTGATAGTGTTCACAACTGGAGTATTTTAAACCACCTTAGTTTAAATATTAACAAAAGCACTATCATGTCCTACTCAAAAGCCACTCGCCCTATACTCAACACATACACTCTCGGTAACAACCCCCTGACACGTGTATCTAGCATGCGTGATCTAGGTACTCACTTTGATACTCACCTTACTTTCAACCAGCACATTATACACATATGTAACAAATCTCGTAAAAACTTAGGTTTTATCATGCGACAATCAAAAATATTTAATAATCGCCAAGCTATATCCATACTCTACAATTCATACGTACGCAGTTTATTAGAATCGAATAGTTCAATTTGGAACCCACATGAAAAACTATATACACTACTGACTGAGAAAGTACAGAAATCTTTTATTCGCTACCTATATCTAAAACTATATAGATATTACCCACATCTGTATCCAACACCATTTGTATTGGGTATGGTGACTTACCAAAGTTTAGAGGTTCGAAGGAATCTGGCACTAGTAAAATATTTCATCCACCTTGTCCGTGGATCTTTGAGCAATTCCTCACTCTTACAGTACATCTCCTTTAGCGTTCCTCAACCTATTAGACATACACTTCGCCCCCGCCAGCGTCCCCTATTCTCCATATCTCAAGCCAATACTGTAACTCTTAAAACCAGCCCGCTATATTTAGCTCTTACCCACATCAACAATATTTTGCTATATGACCAACGGTTAGATGCGTTTGCAAGCACTGAACTGAGTCTTCTGAGCACTGCCACTATATACCTGGAGTCTATTTCCACACCCAGTACAATATCTGTTAGCTGATAATTGAATAAGTTCCTATTTGACAGTAAGTTAGTTCTTAATCTATACTTTTAATTGCATTATTAGTAATATACTCAACCTTAACTTATATGTGTGGTAATATTATACTGTTAATATAAGTGGTTATTAATAAATAAATAAATAAATAAATATTTTACATTCAATAGAAAATTCCAACCATATTCTATTTTGTTGCTATTAATTGTTATATCTCATTCATTGAATTGACTAAAAATAGGTATTAGCATTTTCATTATCGTTTTTGCCAACTCATTATTGTTTACAAAAGCAATAAAACGAATTGTATGTCATTTACTTCATATCCGTTTGTGAAGAAGTTGTTGGTTTTCATTCAATTACTAAATCGTCAATTTGGTGTTGACGGTATTCCATTTCGAAAAACATTTTTTTTCACTATGTTAGCAATCTTTTATTGTTTTTTTTAAATTAAATGTTATTGAATGAAAGAATTATCATCAGAATTATTCATCTATTATTTTAAACTAGCTTCTGCCAGCGACTTCATCCGCGTGGAATAGTGGTGCTCTGCTCCTATTGGTCTTAGCGTGATGACTATAGCCTATAGCCTTCCTCGATAAATGGACTATCTAACACTGAAAGAATTTTTCAAATCGGACCAGCGGTTCCTGAGATTAGCGCGTTTAAACAAAATTACAACATTTCCCTTCACTGCTCTGCTCCTATTGATTGAAGCGTGATGAAAAGTATACTATAACCAGCTCAGGAGTATGACAAATAATTGTACCAAGTTTCGTTAAAATCCGTCGAGTAGTTTTTGTTTCTATAGAGTTTATACAGACAGACAGACAAAAATTTTACTGATTGCATTTTTGGCATCAGTATCGATCCCTAATCACCCCCTGATAGTTATTTTGGAAATATATTTCATGTACAGAATTGACCTCTCTACAGATTTATTATAAGTATAGATATAGATAAGAATTGTGACAATTTCACTGCAAATTTTTTAATATATATTTGTTTCCAATTTTATAATTATATCTATACTAATATTATAAAGAGGATAGATTTGTTTGTTTGTTTCTAGGGCTTTAACTGAAAATCTTCTGGACCGATTTTAAAAATTATTTCACCGTTGGAAAGCTACATCTTTACGAAGTGTCATAGGTCATATTTATTTCCAGAAATAATTAGGGATCTCTACTAATACTTGAATAACGTAACCCAAGGTGTAAAAAAATGTCCACGCGGGCGAAGACGCGGGCGGAAAGCTAGTTATATATAAAGCATTCATTTATTATCATCGATCTAATAATATATGGCTCTGCTTAAAGGGCAATTTTGTCAGCAGAATATTACAATTTACCGTCACTTCTGCTGATGACAATATTAATGATAATATTAAATTAATAGATCCTGCAATTTCTGAGGTACCATGATGAATCATAGCAGTAATAATTCCGTTGTGATAAAGTATTCCTAATATCCTACTAATATTATAGACGCGAAAATTATGGTACAGCCATACGTTGGTTAAAACGCGTAAAAACCTTCAATGCTGATCATCTTTTCTTTATTGTCGTACATTTACAACCGTACTTCAAACTAAACATCATTAATACGATCACACTAAACACACACGCACATGAAAATGTTTAATTAATTACGTAAGATTACGTTTCTTTGTTCAGCTAATAGATTCCATTAAGGGAAATCTCTGCGTATTATACGTATACTTATACGTTTGCTATATAATGGGGCTTCTTGGTATCAGATGGAGGTTGAGTTTTGACCCGTTTTCCGCGTCTATCTGCGTAGGAATCAACACGAAAAAGTTTAACGGACGCACGGAGTTTTTGTTGAAAAACTTTTTTATTGGTTGGAATAAAGAAACACCTTTGCTGCCCTTTGCTTTGGTTGTTGGTGGATTTTTATGAGCTTGATGGGATCTTTGCGAGTGACGGAATGTATGATTTGCATTTTCATTCAGGTCTCTTTTCTGTTAAAGGAAAAAAAACGTAGGAGATTTTTCGTGTTAGAAAATGTTTATCAATGATTTAGCAACGTGATTTTGTGCCATCATAATTGGAAAAATACATGCAAAAAATAATATTAATAGTGATTCAAAAAGGAGTATTTTTTCAAAGTAAAGTAAAGGAGAATTTTAGATTTGTTAATATAATTACTTTTATTTGTAATTCATAGAAATAAATAATTTTTTTTGCTACGTTTTATGAAAAAGAGAATCGAATACTACAGCCGCACGGACATTGATCTGTTGTCTTTCTAGATGTCATCATCATCATCATCAGCCTATATGTTGTCCCACTGCTGGGCACAGGCATCTTCTAATACAGAGAAGGCATGAGCATTGATCACCACGCTTGCTCAACGCGGATTGGCGATAATAAATAAAAATCATGAAAAGTATTACAACATATAGAAAGTAATAAAATCTATAAGTATCACTGAATATCCTAACCTATAATGCGAAAATCAAAACAATCATTACATTATGCGAATGAACTTGAATAACCATTATCATGCGTTTAGCAAATACACACAATAATATTTGCTGTACCAATTTAGCCTACCTGTTTCTGAAAATAATAAACAAATAAAATTATATTTCAATGTTCAAATTGTATTGGTAATGTACGCAGATAATATCTAGTTCATATTATAGGGAGGAGCTCGTGGCTAAGTAACAGCCGCACGGTTCGACCGATCAAAGGTTAAGCTGGGCTTGGCGCAGTCGGTCCGTGGATGGGTGACCATCTATGTCATAGCGAGACTCCTCCGTGCCTCGGAAAGCACGTTAAGCTGTTGGCTGATAACCAGTCTTACCAAGGGGTACCGTGTTACCCATTAACTGGGTTGTGGAGGTCAGATAGGCAGTCGCTCCATGTAAAATATTGGTACTCAGCTGCATCCGGTTTAGACTGTAAGCCGACCTCAACATAGTTGAGAAAAGGCTAGGCAGATGATGACTATAGGGATGAACGTATTGAGTTGAAACAATATTCCATCATGACTTTGGAGGGTATTCGAATTTACTATCGAATCACTCGATTCTGTCAGCATCGATTTCGAACGAAGAACGAAAAATATGCGGATATGCCATCATCGGCAGATATCCCCCATTCTTGCGCCCGAATGCTGGGGAAATTCTCATTTCACTCGGTCCGCACTTATGTGTAACGTACGAAACAATGAACGGGTGGCAGATGTTCATTTTAGTAAGCGATACGGTTGCACGGTATGGATATGAAAGCTTCGCATGATTGCCGGCAACCTCCTCTGAATACGGGTATCGCAAAACCTTTTGTTTTGACTCAACGAAAATATTTTCATTTCCTCGGCCACGTTCGCTCGTAGTTTGTTTATCCGCAATTTGAGGGTATTCCGAGGTCGTTGAGTGCCTTTTGCGATTCGCCGCGTACTGATTTCATTTTGATTGTGAATAAATTTGCAACGAGAACATCGGCTAGCACTATTGTTTTCACGCTGTAATTTGAATTGACTGCATTGGATTGAGCTTTCTATTGTATTAGTCTTTATTTGTGCAAAAAAGTTTTTAAAAATCGACATAGGTAATGTAATTAAACACAAAAATGTGATTTTTTATTTCTAATTACTTAATGATTTATTAGTGTTTGTCAATGCCATGTGTGATTATCATTTGTTTTAATACATACCTGTAACATACTATATAGAAATTATCATGTGAAGGTTTAAAAAAAATATGGTCTGCTAGTTATAGTGCATAAGTAGGTAGGCAGGTACCTATCTGTTTTATCAAGCATACAAAAAAGACCAAAACTGTAAAATGTACAAAACAAAAATGTCAAATAATAAAAAAAACATGAAGACCATCATGGGTTAAAAATGGCAACACTTGTAAATCGTAATAAGGATTGAAGAATGTAAAAAAATGTGCCGTTTATAAAATAATTTGTAATACCTACTAAAAAACATTTACGGTTCTTGCTGCAATTTTTCGATTTTATCAAACAATACCACGTAATGCCCTATATAAAGGAAGCTATAAAAAAATAACCGCGGCCAAGTTAAAGTTCTGCGGCAAAGTTAGCTCGGCTTCTTGACCTAAAGAAGAAATAGTCGCTATTGATTTCAGACACACGATAATTTACGATAATCCGGTCTCTTTTTAATCCCCTAATGAAAACAGAGAGGGAGATAAGTTTAATGTGGATGGGTGAACAAATTTCAACGTGGTTTATATACAACCTACTAGCTATTTCCCGCAGTTTCAGCCGCATCTCGAGGTAACTATTTCGCGCAACCGGGTAAAAAATAGCCTATGTCTTTTCTCAGGCTCTAGACTATCTGTGTACCAAATTTCATTTCAATCGGTTCAGTAATTTTGGCGTGAAAGCGCGACAGACAAACAGACAGAGTTACTTTCGCATTTATAATATTAATAAGGATTGTACCAATGTCATCAAATTTTTAATTTGGTGAACATAATAAATAGGTACATAATGTTCAATTGTATTCGTCCGCACCGCTGTCTACGGGAATCATGTCCAGAAGGCTGGCTGCATTACTATGTATTGGCATTTATTTCATTGGATGCTAGTGCAATGGTGTTGTTGTATGGACTATAAACGGGGTCTTCGGTTTGATTCCCGGGCTGAGCCGAAGTCTATTATTTGGTCGATCCGTGTAATACCCGTTGTTTTGCAGTGTTACACCTCCGTGCCTGGGAAGGCACGTTAAATCGTCGACTCCAGTGGTTGTTACTATTCCATTACATAGGCCGTCAGGCGGATTTGAGAAAACTTTGACAGTAGTGCATGTTAGGTTAATAAAACCTGTAGGTCACACGATAAGAAGAAGTATTAAAATTCAGTTTTCCTTGTTACAGAACTACCAAGCAAGCCAGTAATCTTCGATGAGTATGGGAAGGAGATTTCGGGCACAGCAGGCCCTTACCACGAAGGGCGAGAATTTAAATTAATCTGTTCTGTGAAAGGCGGTAAGTGCTACCTATAAGATTAAGGCAAATTGTTGTTCTGAAAAACGAAATTCACTATAGTTGACAATAATTTGAAATTTGTGAAATTAATTAATTAATTAAAAGAGAGAGAAAAATATTTATTTTTGTAATAAACTGACAATTTATTTAACACTAGTCACTAGGCAGTGTGATAATTTAGGGTGGGTGAACTACGTAATATAAATGTTTGACTGTTTATTTAGAGCCTTACTGGCAGATATCAGTAACTTTTCAATTTTATGACGTCACTGCAAGGTAGTATAACCTTAAAACAAAAACTTTGCTTTAAAATACAAGCTAGGGGCTATATCTGACAATTTACTTAGCATTATTCTAAATCTTACTTTAGGTATATTAATTTAAAAAAATATAGCTGGATAAATTTATAAGCTCAGATATCGCCAAAAATGTACTTATAAAAAAAGAATCTCCTTTTTTGAAGTCGGACAAAAATGGTGTTAATCCTTAAGATAATATGCTAACAATCTTTGAATTAGAGTCTTGTAAAATATATGTATTTTATGCAAATATCGCTCACTAATGATCGTATTAATTTGTTAGAAAACGATTCCATCTCCATTTTATCGGGAATAATTTGTAACTCGGGGCTATAAATGTTAATTCTGTAGCAGAAAACTCGATCTACATTTCAGCCCACCTGGGAAATGAATTCAAAAGTTCAAAAGCGATGGAAACTCGAAATGGTTCTTATACAACGGAATATAAGTGAGATATTTTTGGGAATAGTCGTTGATACAATAAATTTAACGGAAATTTTTATTTTTGTTTGCGTTTATTCAGAAAATTTAAATTCTATCCAATTCTTTAATTCCGAATTCTTCAAAATCAGTATGAGAAACGTTTAATGAATTAAAAAAGAAAAGTTTTTCCTTAGTGTCGTCAATATAAAATACAAATAAATCTCCTCCTTTTTAGAATGGAAATAAGTACAAATGTAATACAAACAAAGAAAAGAGAAGAACAAGAAACAAACGATCACTTCAACAGTCTCACCAGGATCGTATCCACTCAAACGAAATTGATTGAAATGTATCGTTTATTTTCACCCCTCCTGGACATTCTATCTTCGAACGCTAAATTCTTTGAAGTCAACCTTTTGATTATTTTTGAATATTTTTTTTAAATTCACCAGTTCTGATTTTTGTTCTACATACTTTATAAATATTTTTTACTAGCTGTTACCTGCGGTTTAACCAGCTACCTGAGATAACTAATTCGCGCACCCGGATAAAAAATCTCCTATGTGTTAATCCAGGTTATAAACAATGTTCGCACCTAATTTTATCCAAATCCATTCAGTAGTTTTTGCGTGAAATAGTCACAAACACACATAGATAATATCCTCCCTCAGAATCTTTCGCATTTTCAATATAAATTAAATACAAACAGAGCAATTATCAAGCAATAGTACAATCACGATCTAACTATAGGATGTAATCTTTGTTTGAGAATAATCGTTTTTGTGGCATTTATTTAAAATTTTGTTCTAGGTTATCCGACTCCGAGAATCCAGTGGCTTCAAGGAGACAGTGTGCTGGCTACATTGAGTGCTGGCGAACACTCGGCGCCAACGCGTTCTTTGACGCTAGTGATCAGAAATGCAACGAGGGCGCATTTAGGAGCATTGTATACTTGCACTGCAGACAACACGCTCCTAGCGTCGCCTCAGAAGACAACTGTCAAGGTTGACTTATTCTGTAAGTACCCTTATTTATTTGTTCAAAATTGCCACCAAATAAATGAAATTCAAAATAGAAAGCTGTGTTATCAGAGGATTGAAGGGCCTTATCTATTCCCGATTACATAAATTGTATTACATTTAATATTTTTATTCTGAAGGTTATCACAAATAATTCCCCAAGGATTGCTGCAATATATTTTGTTAATATTTTAACATAAAATTTATAAAACTCAGCACATGCTGTCGCAGATTTAAATGGCCTCCAGATACAAACATTTCCAAAAAAAACCGAACGCCTTTAAGCAAAAACACGATCCTCATTTATCGAATAGCCCCGAATATCAGAAAATATCGAGAAATCCAAACAAACAGGGTTCGCAATATTCTTTTCCCTCAATAACGGACAGTTATTAACGGTCATTAACACCAATATTCGGGCGAATAACGAACTGAGCCTAAACCAATATCCTTTTTATACTCGACTTTCGTTTCTACTGAATGTAGGGAAGTAGATAAAAATATACAAGTGCCTTATTTCATTACACTTGCAGATATTCAGCATCTTGAAGCAGGTGTCAAATTACATTTTATTGGTTTACTTGTCAAGTTAGCAATTCTATTCGCTCACCAATAGCTTTTCGATGTATCTTCTTGACGTAAAATTCTTACGAAATAAAGTGTGATGCTACATCACTCTTGCATTATTCCATGTGGGTGGGACTATGTATTGCTTATTTTGGTAACAATATAAGGAAACTGCCTTATTTAGAATAAAAACAACGCATTATTCATATTGTTTCTTCCCTACTTCTCGGCTGTGAGCTTCACTGTATATTTTCTCTATTTACATACTCGTTTATGACTATATTTTCTTTGGTAAATATTTGAAGCTTGTTTTTATAGCTTGGAGTGGAGTTTCGTAACAATTCATTTTTAGTGTAGGAAAGTCAGTGAAACAGTTGAAAGAGTGCATTTTAGGTTAACCGTTTATATTTTGAACGTGATCGAAAAGAATTCGACTTCAGAGGTCTTGTAGAAAATTTTACAGCTCTAAAGACTTGGCAAAACTTCCAGTTGATTTTTAGCCTCGTTCCTATTTTGTAGAGTCGTTGTTTGGCCAGTGTCCGGACACAAATGTCTACATTTAAACGGTGCCGGAAGAAAAACCGGCTGCGTCTAAATGCAAACAATTCTATAGGAATTGTTGGAAATCTGTCGGAAGTTTGGATGGACTAGGACTCTGCGTTTGTGTCCGGCGTCCGGCGTCCGATCGGTAAAGCGGTCTAGTATAATGGGAACAAAGTGTTTGAGAGATTATTTAAGTAACGGAGTTTTAAATAATCATAAATAGTTTAGTAGTGTTTTTAAATATGACAAAAATGATCACAAATTGTCAGTCTTTTGATTTTTCAGTTTTTTTGTGAATGTGATATATAAGTTTGAACTCACAGGTTAAGAAGCCCAAATTACAGGAATGAGGACGTGAGTTCCCTTGAAAACCCGGCAAGTGTCAATGCGGTTTTACCAGTCAAGCATAATTATTTTATAGTCATAGACTGATGAAGCTACATTATTTTTTAAGTTTGTTACTGCATGATGGTGTCAAAACTCGGATTAGAAAAAAAAAGTCTGCTATCACCGATCAACAAGCTGCTGTGGGCAAGCATGGTAATCATTACTCGTACTACGGCTATTGCTTTTTCTGCATGAAATGATGCCCTATTCCATCCGTGGGATTTGAAACAGGTCCTTTTTTTATTATTATCTAATAAATAAACGTGAATTGCTATTCGTTAGTCTCACTAAAACTCGAGAACGGCTGGGCAGATTAAGCTGATTTTGGTTTTGAAAGGGAAGGTTTAAACGGTGAGAAAAAGTTAAAATAGATGTAGGTTAGAAGTTCACCCGTTTCATCTTGTATCTAATAAAAAAAAAACTGGGCTTTCAGTTATCGAAATCAACTATCAACTAACCCATGAGTGTTCATTACAATAATATGCAATGAATATCAATTGTCATTTGTAATTCATTAATCATTTAAATGCGACATTTGATTTCAATAGTAGTCATATATCTTCGATATTATTGACACAAATGGCTTTAATAAACATTAAATATGAAAATTAAATTATATTATTGACAAGCTGGGGGGTTAGACACGTGGCAAAACGCTAACGCTAACGCTAAATGTATGGGAATGACATACGTATACGATTAGCTATATGTCATTCCCATACATTTTGTTTTCTATTCTATAGCGTTAGCGTTAGCGTTTTGCCACTTGTCTAACCCCCCTGTTTCCCGTGGTTTTAATCGTGTCATAGCTACTATAACTGAATAAAGATTATTTACTTTTTCTTATCGTGTAGGCTGGAGGTTTACTAACTTAACTCGGCGGGAGGCGCATAATACAACATGGACTGTCGCTATCGGGTAAAAAATACCACAGTGGATTTACTGTAAAAATTGGGGTTTCTAATTAATATTTTAGTGCAACAAATTTTTATATTAAATTATACAAACCCGAGTGTCTGAGTTTTCGTTAGACATTAAGCCGTCACTCCCGGCTGCTGTCTTGATAGACAATAGAAGGGAACGACGGCTTATTGAGGGGTGGGACTAAAATTTACATCCCCTTTATCCAGATTATTTTATTTCACTATGGAAGCGTAACAGACAGACAGAGTTATAATCGCCTTTTTAAGCTATTACATAGCTTCTATCGCGGGCCTTGAGCGTGGAGGCCGAATCCAGAAATTCCGTAACGAAAAAAAACCTAACACCCCCCACTCCGACCGGCACAGTGGTGATACTTTTTAGTTTTGCCATCTATCGATGAATAACAGAACTTTTAATGACTTTTTGACGTATCACGCTTGTCTCTTTAGTTCAGCAACTAGCCTCTAAGTGACATTGGTTGTATCGGCGTTATTTATTTATATTTAATTATAATTGCATAAGTTGATCAAAAATGCTATGCAATAGCTTTACCGCGGCAGTCTCCGAGTGCCACACGTCTTTTTATATTCTAAACGTACCGCCGCGGTAACTAGGTACTAACTAAAAAGGTCCGAATAAACCACAGTTACTGGTAAACTTTTGATTGGTAGTTTAAGTTACCTTGTCGTGAAAGATGTTATCGAAATTATAACGACACGAACTCATTTGTGAATACAAATGCCTTGTTTTTTTCTTGGAGCTATTTAAATGTTTATTACCTCAGCACATTAACCTTTGTTCTTTAGGGTTGATTATGTTGGTAGGTATTTTTTTCTGTCAGTTTGTTGTAAATTTATATAGGTGGTATGTGGTCTTCAATCCTCTTATTATGAACGAGGCTTGTTCTTGTACTTGTCGGGTTAAAAATAACAATATTCGTTTTTTAAGAACATGTCTAATTTTTGGTTAATTATTTTACTTCAAATTGGCCCACGAATAATTACACCAACTGAGTCAATCCAAGATAAATTTCAGTACAAACGTGTTCTCTGTTAGACCTAGAACAGCAACATGCGCTAAAACAGCATTGAAGTTCTTAACATAAAAACAACTCCTTAATCATGGTATTGCAAAATAAACTTACATCAAATACAGTAAAATCGGTGAGAATTTATACATCTACGTTTACTAACAAAATATTATGTTGACTTTGTAATAAAGTAGGTATTCATATATCACACTATTCTTAAAACATAATTGGCCTATTTATTGTCCTGATGCTTGGCAATTTTTTTCTCATGAAAAACAGGTATGACCATTTATTTACCTCTTATGCCGATAACCATGTAGTACATCCGAGATAAAATTATGTGTAGTACTAGTGTTTTCCCGCGGTTTCCACTGCATCCTGAGGGACCTACGTCATGCACCTGGATAAAAAGTATCCTATGTGTTTATCCAGATTAAAAACTATCTGTGTACCAAATTTCATCCATATCCATTCAGTACCTTTTGCGTGAAATAGTAACAAACATCCATACTCTCAAGCTTTCGCGTTTATAATATTAGTATGATATTATTATGAAGGAGTTTTAAAAATTCAAATTATTACTTGCGAGCATTAGAATCTACACCACTTGTGCGAATTTTCAAAAATTACGATATCGGAATTAACATTGAATTTTTTGTTCCAGTAAAACCACTAGCAGTAGAAATAATTTCAAGAGAACAACCGCTATCTGTCGGAAGAAAATCAGAATTGTGGTGCAAAACGACTGGGGCACGGCCTCCGGCTACCATTACTTGGTGGCTTGGAGGCAAGAAGATAGAGGCCATTACAAAGGAATCGGTGAATATAACCTTAATTTATTTTTTTAAATCTCCTACTTTGAATTAGTTGATAAAATTTATAGAATTATTGTTTGAAATTTTATCTTTTAGAGAGGAAAAAGTATCTGATGAAGATAAATAAGAATAATAGGTAAAAATTATAACAGAAATATAGTCTATCGAGATTTCACAGTATGACTCCAATATTGAAAATATGCTCTAGTTCCGAGTACCAGGTATTTTATGGAATAAATCCGATAATGAAAGTTCTTTTATTTAAAAATGGCGATTAATTCATAAAGCTAATTCTACCGTATTTATTTTTAATTATACTTCATTTGATATAACATGATTAACCTTCTGTTCATTCAACCGATTTTCAAAGTGGGTGGTCTATATTATTTTCAGTTAATATAATTTCTTATACCTGAAGTTTAAAAGTCAAAATAGGTCGTACTGCAAAAAGTATTTGTTTAAAAATCTTTTATGATTTTTAATGTATTTTTTTTTAATGGCTCTGCACGGTTTGTGGTTTGTTTTCATTTATTTATTTTTGTTGCCAATGGCAAGTAATGTAATTTAATATGCTCAAAAGCTTATGATAACCCTTAACACCTAACTGCGCGAACTTTATACTGTCTTCTTTATACTTTTAAAAATAAAAGATATCTTTATGTTCACCAGGGCATAGAAGATGCGAACGAGACAGAATCTCTGCTTCAATGGATGCCATCAAAAGAGCATAACGGCCAGGTCCTGACGTGCAGAGCGGAACACCCCAACTTTAACCATTCTAGTATAGAAAGCAAACTGCCTTTGAATGTGTATTGTGAGTACGAGTTTATTTTTATTACAAGCATTGATTTAAAAACTAAAGATACGGTCGTCCAAACATTTGCCTGACGCGTTCTGTATACAACAAACATTAACGTCATCTATTAGAACTACTCTTAGCATTTTAGCACCAAAATCGTGGCGCCATTTTAACATGCGGTTCACCCTGTCTTACATTTATGTCAATGATTACATGATTTTGAGTGTACAGGGGTCGTTCCACCACGTGATTTCTCAATCACTATTTTGTGTGTTGTCAACGACGTCACTGGAACACACCACAGGGTTGTTTAACGTCACCACCGTAATGAAATTCTATACAAAATTTATGCATTTATCGATATCAATCATTTTTACACGTTACACACCACTAGTTGGAAGTGGTATGGTATCCAAAAAGTAAACGACACCCCAGTGGTGTGGTCCAGTTGTGTCATTTTAAGCATGCACTATTCATGTGTAAGAGCGAGACAGCTACTAACGTCGTATAGCACTATTTCTTTTTCCTTACGAAACTATTTGCGCTTTGGCATATCATTGGCCCCAATAATTTTATTAATTTTAGAATTTTACATGGTGTTTGATGCATGTTTCTATAATTTTTTAGGGGCTTGTAGGGACTTGTGCTAATTTTACCCATGGACACATATTTTAAGTGCGTCATTAATAAATCATTATGCGGTACGCTGATCGATCTATCACCACTAAATAAAGCTTACTGGTCAATGGTCTCGTCAGCAACAGAACCCCTGCTGAACCCAGTATAAGTGATTACTATTAATAGTTCAAGCTAAATATGAAAGAGGATCTTGTTACGAAATATGAAAATACTACCTCGTATTGCAAGTACATTTTGACTCAGCAGATGGGCCATTAATTTTATGGCATGCACAAACATCATGATGTCAAACAACTATTCGTAGCATAGTGATTTAATAAAGACCTAACAAAATCAATATTTACTTTTAACAAAGTTTTTCAACGCAGCACGGACCTGTTTGCTGTAAACAGCTGCATTGCAGTTCGAGTGTATAAACACAAACCAGCCTATCGGTTTGTTTAGTTTCAATTAACGTTCCACAAATAATGATGGTTATAAAAATCCAATAACTTATTTCGTAATAGGTATTTATTTTATATGCTGACATACCATTAGATAAATTGAGAATGTTATCAAATAAATATGAAATCAATTATAGGATCGAAGCCAACCGAGAGTTTACTTTTAATATTTGTTGAGTAACTTGATAACGAACTTGCATGATAATATAATATTTCCCTTCATACAAAAAAGTTTGAGTGCCAGAAGTGAGGTTGATAGCGTTAATTTTTTTTATTTTATTCCATACAGTCACCTTAAAGCTAACAGAAAAATCCAAGCAAAGAAAGAACATTATATGAATTATATGAATGACTAGCTTTCCGGCAGCGGCTTCGCCCGCGTGGACAATTTTTTTACACCTTGGGATACATTATTCAAGTTTTAGGAGAGATCCGTAATTATTTCTGGAAATAAATATAGCCTATGACACTTCGTAAAGATGTAGCTTTCTAATGGTGAAAGAATATTTAAAATCGGTCTAGTAGTTTTTGAGTTAAAACCCTATAAACAATCAAACAAACAAATCTTTCCTCTTTATAATATTAGTATAGCTTTACCTATATGAGAACATTATATTCTCATATATCGTAAATCATTCACACATTGAAATTGTGGACAACAAAAATATGAAAATATGGTCTCCATATTTGCACGAAACTTCTGCTATTTTGTGAGACACTCCATGCAATACGAATTAACTTAGTGATATTTTGCATAATAGACATGCTATTACTCTAATTACTATAACATTTACTGGCAATTAATAAGTGGGTTATCGGGCAATAACGTTAAGATTACTGAGAACGTGAAGCACTAAACTTATTGCTGTTATATTTGTAGAACACACAAAAATACCCTAGTTATCGTAGTACGAAATAATGTAATAAAGAAGATTTATTTAAGTTAAGTGTTTATAAGTTTTATTTTAAACCTAATGACTCAGTTTACTCTTGGACAATATTGACAAATAATAAGACAATATTGTGTAGTATTTTTTTTTGTTAATTAATCATTAATAAATAGCACTAATTAATTAGGCATCAAAATATTCATTCGCATAGCTGTCTATGGGAATCGTGCCCAAAAGGCTGGCCGAAACGTAACCGTCTTTGACCGAAATATAGGCCAGCCCTTTAGGTAGTCACGCATGGACTTTACTAAACATTTGCCTATATCACGAAATAGTAGACGGACATTGTGTAGAAACAATCCAAATAGGTAAATAATAAAAAAATATCATCATTAACTTTAAAAGTCTGAAAGACTGCGAATACCAAAACAATTTCATGATGATTTCTTTTCCCGTTTAGTCTGTGGTGACCAAGATACACTTAGAAAATACAAATGACTTACGAGGTACAAATATTTCGTTGAGTACTTCATGAAAATACTTCTCGTACTGCTTTTATTATCTACGAAAAGTTTCCACTTTTCGACGATGTGTCAACAGTTCATTTAATACATTAATGTATTTTTATTACCTACATAACCGCGCTGTAAATGTTTTTCAGTAGAAATAAAGTGAAAATTTTGCTCAGCGGCAATTTGCGTACCTACATGGCGTGCGATAGGTGGACGGTATTTTTCATCATATAAGCCTTTACGATCGACCGTAGGTAGTTTTTACTTTGCAAATTAAAATGTATGTGAAGTAGTACTGTTATTTGTATCGTTTCTGTACACGATGCGATCGATGTTATATTTTAAGACTTGTTTGAGTTTAATTGGTTGAAAATTTAATTTTATTTGAGCGTAGTTTTAGTATTCAATGGTATATTTTTCGCTTCATCATAGACATATTTAATATCTCAATGTTGGGAAAAGGCTTCTTCTCATACAGAGAAGGCATGAGCATTGATTTCTACGCTAATCGTTGGTGGATTGTGGATGTTAGACTTTTTAGTCGGGGTTTCTTCACGATACTTTTCTTCACCGTTAGTCAGTGGAATCTAAGATACAATTAGAAAGTACATAATGACTTTAAAAAAGTCACATTGGTACTTGCCCACTCGTCCATATTTTTTTTACTTGCTATTTCTATAATATTTTCAGTATGGGCAATGGTGATCACTTGCCATAAAATAACTTGAAGTATATCATATTATTTTATAATATTTTAATAATACAATTTGTCGACTTCAACAAGCAATTACTTTTATTTTTAATTATTTTCCCTTTTATCAAACTTCATTGCCAATCAACGAAATTGTAAAATATTTTAAAATAATACAGCTACCCAGTTCTCAGAAACGTAATAGGTACTTGAAATTATTCTATCCTTCGGGCTTTGTTTCCAAATTGATATTTTGACGTAGCAAGTGTAAAAGCTACTGAAAACTAAAGTCGTTGTTCCACTAAAAGCGAGGCACGAGCGATAAATATTTTTGATAATTTCGTGCGAGTTTTATACCGGGACCTGTGGGGCTAGCACCAATCACTTTCGAAAAAGTATTTGTATTGAAAGCGATTTTCAAATCATAAATTAAATACAAAAATACTAGAGCAAAATGTATGTTTATAATGTGTAAATAATAAATTGCAGCATCCAAAAATATGATGAAAGACATCAATATAAATAAATAGTACGTAAGAAGCGAATATATTCCATTCAAAAATAGCTTTCGATGCGACTTTTTCGAAAGTGATTCGCGCTACGCTCACAGATTGGCGAAATGTAAAAGCGTAACAAAAGAACCCATATTGGCATTTATATTATTAGGGAAAGATGTATTTTTTTTCCCGAAAATTATCGATACTTGTCTCAACACGAACTGACACACAAAGTGTTATAGTATAGCTATAAAATGGTATAAAATATCAGCTTTCGCATCCCTCGCGACTCGCTTTAAGTGTTATAGGGGCTTTGTTGTAAGAGTTAATTGGATCAGAAGATGAAAATTATGAAATATTTTACTAAGATAATCTTAAATTATTTTAAATAAAAACATCTGAATCCTCAGGTCGGAAAGTTATAAAAATGTTAGTAATATATGCTTTTGTATTGAAATTTTTGAATCGATATTTAGTGAGTTTTGTATGAAAACCACCTAAAAACTATGCAAGATACTGACACCGTTATCTCAGTAGAACTCAAATAGAAAATTAGTTTTTTTAGGTAAATACTCTTGGGTACATTTAATGCACCTAGTATGTCTTATTCCTGCATCAGTCTATGATGGTCTAAAAGAAAAAGCCCGTAGTATTAAATCCGTATTTGTAATAAATTTATTTTACGCACAAAGCATTAAATAAACAAAAATGCATTATTCCCCTGTTGATCTAAATTACAGTCCTAAATTACTTTTTCGACAATCCCAAGATCCCGAAAAACCAAGATTACACCAGGATTAAGTTATTAAACAACCAATACAAAATGAACAAGACTTTATCCGTTAAACAAGAAAACAGTTGAACCTCAATTTGGTGGCCATTTCCGCAAGTTTATTCCATGTTTACTTTTGTTTTGTTCATCAAAGCATTTATGTTAGAGAAAAGTGTATACGAAAATGAATCTTCAAATTGTATTAACAAGGTTGTGATTTGATTTTGTAAACAGATATGCCAGAAGCATCAATCCACCTTGGGGCCAAGATGAACCCCAATGACATTGAAGAGGGTGATGACGTATACTTCGGCTGTAAAGTTGATGCCAATCCGCCTGCTTACAAAGTTGTTTGGGAGCATAATGTAAGTAATCAATCTTTGATATTTATTTTCGCTTTCAATTTTGTGTATGAATACGTGTCTATGTTTACTTTGTTGATGTTGTGAATTACACTTTCGAGTGTATTTTATATGAAAACTTCTTCTTTCGTATTGACTCGAACTATATGGGAATAGGTCATGTCTTAGCAAAAATGTATGTCCGATACGGAGTGACGTCAGCAAAGTGGTAACAAGGTTTACTGCCTAGGAGTGGCAACGTATAAATGAGGAGTATTTAAGTATCGTATGGGCAGTAAAAGCTAGGAACCAAAAAAATAGGTATTATTTTAGTTATCATTTTTTCTTGTATTGGAAATTATTAAGACGAAGCAGCAAAAAAAATCAATTTTATTAGCTAGTTAAGCCACAACCACTGATCTATTTGCGTCATTTAATTACACGTAAATAATTTTGTAAGATATCTGGAAAAATAACGAATTTGTACACTGCATATAATGTATACATTTTTTATGTAAACGTTGATACCCTAAAACCTTCTAATTAATTTAGTAATAATATAATATGGTTTAAAAATCTTAAAACCAGCTCAATAATCTATTGAAGTTTAAAACAAATGTAATAGATCAAACTCGAGGTGTTTACTTAGGTACTAGTCTCTGAAAAGAGTAGGCCTCTTAATAAAAGTTGTTCACAAAAATGAGAATTATTTGTATTTTAATTTACTATATACTATTGTCATAAAGTATGATATACATCATGTTTTTCAAATGAAATTTGAAAAATTATGATGCTGACTTTACACGCTTGGGACCAAATAGAGCTCGAATTTCCAAAAGCCCTTTAAATAGCACTAATGCTGCTACACAAAATACGAGTCAGCAAATAATTTAATTGAACTGAAACTCAATTAAATATTCTAAAAACTAAAACTGAGTAATGTATTTTATGTGATCGTATCAAATTAATTATAATCAAAATATTGTACAAAATAATCCTATCTCACATTATAAATGCGAAAGTGAGTTTGTTTGTTTGTTTGTTCACGGTAAAACGGCTTAAACGATTTGGATGAAATTTGGCACGGAAATAGAGAGAAGAGGGAACCCTGGTGACGAAATTACTTTATATCCAGATGCGATAAATAGTTCACTCTGAATTCAGGTGGAAACGCGGGAAACAGCTGGTCCTAAATACTTCTCAAATTACTTCATGCTACTACTATAGCAACGCTCAAAGAGAAGGTACCTATTTTGTAATAAGCTAAGTACATATACTCAATTGTTTATTGCATTCCACAATGTTGCTTAGGTGGTAAAAAAATAGTTTAGTTACAATTGTGGACCCTGTCGGGCACAGCAAAACATATTTGTAGGATAGAGGGGACTTACAATTAACTAACATAAACAGTCTCTCAAAAAACTACCCCTTTATGAATCACATGAACAAACAAACAATCGCCAAAAGGTGCCTCAGTAATTGAATACGTTTACAAATCGAATTTCGAATCAATTTACATCCCGCATAGCAACCGGGATTAATGTCACGATAATGTCATTTTACCTAACATGCCTAATGACGGCGGTGTGTCGGTGTAATATTTGGTCGAATCGATAAAGGTAATCAAATCATATGTTTATTTACGACGAATGAAAATTTGTGTACTCGATATGTCATAACGATTTGTGAATAGAAATCGGAATGGTATGGAATATAGGACTTTATAATTTGGGATTTTAGATTATGTACTTTTTGTGTGACTGTTAATAATAATGTGTAACTGTAAATATATTGGATTAAGATAATGGATAAATAAATGGAAAAGAATATGTTTTAGTTATCTTAATTGCAATTTTACAGATTTTTTTTTATTTTAAAGAAAGTCAAAGTTTCGTATTAAAAAAAATATTAGTAACCGTGTTTTCATGTTTTCTATTAAAAATATATCATCAATCAATAAAACATTTTCTATTTTTTTTACTAGTCATCATCGACCTATTTATTGCCACCACTTTCCCACTGCTAGACAAAGGCCTCTTCTCATAAAAAAAAGGCATAATCATTGATTATCACGTTTGCCCCGATGGCAGTCAGTTAGAACACACACTTATAAAGAATATATGACTTTGAAAAAGTCGCATTGTTACATGCTAGGTTTCGAACCCTCTAGGCCACTAAGCGTCTTCATTGATGAGGAACATTTTGTTCTACTTATAACTAATAAAAAAAACTTAATAGTGGTCTGTCTATATATAACTATTTTACAATGAGCAAGCGTGGTTCTTCTCACTATCAAAAGAGGTCTGTATTCTCGCATGAGCCATGACCAAGTTAGTAGGAAGGTTCGTCGATATTTACCTACGATGAATGAAAAAATGTTACAAGCTAAAATTATTAAGTGTCCGGAATAGTGGGAGTTATCCAAAAAAGCTTTTTAGGCTCAGTTTGACGAATTAAGTTTTGTAATGTATATTATGATAAAACTTTTGGATCTTTGTGATTTAGTGAAATGGAAATACACTTATCTTGTAATAAAATGGAATAAACGAAATTACACTTAAAGATAATGTTGATAGAGTTTGATTTTACAAATAAGAACACGCAATCTGGCAATTTTATTTATTCTCTGTATAAACAATAATATATTTCCAAATAACATTTGTATTAAAATAAATTAAAAAGTTTGGAAAGCACTCACAGCCAGTTGCACCAAATTTTTATCATTAATACTTTTACTATTATCACAAAACATGATATCAATAATTAGCAAACTTTTAATATTTTTTATGACATCAATACATAAATATAATAATTAAATAAACATATGTATCATAACTAATACGACGAGAAATATAAAATACTAGCAAAAAAAATATTCAATTTTATCCTCCATTTTGACAGATCTCCCGGTTCACGTATAAGTAACCTGATATTTTTTTGATGCAGCTGGGTGTCAATGCATTTCTATAAAATAGAAATGCTCAAAATTTAATATCAGTTCTGTTATATAATATTTATGTATACAGTAAAAATCTCGTATAATATGTATTTTAACACGGTGTTTTTAATAATATTTTAAAACATTGAGTGTTCAATAATAAATGTTTTTTTATCGGTTCTTTTTCTCTCTTTGGTCTTTCGGAGTTTGTCACAATGCGATATAGCAGTTTTTACAAGCGCTACAATATGAATAGTCACGTTGTGAATGATTTATATAAACCACAATGCACTGTTACCGGTTTTTTCGCTGAATATTTTTTTTTTGTTATTTGCCAGTCACATTGTTGGTTTTTTTTTCATTGATTTAATAACCTTATTTTTTCCAGAGAGTCTACTTCTAGGTGGTCTTCAGTCGGTCGTGTATATATATATACATACATACATATATACTCAAATTAATAGTTATAGTCGGTACCAATAGACTTTATGAAAAATATAAACAAAGTCGTAACCTATTTTGTTCTAATTCTGACCGAAATTGTGTAAGAATGGAATGAAATGGAATTTATTTCAATTTTATGTTCTAAACGTCATCATTCATCATTTAATGCCATTTTACTGCATGTGGAAAAATTTGGGGATCTGAGGACACCAGGGGCTGTACCACCACGCATTTTTGGAATCACTATTCAAGTTTGAGAGCGTGACACAGCTACTAACGTCGTATAGCTCCGTTTCTATTTCATATCGAAAATAATCTTGTTTTGGCACGTCATAGTAAGGCCCCTGGACTTAAAAAGTCTGAAATCGCCGATCCACCTTGATCAAGCGTGGTGATCAATGCTCATGCCTTCTCTGTATGAGAAGAGGCTTGTGCCCAGCAGTGGGGCAATATGATAATGATGATGAGGGAATATTAGAACAAAATAGTTTATGATTTTGTTTACATTTTTCGTAAAGTTTATTGGTACAGACTATAACACTTCTATTATTTAACAGAATATCAATTAACAGAAATGATTTTTAGGTAAAAAGAAATGTATTCCGTGAAAATAAAAATATTTTTGTGTTTAATTAAATCAACTATCAACTCGTAACAGAAAGTCACTCTCATGACACAGTCACTACTAGCAAATATTGCAATACTTTGTTTGATGACTGTATCAATTACGGGACAGAAAATAACGCATCGAACCATGAAACGATGGCCAAAAAACGTGTATCGTATTTCCGTAATATCCATGTTTTATACTGATTGGAAATCTCGTGTGGGTATTACGTTTATCCTGCGGCATTGGCTGTGTATTTTTCGGTGCTGTATAATAAAAACAAAACTTGTCTGTTATAGGTGACCTTTTGTTTTTTCAAGCTATAATGCTGTTCCACTCCTGAATAAATCCTCCATCCATTTAGCAATTCTGGTCCTTAATCACATTTAGTTAGGTTGGAAAAGTCTAAGCGAAAGAAGAAGTTTGTCTTTCCTATCCATAGTATAGCATATCTAAATTGATTAATTAATTTATATTTTCTAGGTATATTAAACACTATTAACTACCATTTTTTTAAAACAATTTGATGTCTAAGAAATTGCTTTTAGTAACAAGATATAGGTAAATAATTATCCTACAGCATTTTTGTCTGTACGTGTATCTTATCTAAAAATATTGCGAAAAACCGCCAACGAAAATAGTCTTATACCTCATAATTTATCCACAGAGTGTCCTACTGCAACACAATCCCGCGAACGGGGTTATAGTGACGGGAAACACTAACCTGGCATTACGGAACGTGTCTAGACTACAGGCAGGCCGGTATACGTGCACCGCTTCCAACGTCGAGGGGGACGGCAAGTCACCACATTTGCATATGCAAGTTGTTTGTAAGTAAAATCTTGTATAAACCGGCTGTATATTGTATAATTAGTTAGATAAGTCGCTTTTTGGAGTAATGTGTTTATATTTGGAGGAGACAGAAGCAGATTTATGTTTTACGTGTAGAAATAATGGCACGTTATTTTTAACTATTCTTGTAGTGTTAGGAGGATCCCACACTATCGGTGCGCGGTGTGGATCCACGCAGTCTACAACCACCCGCGTCTTTGCATTCACTCTGCGAGTTTTATCAAACTGAAGTACTTAAAGTCAATATGAAAAAATGCAAGCCCCGCGCATTAGAGCGTAGCACGTCGTAGGGTGGAATCCACCTTGCAATAGAATTTTGGCATCAAACTCACCGCCGAACTTAGTTAATTTTCATCATCTGCCTAGCCTTTTTTTCTTTTTTTAACTATGCTGAGGTCGGCTTCCAGTCTAGATATCGGATACAGCTGACTATCAGTGTTTTACATGGTGCGATTGCCTATTTGACCTCTACAACCCAGTTACTAAGTAAGATTGGTTGTCAGGCTTCCTGGCTTCTGACTACCCGTAACGACTATCAAAGATCTACAAATAATAATCGGGAACCACAGCTTAATGTGCTTTCCGAGGCACGAAGGAATCTCGCTGTGACATAGATGGTCACCCATCTAAGAAACGACCGTGCCAAGCGCAGCTTTACCTTTGCCTGCTACTTAGCCACGAGCTCCTACGCGTAAATGACAATACAAGATTAGAATACCACTGTGCCATTTTCGGTCTCCATCATCACAATTGTCTGATATGCGAGATGTTCGTAGTGTCGAACATAATACTACCAAATTCGGGCTTGTTAGATTCGTCTCAATGACAAGGCACTCTGGTTTTAGTTGCCAGAGCTAGTTATTATGGTTCAGGACAAAGTGTTTATGAAGATGTTTCAAAATTGCAATTTTACTTAGAGTATGAAAATTTACAATACAGCCTGTAGTTAAATTATTTCATAACAAATCTCAAGGTCACCACAATATATGTTAAATTACATACTGTGTACCGATCATGGATTTTTCATTTAAAGAATATGAAAAGGCTCACTAAGCCTCAATTTTACTGATTTGTTTTTTTTCTATTTCTGTTCTAAAAATAGTTAAGTTAGGTATTAGTTATTTGGCTCAACTTTGTAGAACAGATATCCGTGATTATCCTTGTACTGAAGATATCTATTGACAATAATGACAAGAACTCATTAGTTTTACTGGGAACTTTTAGATTGTTGGTAAATAAAAATAAATAATAATTTATATTTTCAAACTAGAATGAATGTTCCTATCGTAGGTATGCTGGAAGAGATATTTATTGAAATAAGCATTACCTTTACATTTATTTATTTTTTAATTTGTGTGTATATAAATAGTAAAATAAATAAATAGAAAATCAAGGCAAAACATACTGTCTTGTTCACACATGTTATTCCAACATTTCTAATGGGTAAAACTATTTTAACGATAATTTGTTCCTAAATAGATTTAGATTAGTCTTGCCGAGTGCTAGTATTTATACTGTAAATATTAGTCGACGAGGGGCGTTAAAGAAAGTAGGTTAAGTATATTTTATTACAGCGTCGTTAGGGAATACCAGGATAAAAAACAACTGGGTAAAATGGGTGGGCGGTACTTGAAACCGATGGGCACTGGTACACGGTGGTTTTTAATTTTTATCCATTAAGCCCGCAATTATGGATATCATTGAACGTTAATTAACCATTAATTTACCAAGACGTAGTTGGTACTTTAAACCATAATTGTAAGAATAATATAATTACGACGTGACCTTGAAATAGATTTTAAAGATTGTTTTTTTTTTTGGTATTGGTTTGCCTCTGAGTCTAGGTCAGAGGTGACAGCCACAAAGTCGACGATAATTCAGTTTTATTTAATTAATTTAAAAATGAATAATATTTCTGTACAAGTTTTTGAATAAATACCTAAATAAAGTAAAGTATTAAAGATAAATATTTATTAAAGGCAAATTCTTTATAAGTTTTATATTGATTAAAGCAAATACTACTCATGTGCTTAAAAATAGACTTTGAGAAAGCGAATATGAATAACTCCTTTGCTGTTACTAATCTTTGTGGGAATATTTTAATAACTGTTTAAGTACTCGAAAAGTGCACAATATGACTTTAGAGAAGTCATATTGGTACTTACCATGTTTTGAACCTGCACACTCATACACGGTAGGCAGGTGTCTTAACCACTAGGCACCACGACTCATGAATAACATATTCCTTTATTACTATAGCATCATCGCTGTCCCTACGCAAGTAAACCGTCAACTTTACGTTCAGTTCTCGCGAGTCATTCCCATCGCACGCAATAGTCATTCCAAGTCTCTTTCCAGCCATTTCAGGGGCTTGTTTACTTTATTTTCATTCCTTTTATTTCTGTTCCTCACTGGGGAAAACGTTAAACCTTTTATCGTTACGACTCACATCAGTCGATCCTCTATTGTTTAAAGTATACCTGTTATAGCTCTGTGGGAGGTAGTTTTGTCATTGTGTTGGTAACTTGTATGGAAAGAATGCGTCGTGAAAGCGTGTTGTTTTTTTTTATTAATAACCTGTGCTCGTGGGAGATACGCTGTGGGTGTGCGGGATAAATAAGCCTTAAGGTATTTTATGCACCTGTCCGTTGCAAAAAGGTTTATTTACAACATGAAAAAAAATAGAATTAATCACCGTCATCATCATCAGCCTATTTACCATTCCACTGCTGGGCACAGGCTTCTTCTCACACAGACAAGGCACAAGCATTAATTACCACACTTGGCTGATGGCGATTTCAGACTTTTTTAAGTCCAGGTTTTCCTCTTGATTTCCTTCACCTTTAATGAGTCCGAGATACACTATACATATGACATTTAAAAAGTCACATTGGTGATTACTTGCCAGGCTTCGAATTCGCATATTAATAACGTTTCTTTTTAATTTTGAAAACGCTTAAACATACAGAAAATGGATTCATAATGCACCAATATTATTATTGATTATATCCTTATTCCATAAAAGAAAGAAAATCTTGAAGCTGTTACACTTTAAAAATGATTTATCATTTCAGCTCTTAATTCGCACATTGGCGTCAATATATAAATTCGAACTTAAAATGTTTCATTTCAGTGACAGTAAAATAATGCTTTAAACCCGTACAGGCAAACTGAAAACAAAAGCCTTGTCAATATGGATAAAAGGAATTTTTCGTCCAATCACAATTCATAATGAATTGATTAAATTGTAAAGTGGTACATTAACGTAGCATATGAAATGGTATTAATATTTTAGTACGTACTCAATTCGACAAATAGAGGCCATACTTATGAGGTCCACTTAGGTTTCTGTGTCAACGCCTTTCAAAGTTAGTGGCTGAAATAATGGGTAATATCTATTTGGTGTACCTAATATTATTTTGTTTTTGTCATACATTCTATGTTACCCGAATTGGGGGATGTCCCTTATATGTATGTATAAAAAGTGCTGATTTTCAGCCTAATTTGAATACATGACTTTTGAATTTTGCATAATAACTATCATTCTACTTCATATTACAATAATAATAAAAAAATATGAAAGATCTTTCATAAAATAAGTAAAAAAGTAGTTACCATGAATACAAAATAGTGATAAAAATTCTATGTATGTAAGGTATGTAAGGTAAATGTACCTTTTTTTAGATGGAATATTAAATTTTTGACTATCGATTGTCACAACCCGATTCCTATGTATCTTCTTTTCTGTGAAATATACATTTTTTTAATACGCTTTCAAATTTCATCAATGATACAAAAGTACCTACTACAAACGGTTGTGTATTAAATAACTTATTATTTCATACAGATAGACCACTCTGCCAAAAGAAAGAGATGAAGATAATCGGGGCGGCTCTACAGGAGCCTACGACGGTCATCTGTGAAGTAGACGCGTTTCCACCACCAGACACCTTCGAGTGGACCCTCAACAATTCAGCTGGCTCCATCAAAGTTGATCCTGTAAGTACATTCGGGTTTTGTTATCTGAGATCATGCATAGCTCGTGGCTAAGTAACAGCCGCACAGGTCGACCGGTCAAAGGTTAAGCTGCGCTTGGCGCGGTCGGTCCGCGGATGGGCGACCATCTATATCACCACGAGACTCCTCCGTGCCTCAGAAAGCACGTTAAGCTGTTGGTCCCGGTTGTTATTTGTAGATCTTTAACAGTCGTTACAGGTAGTCATTTGCGCTAGAAAGTCTGACAACCAGTCTTTCCAAGAGGTATCGTGTTACCCGGTTACTGGGTTGTGGAGGTGTGATAGGCAACCGCTCCATGTAAAACACTGGTACTCAGCTGTATCCTCTAGACTGGAAGCCGACTCCACAATATTTGGGAAAAGGCTAGACAGATGATTGATGATGATGATGATGATAGATGATTATCTGATATCATATTCCTGTATCTCCGCGGTAAATTATATATTTTGGTTTATCTTTTTTAACGGTATTTAAAAACCGATACCTAAGCCTATCGCCTTTGTTTCATATAGAAGGTAGTATTATTTTGTCTAAATTCATTGTTAACAAGATTGTTCATCTCGCGACTTCTTCTGTGTCATCTTATATACCGGGATAAAAAATTATATGTGTTGATCTAGGTTATAAGTGTGTTCAAAATTTCAAATTAGTTCAGTAGTTGCGTGGAAGAGTAACAAACATACACACATTCTCATAAACATTCACATTTATAATAATTGTTAGACGATAAATATCTATAACAAGACTATAACATGGTAACTATACTACATTAAACTTGTTTTGGGGTTTGCCGCAGTTGGCTAAAAAACTTGCAACTTTAAAATACAATTTTTTTATCTCTATCATCTCTTCAATTATATATTCAATATCAAAAGTCATTTACTACGAACATATTCCTAAAAATAATAGCTTCCATTTATTTTATTTATCAGGTGAATCAAATTAATCATTTATTTGCAATTTGTTTACATTAATTAATTGAAACTATTTTAATTTTATTGATCGGTCTGTAATTTATTTTATTACTAGCTGTTTCCCATGAATTCATTCATGTTGTGAGGAAACTATTTAACACACCCAGATAAAAATAAACTTTAAGCGTCTTCTGTGACTTATCTATCTTCGTGCCCAATCTCATTCAAATCGGTTCAGCTATTTTACCGTGAAAGCTTAATAAACAAACAAACTAAAATTCGCATTAATGATGATGTCATTTATGATTTTATTTCGACTTTGTAATCTTTAAGATAGATTTTAGAACACAATATTGAAAAATATTTTCTCATAACCTAAAGAAAAGTACTTAGTTGCACGATAATGCTTATCTCCCTTTTATATGAACCCCCCAGCTGCCTCTTGACACATACGGAAGCCCTTCCATGGGGTATTTACAACCATAACCACATGACATGGGAAACATTTAATACGTTATAATAAAACATAATGATGGCTCTTCTGCCATGATTTATGTTCCCATACATTTGGTCGCACAAGAGGTTCAAGGGGGTTACCCCCCATTATTTAGGAGGTTAGGGGAGTTACCGGACGACATTAAAATAGAATGTGTTCTAGTGTTATTTTCCGTGACTGTTCCTTATTATTATTGGTGTCATATTGCTTTTCTTTTGTAGTACATTTGGGAGCAATGATGTCGGGTTTGTTATAAAAATCGTGATGTGTTCAAAATGTTGTAATGTTTTTCTTAGTAAAACCAGACTCAAGTTGAATTTGGAATGAAATATATTTTTGTAATGTTTTTCTCAGTAAAACCAGTTTCAAACCAAATTTGGAATGATTTTTTTTTTGTTTCACTCATGGTCGCCAGTTCAATTTTCGAACAAGTTTTTTAACCTCTTCGGTAAAAATTCGAATGCTAATTTTCAGCTATAATTCCAAATTCATTATAATATAGAAAAGCGGATTTTAAAGTATTCTTATTGACCGGCTAACTCAAGCGTGTTTTGGCAATAATTAGATTTACCTTGTTTTCAAAAAATAAAAATTACGTGTCGACTTTTAAGACTCCTCCGTTTTTTTCGTCGATTAAAAATGACTTGACAACAAAAATTGTTTCCTATTAGAGTTCCTATTTTCCTGTTCCTGTTTCCTATTGGAGTTTGAATTCTCCTCAATATTGAAAGTCGAACATAGCAGTCGTAATTATCTTAAACAGAACAGCAAACAATCAATTTAAATCAATATTATTTATCAACATCTGAAGAATTTCCTCCATCCCAAAATAGTAAAGATCATCTAAATTCCTTCACAGTCACAATTAAATGCGGAAAGCTATCTCATTACTCGCGTTTAAGATCCCACTTTTGAGTTCGTTAGTAATTAATAGTCCAGCACTCGGCCTGTAATTAAATTCGGATGTTCTGACTGTGAGTAGTGGTTGACGTAAGATACGGGTCAAATGACAGGTGGCAGGATAACTAGGGGGCTATTGTGCTGGCTCTTTGAGAGTAGTGCAAGCTGCCCTTGAACGCATTTTTCAAAATAAATCAAACTTTAAAGCTTCGGTCACACTGAGTGCAAACTCGTTTTAATCTACTCTCGACGTATAAACTTATTTAGCAACTTGGTGAGAACGAAACTTAATCGCTGTAAGTAGGTTGTCACACCGAACGTGTTTGGTCGCGTCGATTGCTGTAGTTGGGACATATAGCTTGGTGTGACCGAGACTTTAACGAAATTGAGTAATTTTATGTATTAGTGATAGTTCTCTTACGATATTATAACATTTTATTTACGTTCAACAAATATACACAATTCAGTCATTCTAAGTTCTTATACTATTATTTTTATGAAATATAAAATAATATGAATAAACTAAAAGCAGAATAAAATTATTTAAAAGTCAGATAATAAATAAAAGGAGTCGTGGTGGCCTAGTAGTTAAGGCACCTGCCTCTCGTGTACGAGTGTGTGGGTTCGAAACCTGGCAAGTACCAATGTGTCTTTTATGAAGTCATATGTGCTTTCTAAGTGTATCTTAGACGTCACTGACTAACGGTGAAGGACAACATCGTGAGGAAACCTGGACCTAAAATGTCTGAAATCGCCAATCCGCCTTGAGCAAGCGTGTTGATTAATGCTCATGCCTTCTCTGTATGAGAAGAGGCCTGTGCCCAGCAGTGGGACAATATATATAGGCTGATGATGATGATGAATAAATAAATTAAGATAATATTATTAAGTTACAGATAATAAATTTCTTAATAAAAAGAATACGACCGTGACACTGAAAAACGTTTCACATCACTGATTCGAAAATTGAAATAATTGATTGAACCGCAAGTTCAAGAGCACTGCTAGTGCAACCTAGATCTTAGCAATTGATTAATTGGTGGTAGCAGTATTCCATTAGTGACCAATTACCAATGGACGGCATAGGACGTCTAGAGCCAGCAAGTGGATCGATCTCGACCTATTGCACTAGTGACGTGTACACTTTAGGTCCTTACTAAAGCATTATAATGTAGCTTGATTATTATGTGAATCTTAGGTTGAAATAAAAGGGACACAGAATATGCTTTAGGTAAAGATTTACTGTTTTTGTCTTTTTTGTTGAGCAGAAATGATAAGGATACGTACTAATAATTTCTGTTTGTGTTTTCTGAACCTACTACACATGGGGGGTTCTGGGGGGTTAGATATGTAGTGAAAACGCTAGTGAACAAAATGTATGAGAATGAAACGACTAGCTATCTGTTTGCATTCCCATACTTTTTGTTTTCTATTCTACTAGCGTTTTTGCCACTTGTCTAAATTCCCTGAACGCAGAACCTACTACAGATTATATTATTACTGAAAGAAAAACAAAGACATTACTTGGTAATAAACCCGGAAATAATTTCAGACAGACTAGTCCACAATTATAATAGTACTTTATAAGTCAATACAAAAAAATACGTCGACTATTTCTTCTTTTGTTCATTATTATTATACTTTCTCTGGAAATGACAACACTCTGCGAGTGAGGTTCCTAACATTCTCAATACGCGATCCCGTCACCATAGTCGGTCGCATGATCATGCTGCTGATGCTGCAATAGGAATACTTTCATTCAGTAGAAACTTCAATATTTCCACTTTGTCACTTTTCCTATAAATTCATGTTTCTCGGCCAAACGTATTCCCCGAACCAGGCACGTGTGAAGTAAAAAATAAAACGTACAAGTCCAACGGAAAATTTGGTACGACATAAGAGTCTGGGGAATTCAGAGGTTCTCTTGAGAAATTACTGTAAACGTAGTGTCGTTAGCGATATATAAAAAGGTTTTCTCAGAATACCTTCTCGATTTTAAAAGTATTATTAAATACTAGCAATTTGCCCGCGACTTCGTCCGCGAGAGGAGGCTTCCGGCGACTGGGACCGCAATTAACTGATCCGCGGTGTGAGTCGCCGGATGGATTTAATTTAAATATTTTTCTTCCGGCTACTGGGACCACTCATAAAATATAAGGTTCAAATCAAAAATAGTACAGTCAGACAAAAAAATCTTCAGTGCACTCTATAATATATATTAAAAGAATCAAATGGACATTGAACATTTGAAATGTTGCGTCACGAAAAGTACTAGGACATCATAGAATGAAAGAGACCGCAGTGTTGTTTCAACTACCCACCCGTATATAATGTAAAATCTTTGCCCACCCGTTACTTTGTAAATGCCACGTAACATACCAGGGCTTCATAAGGTTGCAGAAGTTCCGTCCGCATTCGGATAACAGAACTATTCAATTCTACCAACATAGTGAGATCGAAAGACGGGATGTGTAGGTTGCACCTAAGTCTGTTGTTCCCATCCCGCTAGTGAAGTTACTAGGACAGCATAAAATGAAAGAGACACCGCTGTGATGTTTCAACTACCCACCAGTTACTTTGTAATAATGCCACGTAACATACCAGGGTTTCGCACTTCTTCACTTCGCTGAGTGTGCTTCTTTACCTTGGCGAGACCCGCGTATTCCGTGCACATTTTATTTACATTATATACGGGTGGGTAGTTGAAACAACACTGCGGTCTCTTTCATTCTATGATGTCCTAGTACTTTTCGTGACGCAACATTTCAAATTTTCAATGTCCATTTGATTCTTTTAATATATATACATTATAGAGTGCACTTAAGATTTTTTTGTCTGACTGTACTATTTTTGATTTAAACCTTATATTTTATGAGTGGTCCCAGTAGCCAGAAGAAAAATATTTAAATTAAATCCATCCGGCAACTCACACCGCGGATCAGTTAATTGCGGTCCCAGTCGCCGGAAGCCTCCGCGAGAGATTCGGTTTTTCCCACACATTCTAGAGATATCGCAATATAGCATTATAAACATAATTTATGGATGGCCAGTTTTACCACCTCCAGAAAACATACCAGTTTCCATATAATTTCAAACAAAAAATGCCCCAATAATGTAAATCATTATGTCTGTTAGATAATTAATTTACAAAGGTAACGAAACTGAAAAATACCTAAGATTTTTTTTAATACCTGTGCATAACCTTTCTTCCTGCAGAAACAGTTCAGGTCACATAAGGGTTATTTTTCTTATATTAGTAATATTGTAAATATAAAACTCCATCTGTCTCTCTGTCCGTCTGTCTATAATAACTTCATGGGAAAACGGCTGAATCAAATGAAATTAATTTGGTAAAATATAAACTAAAGCCTGGGGAAGGAGGACATTGAAGTTTTTAACATTTTAACAATACAAAATACCTACTTATGTTCATATTGTTTAAATGTAACATATGACTACTTAAACAATTTTGTGTGCCTTCTGGCGGAATGTAGTATGGACCAATATTTACTTGTTCACAAAATTAATATTTTATCCGGGTGCGTGTAGTAAACTCACAGACACAATCAACCGCCTATCTACATTTCTTAAGTTCAAGCAAAAAGGCAGAAAGGAATTGGAGGGTATTTTGGCAAGCTTGGGCCTCCGAATTGGAGTATTGAGAATCGAAAAAATGTACTGATCTCATACGACAGCAGAGTAACCTTAAAAGGTCCAGAAGGGCTTCAGCTTGTATGCAGATGGTCACATGAGAGGTTCTCTCTAAATAATCATATGCGGAGATTGAGGGGCTCGTAGCTAATTAATAGCCATGCAAATCGATAAGAGGCCGTTTTCTAAACAGACCCATACATGCCTAGAGAGCACGTAAAGCTGTCCTGCGCCTGATCTTAGATTGGGGATAATTTCATTTTAGCCACGTATTGTAGCCACATTTTTAAATGCGTCACTGGGTATCTTGAGGGAGTTGGAATGCAAACTCTTTCAAAACCAGCACGCAGTTTGAAACAATCTTAAACAACAGATTTTGGCTAGAATGCCAGCACCAACCACTATAAGGGAGCTGAAGACAGCTGTGTTAGACGAATGGCAAGATATCCCTTAATAAGGTATTGAAGACATCATTGATGGATTTACAAACAGAAGAACCACAGGAGGTAATAAATTCGTTACGAAAAGTGGGAAAAGTTGGATGAACATGTTATTTTTTGAAAATACCAGTGTGTCTTAACATTAAAACAGGCGGTTGACGACAACGAACGACGAAAAAGAAGTAGATGGCAAAAATGCACCTTTTTAACAGTAACTTAGTGTAGTGTAATAGACATAAATTTCTAGAGCGATGTTTTAGCAGAAAATAAAATTAATTTTCTCTTTGAAATGCTTTGTAAGCTGGTTGTATTTTTTTTAATTCGCATGAATATTATACGGGCATAGGTCCGGTCAATATAATCTGGAAAATGATTGTTTACTTTTTTAGGTATATAATTTCATAATGATAATTGGAATACCCTAATTACCCTATTGAACGTCTTTGAAGAAATAACGTGAGATACAATTCACATCAAAGGGTACAACGGCGATGTTATCGCTAACAGCTTTATTTATTTTAGGCGCAAACTGAACGGGCCTGTTTATTGTCCCACTACGTGGCTATGGCCTAATATTATAGTGATTCTTAACGCGAACGGAAATGTACATATTAGTATAGTACTTTCCAGGGAAAGTAACATAAGATCAGGGAAAGTCAGGACTTTTTTTGATCACTCTACCACATTTCCTTGACACAATATTGTCATCTTATAAGGCAAATGTGTAATTTTCTCGTTTTAAACCAGATTATGAAAGTATTAATACTTTGCACTTTAGAAGTCAAAGTCTAGACCATGTGTACGTGCTCTAAGTAAGGAGAAGATATCTTATTTGTTTTTAGAGTCAAGAACCCTAAATAGTAAGTTAGGGAAACATGAATCAGATCGCGAGCGAAGCGAGCGCGATTTTTTTTAGAAATATGAGGAACATAATTCTTAGAAATCATATTTTTATTTCATGACTCTCCCTTTTTCATGAATTTTGACTAATATGATATTTTTTCCCCGAAAATCCCTGACCACCTATTGCTTCCCTGATTTTGCAGCTAGTGGATACCCTGGATTTAGAGAAATGGCTTTTTAACACTTCCCGTGACACAAGGGCTGCTTTTATCTTGACCAAAGACTTAGCATTGCCATCCAAGGTGGCGATTCTGCCAGCCTCTTGGGTTCTCTTCCAGTTGACGGTGATGAGAAGGAATTATTTGACACCACATTTTTGTTACATTTTGATTTTAAATCATATTAATTTGTGGTTTTTATTTTCATGTTTCGTATTGTAAATACTTATGATTTGAAAGCGCTTACTTTTAACTTGTAATTGTTTGTAATGGTTATTTATTTATTATTAAAGTGAAAAATGATTGTGAAATCAACCAAAAAAAAAGAAAAATAAAATTTGCCAAATGCAAAAAAAAACTATGCTGGATTCGAACTCGAATCAACCGACTCGCATGGTCGTTAATTAAATACAGGCTACACTGTTCGTTGACATTTCAGTTAAAATTGACGTTCTCATACAACGTTCAATTCAAAATTCTACTATTCTACCAATTACTTTCTTGAAGAGAAAAACATTGTTATAAAGTATAATAAAAATTAAGATATATGTAATTAAGTTAACTATAAAATTATTTGTACACCGATTCAGTAGAATATATGATACTATAAAATATTATCAATACCTTTTGTACTATATTGTAACAATTCTTTCGTGTTTTCAAATTCAATTACTGCTTATCTATTTTAGGAATCAGCGTGATGATTTTCATGTCAGCGATTGTAATAATAGCAAAAATGCATAATGACTAAAAATTGATAGGCCATCCCATTACAAAATAATTTACAATGCCTCACTGCTCATTCCTCATAATATTTAGCGTGATGTTTTATAGCCTAAAGCCTGACCCGGTTCATAACCAACATTTTTGGTAAATTTCAAGTAATTCTGTTCAGTCGTTTTGGCGTGAAGCTCAAACAGATAAACACACAAACAGACAAACAGACAAAAATTCTAAAAATCATATTTTTGGATTCAGCGTCGTTTACTGATCACACAGAGACCACTTAATATATTCAATGTACAGATTTTCTACCATTACAATTTTATTATATGTATAGATTTGAAAGGTCACTAACTGAAACTAGATCAGTGTATTTTCAGTTCAGAAATAAGCGAGATTTAGATCTTTTAATAAATTATTATTGTAATATTAAAAGGCTATTTATATCGTAACTTTTTGACAACTGTCTTCGATAGTCTTATAAATCATCATCATTATCATCTGTCTAGCCTTTTCCCAACTATATTGGGGTCGACTTCCAATCCAACCAAATACACCTGAGTACCGGTGTTTTACAAGACGTGACAGCCTATCTGACCTCACTTATAATGTAAGATGTTTCTTAAACAATGAGTGCATCATTATCACATCTGTTTTTTATTTAAATAAATATTAGTTAGGATAATTATCCTTAACTAAATAATACATAATATTATAGAATATATCATCTGATGATCGTACCGCCAATAAATTCAGTCCCCATTTTTCTACTGAAACACAGCACAGTCAATCTTTTGACGACAAAGCAGTCAGTGATAGTGAGATAGTAAGTCAATATACTATAGCTGATCTCATAAAGTATTCTTGCTAACAAGATCAGAGACAGATACATAAACCGTCCCCCTGAGAGACGACCCAAAAAATTCCACGATTTGGGGATCATTTTTTTGTCTTCTCATGTCCTTTAGTTATGTCTGAGACTGATATTATTTGAATTTCTTCCTCAAGGGAAAAGAGCAAATTTAATATAATATAATAATACCTCATTGGTCAGGTAGAACGAAAGACGAAGTCGAAACCATGCAAAGTATTTCTTTTACCTTGCGTTTTACTAAATAGGTTGAGGTCAGCTACGAGTATTTTTAGATTTAGCTAAATATCATTATTTTACATGGATGAGTGAATCAAACCTGCTGGCTGGCTTTTTGCAAATTTATTATGGACGTCACTGAGTTAGAGTGAAGGAAAAAATTCGTGAAGACATTATGACGGAAAGTATTAAAATAGCCAATCCATCTTCAGTAAAACTATAAATCAATTCTTTTTCTTCTCTGTGCCATAATAGGCATTTTCCTGTTTACGTAGAAAACTACAATGGGGTTGACGTATTTTTGTAGATAAAAAAATAAAATAAAAAAAAAAAAGGTTTATTTCGTCAACTTTTACAATAAGAATAAGATAGAAATAATAAATTATAAACATAATAAATAATATAACTATATGCCTCTATTTAATTATAATTAAAATTATAACGATGATAATGATGGACTCATATGGATATTTTTTCCCCAGGATCGTTTCACAGTGGAAGCAAAGGAAGGCAAGTCGTTGCTGACATACACGCCAGTGTCCGACGTGGACTACGGTACACTGGCGTGTCGCGCAACAAATTTAGCGGGCCAGCAGGTAGCGCCGTGTGTCTACACATTGTTGCCGGCGACGAGGCCAGACCCGCCAACCAATTGTACCGTGTACAATCTAACTGATGACTCGTTGGATTTGATTTGTCTACCAGGTATGTTTTGGGAAATATTTATTTTATATTGTCAATTTTTTTTACTCGCATCCTAGCCAAATTATTGCAGAAGCATACATATACATCTCTCGTCGTTTTTCTAATTGTGTAGGTAGAATATTTAGAATGTTGTCACTTGAATAATTCATTTTATTCACATTTATATATCTGATTAATTTCGCTACATGGCGCAGTATAATAAATTTTGTGTATTAGGACATAGTAGCCTTTTGGTCTAAATCTTAATCTTGTGTATCTCTTCGACAAAAATATTTCGATTTACGTCGTGATTAATACATTTCGGATTTATAAAATTATTAAAATTAATTAGCTTTTTACTTTTAGTTAACAAAAACCGTTTTCTTTTCATGGATATATCGCACGCTTAATAATAAACTGACCGTTTAAGTTTTAGGTCCAAAATGAGTTAAGCAAACAAATAGATTCCCTTTAACGCCATCTATCTACAGACCTCAGAATTTTTTCAATATCTCATTCGTAGGCGGAGTTACAACATTATCGGTCTCTTTCATTCTCATACGTTTTTACCAGAATTATTACTGGACAGTGGCATAAACCATTATGTGCCAGATGCTGTTTAGATGAATTTGTCGAGTTTTTATTTGAAAGTGGCTGATTAATAATTGAGCCTATTAAGTGCAAAAATCTGAGGTAAATTTAATTTGAATACTTCATAGAAATATGACCCATTTTAGTTTAGGTCTGTGTTTCATAAAAATATGATAATATTTGCGTGACTTACTGTGTGTTGAGTCTGTTTTTCATAAATGAATATGCTATTTTTCTAATTGGGTTAGTTGTCATTAGAAGTTCGGTCAGCCTTTTACAAAAATGTTTTCAAAACCCATAGACATTATTTAACGTAAGTCTATCTCTTATAAAACGCTACTGGCCGTTATTTAAATTGTTTAGTTGAGATGTGGATTGAGTCACTATTCTTTAAACTTTTACTTAAATAAATAGAGTGTTTCATTATGTCAGCTAGCAGCTACGTTCTTCTAGGATGGCTTCGCGAACGAGAAAGAGAATGGATTTGCTTAATTAAAAATCAGTGTTACCAGACGACGCTATTACGAATGAAACCGAGGCTCCAACTCAAGATTGCTTCACCAAATCTCCGATTAAAGATAGCCTATCTGATCCCAAAGAAGTGCCTATGGAGCTAGTTCAATATAATTTTGTTCAAAATCCTACGGCTAATGTTGTGGTAATGTTTTCATTTTACATTAATTATATTTAATTTTGTTAAAATATAATTTATGATTTACCTACCACTAAGGTTATTATATTCATTTGTTACAGATGTTATCTGACATCACTAATAATCCCGAAAATTTGTATTATTTGGATGTTAATACCTTTTTTGACGCCAATCAACTTACTCATAAAAAATCTGCTAACCGAAAAAGAGACAATGTAAATTACATTGTCTCACCTATGAACTCGGACGAATCGGACGCAGATCTTAGTGACCAAGATCCAACGCATGAACATAAAATTGAAAAGCAAAAATTGAAGTCGTATATCCTATAGTCTATATCCTGTGTCGCGGCGATCAAATTCGGCTAGCTCATCGTCATCTAGTTCTAGCAGCTCCTCGTCATCTAGTAGTAGTCTTCTATAATCACAGAACATTGTTGGAGTTACTAACTAATTAAGAGATCAACTTTTATAACCGGTCAGTTTATCATTGTAAGTTTAAACTAAACCTAATAAGGTTTTTTTCACAGAATCATATTATTGTATCATAAAAATCTTTGTAAAAATTGGGAATCAAATTCTTATCAAGCTGCTCCTTTAAATCTTTCTTTTTGTTTTCACTGAGCTCTTGCTTACCTGTGTATGCTTTTACTGGTGACAGCTCTGATAAAATCTTATGTTTTTTCTCTTGTTTCTTAGGCATATTTTTGTAAATTCTTCTTTGTACAATGTTTTCACTAAAGAATGCAAAAGGTTCACACTTTCAGATTTTTATATCATTCCATGCCATGTGTTTCTGTCTTCTGTTTTATTAAAGTTGTATTCCTTCTTGAAGTTTTTTCAGGTCCAGAAGTGAATTGTAGGTACATTCATGTACCATAAACTTTTGGCCGGACCTTTTGGAATTTTTAATTATAGCTACATACTGATGGGGACTATATATATTGGTCCTAATTTCAGATTACCCGTTATTTAAATCACTATTTCTTGATTCGTGACAAAGATTCTCAAAGCAACCCAGTAAACATGAGCCTATTTCGTTAGCACCGCGCTTATCGAAAAAGAAATAAAGAAGAATCTGAAATCAGGACCAATATTATAGTCCCCATCAGTATGTAGCTATAATTAAAAATTCCAAAAGGGCCGGCCAAAAGTTTATGGTATATGAATGTACCTACAATTCATTTCTGGACCTGAAAAAACTTCAAGAAGACTGGGAATACAACTTTAATGAAACCGAAGACAGAAACACATAGCATGGAATGATATAAAAATCTGAAAGTGTGAACCTTTTGCATTCTTTAGTGAAAACATCGTACAAAGAAGAAGAATTTACAAAAATGTGCCTAAGAAACAAGAGAAAAAACATAAGATTTTATCAGAGCTGTCACCAGTAAAAGCATACACAGGTAAGCAAGAGCTCAGTGAAAACAAAAAGAAAGATTTAAAGGAGCAGCTTGATAAGAATTTGATTCCCAATTTTTATGATACCATATTAATATGATTCTTTAAAAAAAACCTTATTAGGTTTAGTTTAAACTTATAATGATAAACTGACTGGTTATAAAACTTGATCTCTTAATTAGTTAATTACTCCAACAATGTTCTATGAATATAGAAGACTACTTTTTCTAGAATTATCTAAAGATGTTTTCAAAGTAACATAAGTTAGTGTAAAACATTGTCATCTCAATTTTGTCTGGTTGTCTTTAATTTAGTTGATTATTGCAAAGAAGTTTATATCATGCTTATATTAAATAATAATTTAGATTTTTTGTTTTGGAGTTAAAATTTTATTTTCTGTAGTAAGTTTAGGTGGTTACACTGATTGTATGCCAAATATTGCAGAGGTAGGTAATAGATGTAATCTTTTAATCGATATAACGGTTATTAATAATAACCTTATTCATAAATACATTACAAAGAGGAAATAGTTATTAAATGTTTTCTCCTTGGCAAATTTGATGAAAGTCACAAACTTAAAAAAAGGACAAAACACTTTTTATTGCCCTTTTATAAGCTTTCATGAATAAGGCGGTTAGTTTCGATTGTTATTTTTTAAAGTTTATTTTATAAAGCTGAGTTTAAAACTGTTGTATAAGGTACTTATGTAAGGACATATAAAATATTTATTGGTGATTTATATCAAATTTGCATGAAAAATTACGCGAAATACTAAGTTTTTTTATTGATTTTGTGCTAAAATATTATAAAGTAAGAGACTTAAATTATAAAAAATGATTTATTTTTTATCCAATATAGACCAAAACCATAAAAATGTTACAGTTTTAAGTAGATGTTTAATTAAATACAGACACATTACCAATTGTGCCACCAGTACATGATCGTTCAATTATTATCTTTAATAGTAAACAGACTTAAGTCATCAACATCATTTTTAATCCTAAAAAAATAATATAAAGATATATTTTTTTTACAAAATATTGTTACAAAATCAATAATCGGTTCATAAACTATTTGCACAATACTGTATTTCAATATTATTATTCTTTTTGACTGAGTTATAAACTACAACACAAGACAAGTCACTATGGCCAAAACGTTTTTTGCTATTTACCAAAAAACAGGTTTTTTGAGTTAGGTCAGTCTATTGTTAAGCGTGCGATATTTTGACTTCGACAATACTACTTTAATTAAAATAATACAACATAAAAAATAACAATTTTAATCAGCAATGAACAACAAACTAATTTAATAGAGCTAGCACGTTGTAGCAAGTTTATATGTATATTACATTGTTATGTGAGTAGGTAACATCGCTAACTCTCGAGATTGCTTGATCTGCTTTACAACCAACTTGGCAACTACATATTAATACACTACACAAGGCATAAATCATGCATGACGTAAGCTGACGTTTGATTAGTGATTAGTACATATCTGTTTTGCGTTGTAATGGAGGCTAAAACGCCCTTGTTCTAACTCTCTATCTACCTCTTTACGCCTCCTGGGAGAAATAGAAAAGTAAAAGTTCTCGGATACGATGCTCGGATTTTTATAGTAATACAGAATCTTCCTTGATTAATATTTATTAGTATTGGAGTGTTCTATCATTTTATTGAGATAAGAAATAAATGTTTAAGTAATTTGCGGATAAATTAATTGACAATAATTTGGACAGTAATTTTCATTACCTACATCAAAATATTTTTTGTATTTTCACGGGTAACCCTGTAGAAAAAATATATTAAATTCATCAACTAATTAAACTTAATTTATAAAATAAACTGAGTCACCCATTCTTGAATGATTTTGAAAAAAGATTCCTATTCTACCTGCCCTGTTCCCAATATACATATTTGGTGTAATATTTTTGTGGTGATGGGGATTGGCCCAATATTTTTCTCTTCCATCCAATCCATCCTCCACTCTCCTGTTTATTTACATTCATACTCAAAATTCTCTTAGTTGTATAACAAGCTTTAATAGTTTTCCTCACTGATATTAACACTAGCATCACCAGTAAAATACTAAAATACATTTCAAGATTATAATTAACAAAGCGAAAAAGTAAATAAATAAGCCCGGTTCTTTATACCACTCAAGATGCTCACTTTTACAAATAAAAGAAATTAATTTCACATTTTCTAACAAGCAGGCAAAAACGTTAAGATGTTTTACTTGAGATTCAACAGATCCGCTAAAAAGTCTTCAAACAAAAGGGGTTTGTTTACGTAACTTCTACCTTCATTCAGGAATCTGAAAACGACTTTTCTAAATAAAACTTTCTTTACTGAGCCATTAGACGGATTTTATATAAAAAAGATTCATATCGCATTAGCGGTAACAAGATTTTAATAGTCGTTTTTCAGAAACTCATTTCTTTCCTTTTACTTTTTTTTTATTTCGGGATTATTTTTATTGAGAGAATTATTTACTATTCACTCTTTGTAATTATGAGAATGATATCAAAAGATTTTCAAAAATCTATTATCTTGTAATTTTTTTCTCCAATAAATTTGATACTAAAATTACGCCTTATGTTTACAATCCTAATTAATATTACGAATGTGAAAGAGAGTTTGTTTATTAGTTAAGCTTTTACGAAAACGGTTGAACCGATTTTGATGAAGATTGGACTGGAGATGGCTAAAGTACTAGTTTATATCTGTATGCATGATGTACTTATCTTAGAACACTGCTTAACCGCTGTTACCTAGAAAAGCTGTTAGCTGTTTGATCTGGAAGAAATCGCTAATTGCGATAAGACCGCCGGTTGTACCACTTTTTTTCTGATCCTTTATTAATTTAGTGTGTAATAAAAAGTATTATCTATCTATCTAGCCATGAGCTCCCCCTTGTGAATACACTGTTGTAAATGCTAAATAAACTCAAATTAATTAAAAACACCAATCATTTTCAGTCTCTTTTTAATCAATTAACCTATTCTAGAACTAAATTTTGAATTACGTCACGATGTTCAAACACAAATAAGGCGGGGTACGCCAGTGACAAATGACAACCGGACTATTGTAACTCCATTGTGACTGTTCAAATTGGATATTTGCATAAATTTCTATTAAAATATTTGTGAATTTCTGTGTGCATTTGGCAAGGATAAAAAGGCAAGGATCATAGGAGCTCGTAGCTAAGTAACAGCCGTATGGGTCGATCGAGTACCTAAAGATTAAGCTGCACTTGGTGCGGTCGGTCTATGGATGGGTATCAAGCTACTTCATAAGTCGAAACTCCTTCATGCCTCGGAAACCTCGTTAAGCTGTAACTGAACTGTAATTTGTAAATCTTTGATAGCCGTTATGGGTAGTCGGGAACCAGAAAGTCTAACAACCAGTCGCTGGTTGTGGTGATCAGTTAAGCAGTCGCTCCATATAATAAAATGGTACTCAGCTGCCTCCAGATAGACTGGAAGCTGGTTTCACCATAGTTAGAAAAAGCTAGGCAGATAAGATGACTTTGGCATAAATTAAATTGTTTAAACTTTTGGCTTTTTACATCCATCTGTGAATTTAATTGGTCTTACCGCGTTTAATCCTTGGATGGGCGACAGGAGGTCCTGTTGTTGTAATTAAATAATTTAACAGGCGTCGAAAAAACGTTGTCTCGAAAAAACCACCACCATTTTTTGCTTAATAAAATAAAATAGCAGTGATTGGAAAACTTCATTTTCTTAACAACATATATATTTTTTAAACCACAGTTTAAAACAATGTATAATACTGAAACTTAAAAATATTCAGTCTCTTAATGAACTCAAAATTTCTAGACTGTAACTAAACCTTCGTGCATTACTGCCGACGTACTATTAAGTACGTAGACTAAGCATAAGTCGTCTACTTACGCGACTCGGGACATATTTGACATCACTAAGATTACTTAAGTCTTAAGCTCTATAGACGTTGGTATGTATGAGTAATAAGTTGAGTAGCTTTGCGTGCTCAGTGCGTACTTAGATTTCTATCTGTATTTTATTCTAACTAATATAAATCCGAATACGTAACTCTGTCTGTTTATTGGAAAACGGCTAAATCGATTGGGATTTAATTTTGTATGTAGATAGATTGAAACTTGAGGAAGGTCATATAAGCTTTTTATACGGATGTGTAAAGTAGTTTGCTTGGTACATGAGATAAATTGCGGGAAACAGATAGTTTTCTTATAAAGTGTTTTGATGTATGTATTATTTTGTGGGCTATATATAGACTGTTTTTAGTAAGCAGGTCAAGCCCTTTTATCATATCCCAATATTCGTCATACTACACCAAAACATTTTTTTTTATTATTTTTTTTCTGATGGGAAATCATCAAATATGGTTGCCCAGCCCTTTATATTCCGGGGCGCGGTAACTATTTCAAACATACCGCAGGCCATGAACTACAGCATACCATGGCCGTATTATGACTGCATTAGGCATAAAAAGCCATGAAACGGACTTCTATGGAACGTATCAAACCCATGCAAAATATTCTCACTGACAAATTGATTATTTCTGTATATTGATGATGATTTCTAAGAAAATACCAAATCACAGAATGACAAGATAATTTCTGACATTAGATGCTAAGTCTTTGCTCACCCATAGTCTGACCGTGGCAGCCCCTCAAAATCAATCAACCAGATTGACTATGATTTAATTTCTCTACCTATAAGCTTCCTGATACAGATCACTTTGATTACGAACCGAATCGAATACAGATTGTTATAAAGACGATTATAATCGATTACGCATCTAATACATTTCCCTCAATAGATCCGGTATTCTACCATATTGATAATACTATTCCGTACTTACGTTTATCAATCAAATATCTTCTCTGTCGGCCAATTTTCAACCTTATTACTAGTGGCATACGGTTTCAATTTTGTCGGTTGAGATGTTACGATATACATAAGCTTTCATACAAACGTATGTCTCCAATAAACATAATCCTTTAAGTAATTTCATGTGATTAATTCGTAATTTACCCACAGCAATTAAACTGCGTAATTGTGTGATCTGAAGGTAATCTTTGTTAAACGATTTTGTATCTAGATTTTGAACGTATTTACTCTATTGTGGTACGAAAAATTGATAAATATACATATAATATATGAATAATTAAAAAAAAATCACAGAGCAAAGAGTTATATTTCATGTAACACAATGTATAATACCAGTAGCTATACCTTATGGCGGAACACTGTATGTGGTCCCTCCATTGAAAAGGGAGGATCCTCCGGCCAGCGGTGATATTGCCTGGCGGGCTACTGCCCGATGGTTGATGTCGGGAAGTTCTATTTCCTCTAATTAGCTCGCAAACTCTGCTTGCGCGATGCAGGAATCTTGCTATGGACGTTTTCATGTAGCGAGATAGGTGTCGCTACAACCTATACATTCAAATTACTGACTACGCTATAGATGTTTTTCTTAACAGAAACTATCAATAATAATATCACAATCAATTTATAAATTCGATATGTCTTACGTAGGGAATTAAGCCCCACTGACTTAACTTGAATGACATGCTTGAGATCGCAAAACAAACGAGATAATCAAAAACCTATAATTATCAAACACACCAGGTGGGTACCTACGTTTATAAAATCCTTAAAATTAAATAATAGTGACAAAGAAATACTTATTTTCTTAAAGAATTATGTTTGTATAAAGACATGGATTCACTTCAGAACACTTCTTAGAAATTCATTAAAATTCAAATAAATGACGCCGAAATTTAATTTCGTCCTAATCTGGGTTTGTCCTTACTTGTAATTGAATATCGTCTTAAACAAATTACTTTATATCGAATTTATGTATATTATGTACCCACAATTGAAATAGTAAGTAATAATAATTTATTAGAAATATTCGTGTCTTGATTGATGAACAAAATTGATTGTTATTAATAATTCAATTAGTGATTTTCAAAGGTGACTTTATAATAAACAAATGACTATAATATCAGAGATGTAATAAACAAGATGTTTCCCGCGGTTTCACTTGCGTTCTGATTGATTTGACGACCTGAGTGGTCTAGTGGTCAACATATAATGCCGGAATGCCACGCAAGAGGTCCCGGGTTCGATTCCCGGCCGGGCAGAAATTGAAAATTGATGAATTTTAATTTCTGCAACGGGTCTGGGTGTTACTATGTATTTATAAAAATATATAAGTAGTATATCCGTTAAGCTAGCACCCATAACACAAGCATGCTTGCTGGCATTGCTTACTTTGGGGCTAGATGGCGCTGTGTGAAATTGTCCAAAGATATTGAATTATTTCCCGAACTAGCATACAAATTACTTAAGATTATCTGAGTAGTAGCTGCGAGATTAATTTGCGTAAGAGTTATTACGACCCTGAAACGCAAAAGGCGAAAGGAACATTGATAAGTTTTAGTCAGTAAGAGACACTCCCTCCCGCTCCTCAATGGGAGGAGATATTTGATCATTTCCCATCCCTAAAAAAATCAGAAGATGCGAATGAAACCACATAAAACAGCTATTTTGCGTATGTGGAATGTGAATACCTTTAGGACTAGATAAGCCCAAAACCGATGGATGGACTGTGTAAAAGATGACATGGCTAGATAGATAGAAGTTGCATGATGAAATTATTGTTTACAGAGATGTATGTTAAACAAGTTGATAGCATAAGTAGTTCCACATCTCTATCTATCTATCTGATAGCTGTGACAGACGAACAGGCAGAAAGACAGACAAAGTGAAACCGTAAGGATTTCTTTTACCATTTTTGGTCGAAACCCCAAATAATTTGGAAAGGGTTGATGAACTGTCAAAGTTTGATTAGGTACATTTAGTTTTAGGCAGCATTGAATATCAATTTTGATAAAACTATTACCTACATAATTGCAGGTAATCTTCCAAAATGCTACGGCTCAGTCGACTAGGAGTCCGATGTTAGCCGGGCACTTAAACCATTAACCTAACGAGCCGGGAACTAACTAATTGTAATTGCCTTAGTATATCAATATTCTGTAGCTATAGTATTAGCAGTTGATTCATTAATTTAAGGTTTAACACCGATGGATTACGGCGCAATACGGATTAATACGTTCACAGAAATGTTTTGAAGTAAATATGTATGTATGTTTCCGAATTTGTTTATTTTATTTATTAAATGCTGAAATTTTTTAACCGACGAAAAAAATGGAGGAGCTTTACAAGTAGACATGTATTTTTTTATGAAACAGTAACTTAGAGACAGCGACTTCTAGAGCAATGTATTAGACCACTAGCGTTTAAATAAAACCTTTTTTTATCTTTTCAGTATTTTTGGAAGTCGGTTGTATTTTTTTTGTATTCTACTTGTAGCAACGTGATGTTTTTGTTTCATATAAAATTACATTATAAAGTATTCTAAGCTACTATTAAATGTCCAATAAAAGACTCATATTAAAAAAATATAATCTCTCAAGATTGATTTTGATCATGGCGGCCAATCTCAATGAAGACTAGATAGATACGCAAAAGATATTATAGTCCACACAACCGCTTGCGCAGACACAAATGCACTCTCTATTCCCTCACTCTCATAGTCCGAAGGTTTGGCAATACGACACAACCGGGGAGAAATAAGAAACAGGATCGACGAAATAATTGAAATAGACTGTAGATGATGAATATTATAAAATGGCAAACTTTGTAAGTCTCCATGTTAAGGGCAATCCCCGCATTTACTGAACCGTGGGCCTATCACGAATCACTTTCGAAAAAGTATTCGTATCGAAAGCGATTTTCGAATCATAAATAAAACCATACTAGAGCAAAATTTAAGTTTAAAATATGTAAATAATAATTTGCAGCATGCAAAAATATGACTAAGGTCATAAATTTAAATAAATTGTGCGTAAAATACGAGTATATTTCATTTAAAAATCGCTGTCGATACGAATACTTTTTCGAAAGTGATTCGTGATAGGCCCACTGATCTTAATATTTTTTATATCATCTCCGAGAGCTACGATCCTTGTAAATAAAATGCGAGATATAATACCGTTTTTATGTTCAATTAACTATTAAATTGTAAAGTCATAACTCGATTGGATATTTTAACTACAAGATGTAATTAATTTAAAGCAACAGTTTCTTGTTAATTATTTCACTAACAATATTTCAAGGCGGTGGACACGTCTAGAATATAAATCTTGAAAGTCTTGTCACGAGCAAAAATAAACATTGTTTAGTATTCATTTATTACAAGGCATAATGTTAAAACATCTATTCATAGTATATTTTTAGACTGGCTCTGAAATTGAAGCCTTATTCATTAATTAGAAGGTTGTAATAATTTAATTTACTTAACAATAAATCACACTTCAAATAGTTTCGTTGACTTTCAAAAGTGTATTGAAAATTAATAGTCTTACAAAATAAAATTGATTTTGATGTCTTTCGAAGGACCAAAGTCAACAACTGTTGGTTTAGTAATCGGCCCGTTAAACGAAAAGGTTTTTTTAACCAGAAACCTGGAATTTTCGTGTTACCCACTTCTAGTTCAACCCTGGTTTGTTAATCGACCGTTTCAGGTATAAAAATCTCAAATACTACGTTACCAATCGGAAGTTGGAAGTTTGAATTTATGGTAAACAGCTGTTTTAAGTTTATCGGACCGGCATCTTGTCGGTGAACTTGGGCCTAATTCTGCACTGGAGTGGATATATTTTTGCCTTAAGTTAAAATAACAAATACAACCTTAACTAAAGCTTTTGAAGAAAAAGGAGCAGCAACCAAAAACCTAACTAAACAAAGAAAATAAAAAATATTGGTGTTTCAGAACAGAAGTGTTTATCAAAAAAAATGGTCCTAAACTTTCACTATTTTAAAATACCAAACTTGTAAGCAAAGTCATGTTTCATCATGAAAGGCTATTTAATAAAAGCAACGTCGCCATTAAAGTAACATAAGCTCAACATGGAGCTACTCAACGTTGAAACAAATTCTGCTGCATATTTTGCCTTGTCGTAAAAGTCGGCTAACAGAAATTGGATGCGCGTTGGCGGACTAGCAAGCTGACACCACTTACTGTTGCGAACTTTGAACCGCACATGTTATTGCTACATATTGTTGTCTAGTCAGCGCGTGGTGTTTCACCGCTTGCCATATTCTGCATTCCTGGTACTTCGTTTAGAGATTTAGTTTTTATTAAAATGATTTTATTGAATCCTATCATCATCTGCCTAGCCATTTCCCAACTATGTTGGGGTCGGCTTCTAGTCTAACCAGATGCAGCTGAGTACCAGTGTTTTATATGGAGTGACTGCCCAACAGACCTCTCCCACCCTTACCGGGTAACCCGATACCCTTTGGATAGACAGGTTGTCAAACTTGGTTCTGACTACCCTAACGACTGTCAAAGACCTAAAATGACAGCTGGGATCAATGGCTTAATGTTTCTTCTGAGGCATGGAGGAGTCTCCGTATGACATAGATGGTCACACACGTCATCCAACCGTGCAGCTTTTACTTAGCACAAAAGTTCTATCTACACATAACAATGTATCATTTTTCTTATAATATTTTTCTCTTCCAGGGTACGAAGGTGGTCTCCAATGTGTGTACGTGGTGGAGGTATGGGCAGCTGAAGGTCTTGTGGTAAACGCTAGTAATGGTGGGGCGCTATGGAACCTGAGACGTCTCGGCTCTAATAGACAGCTGAGGCTAATAGTCTATGCAGCTAATGCCAGAGGCAGATCAGAACATGTGACATTCACTGTCGAAACGGCTCTGAGATTGGCGCCGAGAACAGGTCAGTTTTTAATCGAATGATTCTGATATAAATATCGATACTACTTGAATAAATCGAAATTAAATTGTTTCTGAAACTTTATTTTCTTTTGATCGCACGCTCTAAAATATACTCTCTGTTCAACGGTTTAGGTCCATTTTTTTATTAAACAAACAGCAAATCTGTTTGTTCGCACGCTATCTTTCATTTGTTTCGTCATTGTGTTCCTGCACCGAATGACAACCAATGCCTCCTCTATCATTCACATACGATTAGATAAGGATGCTATAAAACAGTGATGTTTTAAATATCAAAAGAGTGGTTGAACATGCGATTATCTACAACTTTACTTACACTTTGTCAGCAGTACAGTGCTACCGCCTCTTAACGTATAAAGATTATGAATATTAATTAAAAGGCTTTTCGTCGGTATCATTTAAATTCAAGGAAGTTTTACGGTTAGGTTCGTTTGCTTTGATATTTAAAATTCACATAATATTTATATTTTTAATCGAAGAAGGAGCGGGGGATGTTCATAAGTCGAGTATATTAATAACTACTTATGACTTTGTTACTAATTAGGAGGTATGCTTTCACAAGGTTTCAGTGAAAATTAATTACATTACTTTTGATTTTTTCTGTATTTTTAAATTTAGGTGCATTTTTAAGTTTTACTATCTGGTATTAAACACTTTTTTGACAAGCTAAGACATAACTGCGTAATATTATATTATTTGATGGCAAACTTAGTTTAGGGCACCCTATCGTTAGGTGGAGTGATAATATTCGTAAGGCAGCGGGCAGGGATTGTAGGAGGAGAGCTGAAGTTTGAGCTCAGTGGCGAGTCGTGGGAGATGCCTATGTCTGTCTAGCAATGGACGGACACGGGCTGATGATGATGAATATTGCTAAAAAAAATATTTGAACTTATTATTTGCGCAATCCATTGTAAATATGTTATGTCAATTCATATTTTATCAGAGCCACAAGAAGCCTGGGAAGTGAACTGGGCGCTGGGTGTGTTCCTCGGCGCTGCGTTGACTATTGCATTTGTGTTGTGCCTCGCGCTCGTCGCATCGAGGATACGCCACAGATCCAGGGATTACGAAGGTCAGTTTTAAACGTAGTAAATCTAAGTACTATTATTAATATGAAAGCTTAATATTATTAATTTGGAAAAAGGAACAGCATTGCATAAAAAAAAAATGAAATATTCAAACATTGTGGGATTCAATCTTCTTAATTGTAATATTATCGCCATAATTTTGCCACTAGCTAAATGATCATGACTTAAGAGAAAAAAAATTGAATTTCCTAGCATGGATGGCATACAATAAACAACTAGATTTCAATTTCTTAAATTAATAACAGACTACTCTGTGACAATTCAAAAATATGTACAAATGGATGTTATCTTCTTATAGAAAGAAATTACATGATATTGAATATAGCATAGCATTCCATTAAATTATCTTACTTCAAATATTCATAAGCTAAACAAATTATCATCATATAGGAGCTTCCATAAAAAATATACACGTGTGTATAATTAAATCATTAATCATACCAAATTATAGGTGAGTAAATAATATAGTACCATGGAACTCCATTGACGCCTAATGATTTCAATAACGTGTCATCTTTGGACACTTAAATAGTTATTGATGATTTTATTTAATCACTTTATAAATAAGGGAAGGGTAATCAATCTAGGCACAATTTCATCGTATTTATGAAACTTGTGTTTAAAAGCTTAAATGCTTAAAAGTTCAAGTCTCTCAACAAAATGTCAGACGTAAAATAATAATATTATGTGCTATAAGTATAAGATATCATGTAATTTCTAGGGATCCACAAAAATTAATATTAAATAATAATTTCAGCGCAAAAGCTAAAAAAATACGAAATAACCAAGTTTATTTTATTTGGTAGGTAATTTATTTAAAAATCGAATTACTTTTATTTTCAAAACATTAACCCATAAAAATATGCGTTTAAGATGTAAAACCGTTCATCATTACATGAAAAGGGTATAATAACATTTTTAAATCAATTGTGTAATCGCGAAAAAAAAATGGTATGAACAAAAAGTGTGTGAGCGATAATGACACTTTAAAATTTATGATTTTTAATTAAGATTAATAATACGAATTGCCTCGCTTTTGTTAGATTGCGACACTCAAAAATAAATGTAATTTTAGTAAGCCTAGAATTTTGTAATTCTTCTTCTCTAACGGAAATTATGACTTTTTGTTCTTGGGGACATCAGTTTGGTTCTTATGAGGTTATTTGAATGGCAATCAATATGAAATCATTACCTTTGAATATGAGTAACCTAGGGAGAAATTACTTGTTAATATCGATTTTCAATTAGTGTTTCTTTTTCAGTGACGCTTCCATCGATAAAAAACCAAAAGGTGATCGTGCAGAAGAGGAATTCTCCGCAAGCTGACGACAAGAACCCTGACCTTATCCCGTTAAGCAAAGGTGAGCTGAATCACTAGACTATTTATTTACATGTAAGTCGTTCCCCTAGCTTTCCTCACCATGTTCTCCTCCACTGTTCGTCAGCTATGTCCAAGAAATATTTAGCCGGCACGAATATGACTTAAGAAAAGTCATAATTTATTGTACTGGCCAGTTTTCGAACCCGCACACTCGTTCACGTCGTGCTTTATATCAATTTATTTCAAAGTAATTTAAACAATTATAACTCTAATTGCACCATTCTTCCTTATATATAAAATTCTTCTGTGCGTGTGTTTATCACCGAACTCCTCCTAAACGGCTTGACTAATTTGAATGAAATTTTGAGTGGGTCCATGGACAGTTTGAAAATACAATTGGACCCGGTAGATATCGTCGTTTTTACAAAAACGCCAAAATTTGTCCTAACTATAAAATTATTGTCGGGTTCGCTAGTATTTGCGAATTTAAATTTATTTATATAACCTTATTCCATAAAAAAAACAGGATTCCAAAAGTATAATTTTATTAACACAAAGTCACAGTAAAATAAATACAATTAAGGGGTAGGCTTCCCCAGCAATAAAGCAATTTCATATTTACCACAAAACCCAGATGTTCACGTACATGTTACTTGAACTAATTGGAATAGCGAACACGAAACACCTTTTCGAGGAAATGTTGCAAAACACTTAAAATTGAACACTTTAATTAAAGTGAAAGCTTTAGCACGTTAGCTCGGCGTTGTCGAAGATCGGTTGGCGTTTTTATATCGAGAACCGGGACTTGGAAATGGCATTCGAATTAAAATAATGATCACTTTTGATCTGGTTGTTGAAGTGGAAGAAAAACTATTGGTTTATTCGTATGACTTAAAATTGTATGAGGAGTATTTTTAACTGGCTTCTAAATAGAAAAAGGTTCTCAATTCGACGGTTTTTAAGGTTCCATACCCATGGGACCCTATTACTAGGACTCCGCTGTCTGTCTGTCTGTCTGTCTGTCCGTCTATCTCATGAACCATGATAGACAGTTGAAATTTTCACATATGATGTACATATTTCTGTTGTCGCTATATCAACAAACACTAAAAACATAATAATATAAATATTTTAAGGGACTCCCAAATTATAACAAACATGATTCATTTGCCGTTTTTATAGGTAATGGTACGGAACCCATTATGCGCGAGTCCTACTCGCACCACTTGGCCGGTTTTTTTTTGTATGTATGTTACCTCATCTTTGCCGATTGCTGGTCGATTTGTATGATTCTTAATTTAAGTACCTATTTAATATGTAATATCACTTAGTAGATTTATTATTTTAGTAAAAAAAGACAATTGACCTCCAAAACACTGAAAAAATATTTTTTTCTGTCGAAACGCGTGTAGACTTCTAGAGCAATATATTCCAAGCAGTTTAGCATAAGGTAAATTTATATTTTTAAATATCAGTTTTTGACGGTCGGTTGTATTTTTATAAAAATATTTTTTTTTCTGTGATTTCGTTTGTTATTTATTATATAGAAAATATCATTCACTATAACACAGAATCAGCGAGTGTATGTTACCATGTACAGATCGGATAAGCTTCTTAAAAATTTCCTCGATTTCCACGATTATCGTGGAAACACGTATCAAAGCGTTTATACTGCCGAAAGCTCACTTTTGTATGGCACCATTTATAAATAATAATAATATTATATAGGTATTCCGAAACCAGTTTATTATTACGTAATAACTATTATGGGGGGCATGACCCCCCCCCCCCTAACATGTACAAAATCGCCTGGTCATTAGCTTGACGCATCCAACTTCTCCCAGCAACCTTTCACAGATCGTCACACCATCTTACCGGAGTTTGCGTCCTTCATAGCCAAGCCGTGGTTTTAATCATGAACCTGAATAAAATTTTCCTTCAGCTAAATTCTAAATATTTTCTTTTTCTCTTCACAAATCTGCACTAATATGTACTATGTGACTACTTATCTGCCTAGCTTTTTCCCAACTATGTTGGGGTCGGCTTCCAGTCCAAACCAGATACAGCTGAGTACCAGCGTTTTACATGGAGCGACTGCCTATCTGACCTCCACAACCCAGTTACCGGGTAACACGATACCCCATGTTAAGACTGGTTGTCAGACTTTCTGGCTTCTGACTTCTTGTAACGACTGTCAAAAATCTACAAATGACAGCCGGGACCAACAGCTTAACGTGCTTTCCGAGGCACGGAGGAGATTCGCTATGACATAGATGGTCACTCATCCACAGACCGACCGCGCCAAGCGCAGCTTAACCTTTGATCGGTCTACCCATGCGGCTGTTACTTAGCCACGAGCTACGTGACTACTAAACTTTGTTATTAAGTAGAAATTGTGGCTTTTGTTATTGTTTGTCAGTCGATTCGAATGTTTTACAACCAGTCTTACTAAGGGGTATCATATTACTCGGTTGTGGAGGTCATAATATGGGCCATTCTTTATGCAAAATACTGGTAATTAGCCGCATCCGGTTGGACTGCAAGCAGACCCCAACATTTATAATGAATGATTTAGCGTTGTAGAAAAATGTGTAGTTGAAACAACGAACTCATATTGTATGGCTATATAAAGTCGCAAAGTCACTTATATTCCAAGTCTATTGACTAACTACATAATGATCACAACAAAGTAAAATTATAAATAAAGATTATTTAAAATTAATTAGGTTTTCAGGGCTTGACAAATTAATGTATTTTTTTTTCTAAGTACTTTGAGTCTAAGAATATTGGTTGTTGGTGTCAATTATCAAATTTAGGTCAAACCTAATTACTCGTATAAGTCGCGAATGTATTTTTTTGTACGTACACAAACCACACATCGGATAATTTAATTACCAGCATAAAAGGAATATAATATTCAGGAAAATATGCACGATATAAAATCAGAATGAATGGTATTTCATTACTGAAGGTTTGTCGCAAAAAAACGTTTGCCAGAATAAAATTTTGCGTGTAACCTGGTTTTACTTTTAAACCTTTGGTGATATTATGTGACAGAGATTTATATTGGTTTGGTTGGATAAATTATTATTATTAATACTTTTAAAAATATTCTGCCACATTCATAAAATTATGACATGATATTTTTTTATTTACATGAATTTATTAATTATTTTCGTGATTAAAATAATTAATATTTTTATAATTATTTGTCAAGTATAGTTCAGCTATATTTAAAAAATATATATCTGGCAACTAAAGAACATTTAATTTTCTACAAATTTAATGAGGTAAACTTTCTTCTATAAATTAAAAAAAAAATGTTAAAATAAAAATAATATGTTAAAAATTCTCACAAAGAACATAAAGTGCACTCATATATTCTAGCTGGCCAGCTGTAAATCTACAAGTATGGACTTATGCGCAGTAATCTAGTTAATTTATTCTTTCCGTAGTGTGGCCAATTAATTTGTAGAATATTTATTGTCTCAACTTTGCACGTAAACGTTAACACAATATTCATCATCTTGTTTCCGTATGTGTTCATTTATACGAAGGAAAAAAAAACAATTTTTTTTTTAACCCTAGATTACTACTCTACGTCGCAGAGGCGCCCGCGTTTTTGATATATTGCTCTCTCTTTTTATCTTTTGCGCGTATGGCATTCACGTTCAAGGACATCTCAGTCATCATCAGCACGCGTCGCAGGACGGTAGTTGCATTACGGTAAGTGTAATAGTTTTTTTGATATAACTACCCTTGGCGCTCCAAAGACGTATGAGTAGCTTGTATGTAAGTTTTGCGCTATTAATCAAATCATTTTTTTGGTGTTTTTTTTGCATTATTAGTTTACTACCGGTGTGTTTTATCTTTTTTTTAGGTACCTTCAACATCATGACTAGTAATAGAAGTGTTATGGATGATATAATAGTTAATTGGCTAGAAGAAAGCGACCATAACAGTGATGATAACTTTTCGGGAGATGACTCTGAAATTGAAGATCACGTAAGCGATGAAGATGCTCAGAACGATGTAGAAGAAGGATACAAAGAAGATAAATCTATAGAGAACTCCAGTGATAAGAGCTGAAGAATCTGTGCCATCTTTTGTCCCAGAAAATAGTCATCAAGTTCATGTATGTATCGAATGCATCTAAAATATTTTTTTTGTTACTTTGTTAGTTTTTTTAGTTAATTACTTCATAATTTACTATTTTTTAACAGAATTGTATACTTTAAGTTGTTTTTTATTATTTTTTAATAAGAAGACTGTTAAATGGCCTAAGTTCCTAAAATTTGTTTCTAAGATTTATTTGATTAAAGATTTTATAAATAAAAATATATAAATATTAATTAAAATTGTGTTTTTCCTTTTTTAGTAATATACACATTTATATAAACAGTCAAAGCATATCAATCATACTTATAGGTTTTTAATAAAATCATTAGTCAATATGATGCGCCTCGCGGGCGTATGAGTAGTTTCTTTGTGCGTCGCAACATGAGTAGTAATGTAGGGTTAAGCTCCTAGTAGTACTATTTTTTGCTGTTATTTTGTACCTAAGCGGATCACACACAACCACGCGCCATGCTTCGGTGCGCGGGACTGAGTACTTCAGTTTGTAAAACTGGCAACGCGTCGAAACGCATGGTTACAGATGCGTCTTACCAAGGGGTATCGTACTTCCCGGTAACTGGGATGTAGGGGTCCAACAGGCAGTCACTCCATGTAAAATCTGATGATGTCAGCTGCATGCGGTTAGACTGGAAGGCGACCCTGACGTTGTTGGGAAAAGACTAGGCAGATGATGAGTTAGATTAATTTCCACTGAAATAAATTTTATTTATTTCCTTATTACATAAATGTATTACGTACGTAACGTTCAAGCTAAAAGTTAGCTTATAAGCGAGAACTTAAAACTGAAATGCAGCGCTTAGTTTTGTTACTATCCACATAACCCCACTCCCTAACTTCACTTATTAGCTGAACAAACTATTCGTTCCTAGCATTTTTATTTTACAACTAAGAGCCTTACCAGTTCCAACAAATGTATTTTTTTTAATATTTGTTTTAAATAATGTTACTTCGGCATAGGGTTGCTAAATTTTGTTCAAAAGTATTCCTCTACGATTTATTTGGAGTTGAACAAAGTCGTTTTTACAGTTTCAATGGTGTAGTTATGAACAGTTTTTGAGTTTGTGATCCATTATACTTTATTTAGTTACTGTTAATTTGGTGTACCGTACCGTACAGCACACTTCAACCTAGTTACACCAAAAAATATCAGGTTACTTATAGTCATTCTAGATCTGTCAAAATAAAAGTTAAAATTGATAATTTTTTTGATATTATTTTAAGTTTTTCTACGTTATTTAATATAATATGTTTACTTAATTATTATATCTATGTAATGGTAACATAAAATATATTAAAACAATACAAACGCTGCTGTTTTTTAACCGACTTCAAAAAACGGAGGTGTTTCTCAATTCGACTGTACTTTTTTGTTTTTTTAACTCAGAACTTTCGACTGGATAAACCGATTTTGATGATTCTTTTTTATTACTCAAACAAGAAAAAGGTACTTCTATTATAATTGTAGAAGTTCTTTTAAAACTAATACTTTTAACATGTTTATCAAAACCGTCCCGTATTCTACATTACAAAACAAACAGAAAGAAAAGGTACCTACCTACCCGTATTTACACAGAAAACCAGCAGTTTCTATTTTTAACAACAGAAAACCTGCAATTTCGTTTCAACAAATGTGTCCGCTGTGTAAATTCGTTGTTACGAGAAAATTTAATGACACTATCTTCCCGCCAATGCATCTTGCAAAATGTATTATGCAAGTCATTGCTAGTATGTCCGTTGACAAATCTAAAGCGCAGCGATTTCATTTTCTTTTCTCGTTTATTTTTGATTTGTTCTATCTTTATAGAAGAATATACTTTAGGTTTTGTAATACTAAAGTGGTATTTCACCAAACATGATTTTATCGGTCAGATTAGTTAATCTAATATCAAGTTTAATATGACCTAAAAATATATTGGCATTATCGAATATTCTTGTCATTATCTTCTAAATTGTGAAAATGAATCGCTGAATGTATTGCTAAGCGCAAATCTCGAGAGCAGCTGAACCGATTTGGTTAAAAAAACTTATAATAATGGTTAGGAAAACAGTTTTTTTTTAATGGCACTAATTTAGGTATGCATAAAATGCATGTTATCTATGAAAACAACGATGCAAGGACAACCTATTCAATGCAAAATTACCACGGGACCTACCCTACATTAATCCAATTACAATTTAATCTGACTACATAACCTTGAACATGCCGATCTCACTCAACCGTGACCACACAGTCTATCGTGTGAATAGTTGTTAATTACCACAATACTTAATACGGTTAATGCTTTAATGTGATACTAACCGTAATAACGGATGACATTTATTTTATATCAAAATAAAAATTAAATCTTTAATTGTTTTAAAAATCTTTAATTTTTAATCCAACATTATACAAAAATGTGGTTACTCTACTTCTACTCATATTTTAAAAGTTAAATGTATCTAGTGTTTTGAAAAACAAAAATGGGTACTCTAAATTAATTTACAAAGCACAGTAGCTGGAATTGTCTTCCATTTTGCGAATTTACCCCAGTGACATGGTATGAATTTCTTCAGCCAGCAAGTAGGTCCTATGATATTATATTAAATAATATCTAAATATATATAAAATTACTACCTTATAAGTAAGATTTAAGCAGACGGCATGTCAATACAATATTCATTATATAAGTACCTATAGAATTTATGTACATATATTATCTCAATATATACACGAGAATTACCAAAACAAACCAAAGCTAAAACAATACGCATGTCAGTCTGAGTTAATAACTTGTCACTCATTCACCGTATTGTCACCACAATCGCTCTGCGGTTTATTTATCTTGCAAATTGCTCTAAACAGAAATACTGAGTTTATAGTAAAATATCGATAGTAAAGTTATCGATTTGTTGCCTGTTTCGAATAATAGTATCTGTATGCATGATGATGAATTGTGGCCTGCTTTTAAATTTATGCCAATGGAAATAAGCTTTAAAGGATTTTGGCATTTTTTTCGCATGGGAAATCATCAAATGACCCCTCCCGCCGTGGGCGGGGCGGAAGGGAGTGTCAGACTCTTACTGACTAAAACCCATCCGTGATTCTTCCTCAGCCCTTTATATTCCGGGGGCGCGGTAACTCTTTCGAACACCCTGCAACCTCGGCCCTGGATGTTAGTTTTCGTACAAATACCTATATAGCATAATATACACTGACGGACTAATAAACTGCATCAATGTTCGCGCGTTGAACATTGATGCAGTTTTTTACAAAAAACATTTTAACCAAGTATTCCAACTTTTTATACAAATTTAAATTGAAACCTATAGTTTGGTTCGTTAACTTCCTAACAACGTAGTATCTAGTAGTAGGTATATCCCTAAGTGTATGTTTGTATACTGGAAAGGGCCATTATTTTTTTTTAAACAAAAACTTTGATGCTGTTTCTTTGTCTGGGGGTAAAGGTAACATAACAAACAGACAGAGTGACTCTGACATTTATAATGTTAATAAGTATAAAACCAAAAACATTAATGTTAATATCATCCCATGGGCATTGCGTAAATCCGACCTCATTACCCCGTGGTTTTGGAATTACACATAAGTTGAAATAAAACCACGCAACCGGCCGTATGCGGGTTCGGAAAAACCAGTAAGCTTTTAAAACCATGATATCACGCACCATTTATGACCAATGATTAAGATAATTTCGCTGATAGCATGGTGCTGGTTGAAATTGAATTCAAATTGCACGTAACCATAATTTAAGGGTTAATCCGATGACTTTTATTGATAGTGTACACTGGACACACGTAAAATGGATTACTGAGTTATTTTACATGTTAATTTAATTGCATGTGACCTAATTTGAATTGCGCAATATGATATAATATGATATAACAACACGCTTGTTTTGCCCTGAGGGTTCAAGGTGTGTAGTCACACCTATATTTTACCAACAGGGAATTTGCGAATTGATTGAGTCCTTATTGACTTATTTTTTTTACTGTTAACGGGAATTTTATTTATCATTCAGACTAAGCGGACGTACTTATTGTTGTTATTATAATGAGTGATTATTAATTATTTTGCAGACTTGCAAACAAAAATAAAGTGTGTCGCGTGTGTTTGCGAGTAAATTATGCTATCATTGTACACTGTTTGAGATGTACTAAGTACTATTATAAAATACTAGTGTTTTCTGTGTTAGTATGTCTAACCCAGAGCAAAGCCCTTTTGGGCGTAGTCAGTTACTACGGCGTAGTCCACCGCCAACGCCATCGCCGTCTGAGCAGCACCACCATAAAGACCCAAAGCCGCCAGCGTCCACCGAGCCTGAAGTAGAATTCGTCTCTACACCGGAGATCCAGAAATGGTTGAGTTCTATTGACTCAATTATGTCAGAAGTTTGTGGTATTGTAGCGGATGGAAAAATGAATAGCGACCAGAAACTCCGTGTCACTAATCTGTGCCGTAAGGTTTCTCATGGGACATCTCAGATGGCGGTACTTTACCAGTCCCTGAAGCAGAAAACAATCCAGGCCCATGTTACCATCCAACAATTACAAGGACAACAAGACATCGTTTACTCCCTCCAAGAACTAAAAAAAGTTATGGAAACTGAACGTAAGTCAGAATGTACTTCGTATGCCAACATGGTAAAAAAAGGAGAGGACAAATTCGTTCGGCCAGCCAATCTCAGCTCTCTTGCTATCTACCCTAATGATAAGACGCAGACCAGTGATGACACCAAGACCCTAGTCCAGAAAATTATCTCCCCTGAAGAGCTGAAACTTAGAGTCCGCGGGTTGAAGAAAATCAGAAATGGAGGTGTTATTATCAGTGCGGATAGCAAAGGCGACATAGAGAAGCTGAAAACTTCAGAAATACTGGTTTCCTCAGGTCTCAAAGTAGAAGAACCATCTAAACGCCGCCCACGTATCGCTGTCATTGGTATCCCTGTAGCCCTCACTGAATCGGATGTAATGGAGTGCATCTACGAACAAAACCTCTCAGACAAATTGCCTAATACTACGCGTGCGTCCTTTGTAAATGATATAAGACTAAGTCACAAGTCTGGCAAGAAAGATCGTCCTACTTGTACCTATATCATAGAAGTACCAGCTAGCATCAGGAAAATGCTAATTAATCAAGGCCGTATTTTTATTAATTGGACGTCATGCCCAGTAAGAGACTTTACTACAGTGACCAGATGTTTCAACTGCCAACAGTTTGGTCATGCAGCCAAGTTTTGCCGTGAAACAAGCCCTACGTGCAATCACTGCGGGGAGATGGGACATTCTTTTAAAGAATGTATCAACAAATCTTCGCCTACCCAATGTGCAACCTGCAAGCGGTTCAAGCGAAAATGTGACCATCCAACTGGTGATGTGAACTGCCCGGCACGCAAATATGCAGAGGATAATTATATACATACAATAGACTATGAAGGCGCCTAAGAGCGCCACCTATTTTATTTGTAAGTAGCACATAAACAGTAGTCTTAACATCTATTTTTATATTTACTTAATTACATCTTAACGATATGACAAATAATCTCATAAGCGATATTGATAATTTTTCCGTATCTGAATCCGTCATCTGCAATGTTGAAAACTGCAAAAATTTTATCCCCACTGGTGATAAACTACTAACTTTCCTAACTCAGAATATTCGTAGTATAAGTCGGAATTTTAATGGGTTTGAAGTACTTTTACAGAACCTTGATATAAGCTGTGATGTCATCGTACTTACAGAATGTTGGTTATCTAAGCAAACAGGTAATTTGCCATTGATAGATGGTTATACTTTATATCATACTGTGACAAATATCAATCAAAATGATGGACTGGTTGCATATATTAAAAATAACCTAAAAGCAACAGTAGAAGAACCCTTATCTCAAGGCTGTAATAGTCTCTTAATTAAAATTAACCTAGATACAGTAGCACTGGCTATATACAGGCCACCATCTCAAAATGTAGATATTTTTCTAGACTCGCTTAATATTATCTTAGAACAACTTTCGTGTTATAATAATATTATACTTTTAGGTGACATTAACATTAACATTATCCCTGGGAAAACTAACACTCATGCACATAACTATCTGAATATCTGCACATTCCATGGACTATTACCAGCTCATGATCACCCTACACACCAGAGTGGTTCATGCTTAGATCACATAATTATAAAATCCAAATTACCTTCAAAAACTTATATTACTAATTCATCGCTTACCGATCACCAAGCAATATTACTAACTCTACAAATCTCGTTACCTAGAAAAAACTGCATGCGTAGCATAACAAAACTAAATATGTCGACACTTGAAAACGACATACGCGACTTAAATCTTGACCCCGTTTACAGTTCCAGTGATCCAAATATTAGTTTGCAGTATTTTATTACATCATTACAAACAATGATTAGTAATAATACCTCTAATAAAATGATACCTAGAAAATACAGCAATATTAAGCCATGGATTACGCCTGGCCTTGTCCGTTGCATTAGACATAGGGATAAATTACACCAAAAACTTAAAATTACACCTGACAACGAGATACTTTCAGTTACTTATAAACGCTACAGGAATTTCTGCAATAACCTTCTGAAAAAATTAAAAACCCAATATGACAAAGTTCAAATACAAAAAGCCGGTAAGAATAGTAAGCTCATATGGAAAGTTGTTAAAAGTAATACTTTCAGATCAAAGAAATCAGACTCTGCTCTAGAACTTTTAGCAACCGATATAACCCCAATACTAGCGGCAAATAAAGTGAATAATTATTTTGTTAATATGGGTAAAGATTTAGCAGAAAAAGCTTTATCCAGAAATTCCTTTCCGCAAGCTACAAACATGTCACAAAATACCTTAGGTTCGTTTGTGTTACTCGATACCGACGTAAAAGAAGTAGTGAGTATTATAGATGGATTAAAGGACTCTTGTGCTGTTGGGTGGGATGACATCCCTAATAACGTACTAAAAAGATTCAAGCACATAATTGCACCTCCACTAACATACATATTTAACTTATGCTTAACAAACGGTATATTTCCAGATCTGCTTAAAAAGGCCTTAGTTACCCCCGTTTTTAAAGCCGGTGATAAAAATAATATTACCAACTATAGACCTATTGCAGTACTATCAGGCCTTTCTAAGATTTTGGAGAAAATTATTAACGTTAGACTAATTAAATATCTTGAGAGCAAAAATTTGCTTTCGGATCGTCAATTTGGCTTTAGATCTAAAAGATCAACTAACCAAGCGGTTCATCAACTTACTAATTATATATGCAAAAGTCTAGATAAAGGCATGTACACAATCGGGATCTTCTTAGACCTCGCCAAGGCATTTGACACAATTTCTTGCTCCCTGTTATTCTATAAACTTGAAAAAATTGGGATAAGAGGAGAACAGGTAAAAATATTTTCAGACTATCTCAAAAATCGTCAACAGTGTGTAAAAATTGGTCAATATAGAAGCTCTGAGCTAAAAAACAGTAGTTACGGAATTCCCCAGGGTAGTATATTGGGCCCTACTTTATTCCTAGTATACATCAATGACCTGTGCAGCTTGTCCCTGCAAAATGGTGTTATTATGTCATATGCTGATGACACAGCTCTTGTGTTTACAGGTAAATCAAAGGATGAGGTCTATAAAAATGCCCAAAATGGTTTTAATGTAGTGTCTAATTGGCTTCATAATAATCTCCTAACATTAAACTCAGATAAAACAAATTACATATTATTCTCAATGAGAAATACTAACATATCGACTACTAACCTAAACATTTACGCACATAATTGTCATACGAGTACGTCCGCTGACACAGCATGCGCTTGCCCTACATTAGTAAAAACGGATCATATTAAATATCTAGGTGTCACTATTGACGCTCATCTTAATTTCCGAAAACATATTGATTTATTATGCACTAGAGTACGTAAATTAATCTATGTCTTTAAATACTTGCGCAACATTGCAGACTTTACTTTAATTCGACAGGTGTATATGGCTTTGTGTCAATCCATTCTTACCTACTGTATTAACTCATGGGGTGGTGCCTCTAAAACTATTACCTTGCCCCTAGAACGTGCCCAAAGAGCAATCCTGAAGGTCGCTACCTTTCGTCCTTTCAGGTTCCCTACTCACCAGTTATACAGTGAATGCAAAGTATTGACAGTACGCCAGTTATTCATCCTTAATATAGTACTACTCCAGCATACTGAAATTGCTCTCAGCCCGGTACCATCCGGTAAGAGAAGAAAGGATTTAGTTTGCACTAACCCACAGACGAAACATGCTTTTACTAACAGATTTTATTTATTTCTGGGACCTTATTTATATAACAAATTTAACAGACTGCTGAAAATATATAGTGTAAGCTTAAATAGGTGTAATGTAATGGTAACAGAATATCTACAGTCCCTCAATTACTCAGATACGGAAAAATTGCTAGAAGTGTTACAATAAACTGTTTAGCTTAGTCAATTATATAATAGGTAGTAGTAATGTAATTTAATAACTTGGGACAGCTTGTCCTGCTTAGTCTATTATAATAACTTATGTGATATGATTATTTGTAATTCGCATATGTTTGAACTATGTTTTTTAATAATTTTTTTTTTTTTTTTTTTTTTTTTTTTTTTTTTTTTTTTTTTTTTTTTTTTGTTACTGGCATGACTTACTTCAGAATCATGCCTACATCAATATTCTAATGTATATATTTTTTTTATTAAGGTAATAATTATTGAAAAGTACAAGATATGAGCGCGAAATTCTAAGTAGATGTATACAACACTATTATATATTATAATATTTGACAGAATATAACGTATAAGTCTATAACATAAAAAATATGAGTTTTGGTATTTTTTATTAACTTTTACAACCTCTGTCTCAAGCGTGCCAAAATGTAGGCCGTTTAAAATATCCATATCGGTCGCTATTTTATAAACAGATTTTTATAAAGTTTTAGTTTTTTGGCGCTGGATTAAATTTTCATAAATTCGTTTATTTGTATTAATATATAAAAATACACGCGTATTTCCTATTACGTTTAAGTCTTCTATAAAAGGGGGCGAAGCTATTGCCATCAACTGGACATGGATTGAACAAAAATTTAATAAAAAAAACTAAACCTAAAAAATTTAAACCTAATAAAGCATTTTGCTCGCAACTTCGTCCGAATGCATGTCGAACTTTCCCATACAATTCCTTACTGCTCATCCCCATAACACAATAAAGCGTGATAATTTATAACCTGAATTCTGACCCTGTTTAAAATAAAATAAAAATGAAAAAAACAACTAAATCTGTTCATTAGTCTTGGCGTGAAGCTCAAACAGATAGTCAGACAGAAAAAACACAACTAAAAACCATATATTTGCCATCAACATAATTTCCTAATCACGTACAGAATATTGAAATGACATTATTTTTAGGTATGTTCCTATAATACGTTATACATATATGCACAGAAATATATTCATCGATAGAACTACTAGGTTATGCAAACGAGTTTTAAGTCCATACACAGGTGACCTTGAAATATTGAGACCAGAAGATCAGTGTCAGTTTTATACCGTATCTATTCCCAGTTGTATCGAATTGCCTCCCTATCGGACTGTGCGAGTGAGTAACTGGAGCGTGCACCTGTGCACTTTATTTTCTCCTCGGCAGAAGTTGGCTGACTTCATCGAAATTCGGTTTGGAAGTAATTTATAAGAATAAGAACATAATACTAATTTGGGCTTGAATGCGCTTTAAAATCTTTTTGCTTTTGAGAGCCAAATTCTCGACGAAGTTGCGGGGCATAGCTAGTTAGTTGTATATACTTCTCATGCCAATTTCTGATGGTGATAAGTTATGCTTATAGGAAGCAAATGACATTAACGACAAGCATATTATGCTCTAACGGGAACGAGACAAGACGTCTCAAAGAATACGCAAAGCTGTCGGGTCTGCGTCTTAAATATCTCTCCACGTTCATGTCAGACTGCCGACCAATAATCAGATTTTGAGAGTGAGGGAATAGAGAGTGTGTACGCGGTTGTCTGCGCTTACACTCGTAACTAATATGTCCTACGTATATCTGGCTGGTCCCCTTTAAGATTGGCCGCTGTGAACGAAATTCGGTCTGGAGCTCGTTATGTATATCACCTAACATCCTTATATCCCGATGTATCAAATCGCAAAAGCTGTCGAAAGTAAAACTAATATCACATCGCAAGTGAAACAGAAACTAACTATTTAATGAAACCAACAAATTCAATAAAAAAATATATCCTTATACCTGTGGACAGTGGACACGAATAAAGATTTTGATTGATTGATGATTAATTGATGGGATTAATATCTATGAGCAATTTCCGCACCACCTGTAACTGACGTCACAAATGCATGAACTAACATTTTGTCTTCCACACAGGAGTAACCGAAGGCCCTCCGGACCCGCCACTCTACTCAGCCATTGCTCAACCCAAGAACTCCAATAGTGCCCACAGTTTGCAACGCACTCAAACGCCAGTGACGCCGATATCGTCGCACGCTCACTATAATGATATGCAGGTTTGCGTACTAACATTTTTCAACTTTATGGTGCATGGCTTAAGGTGTTAAATTATTCACTCGTTCATGACTGTCAAAATGAGGGTTGTTATAATATTTGAAAGTCCATTGTCTTAAATTAAAATTTTCAAAATTCAGATTCGAACAAAGCTCATCGTATGAGCTTATAAAAGTAAATAAAAATAAAAGTAATAAAAGTAAATAAAAATAGCAAAATATAAATAAAATAATTTGAATCCTATAATCCCGACATTAGTTAGGTTGGACTATGGATTGGGGTTTGTGGTCAAAAAATCTATCTAGTCGGGTACCCGAATTTGGATATAGGGATCCGAATATAAGAAGCAAAACGTGTAAAATAATATTTTTATCAGCCACTAGTTACTTTATATTAATGTATTTATTTGCCTGAAATAAGGTACACAAGATGTTAAGATAAATTATAAAACAGGACATATTTCACTCTAATTACGGGCATACAAAATTATAGTTAATTATTGACAACAATTATTTGAATAAAATTATAATTCTCAGAATTAATTGAATTACAATTTATAGAAACTAAGTTACAATTATCACAATCATTTAAATTGCAATTATTAGAATTTGCACTTTGCAGTGATACTAAGCTATTTGCATTGATATCATGTTATATAACTACATATTATTATGTATGTATATTTTGCATGTGTATATTGTATTATAATTATTCATATGTTTACACTGGTTACCACGTCATACGTATGAGTATAACGACGTTTTATTTAAAGTATTGTTAATTTTTGGGTTTAATTTCAAACAAAGTAAATATTGAATTTATATAGGGACTTGTCGAAATTGTGGTACGAAGCATAAAAAGTATAATCAAATATCATTTATAATTTTGAATAATTGATAATATCGATTTGCAGATAAGTTTTGTTTAAAAGCTGTTTCGTGATATATGTATAATACGTATTTTCAATTTTTTGATGCGATACATCTTCGTCAGGTCTTAAGGTTAAAGCCAACTTCATTGGCCTATTTATTGTTCCACTGCTGGACAAAGGCGACATAATTCCATTAAAAAGTCTAGCAATCTTATTTTTCATTATTTTCATATATTATGATTATAAAATATTTAGTTAGTTACAATAACTATAATTTATTTAATAATTAAAGTAACCATTCAGTGTTTATTAGAGAAGTTTCTCTAAATGGTACTAACAAACTTACATATTTCGCTGAGTAATTTAATATTTTGCTTAGTAAGCAGACGGATTAATGTTTACACCGAAACCGATTCAACAAACTGTTTTATTTATTTTCAGTTTATTTCACTTTGTTTTAAAGCTTGCTATACATGGGTTATAAAATTGACGAGCTGCAGTTTGTTTGAATTGTAGTAAATTAATTATTTGATAGACATTTTGTATAACAGCAAATTTTGATTCAAAGAGACGAGTTTTTATAACTATTGTCATTATGTATTGACTATCTGGAGTTTTTTTTCCTTTTGACAACGTGTATGATTATATTTTAAATGATAACATTGACTGGATAATTAAGAACGTTTTTATCCGTGATGTTACTCATTGCGGACAAGAAAAGATTTTTCTAGCACGGCTGTTAGGGTCCTACGGAACGCTATATTTTTAAGATCTGTTTTTTTTTTTTTAGAAGTAAATATTGTATGTTCATATATTTATTTGAATTTCATAATGTCACAAAGGCTTAAAGCTAAGCACGATCATGGACCTACCCGACCCTATTAGGGCACGGCAAAGTTAGGCATTACACAGTAATCTTACTTAACAAATTATAATTAATAGGAACATTTGTTTACAATAAAATATAATGAATTAAAGGCAAAACTCTGATTTCAAAAATGTATTCTTTCACTAGTAGAAAATTGAATTATTCCTACTTGCTAAAGGCGATGTTTTTTTAGGAATACATAGGCGTGGGCAGAAATTAGTTGTGTATGGCATAAATGCTTATGTATTTCATCTATTCGCAGAATGATACCGGCCGAAGTATGATCAACGGAGCAATGAGGTCCCATCGAGAGATCGTCACCACGAGAACGCCATTGTTAGCAGCGCATCAAGAGAGCTGCGTATGAATATCATCCACTTTATTTTATACCACATTTTATTCTACTTTTAAAAAGTGAAAAAAAAAGATTATTCGTTATCGACTTTTAAAAATGTTCATTGTTAAAAATAATATTTCATTTTTTATTATTTTTTTATTGCGAAAACAGTAATGAGTTCTAGCAGTTATAAAATTAAGACAATGACTGATGAACAATTATTAAGTAAAAATTATTAGAAATTTATTGAAATAACTTGTTCTAATGATAATGTTAGTTAGATACTCTTTAAGAGAAATGACGGAAGGCTCTAAGCTATTCTAGTATAAATTTTAGAACATTAAGAAGGGAATGTAAATATAAAATAACTATTAAAATTGTGTTTCAAGATTCACATACGGAATTTCATTTGGCAATGCACTAATAGACGATTTAAATGTAATTATTACAGTTAAATGTAAAAAGTTAACGTCATAAGTGTCAACAAAATAATTCATTAAATGTAATATCTACATTAATTAAACCAGTCCAGTTTAATTTTATTCGTAACAAAATATAATTATTTATTTAATTTATTGCAAATTAAGTATCATACTTCGCCAATTAATATTTATTTTAAATGATTAACCGTATCTGTTGACGGTTGGAATAAAAGCTACTGTAATATTTTATCTGCCGTTTTTTTGGTGTAGACAGAAAGCCAGGTATACATTTTATCTACAGCATCCCCATTGATAGGAAATGTTCATCGAATTTTGGATTTTATGCCGAAGCCTTTTAGCCCATCCAAATGTGTTGATGCCAGGTTTTAGCTACGGTACTGACTAACAAACAAATCTTACTGGTATTGTTATACAAGGTGTAACATTATTTGATTCAAATTAATATTGAAAATAATAAACTGTTGTAAGTAAAAAAAAGAGAACATTAATTTTAAAATAATATCTCACTTTCGAAGACTATAGCCACAATACAATTAATAAAATTAAATCACTGCCAGATAATTGGCGTGGTATGGTAAGGAAGACCTTCTAATTATGAATTTATCTGATGGATAAATTGTATCTGGAAGTGGCGAAACAAACTCTAAGAATAGATTGTTTAAATTTCAATAGTAGTAAGTTGTTAATCAGAAATAAACTGACAAAAGCGGCCATGTTTAAAGATCACTGCCGATTGTCAAGTAATAGTGAGATTAATCAACTTACCCCTTGTGGTTTGTTGTACACAGCATATCGAAATAATATTAGGTATGTGAATTATCCATAATTTTGTAAATAGGTGTAAAAATATAAAATAAGAATAGTATATAAGTTTAATTCAGAGTGAATGGTTTTTGAAAACAAAATCTGTTAAATAATTTTATATCTTGTATAATATTACTTGAGAATACAAAATATCTAACGTTATATTGGTTGATCGTTATAAATAAATACCATATTTATTAAAAATATATAATTATCAAAATTGATAATTTCACAATTTTATTTTTAATGCTATTTATTTATTTATTTTTTGGACTGGTTGTACATAATAATGTAAAGAAAAAAAAATACAATAAAAATTTGCTCATTCTAAGGAATATAATGAATTTAATGTAACAGCACGAAGTATGTATGTTAATTTGTCGAATATCAAAACAGATCAATGTGGGAAGAGCAGTTTTTTAATACATGTGACTCAATAAAATGACGAAAATTAATTTTGTGTTTCTATTTTTGATCTTTTCATTTTTTTTTAACTTTTTTAATTCAAACGTTCTTTTAATTAGATAACTATTTATTATACTATCAAATTCAAATATAGAAATGACTTTACAAAAGTTTTGCATACTTTTAATAAATGCGAAATCTACCCTTATCACAGGCAATTGATTAATGCGTATGTGACGCATGAAACTTTGTGATCACAGCACAATTTTAAACAATGCCTTCTAGTGTTTAATCGACTGTAATAACTCCCAACATGTCTGACTTCACAGTAAAAGTTTAAACTTTAGCGTTACGCAATCATAGCGCGACCTAAGATGACAACGCCATCTAGTTTGATAAAAGTAAAATAAACTATTCCTTTATGTACTATCTAGCTGTTTCCCGCGGTTTCACCCGCGTCTTGACGGAACTGCGTCATACCGGATAAGCTTATAATCTCCTCCAGGGTTCAATCTATATTAAATTCATCTAAATCGGCTCTGCCGTTTTGCCGTGAAAGCGTAACAAAGAAACTCATAATATAAGCATTATTATTTTAATTAGGATTCGTACTTTATTAGATAACAAATAAAGGACCTATTTTTTTTCTGATTGTTTATGGCTATTGTGACGGACGCTGGTAGAAGCAAACATTTTATAAAATACCTCGATACAAAATCGGTCAAAGCGTAAATTTTCTTCGAACGATTTTCTAAAATCCGAGTACAACAAAAGAGAGCTCTAAAGGGCATTATATAAAGTACAACTTGCAAAAATGCTATAAGTAAAATTCTAAAATTATTATCTAAAGAAATTCATCAATAAAATAGAGTATTATACGCGTAAAGAAAGGTCGATATCTAAGGCATTGTGCCTGTGATGCAGGTCCGTGGCACAAAACGGTTGTCCCGCATCAGCCGAGGCGATATAACCATTTGTTACGCATTCAATGCTCGCTGTGCCTACCTATTTATCTTGTAACCATTGACTGGGCGAGTCGTCGATCAATTCTAAGCGTTTCTATCGTCGATTAATCAAACGTTAAAACGGTGTTTAATCTTAGTGTCGGGATGGTGGGTTGGAAATTTTGTTATATTCATGAATAGGATTTTTTGGAATACCTACTTTCCTTACTATAAGGTTATATAGGTCTAAATGTCGCATACTATGAAAGTATGGGAAAAGGTGATAGAGAAAAGATTGCGAGAAGAGAGTGAGATAACCCAAAATCAATTTGGGTTTATGCCAGGTCGAGGGACAATGGACGCCATCTTTGCACTTCGCCAACTATGCGAAAAGTACAGACGGGTGCATAAGAACCTGCACATGGTGTTCATTGATCTTGAGAAAGCGTATGATAGGGTGCCTCGAGAAGTGTTGTGGTGGGCTATGAAAGAGAAAGGTGTGCCTGGGAAGTATGTGGAGTTAGTCCGTGCTATGTACAGGCAATCCTGTACATATGTCCGATCTTCTGCCGGCAACTCCGACCAGTTCAGTGTGGCTGTGGGCTTGCACCAAGGGTCGGCTTTAAGTCCTTACCTCTTCCTGTTGATTATGGACGCCTTGACGGCGGGTATACAGGAGGAGGCACCCTGGTGTATGCTGTTTGCCGACGACATTGTTCTGGTTGGTGAAAGTGGACCTGAGATCCAAAGTAGACTGGAGAATTGGCAAAGGAAACTGGAGAGTGTTGGCTTGAAAATCAGCAGAACCAAGACCGAATACATGTTCTGCGATTTCGGCGGTCTCTCCAGTCCTGAAGCCATAGCGCTTGATAACGCTCCCCTTCCAGTCTGCTCCGACTTTCGGTATCTCGGTTCACTTATGCAAGGCGATGGCGAAATAGATCGGACAGTCAAGCACAGGATTAACGCAGGATGGATGAAATGGCGGCAGGTAACGGGAACAATTTGTGACCCTCGCCTTCCCCTTAAACTTAAGGGGAAGATCTATAAGACTATGGTCAGACCTGCCGTCCTATATGGTTCAGAGTGCTGGCCCACAAAAGGGATGAATGAAAGACAACTGCATGCAGCGGAGATGAGAATGTTAAGAGGAATGTGTGGTGTTACGCGAATGGATAGAGTAAGAAATGAGTATATTAGGGGAAGTTTGAAAGTGGCACCGGTAACCGAAAAACTAGTTGGAAATCGGTTATCATGGTATGGGCATGTGATGAGGAGGAATGAGGATTATGTAGTGAGAAAGGTTTTGGACATGAATGTGGATGGATATAGAGGAAGGGGACGACCGAAGAAACGATGGATGGATTGTGTGAAGGTTGATATGATTAGAATGAATGTTACTAGCGAGATGACGGCAGATAGAAGAGTATGGAAGAAGAAAACATGCTGCGCCGACCCCAAATAAAATTGGGATAAGGGCAGGAGGATGAAGGTTATATAGGTCTAAAGGTAAAAGTTTTTTTTTTTGAAAATTGTTTGGTTTAATACAAGTTGTATTCACCCAGTTTCACCCGCGTTTTAAGGGAACTACTTCATAAAGTAGAAAAATTATAACCTACCCTAGAGTTCAAGCTCTCTACAAAAAAAATCTAAATCGATTCAGCCATATTATCATGAAAACGTAACAAACAAACTTACTTCTGCATTTAGTTAGGATGCACGATAATAACAAACTATTTTATTATCATTGAATCTGGAATCGGGTGCAGGAATATTATAGAAATAACCTTCTAATTACAAACAAAGCATTTCGCATGTACTCTCTAATAGTATAATTTTGGTGTGGTTTATTATTCCACTAGTTCTATATTAAATACAATATCATAATGAGGAAGCCTATAAATTGCTGATCTATTATGCGAGTATAAATTTCAAAAGCTGGCTGTTATTCACCGAATATGACCACAGTATCAAAGAGGCTTTATATTTTTGAACAATAGATTTTTTTTAATATTCTTTTTTTTTCTAGTCCGTCAGAAATCAATAGCATACATAGCTCAAACTCTAACGTTATCGTGCCGGCAGTCGTAGCAAATTTACTACGGCGTAGCAATTCGCTACAGACGTATCGTTTCTACGTACATGTAGAAATTTGAATATTGAAATTGAAATGATGTCATGACTAAATAACATGATGACATTCATGACTACGTTAGTGATTTGGTCTGTCAATACATGGAAAGCTAATGTAAGCTACGTTACGATTATTTAAATGGTATTATCGTCTATTGTGACAATTGACGCACTAGTGTTCAATATTATAATGGTTTATAGACGGTGAGGGCTTACGAACGGTGGGCAATAGGTAGCTCGCCGTCCAGCGAGGACCAAGCTCGTTTCGACGGCGCGTTTGTATTTCACGCGGGCCTCATGGAGATTTCAGCAGAAATGACGGGTCCATCCCCCAGGGCCATAGCCTGCCGGGGCTGCGGGATGTTCAAAAAAATACCGCGCCCCCAGAACACAAAAGGCTAAGGAAGGAACATGGATTAGTTTTAGTCGGTAAAAGTCTGACACTCCCTCCAATCGTGGGTGGGACGGGATCTGAAAAAAGGATTGAATAATATTTACACGTGAATACTTTGGGGATATTTTGTAACTTAACATCTTGTTTTCTCGAATATATATAGGGTATATATATCTATTAGAGAAAACAACATATATATAGGGTGACGTTATTATGAACAAGAGGGTTATTCGTAGCGGCGTCTAAAGCAACAAACCACGTGATTTTTTTTAAGAAAACCTTTTCTGTTTTTTTTTTCATTTCTTTGTCAAAAGAATATCCAAAATACAACAGTAATTTTTTAACTTTTATTTAATAAAAAATAATTAATATGTTTGTTTTTAAAGATTAACTCATCTCAAGATCTTGTGATGACACACGGTTATGTCCAGTAAAAAAATGAATAAAAGACAATTAAAAGCTTTTGATAATTTGTGTCGTTGTTAATGAGTCGAAAAGGTTCCAGCCAATTTCTCGAGGGCTCGCGAATATGGTGCACACTGCATTTATTATAATTATGAAACCGAATGCTACGTAATTTTGGCGACTCAATTTGGGTGGCGCTTATTTGTATGCAAATACGGTTTATTATGAACAAAACATTATTAAAAGGGGAAAACAATTGTGTTTTCTGAAGAACTGTTAAAATATATTTACTTTTCCAAAAAAATTATAAGTTTTCAAGATTCCATAAAAAAAACAGAAAACTCCTCAGAATTATCTAATCTGTCTACAGAATGCCAATTAAATTGCCTGCAATATTTAAGTAGGGATTAATTAAATTTATTTAATTTATATAAAAAAAAAACTTTCCCGCATACTAAGATTTACTCCTATATCGTGGGAGCATTTACAAACATTAATTACGTGTCGTCAAAGTACTTAATTATCATCAAAATATCGATTATATTTTCTACAAGAATCTCGGTAACCTCATACGTCCCACGCGCGCCTCAAAGAGATGTCAGCGTCGTTGACGGGGCCCTCCCCCAGGGCCATAGCCTGCCGGGGCTGCGGTACGTTCGAAAGAGATACCGCGCCCCCGGAACACAAAGGGCTGAGGAAGGAACATGGATGGGTTTTAATCAGTAAGAGTCTGACACAAGACGGCGGGAGGGATCATTTGATGATTTCCCACTCCAAAAAAAAGGCTCCGGAAGGATTTTTTAAGCTTATGATTTCATGTGGGCAATAATATTCCCCTTAAAAGTTCTGCAGGTAATAAAATATACGTGTAAATTTATATAAGTCTAGTTAAAAATCCAGGCACAACTTTCAAGCAAACTTCGCTACACAAGTCAGGATGGATGCTAACCTCAGGATTTTCATCTACACAACTCAGTTATAAGCTTATCACATCAGCAAGGTAGACAGACTTTCAGAAGGCTTGCCTTTTGACAACTATTGTTTGAATTTGATAAACTAGGGAAAATGCTTGACGTATTGTGTGAGTAATGGAAATCTCGGATTTTGAAAATTATTTTTTTACTTGAAGAGTATATTCGAAATGGTCCCATAGACATATTGTCATGACCTAATAATGATAGCATCATATCAGAACTGTCGTAATAAGTAATATTTTTTTGTTTATTCGTGTAGTTTGTGACTGACTACTAGTAGGAGTAAGGAAAATAAGGTAAGGCTTTTAAAGGCACTACAAAAATGGAAAAATCATCTTTTTTACGATAATAAAATACAACCAACTTCCAAAGTCCGTGTTTTGGAAGATGGGTGATTTTTTAATATTCTTTTAAAGGTTAGGTTAGGTTAGGTTTGCATAAAATCAGCTCGTATTCTACCAAATATTTCATAGCAAAACCTTACAATACAATACAGCGAGATATGAAAGGCGTAATATTGTGGTTCGCAATAAAGGCCCAGTCGAAGTTTGTCTCAGAATTACCCGTGGTACTTGCAATATTGCGAGTTAACAACTATCGTAACAGCTGTTCGCTTCCTACATATTACTTCGGGGGATACAAATATTTATTCGCCAGCTTTGAATAGATAGGCCGGAGGAATAAACAGGGTTGCTATAATACGGCTTTATGATTTACGAAATCGTTCGCCCCGGGTTGGAGTGGTTTTAGTATTTTAGTGGGATAGTCTGTACAAATCGATTTTACGGAAAATGTAAACAAAATCATAACCTATTTTGTTCAAACTACATAAATAAATAAAATTGAATTAAAAAAAATATGATGATGTTTCAGACGAAGGCTGGGGTCACAATCCGGCAACACCATGGGGTAAGATTTTAAAGATATATTAATTACATTTTGTCAAATTATAACTGTCAAATTGTAACTATTAGCCTATGCACTATCTCACTATAGAAAAAAGGCCTTTTAGTCCATTGAAAAGTTACATTTGGGGTTGCGTTTTTTAGAGGACGCAATTTTATTTGTTTGATGTGTAGGGGGGGTCAGTGTAAAGCTAAAACTAAGTTTGTGGGGTCGCCACCCTTGTCCCACGGCCGCCATCTTGAAAATAGGGGTTGAAATGGTTTTTACGATATATCTCTTAAACTATTAATGTAATAAAAAAAAAAAAAGGGTGGCGACCCCACAAACTTAGTTTTAGCTTTACACTGACCCCCCCTACACATCAAACAAATAAAATTGCGTCCTCTAAAAAACGCAAGGTAAGGCCTAAAAAATGTAACATTTCAATGGACTATTTTCTCATACCGAGAAGGCATAAGAATTGATCACCATGCTTGTTCAAGGCAAATTGGCGATTTCAGATTCTTTTGTGCACATTTCCTTACGATATTTTTCTTCAGAATTAGTCAGTACTGTCTAATATACACTTAGAAAGTACATAGTAACTTAAGAAAAGTCACAATGGTACTTGCCACATTTTGAAACCGCACACCCGTAAACGAGATGCCTTAACCACTGGATCATGAACAATACTACAACCGAATTCTCACAAGAAACCAAATCAATGAGCTAGGTACTTAGAACAGACAAAGAGAAACAGAAGCCTTATTGGAACTTTGAACCAAAACATAGGTACGTAGAATACATTTTGAATACCGCGAAATACACATTTGACACACTGTGTCATCCAATTTCCCGTTTGATGATTGGATCAATACACTCTGACATTCAACCGTATGCAATACATTGGAATATGAATGTTTGAACAATGTTGACTTGTAAAGATTTACATTCACCAATTTGTATACAGGGAAAATTCATGATGACGTACGTAACAAAATCGAGTATGATTTTTTTAGGATCCGTCTTTACGCCATATCCGTCTGTCAGTCTGTCCACGATATAGCTCAGAGGCTCTTAATAATAGAAAGCTGTAATTTGATATTAATATGCGTATTAGTCACGCCGACAAAGAGATAAAATAAAATTTTGGAAAATAGATTTTTTACCTCCACGAAAAGTAGGGACGATTTTTTTTCTCATGCACTCAATCGTGTTGGGTATCATTTGGATGGGTATTTAAACAATAAAATAGATGTGTGAATAATAATTTTCCAATTTAGCGACCTATTTGCGAAATAAGCTTTAAAGTGCTAAGTAAAGTAGGACACGGGTGAAACCGCGGCAATAAGCTAACATAAAAAAACTAAAAATAATTCTAGTATGTCATCTATACTATAATGTTATAAAGAGGAAATATTTGTTTGTTTGTTTGTAGGGTTACAAAAAAACTACTGGACCGTTTTAAAAAAAAAAACACTGTTAGAAAGCTACACCTTTACGAAGTGTCATAGGCTATATTTATTGCCACAAATAATTAGGGATTCCTACTAAAACTTGAATTATGTAACCCAAGGTGTACAAAAAAATTACCACGCGTGCGAAGCCGTGGGCGGAAAGCTATTAAAAATATAATCAATTTAGAGTGAGTTCGTTAATACACCATGCAGCGCATCCTTGTATGTATTTAAATAGTATTTATATTCTGTTTCTCCAGCGATGCGCACTGCATCGTATTTTAAATAAAATCGTGAATAAAAATGAATTTCAATCAAAACGTGTCGCTCAAACAGCTTCTGTTATTCAAAGTAATATTTTTTCAGTACTGTACTTTGAATACTTCACCTTTCATTTGTTTTCTATTAAAGTTGTATTGTATTGCCAATTATTTACTTATCAGTGCATACAGCTTTGTGTTGTTGGTAACTAATGCTAATTACTTCTCATATTGTCTAAATTACTTCATATATTTTGTAGAACTGGCTGTTAACTTCTTCTTCTCATTAGTTAATGGAGAAGAATATGTTATTACGTTCGCAAAAAAATTGAAGACAGATTTTCCTGGGCTACAAATGTCCTATAAATATTACGTAACATTTTATGTTACTGTCATAACGCTTATCGCGAGTGTAATTAATTTCATAAACGATATCGGAAACACAGATATCCTAATTCTTGTAATGTTCAACAATAGACATTTGGGATGTTATTTTAATCGGGTAAATATAATCTATGTAACACAATTATTTTGTTACGGAACCAATTAAATGCAAACATGTGTTCCAATAACGTTAATGATGTTCAAAAAATTGTTTATATAAAGGAGTTTACACTTTCATTTATGAAATTGTCTGAAAATTTTATTACAGCTATGAATATTATGAAGCCAATGGTGAGTTAAATATAAATATTATACTAACTATTTCCTATACAAAGAACTACTTCTACATCGCGCACACGAATAAAAAATTTGTTACGTCACGCAAAAACTACTCAATGAATTTAGATAAAATTTGGTACACACACCGTCTTACTTAAAATGTCCGATTATTTTTTAATCTGTTGCTTAACAGCGGTTTAGCAAAAATCTCACTCATAAATGCTGGTAGCGTTAATCCGAAGTTTGGTTAGTAGTTTAATCCTGGATTACGACGTCAAGTAAGGATTAGCTGAGAAATGGTATAAAACTTCAGACTACAGGTTACATAGCTTATAATCTGAATTAATATATAGGATACTTTTTATCCCAGTGCATTTAGTAGTTCCTCCAGAATGTGAGCAAAACCGCTGGAATGTCGTAGTATTGCATATACAATTATTTGTACCACACATTTGAAATGCTCTGCACAGTAAATAGATGACCTCAAAGATAAACGTAGGTACTCAATACATTTTACCTATGCCAGTACATATGTCGCCAGCGATGTATCATTATTTCACCACTTTCTGTCGTATTTTTAAGTAAAAAAAGTATTTTTAGTAACACTCGGCAATTTAGGTAGGTATACAATATAATTTCATAGACTTTTTATGGATACCTACCATAATTATATACCCATGGATATGATACCCAATTATTTCAGAAATCATAAAATTTCAGTTCACGCCTACTTTTGATTGCTTTCATAGAACGATTTCAATGTTTTGACCAAAAAACCTATAGACTTTGACACAAATTGATAACATTTCTTTATTTCAGATAATCTTCAGGTTTGTAAGCGACTTTTTAAAAATTCTTAATATAATCTATCAAATCAGCTTCAATAATTATGTAAGTATTTTAATCCTTATTATTTAAAATCAATTATTATTTTCCGGAAGAAATGCAATCAGTTTTATTATTATAATAACAATCGCCAGTCATGACTAAATAAAAAACTAATAATTAAAGCGAAAGTAAGGTTATTTGTGGACCAAGGAAATAGGAAATTTTGTACAAACATATATTGAACCCTTTTTTTTCTGGTGGGTAATCATCAAATGACCCCTCCCTCCATGGGTGGGTGGAATAGAGTGTCAGACTCTTACTGACTAAAACCTATTCATGTACCTTCCTCGGCCCGTTTTATTTCGTGGGCGCGGTATCTCTTTCGAAAGTCCCGCAGCCCCGGCAGGTTGATTGAACCCTGGAGGCGTTTTATCTAGCTACATTAAGTAGTTTTTTCGGCACGTGGTTGAAACGGCTTAGTGTCCGCTACTCCAGTATCAAAATTTCTACTATTTCAGTTTTCCCTTTTGGCATCATGGATTTTCGACGTTGTCGTCCAAGTGGTATCTTTGTGCTTGCCGATATTAGTACTAGAATGGGCAACAAATGATATAGATGAGATCAAAAAGATCTTTGCGGAACAGCTGTTGACTTATGAAGGTACGTCGTATAATTTATTGAATGAAATATAGTTACTATTATTTTATTACTTTTTTAATGAATGATTTTAATTTTAATTTATTAGTTACAGTAATTTTACAATATATACATTCTTAACAATATAAAAAAATACTCTATAATATTAAAATATTACTTTATTGGATCAGTTATAAGGCTAAAACGATTTTGATAAAATATGATCACTGTTAGAAAATCTGCTTTTAAATATAAAAAACAGCATCCAAATAGGTTCACCCGTTTAAGAGCTTCGGTGCCACAGACAGACATAGCGGTCAAACTTGTAACACACCTCTTTTTGCGTCGGGAGAAAAAATTGTAAAATAACAGCTATCCTCCTGACGCATTGATGAAGCTTCTATACAAATATTGTATGAACATAAAGCAAAAAATAAATAAGAATAATAATATTTTTTTTTATTTATTGTTGAGAGAAAATGTGTCGAAGGTTTCTTTGAATTTTTTATTGTTATTTTCAAAATTTGTGTTACTGGTACACACGTTTCTATAGATTTTATCCCCTTATTCTTTTTTATTTTTTATATCAGTATAGTGTTATTTTTTTAAGTTATTTGAGGTTAAATAATGAGTTTTAGTTAGTAACTTTCGATTTTTGGAAGTACTGAACGATTTCCAAAAAACATTCATTAATAGAAAAAAAACTGAGTACTGAGTGATACTGTTCTAAAATCGTCACTACGATATTTTTGCAAGCTTTACATAACTTTTCCTTTTCTTGTTATTTCAGATCATAATTTGAAAATTGCGGTAGACGAGGCTTTGGGATATATCGACGCATGTATGAATAGAATGAATTTATGGAACCAGTACCCTCTAAATAAGAACTTGATTTTAGGTTTCATTGGCTTGATCACTTCTTATGTTATTGTTTTGCTGCAATTCATATTTTAATAATAATCATTATCTGGGTGCATTTCTTTAGTGTATAGGGGGACAATCGCCGGTCATATGTCATAGGTCTATCAAATTTCATTAAAGTTGTCACAAAGGGCTTCTGCGTGCTGGCTTCGGCCCCCCGTTTGCCTCCCAACCGTCCGGGACTCTGTAGTCCCGTGCATGGCAGAAATCATTATCATTCAATAATATATTATTTAATAATCTAATTAAAAAAGAGGATTTGAATAGATGGTTGGAACCGCTTGATACAAGAAGCGGTACTTCTGGATTCGGCATGCATTGTCGGGAGGTTTCTCTCTTCGGGGCCCTGACCACCGGTAACTTAGACTATGTTCCCGACGCCTGTGGCTATTTTCATATAAATATATATATATATATATATATTAAATGTTACGTTAAAATTAATGAATTGAAAAAATAAGTTGAAAATAAACATCTGCAACACATATTCGTAACACTGACCAAGACAAAATATCGAAAAAAATGTTAGAGAGAACGTTAAATACCGTTCAAATATATAATGTTTTTACTAGATAGGCAATTAAGATTCGTTTACCCAATTACTGCGAATCACAAAAGAAGATATTTTTTTTTTATAAAATTTTATGTTTTAAATAGGATATAGCGGAAAACTAGCAACATGTTTATAAGTAGTGAATAATTACTAGAAAGTGTAGGGTTATGGTGATATAAAGATTATATTATGAGTTTCTATAATAATAAAACTTGCGGCTTGATTTGAAAAATAGCGTTATTTATTTAGGGTTCTGAATGAACCCTAAAAACATGAACTACCCACTCTTTTTCAACGAGTTTTATTTTTTCCCTTGCCCTTTCCTCTCCATAGAGTTCTTTAGGCAAATACGTTAATATTTTTTTACTGACTGACTCGTAATTCAGTTCAGTTTACCAACTTATCGGATTTTCTCAAATCTGCCTGACGGCCTCTTAGATGGAATTGTAACGCCGACTGCTAGCTAGGTAGCAGCCGGGGATAACAGTTTAACATCCCAGTCACGGGGTATGACACCACCAACTTCCTGACTCCGGGCTGATTTGTGAAACTTAAAAACCCAAAAAGCTTTTTCACCCGACCTAGGAAGCCATTCATAGCAGCATCACGAGGCAGACAAATCAACGAAACAGTCTCTAACTCAAAAGAGCCTGTATATAGTCTAACTAGCTTCCCGCTAGCGGCCCGCGTAAGCGCATATAAATTCAAATAAAAAATATCATAGTTTCATGCAAACTTTGCTCCCCTTTTTAGCCCCTTAGGGATAGAATTTTGAAAAATCCTTTCTTATCGGATGCCTACGTCATACAAAAAACACACACTCCTAGTTTCAGATCTCTACAATCAGTGATTTAGGCTGTGCGTCGATCTATCAGTCAGTCATCATACGTATAGATAGATAGATTGAAATAAATGTTTTGAATTTCGAATCTAATTCTAGAATCCGCAGATTTAAAAAATATTTAGAAGAGATAAAAAGGCACTTCTTAATGTGTAACTGGATGCTTTGTTTTAACACCTCACAGGCAGAATGTCACCATTAGTTATTTTCACACATCTCACTGCTTCGATCTCGCTTTATTCTCTTTGACCACTACTGCGAATGAAAGTCGGGTCACTGCGTCCTTCATAAATCATCTAGATTATGTTCTCAATGTGCCACTGAAATGTGAAGAGGTCTTTATAGATACCGGATTGAAAATATATCGGACTACTAGTTTTTTTCCTTAGCAAGACGTTGCGAGTTTTCTCTTCCGCCTTGTATCGTATTCCTCCATGCTGAAGATAGGAGAGAGTAGTAGGAGATGTATAATTTGTGGATGTCACGCCTTCACTAATAATAATTATGGAAACTGCAATCGGCCGCGATGCATGGAAATGCACCTTATAGGTTGTGGATTGTAGATGTTCAGAAACTATGGGCATCACAAAACGTACTTCCTACCTATCTATCTTCTTGCTAAATTTCAGTTAAATCAGTGCAGCCATTTTGCTGTGAAAACTTATAGTTTATTGTAAAACGTTAAACTAATTTTGTTGTGTGTTTTTGTATAATAAAACTTTTCTCGATTACTTTTTTTTCTATGCGCCAGTTTGAAAAGCCTTCCTAAAAGTTATTTTGAATATAGAATTGCCACGAAAAGTCTTAGAACTCAATTTCTAAATAAACGAACTTGGACTTTATTAATTAGCGATAAGGAAAATTATTGTTGAGCCAACATGAGTGCGGTGATAGTTTGAATTAGTTTGTATATTTGATCGGTAGTCCCTAACATGCAGAGGTAGGCGTAATACGATTGCCGAGACTCGGGAATTGGTCAATTTGGTTTTGATTAGGAATAAAATTTTATATGAATCCTATATTATTTAGATGCCGATAAGTTATACTGGATTAACTAATATTACAAATGTGAGAGTTTGCTTGTTTGCTTGTTAAGTATCCACAGCTAAATAGATTTACCTATATGAAATTTTGTATGAGATATATGGGGATGGGTGCGCAAAGAACTTTCCTCAAGAAGTGGGTGAAACCGTGGGCCACAGCTAGTAAAATAGTAAATTATTTAATTGAAAGGACAATAAAAAGATATCACAATTAAAATTGTAGGTATTTACTATGTAAAGATGTACTCATATCAAACACACATTATGGAGACGTCAATTAACTTTAATTAAAGTACATCCATTTTATTTTTGTATGTGCGTTAATTAATATAATTATTGAATTGGGCAGAACAACTAAATGAAATTATTTCACTAAAACTATAAGTAAATTTATAAGATCACATTTAAAATAAAGAATTACTACTACATCAATGCTAAAACTATAAATACGAAATACAAAATTTATAAGTAGGTATATATTATATAAGCTTATGTCCAAAGATATCTTAGTCAAACTTCCCAAGTAGCGTGTACCAATTTCACGCGGAGTTTGTCCAATCGTAGCTAGCTGAGGCCGTAATTATGTTCGCAAACACCAAGTTGGATGGCCTATTGCTTAGCAACTTGCAAGTTTGCGTCAGCGATATCATGAACTTACGTGCTGATCATATATATCTTTGCTATATCCCACGACAATTTAATAAATAAAAGCATTCATTTATAATATATTGGAACAAAGTTCTTTAATGCGGCTTACGTTAGGAGTTTATTTGTGGAAATATCACGTAAGGAAAAAGGGTTATGCTTCATGCGACTTTATGTCTCTCTTCCTATGTCTCTCACTCTCTATTTCTCTTTCCATCTCACTCTTACTCTCTCTTCTTCTTACTCTCTTTCCCTCCCATTCTCTCTCTTTCTCCCTCTTATTCTTCCTCTCTCTCTCTTACCCTCTCTCCCTCTAACTCTTCCTCTCTATCTGTCCCGCACTCACTCTCACTGTCTCTTATTCACTTGAAAATTTGAGCAGGCGAATTTTTGTTCCTGACGAGACTCCTCAGACCCCATACCCTATCAAAAATTATACATATTTCTGTTTACACGAATCTAAAAAGATATTTGCAATCTTAATTAAATATTATGGAAAAAAAATGTCTTATTTACTTAAACATGGATAACATTTATCTATATAGGAATCTTTATACGCTATTCTCTAGTCTATTACAATATTACTTGAGTATTTTATCTATGAGTTTGTAAAAAGCCGTCCACGCTATTTATTATATTGTATATTTTTTGGTTGTAGTCAAAATTCAAAAATAAATAATATACGAAGCCGTATGGAGTTAGCAAATCGTCACCTATATAGGACCATTTGTCTTTTTTGTTATGCTCCATTTTGAGACGTCGGCGGGTGAAAAAACACACTCACACAGAGATGTAACGAAGTATACACTACACGCACACACGCAAAGGACTAGAAAGCGGCACAGAGGTAGCATGACGGCATGTTCAAGCGTCATGCTATCAAGCGTCACGGCATATAGGTAAGTCATGCAGCCATGGTAAGCCGGTAGATGCTTCAAATAAAGAAATAGATTTTTCAATACTTTTTTCTCTATATTTGCAAAATATATTTTATTTAAGTTTATTTGTATACAGATGATTCCAAACCCAGGCACGTCTGATCCGGCCTGTGTTTGGAGCCATCTGAGGAATAAGCGTCGGGTTACATCGAGGCCGTAGTTGACGCATGCGCGTAAGCTCCATGCGTACATATGTAGGATATTAATAACTTTACCATCGCTATGAGGGATGTAGCAGTTTTTTTATTTTGGACGTTGAAATAATAATAGAGTAACTAAGCATATTGATAATAGTAACGACAATAATAACCTTTTTTTTTTATGAAGTCTGTTTAAAATAGCAATAATACATCCTGTTTTCTATTCATGTTGTAAAACATGTGTATGTAGTACATACCTATGTTTTTGATTCGATTGATTGCAAGTGTATCTTTGCGATTAGATTAGACATCACATCACATATTATTCTAGACAGAACACTGGTTATCTATCTAGTCTTTAAAATGTCACTAATCTCATCAAGTGCCCAGCTTTTTCCTAACTATGTTGGGGTCGGCTTCTAGTCTAATCAGATGCAGCTAAGTACCAGTATTTTACATGGAGCGACTGCATATCAGACCTCTATAACCTAGTCACAGGTAACATGATATCAGACTGTTGTCAGTCTCCGCTGGCTTCTGGTTATCCATAACCCCTGACAAATATCTACCAATAATCGGAATCAACAGCTTTACATCTTTCCAAGGCACAGAGGAGTCCCGCTATGACGTAGATGGTCACCCATCCACGGATCAACCGCGTCAAGCGCAGCTTAACCTTTGATCGGTCGACCCGCGCGGCTGTTACTTAGCCACGAGCTCCACAACGAAGCAACGATGATGCAAATATGCAATGACTAAAGTCAGCCTAGGAATTATTTCTGTAATGATTTTTAATTAAATGAAAAAAATACTGACGCAAGTCAGTCTAGGAATCATTCCTGTTATTATTTTTAATACTATCACATTATATGAAATAGTTTTCAACAATAGTAAAACAACTATCAGGGTTTAGAGTCTAGATTTTTTTTTTTTTTTTTTTTTTTTTTTTTTTTTTAGCCTAGGAATTATTTCTGTAATGATTTTTATACATAATACAAAATAGTTTTCAACAATAGTAAAACAACTATCAGGGTTTAGAGTCTAGATTTTATTTAGCTTTGTGGTCAAAACACTAGCAAGTTAATGGGGTTAATGGCTGAGGTAAACACTTGAGTGCACTCCGCTAGGGGTAGCTATTCCCATATAAAATATTACCCTTTTAGGACTACACGTCTTGTGGCAACTGCGGTCGACTGATGTTTTAAACGCTAATGAATCTTAGATGTACTTTACACGGTTTTTAAACAAGCTTGTACGTACTTTTAGTGTCTGAAAACATGAAATGTGCTAAAAATCCTAGTAACATTTATTCATAAATCCAAAGATTTATCAATAAACACTGTCTATCTGTATGTCTGTGTATCTGTTTGTCTATTAAGGTTTTACAGTAAAACGGCTGAACAGATTTTGATAAAAATTTAGTATAGAGCTTGAATCCTGAGAAAGATCATAGAATAGTGTTTATCCAGTTATGTCAAGTAGTTACCTAGAGCTACAAGGAAAAACGACTACTTTTAAAATATCTTAAATTTTACTTATAGCTGTTTCCCGTGGTTTCACCACATCCTTTGAAATGGCATAGTTTAAAACTATTCTATGTGTAGCTATATCCATACCAAGTTTCTTCTCAATCGATTCAGCCGTTTTTCCGTGAAAGCGTAACAGACAGACAATAGAGTTACTTACGGAGTTGTAATATTTAATTTACATTTAATATTAGAGCAAATTGGTGCTTAAAATGCAAAAGGTATTTAATTTATTTCTTAATATATATTTAAGAAACGAGTACGTATATTCTAATCAAAAATCGTTTACATTATGAATACTTTTCCGAAAATTAAAAAATTGGTTCAAGCTAGGGTCAAAGAAATTACACATTACGACCGCACTCACAAGCAAATCAATAACTTTGATTCGTCTATAAAAGGTACTTGTGAACGTATTACATTTATGCGCAATCTTCTGAATGTAGATAACAATTCAACGATTGCCTCTAAACTAGATGAGATTTCTAAAAAAAGACTGAAAACGCTCGCAGATTAAACTTAAATATTGAATAAGTTAAGTACCAGAGATCCTATCATCCAGTTTTCCAATATCAGATCTTGGCGTCTAAGAAATGATATTATTCAATCTCAGAAGAAAAAGTTTCAAATGGAACTTATCAAAGGCGATGGTGCCTCATTTCTATTAAAATAAATTCGATTCTGGAAAAATATAAGTATGAAAAAAATATTCTTTGTAGTTTTTAGAAAAAGATTTGCATGAACAAATTGAATTTTGGGCAATTCAGTGTAATTGCTATCAACTTAAAAATGGACAGACCAAGTGGTTTGACCATTTATTAAAAATAAGATTGACAATAATAAGGGATAAATTAATGAATATCAGTTACTAGCTTCTGCCCGCGATTTCGTCTGCGTGGAATAGTAACTTTGGGCTATCGCTAACTTTAACCCCCGATTTTGAAACATTCTTCTTTGCTCCGCTCCTATTGACTTTAGCGTTATGATATTTAGCCTATAGCCTTCCTCTATAAATGAGCTATCTAACACTGAAAGATTTTTTAAATCGGTCCAGTAGTTCTTGAGATTAGCACGTTCAAACAAACTCTTCAGCTTTATTATATTAGTACCTATAGATTATATTGTATAATATATTGATAAGTTTGCATGAAAAAATATAAATTTAGAAAATTAATGCAATGCCTTTAAATTTACCAATAAATTAAAAGCATCGACTATTGTTTGTAACCCTCATTAGTAACTGCCTCATTGGTCTAAAGTTCGCAATCGCAATTGGGTCTCTGGCTCGGTTCCCGGGTAGCGCCGAAGTTATGTGGGTTTTTCAAAATTTCACTTAGCATCCCGGGGTTAGTTAGATGGCGGTGTTACACCCCATACCTGGGGCATTAAGCTAGTCCCTGTCTACTACGTTGATAACACTGTCTTTGCTATAATTCCACGCTAAAGACGGTAGCTTCTGTCCACGCTAAAGGCATAGTTAAACTAGACCGTCTTGCAGCAAATCACGCAATAAGAAAAAAGTTGACAGCATCAAGAGCCTAATTCATAATCACTTCGCTTCTACAATGAAGATAATATATCTCGAACCTTAACCACGCCATATACATTCACCAATTTATATGAAATGCAAACATAATAAAAACATCAATTTTATTCAAGTTCAAATTTTGCCAAACAAACATTACTCAAAAAACTTAAATTTCACCATAAATTATTAATTTAAACTAGATTAATTCACATAACAATTTATTCATGCCTTTCAATGTTAATAAATTAATTATTTAAACTGATGGAGACATATAATAAGGCGATGCAATATAGGTGCGTTTCAATCTGTGTATGTATAGACCTTAGCTTGATAATGATAATGGAGATAGGTATATTATATCCTTAATGTCAAAGCCATTTGTGAACCAGGAGACTGATCAGTTGATTAGGTCTTTAAACCTTTAATGGGGAGTTTCTTGTGCCGCTTCTTAATTTCAGCAAAATATATGAAGGAAGTGGTTAGGGCAAGCATTTTGGGGGGGGGGGGTTGTTCTGGTAAGGTAGCTTTAGGCACGTACTCAAAAAAAATATAAACAGATTATGTTTATCTATGTAGAGAAACATTTCATAGATGATTGCTAGAATTTTATAAATATTTTATCGACTTCCAGTTAATCAAAGATCAATGAAAAAGACAACTGTCTCTCTCTATCTGTTTAGTTTTCTTATACCTAATTTATTTCAAAAATAAATTAGTGACAAATGACCTCCCATAATACTAACCACCATAATAAACCCAACCTAGTCTTATCATCAATCCAACATACAACATAGTCACTGTAATTTTACACCGGACCACAATAGGGAGACATTACGTAAACGCACGCGTTCCCCGTTAAATTCATCAATGCCCAGATTGAATAATCGTGCCGGTCACCTGCCAATTATCCCGACCAGTTCGGACGCAATTTATTGTAAAAGCCCACGGCACATCTATTATACGCCTCTTTTTCCAATATGAAGAATTTTACGCTTCAATGAAGGTCCGGGCGCGTTTAATTTCAGTGTTGAATTTTTCCGGCGAAAATATATTGAAAGGCGAGTGATGGAAGACTGACTAAGGAAAAAGTAATCGTGTAAATAAATTTAGCTATGTAGCATTTTGGGGATATACGTTGTGAATTGTTGATTATTTGTTTGGTCATTCTAGTTGCCTGGCTTTTATTTTATTTGACGTTGTAGGTATATGTGTTGAATATTTTAAAATACTATGCATACTTTATTGGGACTAGCTTAGGTATAGTGTTACCCGGTAATTGGGTTGTGGAGATGACAAGGGCAGTCGCTCTTTGTAAAACACTAGACTAGGTTAGACTGACCGAATTCAACATAGTTAGGAAAAGGCTAGGCAGATGATGATGACTTTGGGATTTGCTCGTTGGTTTAGTAGTTGCAACTACTGCATTGGCCTTGAGCTTGAGTGTGCAAGGTGAAAGTGTTATTGCGTGTCCTCACAGAAAATTCTAACAGGCCGGAGTTTCTACATATTTCAGCCAGGATGGAATATTAGTGAAAACAGGCATGATAAATTTAATTATTATTGGTAGTATCATCTTTATCGGCCTATTTAGTATTCTACTGATGGGTAAAGGCCTCTTCTCATAGACAGACAGTATGAGTATTGATCCCCATGCTTGCTTAAGGTAAATTGGTGATTCCAGACTTTTTGTCCAGGTTTCCTCACAATATTTTCTTTCACCATTAGTCAATGGTGTCCAAGTTATGCTTAGAAAGTACAAATAACTTTGAAAATGTCATATTGATACTTGCCTGATTTTAAGCCCGCTCACTCTTAAACGAGATGCTGATGCTTTAGCCGCTGGACCAAGGCTTAGGTACTGACGGTTGTCTAGGCAAGTTTAATATTCGAAATAGCAATTAAATAATTTGTATATTTCTAATAATTACAATAAGTATTTCCTTTATTTGGAAGATAAAACTATTATTTCAATATAATTATCTTCGAGACCTTTTAAGTAGATTGTCTCACAAAATATTTTGGGCTCAAATGGGAATTCAGGAAGGCCTTCTTAAAGCCATCCAAGAACTCCCTTAACTATCTTGTGGTAATATAACATCCAATGTAAAAATCCCGGGAAAAATGTGAGAGGTATTTTTTTCCAACGGACGACTGGTTATGAGATCTTCCCTATAATATTAGTTTTCTGTCATATTTGGGTTGAGGGGCTAAAATTGAACCTCATAGTTCCCCTTGCCTAGCCCGTATCGATTGTAAACTCCACCAGTATGGTGAAAACTATAACATTATTCTAGTTTTCATCCTGCTTCCTATCCTATCTAACTAATCCTACTAAATATTATACATGCAAAAGTCTATGAGAATGATGTTGAAGATGATTTTTATTAGGTACTCTTTCAACACAAAAATTACTGAATGGACAAAATGGAAGTGGATGAAATTTGGTATAACCTGAATTAACATAAAGGATTACTTTTTAACCGAGTGCGCGAAGTATTTCCTTCAGAATGCGGGTAGTACCGACGTGTACTGAATACACTTCGGTACGCAATAATGCATGTAGGTATTTTTTTTAATAATCCTGTTTTTTTATTTGTGTATATTTTTGAATATTATGGAGTAAACTGTGTATTTACTTTTTTGTCATATCCACCTCCGGATAACGTAAAAAGTATAAATTTTTAAGCAATTTTTTTTATTGCCGCTTCGCCCTTCTAATTGGTTGACTCTCCGCATCGCCTTCTGTGAGCATGCATCGTAGACTGTAAGGCACAGATGTAATGCTATTTCATTACGATCATGACAATTTGTGCTAGTCATCTCGCACTGCAACCCATGTTAATGGCACGATTTAAGGAAAAAAATATGTGAAAACGTTCAAAAGATGTAACTAAAACCCCACAAAAGATAATTCCCCCAACATTCATCTAACAGACTTACTCTTATTATTTATCACAGGATTTAACAAAGGAAAATCCTTAGTCACGGATTCACACACTACCATAGCTTTGATAATGAAGAGTAATTATTATATGAGAGAAGTCGTACCGTAAATGATAATGCCGGGAGAAAAATTCCAGCTAGATTTATCGGGGCTCCGGATAATAACATTTCGTGGTTGGTTGGACGGCCGAACAATTTTGTTGCTCCTTATTTCAATTTCGCGGTATTTTTGACTCTCATTTCTAGTTGAGATTTTTCTGTTTTATTTTTATACTGGTTTTGATATTAATTTATATTTTCACAGCAGTAAAAGCGCTTTATCAATCGAAGGCACCAATTCAACAGAGTTCTTGTCTTGAGCATAAAGATATTTCGCTGGCCCCGGGCAATAAAGCGGTAATATACAAAATCGAATTTTACAGGAAAAATAAAAGAAGCATATTTGTTTATAGTGCAGCGTACAGTGATCCAACACAGGCGTTCAAAATGTCAAATGAAAGCTAATTTTTTTACCAATATAACCTTTTAAAAATAATTGTTATGGTATAAATATTTAATGAAATAACTGAAAAAAATTATAATACAAATTATAGACGATACTGTTTCAATTGCAACATCATTAATGACTTTATAAACACACCGACCACTGATATTCAAGAATGTAAGAAAATAATACGAGGTAATTTCCACTTTAGATCTCGAGCGTACCAGCCGATTACCACCTTCTTCACGGAAATTTTGTAGCCAAATCTTAGCTGTATCATCCACTATCGCTATTTTATTTTAATACGTTTATTTCCAAAAAACGCGTTTAAATTTATTACTGTTATTCTTTGTTTAGAAATTAAGTGTAAAGATGTTCACCGGTTTTTTGTGTAATGTTTCTTAGAGTAACGCAATAATACATAACTTAGTCGTAAGAGAATTTTCCATGCAATAAAGCTGTTATTGTAATTTACTCTAGAGAAATATTATTTTAAAAATCTGAAAAAAATAAGAGTGATAGATTGATACTCAGGGAAGCTAAAAATCAAATAACATTAAAAAGGGCGTAACCGGTGTTTACCGCTATATTGCCCGGGGCCAGCGATTTGATTGGTAGAAGAATAAATAAAAATAACATAATTATAACTATAGCAGTCATATAGCATATCAAGAGAATATATTATTCTTGTAGACATAAAGAGGCTTCCGGCGACTGGGACCGCAATTAACTGATCCGCGGTGTGAGTCGTCGGATGGATTTAATTTAAATATTTTTATTCCGGCAACTGGGACCACTCATAAAATATATGGTTCAAACCAAAAACAGTACAGTAAGACAAAAAATGTTCAGTACAATCTATAGGTATATGTAAAATAATCAAATGGACATTGAATATTTGAAATGTTGCGTCACGAAAAGTACTAGGACATCATAAAAAAAGAGACCGCAGTGTTGTTTCAACTACCCACCCGTATATAATGTAAAATCTTTGCCTACCCGTTACTTTGTAAATGCCACGTAACATACCAGGGCTTCATAATGTTGCAGAAGTTACTGTTTTTGGTTTGAACCATATATTTTATGAGTGGTCCCAGTTGCCGGAATAAAAATATTTAAATTAAATCCATCCGGCGACTCACACCTCGGATCAGTTAATTGCGGTCCCAGTCGCCGGAAGTCTCGACATAAATTACGAAACATAATAAACACAAATGCTAAACGTTCTTCAGTTTTTTTCTATTGTTAGAATTTGAACTGTGTCAAAGTCGGCATTTGTGTATTTGCAAGTGCCAATAAACCACTGCAAGCTATAAGGGATTAAAAATTTGGTCTGATGATTTAAGGTTATAAACCCCAAACTAAATTCTGGACTAACTTTATCACTTCAAACTATTAACACATGGTTAGTTATGTAACAAGATGATTACTAATATCAAACTCTAAACTTCGTAGGATCTGTCTAACCGAGGTTACTCATGAACATATAATTAATCGTCTACCTACATGTATGGTAAACTATTTCCGTCATATGAAACTAAACTATTTGGAGGTTCGGTTGGTCGTTACCATTAGAGCTAATGATTTGACATTAAAGGTAATGTTATTGACCTTAAACCGATTATTTCATGGATGATAAGTTTTTAGGAGTCTTTAATTTTAATAAATAAACGTTTAGTTATTTTTGTTTGTATTTATATTAGTATTAAAGTGTTGAAAGCCTGTCACAAAACAAATATTAATCATGATGTCTAGTATAGAATATCTCGATAACTTTTAGACTATGCTCACGTGAACTCAGCTAAAATTGCCGGATGTATTTTTATTTCCAGAAATGAATGGGTATTTCAATGAACATAGACGTAATAATAGTAATAAATCAACTAAAAATAATTCTGACATTACGATTAATTGGCTACTGTTGCGAGTTTTAATACATTCAACTGTTCATTAGTCCCAAAAAGCAACATCTAAGTAATCCTAAATTATGACCTTGAAAATTTCTTAAGATTAAGCGGCATAACTTTCCTTATTTATAATTACATCGTATCCTCGCGAGAGAATCCACGGCAAAAAGCAATGGCGCCATAAATTATTCGCGCGGCGGAAATCTGGGCCGGCGCCAATTAGCCCAAGTATTTCGTTGCACTCCTGGTAAGCCCGTCAAAAGTAGAAACCGAATCGATGAGAAGTTTCTTCTTGGCCCGGCTCAGCACGCTCCCAATTTGGGGAATTATTTCACCGGAAAACTGTCTCGAGGAAATACCTAAACTTATTTAGCTCACCTGATTGCTAAAAGTTGAGACCGTAGAAGCCAAGAAGTAGTTTTATCCGATCATTGCCAAGTATGGTGAAAACGATCTTGATTTTAATTGAAACACGGGTAATTACAAGAAATTCAAGCTTAACACCACTAATTTTGAAATAGGCAGACAGTAAAAAGGTGCCCGTAATACAATTTACCAAGATATTCCTACCGAATTCTGGTCCTTCTTTATAGCTGTTGTAAAAAGCTGGCTTCCTCTTCGACACATTTATTCCAATCTGTCACGGCTCATAAAAACGCTGAGAATACTCGTTTACATAGTCGAAAATCGTACAATACGTGTTCACCTTCCGCATATTTAAAAGCGAGACGTGATACGAAACTCAACTCTATTGCGTTGACATAAAAAATCACGTCTAGAGTTACTCCGTCCGGATAAAGCGTCATTTGGCACTGCCAATAAAAACTTGTAAAATTGTCAGTCTGGATATCGTCAGAAACAAATGTTCTCGATACACCGAGACACGATTCGATTCGAATAATCGTTCCCTTGGGCAGATCCGTCATCAATATTTCAAGGGATATCGAATGCGGGCTCCCGATTTGCTCGTTCGTTCCTTTCCTTGAATGTGTCGAGCTGATTGGTTTTGGTCTCCTACTCATTTGAGTGAGAGAAACTTTACGAAAATCTTTCTGAGTAAAGTTTTTTTTTACAGAAATTCCAGCAAGAATACACTCTTTTTAGCTTATTGGAAATGTTCAGAAGAAAAGAATATATTTTTAGTGTAGTATCTCCCTACAAAATCCTGCTTAGAATATTCCAGAATTCCAAAATCTACATTTCTGGAAATGTACACTAAATTATAGTATAAGCTGCTTATCTTTAGAAGCAATGCAAGAGACAACTGGGGACATAAGTCAATATAATGTTCGTAAACAGGAACCAGCAACTTGTCCGTATTTATGCTAATCTGCACATCCTTTGGTGTGATTGCTGTATAAACATTACTTGTTATACTGTGCAGCGCTTCACGTACCCCTCAAGATTTACTTGCTTCATCTTTACTGATATTTGAAGGAGGTACGGGTAACAATTTAATTTGTTTGTTTGTAGTAAAGCATACATACATCACTCCTATTTTTACCCGACTGCGCTAGGAGGAGGGTTATGTTTTTGAGAGTATGTATGTCTGTATTATTGTTTGGCACGCTCTGCAGCCTGAACGGCTCGATGGATTTTAGCTTGAGGGATGTCGTCAGATTTTTATTTAATGTAAGAGTGACACTAAGTATATCAAAATAAAAAAAAACTATGAATTAAAGAAAAATAACCCAACTGAAAAAAAAACAAAAAGAAGAAACAAATGTAGGGGTCTATCTATACCTACCATGTTGAGAGAGACTAAAAAGCATAGAACATAAGCATAGACTTATCAGTCGGGACCCATTAACATATAAACCGGCTTAAATCGTCACAATAATGGGTCTCGACTAATAAGTCGCTATATTCTACGGTGTTCCATCTCTCTCATAGTACTTTCACTTGTATTTTTACTTTTTAGTTTTTTTATCAGATTTTTTAAGCTTAATTTACACTACGACGCGATGCCTTACGGGACATTTATTGTAACACGAAAAAACTGTCATGACAGCGGCATCTCGTGCCACAATAAATGTCACACACAGACACTCACTGTATACACTGGTGTATGATGTCATAATGAAAACCCTTTTGTAACACTATAGATATGAATGGCACAAAAGACAAAACATTGAAGGATTACATGTCACTATACCCTATCGACAGAGAGACACTTCGATTAATATTGTTCACGTTCACAATTACTACAATTGGACAAGCGTTTGATTATGATACAGATTAAGTATATCATACTAGCTATTTCCAGTGGTTTCACCCGCATATAAAGGGAACTACTTCGCTCACCCGAATAAAAAATATCCTATGTGTTTATCTAATTTATAAACTATGTGCGTACCAAATTTAATTCAATTCCATTTAGTAGTTTTTGCATGAAAGAGTAACAAACAAACAAACATACATAATTATGTACATTTTCACAAACCTTGACATTTATGATATTAGTAGGATTAAGCATGACTATAGCTTAATAATTGGATGCTCATCTGCTTTGTGAATTCAATTCCTACTTTGATCAAGTTTTAATTCACCTGTAGATATCTGTTTTGGGTCAAAATGATTGCGTAAATTATATTTCCGATACAGGAAAATACTAATTATGATATTAGTGAAACTAAAAATCTATCAGCTTATCAGACCAGCAAGACCTACCAAGTTATATAAAACTTCATTATTTTATCAAAATAATATCTCAATTAGTGTTAGGTTGCAAACTGAACTACGTAGAACATACAGATACATAAATACGAAGGATACATAAGGATTTATTATAACACAAACTATGTACCTAATTAAGAAAAAAATATTCTCTTGTAAAACATTGTATAGTAATAACATTATTTAAAATAACAGCAGAGTATCAGAAATATCTCAGACCACAGCACGTCATGCAGCTGCAGTTCTTTTTAATAAAACTGAAATGGACTTGATTTATACGTGTTTTGTCTGGTTGAAACAAGATGGCGTCCGTAATATCTGCATGAAACTGGTTAGATCCGGTTCTCGGGTGCAATTTTTCGCTTTTTCCCACTATCTAGCAGTTTGAAGCAAGCAGTTAGAGTAAGAATGATTTTTATTAAAGGCAGCTCGCTGTGCAATTTTGTGATATATTATTAATATTTTCAGAATAGTAAGTTTTTATTCGAAGTTCCGCTTGAGTGATTTTTAGGGCGTTGTTTTGCTATTTTCTTTATGCATACAAAATTAAATAATATTTATGAAATTTTCTTCGAAAACGAAATTAAATTGCCCTGTTTGTGAACGACTAATCCTACTCATATTATAAATGCGAATGTTTATGAGGATGTATGAACAATTTCACACAAAAACTACTTAATCGATCTAGATGTTTGGTACACACATAGAGATAGTTACTTCAGGATACATGTGAAACTGCAGCTAAAAACAGCTAAAAACATATGTAGCTACATAATGTAATTTAAAAATATAAACTTCATTTATCAAGAAAGCAGAATAATATAACTCCAATTTTTATTCACCCCTAAACAAAAGACCTTAATTTTTACACACCTTCTTCCTACTATCCCGTTAATGAACCATCAAGTTTATCTAGTATCAAAATAAACTACGACCTCACTTACTAGACAAGCACTTAATGAACTATATGAACGAATAATTCGCTAGATAAAAGGGAAGCTGTTCTGCAAAGCAGAACTTTTCAATACCGTGTCGCTACATATTTTAGTGGAAGACGGTAACTTGTCGAACTTATCTTGGGAAGACATAGTGATGGGAGATATTTTTGTTCGATATCGATACTGTTTTGGACATTTTCAACTTCTTTTTTGTTTTATAAACTAAAATGTGAGAGATAACTGAGAGGATTCCGTGACATAAAACTAGTTAAATATTGTAATATAGTGCGTTTCATACACAAAGTAATGCAGCGTGTGTATCTTAAAAAACGATAAAAAAATATTATTTATTGAATTAGATTTTAATTTTTTCTAATAATTGGTTCTAAGCGCGGATCGAGGTTCAATGTATTGTTTTATGAATTTCATCGATATTACTCTAAAGTGATGTGTTGAAATCGATATCTTGTTAAATAATATCGACAATTGTCTCACCCTACTAATGCCACCTATGTATCTCACCCGTTTAGTACGTACGGAACTTCGGCCCAAATCTTCGGAAATAAACTCTACTTATCCAGAGTGTACTTGAGAACAAAATTTATGTGACAATCTTCGGACCTTTTTCAATCTCTGCTACCAGCCTTTTATATTGAGTCTCATCTATTCATATTGACCCTTGCTGACCCTAGATACGGTCAGGAGGTACCCCAAAATCAGTATTGGTTATGAAGGTTATCGATAAAATCAGGGCTTCTTTCTATGGTATCGAAATATCGAATTGAATATTAGTATTGATCCGTCCGAGCAAAGTTGCTCTCTTTTGCTCCAGTTGTTAGCATAATTTGAATGGAGCTATAAAAGTTTCCTGTTTTCAACGTCTTGATTTTATAATTGCTTCAAAATTGGCTATTGTGAACACGCAAACACATTTTTCTCTTGTTCGGAATACTGATCGAAATCTATATAATCTTCTGAAACCATTCATAATTACTAAGTATTGTGAGCGTAGTTAATTAAACCTACGTTTTACTATGTGTGAAATTATTTTTCACATTACTGTAGGTACAAAAAGCTGTTCTAATGTTGATATCCGTAAAGGAATTTATAGATCATAAGCATAGCATTTATTACAAAGCCTTACATCTGGCTTCAATAAAGTAGGTTCTGTATTCGATATGTTCGCGATTATCTCAAGAACTGCTCTTCCTATTTGGATGGAGTTTCCGTTGTTTTAATGCATATTTTTAGGGAAAGTTTTAGTATGTATGTAATATACTAAGCTACCTATGATTAAAATCTTCACAGAAACACAATGGAACTCTTCAATTGCCAACAGCAAAGGACCCTTGCCTATGTATTGTTTTCACCATTCCATAACATAGGATAACATCACTAAGCTTTGAAAGGGTAAGCAGACGTATTACACCATCATCATCTGCCTAGCCTTTTCCCAACTATGTTGGGGTCGGCTTCCAGTCTAAACCGGATGCAGCTGAGTACCAGTGTTTTACATGGAGCGACTGCCTATCTGACCTCCACAACCCAGTTACCGGATAACACGATACCCCTTGGTAAGACTGGTTGTCAGACTTTCTGGCTTCTGACTACCCGTAACGACTGTCAAAGATCTACAAATGACAGCCGGGACCAACAGCTTAAAGTGCTTTCCGAGGCACGGAGGAGTCTCGCTATCACAACGAAAAGCAGACGTATTACACCATTTACACCATTATTATGTAATTTATTTACGTTATAAACAAAAATTTAGTAAACACCGTCATCAAAAATAGCCAATTAAATCTATTATATTCAAATCAGTACCGGAAAGTAGTGCTTGCAATACGCATAATTAAGCAAATTAATCCAAACATCACAGGAAATAAATGTTAATTTAACTGACATTTTAATGATACCGGATTTATAATGAAACCAATAAATTGTTGTTTTATATAAATTGAAGTGGTTACTGTTATTTTATGGTTTATTATCCTACAAATGAAAACTTTGAGCATTTACTTCTGATGCAAGTATTTAATAACAACTGCATAAACTTAAATGGGATTGGGCTGGTCACGTGATCCAATTTCATAAGGACAGACAAGCACGGGACGGCATAGCTACGATATGGGTACCTAAAGTCGGAAAACGAGACCTAGAAAACGCTGGCGAGACGACTTGGATGCGTTTAGGACGGACTGGACATATAAGGCAGCGAAAAAGAAAGTTTGGAAAAAAATGGGGGAGAATTTGTTCGGAACACGGGTGAAACCGCGTGCAACATGTAGTCACAGTGTAAATTAATAGCTTTTAAAAGTACTTGAAGATTGCGTGTGAAAAGACTATAAGCCAATGAGGTTCCTTCCGCCACTTTCGCAAAGCTCAAGGAAAATTCTTAGCTTAAAATATAAGAATGAAAAAAACAATAAACTCCCAATTATTTCTTATATTTTAGAAGTAGCGAGCGAGGAGTGAAATTCAGAAAGTAAAGGGAAACGAATTGTTTTTCATCCGATGTCACACCAAAAAAGTGAATTCGGCACCACCGTTGAATACCGAAATGGAAACAATTTGCAATCAGAGTTCCCTTCGGTGAATAAATTAGAAGTTGCCAGCATTAAATTAGAGGTTTTCGAATAATTGAGATTGTTGCCAACAAGGTGGTTGGACGTGCCGTTAAATTGTGGATACAAAATGTTTTATTTTTTACGGTTTGTTGTAAATGAAAACTTTCAAATGAAATGTGCGGTCGAGGTTTGGGCAAAAAAATTTTGCTACTAAATTTTAACTCCAGAATTATTCCACAGTACACCAGTAATATAAGTTCTAGTGTCAGGGATTAAGCCAATTGAAAACTAAATGGTGCCAATTAAAATACAAGCTTACTAATATTAAGAGTAAATGCGATAGGTTGTGGGGAAGATTATATAAATTCAAATATTTTCCTGAGGATCTGTGTTTAATATGTGTGTTACTCTTTCACGCCAAAATAACCTGATGGATTAAGCTGAAATTCGGTACACACATGGTTTAAAACCTGAATTAACATATTATATGATATTTTCAATCCAGTCATACCAATCAGCATGCGGGTAAAACCGCGAGAAACAGCTAGAAACATTCAGATGATTTTTTCTCGCAATGCGGATGAAACAGCGGGAGACAGCTAGCAAATAAAAAAAATCCTACCTACCTATCATAAAATTACCTAATTTCTACAAAAACTTTAATAAAACGCCATCTTTCCGATTTTACTCAAACTAAATGAAACAGGTCCTGAAAATATTCGTCTGGTACCTGTAGGTAGAAGAAAGTGTTAATATTACCCGGTAGATGACACATTGAGTAAATAAATATAATTTTGAACGTCTTTACAATAAAATGCGGTGTCGATTCAGGTAATTTTAGAAATAAGCTGAGGAAGGGTGTATTATCGTGCACAGACTTTTTTCCTTTGTCGAGTCCTTGTACTAACGCCATCTAGCAAAAACATTTGTAACTATTTGAAATGTTAAGCAACTCACTTCATGTGTTCAACCCTCACCCTTTGAACCCTCTGGCTATCTAGTAACTGTTATTTTTGAGAGATGGCTGTGCATTCAAAGTCCTATGAATATTAAAAACTAGCTTACTCGGCCAACTTCAAACCACAATAATTCTTGTTACCGTTCGTTTTTTTTATAGAAGCCTTGTCTGACAAAACAAATACAAAAAAAAAACTTTTTGTGCAGTCGTTTCGAAGTTATGCACGTAGGTATAATACATTTCGGCGATTCATAATAGCGTATTATAGATTTTTTTTACGTAAAAGAGTAGGTTACAAACATTATAATACAATGTACGATTCAAGTAAAAGCGTAAAACTAGTTATTATTTTATTAGAAAATATAAAAAATATGTATCGCACCACTGTTTACCTGTAATGAATTGAAATTTAAATCAAAAGTGACACATCAATAGCTTTGTTATTATAAGAACGCTGGCGCCGGCATTTCCTAGCTGACTGCCTCTGAGAAGAAATGCCGAAACAAACTCAGAGGTCGTTGTCTCTTTTAAAGTCCAAACGAAGTTACTATTGTTCTGTTTTAAAGTCTAAAGAAAAATACTTGTATTTTTGTCCTTTATTTTGTGTACAATAAAGATATTCTATTCTATTCTTTAAAGAAGTCAAACCATTCAAAAGACGATAAAAAAGGTCACATTTTTTTAATACGACTTCAAAATGTACCAAAAAGTTTCAACTTCGACGCTTGAAAGTCACAAACGATCTATTTCCCAAAGCATTTGAGTTGATCTCCGCAAACGCTTACCACATTCAAGACGTATAGCATCCAAGACGCAAACAAAATATCATAAACAAGCATCAGCCCCCAGCGCTGCCCGCATTTTATAAAGAAAGCATACTAACTTACTGACTGATGGTTTCGTAATCGGTCCATTAAACGAAAGGGTTTTGTAACCAGAAAGCTGGAATTTTTTGTTATCCACTCCTTTTTTTTTTTTTTTGTATCGCTGGGAAAAATGCTTTACGCATCCCCCCCATCCAGGGGAATGGGGGGGTATGTGGGACTCCCCGGGCAAGCCCGGTATACCCACTAAAAAACCCAGCGGCTTTCCCGCATCGTCTGAAAGGAGGGGGACTGGGAAACCGGCGTAGCCTTTACGTCCAGTCCCCCTCGACGATTGCCCGCCTCAACGGCGGCGGGCCCCTCACGTCCTCCCCATTGGGGGAGGATCGGGAATGTCCAGCGGAGGTGGTGTGGAGTGCAATGCGGGCGGAGGCGCCCCCGCGCCTGTCGCCCACCCATCACCACCGCGAGGAAGGAGAAGATGGCGTCCTCTCCGACCTCTTCTTCGCCTGCGGAGCGGCGCAGCGAGAGGGTCGTCCTCCCGCGCGCGCTCCGCCGCCTCCTTTTGCGAAATGACATCCTCGCAAAAGGAGGCGACCGCGGCCCAAGCCCCCTCGCTCCCCAACATGGAGCGAACTACGCCGGGAAGCGAGAGGTCCTGGCCGATCTCGGCGGTCAGACAGCGGCGCGGTTCTGCCCAGGCCGGGCAGACCTCGAGGGTGTGCCACGCCGTGTCTTCTGTATCGCCGCAGTGGTGGCACGCTGGGGTTTCCTCCCTCCCGATCCGGTACAGGTGCGAGCCAAAGCAGCCGTGCCCTGACAGCACCTGCACCAGACGAAAAGAGAGGAAACTGTGCTTCCGCTCATTGTTATCCACTCCTAGTTCAACCTTGGTTTGATAATCAATCGTTTCAGGAATAAAAATCTCAAATAATACGTTACCCATCGAAAGTTGGAAGTTTGAAATTATGGTGAACAGCTGTTTTCAGTTAATCGGACCGTTATGTTGTCGGTGAACTTGGGCCTTTGGCTTAATCTTGTTTATAATATCTTTGTTAGTCGTTACGAATATGAATTCATGAGAAAACTAGCTTTTGCCCGCGGCTTCTCTCGCGTTAAGAAGTATTATTATTAATTAGGTATATTTTCTCCAGTCGAAAATCTAAGAAGATTTATACAAACTTTCATCCCCTATTTTATCCCCTTAGGAGTGGAATTTATCAAAATCCTTTCTTAGCGGATGCCTACGTCATAACATCTACTTGCATGCCAAATTTCAGCCCGATCCCTCCAGTGGTTTGGGCTGTGCGTTGATAGATCACTATGTCAGTCAGTCAGTCAATCACCTTTAAGTTTTATAATTATATATTTAGATTAGATAGATTAGATTAGATAGGTTTTCATTGTAAAACTACTGAACTGATTAGCAACTGCCTATCTGACCTCCACAACCCAGTTACCGGGTACAGTTACTTTCTAGCTTCTGACAACACGTAACGAATGTCAAAGATCTACAAATGACAGCCAGGACCAACAGCTTTCCATACTCTCCGAACTATTTTTAGAACCACCCCTAAATTTCCATATACAGACAAACCTTATCCTATAAATATTATAAACGGATTTTGATGAAATTTTGTACACACAATATAATGTAACCTAGATTAACACATAAATTACTTTTTATCCGGGTAACCGAAGTAATTCCCTCAAGTTGCGTTTAAAACTGCGGAAAAAAGCTAGTATCTTCATAATTTAAGTAAAGAGAATATACGACGAAAGGCATCCATCCTTACTAATTTCTTACTTTATTCCTTATTCCTTACTAATATTATAAATGCGAAAGTAACTCTGTCTGTCTGTCTGTTACGCTTTCACGCCAAAACTACTGGACCGATATAAATGAAATTTGGTACAGAGATAGAATAGACCCTGAGGAACAACATAGACTACTTTTTACCCGGGTGCGCTAAGTAGTTCCCTCGGGATGCGGGTGAAACCGCGGGAACCAGCTAGTTCTATATATATATATAGCTTTTCATACGTCATCACTTGAACAGTTTCCAAGTACACTCAGGTTTGGCACTGAAACACGCGGTTTCATTTCCTCTCGACCCCGTTGGTGGCGATCCTGGCAAAGCGAATGATTAGTCGGTTGTGTCCCCAGAAATGTTTACGCGCATTTTGACTAACGTTTACGAGTGCAATAGGTACTAAGTTATTGTGTTAGAAGGATTTTTGTTGTAGTTTTTAGTTGTTTTTTTTTGTGATTTGGCATTGTGTACGGGAGAAGAAGAGAGTTTAGGGGTAATAGCCTGTTTTTTTTTTTCTTTTTTACAAAACGTTGCCCCACACTAGGAATGACTCCTGTGTCGTCAGTGCGTTTACAAACATTTATTATACATGCACAAACACTAAACACAGACCTGTAACAATTTTAGTTGTCCCGTGCGGGAATCGAACCCGCGAAAGGCAGCGCAGCAGCCAACCGCTCAGCCGCTACGCCAAACGCGCCGTCAAACGTGTCGTCTCTTAACAGTAATTCTACCTCGATATTACTGTTAAGAGGGTAATGAAATTAATAATAATAAATTATTGTTGTAAATTGTTTTTTAAACAATTGAAAGATTTATTTTTATGTTTAAGTATCAACAATTTTTTTCTAGCATAATTATAATCTATTGCCAATTAAGACTTCAAATTACCATTCATTTCAGGTTTTTTTAAATACCTATTTTAAAACGCAGTATTATTAAGATTTATAATAATTGTACCTACCTATTACTTTTAAAAACATCTAAAACGCCAATGACGAGACCAAAAAAAAATAATTCATACACAGTAAAATCAGGTTAAAATTAATTCCAGCATTTTAAACTAGCGTAATTAAAAAGTGATCAAAAAATAATAATTACCAACCACTTGACTATTATTATTAAACTAATAGACAGTACACGTAAAGTCTGACAAAGTCCAAGCGAGACACACAATTCTTCATGAGTATAATCGCTACATTTATACACCCGCTATGATTAACAGTCTCATTCCTCACCCGTAGAAGCTAATGACGTCATTCTTTGTTACACTATAGCTGGCCGATGTGGAAAACGGCCATAATTTACGGCGGTATCGCCTCAGTCCACTCGCGTTGATCCCGCTAACGTATCGGCCGCTATTCACTGTTACGAGCTCATTCACCATACTAACCGGGTATTGTGATAAGAATTTAAAGTATTAAGCTTAAAGCTTAATATTTTATTGAATTAAAAAAAATTGGACAGTAATAAAGACAGATTGTTTTAGAAAATGTTCTCTTTTTAGTGTTTCGTAGTCGATAATGAACCCTTATAGTTTTGCCATGTTCGTCTGTCTGTCTGTCCGCGGTATATCTCATTAGTACTAGAAAGCTAAAATTATTAATATTATATGTCTGAGATATCTGGGTATCTCTCTATAAATCCTGATAGAGATTGATGAAGTGGTTTAACTAAAACTGTGTTCGTGGAGTAGTTAAACCACTTTATGATAGAAATTTCCTTCTGGAAACGTGAAAATAATCATGTATTAAGTGTTTATAAACAATCAGTGTACAATAAAACAGAAATACTACGCTACTCGTTGGCTTTGACTGTAGTTGCGTGCATTTAAATATAATAAGAACTACATTCAGAAGGTTTATTTCAAAATAATTGTATTCTACGGCGTCTATATAGATTATATTATTCTATACATATAAAAAGCTTTGTCCTAAATGACTGGCGGATCAACGCATAGCCTAAACCGGTTGTAGAGACCTGAAACCTGGAGGGTGTATTCTTTGTATGACGACGGCATTAAATAAGAAGGGATTTACCAAAGTTCTTTCCCAAAGGGGATGAAAAAGGGGAGGCAAAGTTTGTATGAAACTCTGTCATTTTTAAATTCCATCATCATTTTTCTAGATATTTCCCAACCATGATGGGTGTTGGTTTCCAGTCTAACGGGATGCAGCTGAGTTTTAGTTGGAGCAAAGTTTGTGACCTTCTACAATCCAGTTACCAGGTAGAGCAATGCTTCTGCTGCTTCTGGTTTTTGAGGTCAAAGATCTAAAATTGGTAGCCAGCACCAACGACTTAACATGCTTTCCAAGGCACAGATGAGTCTCCATCTCGATCTCAAACTGCCCACCATCCAGCAGTTCATGAAACGTGCCGCCAAGCATTACTTTGATGCTGCCGAAAAGCATCCAAACCCTCTGGTCGTCTCGGCCGCCGGATACGCACCCTCCCAGATCAGTAAAATTCGCCGCCCGAGGCATACTCTCACCATACCCGATGACGCTATAACCCTCTACCAAGAGAGCAGTAGGTCCACTAGCACTCTACACAAACACAGACCGCGTTCGTATCGACCTCGCCGCCGAGGTCCATCGCGACGACCTTGTCCATGCCCTCCCGACCCTAGCTCGACGAGCCAGCCCGCGAGCTGAGCTAATAGCTTTAAAATTCCCGATTATAATAATCAAAATTTATTCTGATCCAGCCTGTCCCTTGCTGTCCTCCCCCAGCGACGCCCTAAGCCGAGGCCCGTACCCCACTAGGGGGTGCCCTTAGCGTGTAGTCGCTTAGTTTTGTAAGTTAAGCCCTGGCTGGAGGCCCTAAATTTATTTTATTTAAGGCACTTCACAGGCAAGCCCGGTTAAGCAGTCGACAACCTTCTAGGTTGACCTGCGAGATGCCATACACAAAAAAAAAAAAAAAAAAAAAAAGCACAGTTGAGTCTCGGGAAGGTCATGTAAATATAATAGAACCACCCATCCATGGACTGCGGCAAGCACAGCTAACATTGATTAAACGACTAGTGCGGGGTGTTACATAGCCACGAGCTTTTAATTAAATTAAAATATAATAATTATGTCGCTTTTATTTTAGGGACGAAATAGTCACTTATCACATGTCATATAGTAAAAAAATGAGTTTTTTTCTATGACAGGACTTTTTTTTTTAAACTCGAACGGAAAAAAATATATGGTGGTATGAAATTCGCCGGTTCAGGTAGTTTTAAATAATAAAATTGATTGAAATGGACCTACTGTTTCGCGATTAAGAAATTATGGTTACCTACTATTTCAGGTCGTAAAATATAGAAATAACTAAAAGGTTGTTAAACTTAAGTGTGCATTTATTATGAAATATAATATATGGAGTACTTCTGCTTACTAATATAAAAAATGCGAAAGTAAGATTGTTTGTTTGTCTCCAGAACCGATTTCAGCGACAATCTCAGTGACTAGCTCTTCATTGGTACCTTTACCCCTTTAGTGGTACGCAGAAAATATTATGGTGGACAAGCGCTTACGCAGACACAGGTGCGCTCTCTATTACCTCACTCTCATAGTCCGATGGGTCGGTAATTACGTCATGAACGGGGAAAGATCTGGCGCAGGACCGACAGCTTTATATTATGCTCTCCGAGGCACGAATGGGGTCTTGTTTTGACTAGAAAACGGTCACCCATCCATAGACTGATCACAGCTGACGCAGCTTAACTTTATTAATCTATCGATACGCACGGCTGTTACTCGTAGCTACGAGATACGATTATATCTATTATTATATTCTCGGTAAACAAATAGCTTTCATTTATTGTGTATTCACCCTTTTCCAAACTAATTGGTGTTAGATGGCGATCCATTAATTTTAAATAACTGAATCGAGGCCAACACTTTAGCAGCTTGAAGGGTTAACAAACTTCCTAATTTACCTCCGAAAGTCGGATTTTAGTTTTATATAATTCAGAATTTAATTAATTATGCATTGAAGTTTAGGGTTCAATTAACTTATAAAACGATTTTCCATGTAATTTGTTGCTGGATTTCGGAAAAGTTGTTTTTCAAAAAGTTTAAAGATACCTACATCTGATAATTTTTAAATACTTACCTAAATTTTGCGAAGGTTTAAATATTTTTTCCAAATCCTATATGAACTGTTTTAAATAACTCGCGCTTCAGCCGACAGTGTCCAAACTCTCTCGAGAGGAGACCGGCCCGAAATGCCACCATCTCCACTCCGCGTTCGCAAATTGAAACGGAAGGTGTCCAATAAATTCTACATTCCCCTACGAGGAATTCGGACGACAAGTCCCTTTCGGTGTGTGAATATTTTATCAAGGTTATTTTAGTTTTCCGTGTGTGTATACTATGCCTTTCCTTACAGTTCTGTAAACGGTTTGATTAAAGCTATCACCCAGTTACATATGTATGAGTTTTTGAGTGGCTTTCTCTGTACACTCTTATATTTTTCATAAATCATTTATTAGTTTGTGAATATGGGTACAAAAGTTCTTTATGTGTACAAAATTATTGCAGTGAGACATATCCTATCGCAAGGCGTGCAAAGCTATATATATAGTGTATTACCTACCACTAAATAAAATTATAAGTGACAATTTAAAACAAATTTTCAATTTCAATTAAAATAAATTTCAAAATTAGCTAATATTATCATCCAAATATTAATTTACAAAGTAATATTTTTGTTAGTATGTTGGTCTATGAATTCAGGCTTTGTTTTAGCGAAGTGTAATTCTATTAAATGTGCATTTTGTAACACTAATACATACTTCAAATTATTTGTATAGATACTGTTATATCGTTTTTTTTTGAAAATAAACGACTTAACACAGTCCATACCTATATTAATTAAAAATATATGAAATAAACACTAATCGGAACAAATCCAAACATGTCAGTAATTGATAGCTTTGTGTTTACTAAATCCATTGCTGCTGATTGAATGTTAAAGAGTAAATCATTTGCCAAATAATCATGTTGATCCAGTTTAATTTCGGTTTTGATGTTGTATCTAGAAGCTGATGAAATTTTGTCATCTATACCTAATCATCATCATTAACTGCCTATGCCTAGCCTTCCCCTAACTATGGTGGGGTCGGCTTTCAGTCTAATGTAGCTGAGTGCCAGTGTTTTACGGAGAGCAATTGCCAAACTAAACTTCACAATCTAGTTACCGGGTAACACGACACGATATCCCTTGGTAAGACTAGTTGTTAGTCTATCTATTTTCTGACTACCCGTAACAAAAAAGGATATATCATCTGTACCTAAAATCTACACTAATATTATAATTCCGAAAGTAACTCTCGTCTGTCTTTTACGCTTTCACGGATGGACAGCTGAACTGATTGAGATGACATTTGGTATAAAAATAGATTAAAACCTAGTTAAGAACATAGTCGTGGTGGCCTAGTGGTTAAGGCACCTGCCAGTCGTGTACGAGTGTGCGGGTTCGAAACCTGGTAAGTACCAATGTGACTTTTCTTAAGTCATATGTCCTTTTTATCTATAGTAGTAGTAGTATATCTTAGACACCACTGACTACAACACTGGTGAAGGAAAAACATCGTGAGGACACCTGGACTTAAAAAGTCTGAAATCGCCAATCCGCCTTGAGTAAGTGTGGTGATCAATGCTCGTGGTGGTGATCAATCCCTTCTCTGTATGAGAAAAGGCTGTGCCCAGCAGTGGGACAATATACAGGCTGATGATGATGATGAGAACATAGGATAGTTTCTATCTAAATAAATGAAGTGGTTCCTTCAGGATGCGCGTGAGACATGGAAACCAGTAAGTATTTATTTAAATGAAATTAATAAGGCTTATGCGACTTTTGAAAATATGTAAATATGAACACATAAATATACATAATATTATGGTGTTAAAAAAAGTTTATCCGTAAAATAGTTTTTAATTCAAAGATAGCATATCCAGGGATATTATAAATATGGATATTATAAATGATTTCAAGGTCAATGAGAAAAGACTTACTCGTATACCTAATTATTTTCATAATTAAAGGGCATGGTAGTTAATTATGTCTGAATATAGAATAAATTACACCGTGACGATCAAATTATAGCTCATATAACTGATTAGTGGTGAAGCAGAACATACTGAGGAAATCTGAATTTCAAAATTAGACTCTGATGACGACACGTAGTTAATTTGTTTTTTTCTTATTATTGTACCTATGTCAGTATAGTACCAGTGACAGTTGTCTGTACGTTTAGTTTTTGATTTAGTTTAGAAACTTTAGACAGACCAAGTGACACCCGTACCGTATCGCCACATGTAAAATGTTTAGATATTTATATATTTAAATATATATTTATATGTATAATTAATATCTATTATTATATATATAATAATATATAGATATATATAGTATTCATAAAAATGTCTATATTATTATTTCCTTAAAAAAAAATAGTAGGCCCATTTTATCAAGCGTGGTGATCGGCGATCGTGCCACAAAAAATAAGCCAACAACATAGATGATTATTTAATAAAATATATCATGCAACGTTACATTGTTCAGTGAAATAAATAAAATAGTAGTAATTACAAATCGACATTGCCTGAAATAACTCAATGTCGTCTATGTATATAAATAACGAGTTATCGAAAAAGTAATTAATCAAAAAGCTTTGTATTTCCCTCACTATTGCTCTGTAAGTCTTAATAAAGTTTGGTGCCGGTACTTGAAGACACACAATAATAATGATTGGGAACAATCAAATCTACAAAATCAAACGAGTGCTATATTTTCGTTTTATATTTGGTTACCGTCAAAACTTTCGCTCTTCGCTATACATAAATCTGATTTTAAACCTGTACATAATTTCCTTGGCTGCTGCAATTTTAATAATAGGATACATCCAATTAAAATCATCAGATCATCTCCATAAAATATTAGTCACTGCAGAATACTTTGCTTACTTCTTAGTGTCTTGGGTAACGAAAGATGAATATATCAAAACGTACTACAAATATATACCTTCGCTTGATAGTTTTTCTGAAGCAGAACAAGAATATCGGAAACTGAATTTGTTTATAAAATTATGTTTGTTGGGTAGTTCAATATGGAGGTTTGGGACAGTAATATACGTATTCCGTGCATACTATGATATATATTCGACTGCAGATATAATTGAATTATTTTACTTCTTATTCTTTTTAATTGCTCTTGATTTCGGAAGAGTGTCTGCGTGTCTATGCTTTGGCTTGTTGTATTTTCGAATTCGAATTTTTAAAAGGATGTTACACTCAACCACTTTCAATGATCCGATTCGAAATAAATCCCTCACACACAAGTTTATTCATATATATGAGACGCTTGCCGATAACTTAAAGGGTATTGAAGGGCCATTAAAAATATTGGTGAGTATCTATTGATTTGATTAGACTACTTAAATGCATAGAACAAAAAAAATAAACTTTTTTCAGATTGCATTTGGTGAGCTGTGTTCTTTGATCAGACTTATGAACGACATCAGTTTCAAGTTATCATATATTAAACAAAATGTATGTATATTTTACTGTTGTAATTTTATACTTTTATGTATGTCACATAGCTTAATATTTATTATTTGCATTCCTTAAAGTCTTTTTATGTGACGATAAACATAAAAACCACGGTACTTAAAAGATACAGTAGGTACACATTTTAAACATAATGTTTATTATTTGCACTAAAATATGATTGCACAATTGCATGTACATTCTAATAGTACGTAGATTGTTATACAAGGGGCCAAAATGACCCATTATACATGTGGTAGTTTTACTCTCGAGCGTTAGCGTACGTGTGTTTGACACCTAACTCGTCTTAAACGGCTCGATCAATTTAGATGAAATGTTGTGCGTATATTATTTGCGTGGATTCTTGGATGGATCACCATTGGGCCTGGTAGATGTTGTCGTTTTTATAATAACGCCAAAGTTAGAATAGTACAACGTCTGTCGGGTCCCCTAGTATAATTTATACGTTACAACCTCACAAATATTAAACTAAATTTTGTATTTACGCCAGGGTGGGAACGCTGTGTATTGGTCCGAATGGATGACCGCTTTTGTACCACCGCTGTACTTTTACTGTATCGCTTCTATAATTATGGATTTGATAAATGATAATATGAACGAAATTCAAGTTATGTGTGTTGAGAAAAAAATGCTTTGCACAAGTAAGTATCATCATAGCAGTTGGAATCACAAATTACTATAACTCTATATAGCTAGAAATCCTAATGACTCATATTATAAAATGCGAAAGTGGGTTTGTTTGTATAATTGTTTGTTTTTTACGCTTGCATGGTAAAACAGCTGAACCAATTTAGATAAAATTCCTCTTTCTAAATCAGTTTAGCCGTTTTATGTAGGATTCCTAGGCAGATAAATGGGACACTAGAGACGGTTACAGGCTTTTTATCCGGGTTTTATCTGTACCAGTACCTACAGAACGCGGACAGCAACTATTAGTTTGACTGACAATAAGCATTTTTTGTCAATGCTGAATAGAATAATTTTCTAAATAGGTCAAGGTTGTAAGGTTGTATAAAACGGGTAATCTCAAGAACTAGAGGACTGATTGCAGTAATTATTTCACTAATATAAAACTAGATAATCTCTGAGTACTGAGATGCTATGCTTGTCTTTTTCTCTCTCTCTGTTTCCTTGGCTCTCGTATATATCGCTAGCAACTACTAGTTATATGATTTTAAACAAAATGATCATTAGATAAAAGGTACCTACTCAGAGTACGCAATGAGACCAAGAAGCAACCGAGAATTAGTGTATAGGTGTTGTACAGACAGAGGGAATTTGAGAGCATTGGAAACGGGGCGTGACGGCTTAAATAGTCGCCATGCCAATTTACGTCACGGCTTACCAGAAGTTCTTACAACCAAGTCGTGCCAATAGACATTTGACATCAAAAGTATTCTCTTATAAACGACATACTCAGAAATTGATGTGTAACATCGAGTAGGTCCTTCCCGACCAAGTTTTCAACCATATGCTTCAAGTCATAAGGTTGTTATTTGATCAACCGGGAAGTTAATTAATTCATATGAATATAATTTTGTAGAGGACTTACTTAATATAATAATGAAAATTATTTTTACAGATGAACGTGATCGCTATGAAATACAAAAGCTGCAACAACTAATAAAACAACGCCCGCTATGTTTTACCTTTTGCGGAATCAATTTACTCAGCGTGTACCAGATGTTGAATTTTTTCTCTTTTTTTATCATACATCTTATTGCTACATTACAAATCAAAACCTATTACACTTAAGATATGGAAAAAAATGGTTCGTAGACGCGGCCGTTTTTTTCTCTCTCTTTATCTTTCTTTCTTTGTTTAAAAAACCGGTGCCCTACACTAGGAATTACTCCTGTGTCATAGGCGCGTTTTTAAAATTTTCCAAAATCCACAAAGCGATTTCGGCCACACTCTGGAATCAATCCCGATACCCTGTTTACGGCAGTCGCGTTATGACTACTACCACTAGACCAAAAGGCAGTCATCCTTTAGTATCAAGTGGTGCAATTAAATAATGGATGTGATGTGATGATAGGTATACAGCTACAACGCTAGACTGTAGCCATGGCTTTTGATATCTTTCGTTTTCTGAATGGCTTCTTAGGTATTATTGAAGTTTTATAACATTCACATCAAAACAGTTAGAACTCTATGATTATTTTATTTGTAAGCACGTGTGTATTGTAATTAATGTATTATTGTTATTAAAACACGATTGGTTTAACTCTGGATTTTGATTTTTATCTCTAATTTAACCATATTTTATGGATGACTAGCACTTTTTTAGGTGAGTTACCTTCGCGGAAGTACACAAAATAACTCATTCAAGTATCTCATTGAGGACAAACATAGAAATGTTTTTATTTAATAGATAATACTTATTCTAATAAAAAGAATAATCAAAAGCCCCAAGGAGGGTCCCCCTCCCTATAGGGCCATTCCTGCCGGGAATGCGGGATGTTCGAAAGAGTTATCGCGCCTTCGGAAAGCAAAGCGCTAAAGACAGAAAGAACATGGATAGGTTTTAGTCAGTAAGAGTCTGACAGTCTTTCTCGTTCTGCCTACAGCAGGAGTGAGAGTGAGAGACGATTTGATGATTTCAAATCCTAAAAAAGCCTTCTGTAATTCTGTGTGTAAATCCTTACATGTTTGGTCCATTGTGAAGGCCATATTTTTTATTTAGAAAATGGTTTCCAAAATATTAATCTAATATTTAAAAGAGTCAAGTATTATCTCTATTCATACATGCTCTACTATAACATGTAACAAAAATAAAAGAAAAAATCGTAGTTAAATAGGCCTTGCATGTTATAGAGATATAGTTGACTAACTATAATGTAAAACAAAGAAGAAAGAAAGAAAAGAAAAATCATTTATTTTGCGCAAGCGCACACACAAGATAGTTGCAGGAAGAATAACAAACAAAAAACAGGAGAGAAAAAGAAATACAAATAAAAAATTAAATAAAAAACAGGAACACTAAACTGTGGCCTACCCTACACATATACCGGCCCGGTTTTTTGCTATGGTCTAAAAATGTTGTTCAAGTTATGAATTTGCTTATGAAACCAACAATAATTGTAAGGATCAGCTATTTGCCATAGTTTCAACCACATTCTGGGGGAACTGACATCCTTTCCCGGGCTTCAGTATATCTACCTACCATACAAAATTCCATCACAATCAGTTGACCCGCTTTCTCCTGTTGAAAATAACATTGATAATTTTAGTTGATACAAAGCCACACGAGAATCATTATTGTATTATTTCAAGGATAAAAATGTACCTAAATAGAATGGAACCCTACAAAACTATAACGTACCCATTGTAATCATATTTAAATTAAAAATAGCATCACAATATCGACTTTAATAAGTAATAGGTGTGTAACCAATGAGTAAGTTTTGATCATTTTGTGAGACACACACTGTACCGCAACTAACACTAAATATAAAGTTATCTGAATTTAATAGAATTCGGAATTCAAAAAGTGAACGATGATTGATAGCCAGCCAGTGTGCAATATAAAACCTATTATCTACTATCGTTTCATCTTGGGTTTTAGACAGAACTTTCAATACTCACTCGGCACCCGTCTTCTTTCAAAACTGTACCCAATCGTTCTAGCTACTACCGTTTTATTGTTGTCATACTTCAGATTACAAAACGTGCCATGGGTTAACATATATTTAACCTGCCTCGAATATTTCGTTAATGTCTCGGTGTCTTTGGTAACAGCAGATGAGTACATAAATAAATACTATAAATATTCACATGTACTCGATAGTTTTTCTGTGGCAAAGAAACTGTACAGAAAATTGGAAATTTTAGCAGGAATTTGCGTCGCTTATTCAGTTGGACTTAGAATTTGGTCTTTTATAATAGTTCTCCATAATTATCCACAATTAATGTCTGGTTTTTCATACCTTGATGTTTTCGTTGTGGCTTTCATGTATCTTGTTAATGATTTGGGAAGAATAACGATGCTTCTTTGCTTCGGTTTGCTATATTATCGAACTAAAGTTTTGAAAATGGCGTTACATTCCATTGAATTTAAAGATTCATGTCGGGATAGATTTGCTGTGAATAGAATCATTCAAATGTACGAGACGCTTGTTGACTCTTTAAAAATTCTTGGGCGACCATTGAAAGTTACGGTACGTGTAAAAAGCTAAATAGATTAAAATTACAATAAAAAAAGCAAAAAATGTTAAGTAAATAACCTCCTTTGTAACGTTAAAAATACACACACCAGCACAATTAGCGGAACAATAAAAAAAGCTGGTTATAAAATAGTAAAGTGTATATTTTATAAAAATAATAATTAGGCATGTTGTAACAACCTTAAAAAACAACCAAATTTTATTAAATATAATCAAAATTCAAACAAAACGCACTTTTTCTATATTTTGTGATATCACAAACACTGTAGAAAATTAAAGAATAGTGAGATTTTACATTAAATAAATGAATGACTAATAACGATTGTTTCCCCCTCGTGCTCTGACTAACGTTTCCATCCGTCTAGGCATGCTCAGAATGATGTTATCATTTGTGTCTTGGGACAAGCTCTACCACTCTTTGATGAATGTGTTTTGCAGTTCTCCCAGATTATTGGGGGGCGGCATTCTGGTTTTAACGTTTCTCTTTAACAAGTCCTATACCTGCTCTATAGGATTAATATCCGGGGATCTTGCTGGCCACTGCAATACTGTTATACCGACATAGTTTAGATATGCTCGGACTGAGCGAGCACTGTGAGCTCGAGCATTATCCTGCATCTGAATAAAGCCGTCATCATTCATTCATCATAGGCGGTAAATGAGACAACGTGTTCTCCTAAGATAACCCTGATATACCGATCGGCAGTCATATTCCCTCCATCGGCCACCACTAACTCCGTACGAGCTCCCAAACATAGCCCTCCCCACACCATAACTGAACCCCCATATGCCACCGTATTTTCAAAATTAGACTGAATGTAACGTTCTCATTTGCGTCTCCATATTAGCTGTCTTCCATCGATCTGGTTTAAAAGCACCCTACACTCATCAGTGAAAACTAGTCCCCATCGGTGCATGATTTTTTATTCCGTTTCGCTAATTGTGCCGGTATGTGTAGGTATATAACAGCCATCTTTTGCCACTTCCTAGTGCTACGGCTGAAAAAAAGAAATAGTGATACTTCCCAAAATGAAAACTACCTAAAAACACAATATATATTTTATATAAAAATTTTAACTATTAAAATTTTTCTCGTTCTATATTCAACATAAAATCCTTATAGTTGCGCTATGTTCGTCTGTCTGTCTGTCCGCAGCTAAGCTCAGTTACTATTAATTTCGGATAAGTAAAAATATTAATGACGCCGACAAAGTGGCGGGTTTTGCATTATACTTATTATCATTATTTAATTAACACTTAATCAAAATTAAAATAAAATGTCGAACGAATCACAATTCTACATCATAATATAATTCATCTTCATCTGTTTTTTATTTATTTATTGTTAAATTTTTATCCTTGTTTTCAGTTATCGTGTTGTGTATTTTGTACGATCATTAAAACAATGCTCGAGTTAAATTTAAAATTATTAGATATGAAATTACATGTAAGTACCACTAACACACATCATAGTCATCTTTTTATCCCTACAGTTAGTAGTATAATATGTATGGATGCCGTATTAAGAGAGTTAGTCAGTTAAATTTTAGTAATTCATTTAACCTACCATTATATAAATATCCAGCCAGTTGCACCCAAAGAAATATGCGTTTACACGTGACGTGCTTAGTGCTTATACGTGAAACGGAAAAACTGTCTATCAAGATCTGTCAAAATGGAGGATAAAACTGAATAATTTTGTTATTATTTTATGTTTTTAGTCCAAATTATTTTTTTATTTCATTATTATTCTTTTATATCTAATGATGTCAAAAAAATATTAAAAGTATCTTAAGCGTTGATATTATGTTTTGAGATACACGTAAAAGTATGAAGAAATGATAAAATGTTAGGAGTAACCGGCTGATGGTGTTGTCTTTGTATTAAATTTTATTCTCATAGCTAGCATGACAAAATATATTAAATAAGCCATGTTTGATAGGAAATATGTTTATTCAAATTCATGATTTATTCAAATTTATTATTATTGATTCAAGTCAATCTTGTAACACACAAATCCTAAACTGTATGTATGAACACTCAAAAGTCACTATAAGTCTTCATGTAGGTACATCTTTATAGGTACGACATAGATACAGAAATAGGATGAAGAAAGAATGAATTTGGTCAAGTTTGATGCTTTTCTAGAGTCCAAGATAGCGTGATTTTAATTTGCTTGTTTTTTTATATTTCATCATTATCTGCCTAGCCTTTTGCCGCTGGATGCAGCTGAGTACCAGTGTTTCACATGGAGCGACTGCCTATCTGACCTCTACAACCCAGTTTCCGGGTAACACAGTAACCCTTGGTAAGACTGGATATTAGACTTTCTGGCTTCTGACTACCCGTAACGACTGCCAAAGATCTACAAATAACCGGGACCAACAGCTTAACGTGCTTTCCGAAGCATGGAAGAGTTTCGCTATGACATAGATGGTCACCCATCCACAGACCGAAAGCGCCAAGCGCAGCTTAACCTGTGATCGGTTGAACCGTGCGGCTGTTACTTAGCTACGAGCTTCTCATTTTTTATATTATTAACATTTTTTTTGTGCAATATAATTCACGTATTTTTGTTTTGGATTTAGTTTAAGATACTTTTAATATATCACTGTTTTATAAAAATAAAACCCAAATTTTGCTGTGCCCTAGCAGGGTTTCATGTGTAACCTACTATATTACTTATAAGAACCTATGTACCATGAAAGCAATAAATACTTTGACTTTGACTATATTCAATGACATAATTTAAGTATTTTTTTAAGAATGACTACGCGGTAAATATTCTGTGGGTACTTCTTATTGGGCAGCCCATCTTCTACGTTCTTACAATTGCATTGACCCTAGATTTGACAACTAGTAACATGTCGGAGATCCTAGTGATATGGGCTGAGAAAACAATGCTATGCACAAGTGAGTACTTGTATTTTTTTTTTCTAAATTATAATTTAATTAATCAAAAATATACCAATATTTATTTATTGTAATTACACTTTAGATAGCACACGATACGCGCATCATAACTGTGAGAGAGACGGGCTATAATCACCAGTGATCGGAGTAGGTAGATTGATTATACGTACTTGCATCATGAATAGTCATAGAAATCATAACATGGATTAGCCTTTTTTCCGGGATTTCATTTTGGTACTTACGGGATTGAATCAAATATTGTAAATGTAAAGATTTTTAAATTATAACATTTGAAATTTATAGAATGCGAACTATTATTAGTAGAATATTACTTTACGTTTTCTACGTTTTTACTCAAGTTTAGCCATGCCACAGTTTTTTTTTATTGCAGAAGGCCGATCATGTATTCTATTAAAAAGACAGCAAAAGGGTTAAATATTTATTATTCATATATATTCTTCATCCTACACATAACAATATTTGAAATTCCTAAAAAATCTTAATTATTACAAAATCCCGGAATCCCGGAGGCATATCCATATAAATATACATGCCAGTTCATGGACCCCAAATCAATCTACCTACTCCGATCACTGGTAATCACATATATGTTACAGACTTAACAAATATTTTCTTATCTTAATTTATTTTCAAACTTTATTAAATGTTTTTCGTATCTGATGCCCGTCGGTAAACTGTTCAGCACACATGATGCACCAGAACATCATAAATAATGTACCACGTAGTAGTTTCTACCTCCAATAACAACAAAATTACAGTTGTATGGAGCATATGTTTTAGATTAAATGTCAAAGTCAGTCCTGTTTTTGCCAAAGTACGTGTGCTTGAGATTGATAGGCAAAAAAAATATTTCCAATCCTCATAACCACATAACAACCTGACCAGGGAGCTAAATTCTCTACCAGATTGTTCAAGGTTAAAGGGATTTAATTTCAGATTTTTTTATTTTATTTATTTTTATTATTGATAGGTTCGCGTTTGACCACTATCTCACCTGATGGTAAGCGACGATGTGGTCGACGATGAAGCACGCTTACCTAGAAGTAACCTATTCACTCTTGACTTGAAGACCCCTAGGTTATAGCTATCTGGAAATACAGACTCCGGAATAATCTAATTCAGATTAACTCAGATTAATCTAATGTGATTATTATATTTCATGCAGATGAACGTGACCGCCATGGAATGGACAAGTTACTACAGTTGATTGAGCACCGCCCGCTACGCTACACAATATTACGAATGAAACCATTTAGCATTCGCCTAATAATGAGCTGCTTGTCTTTCATCACCATCAATATAATTGCCATTCTGCAGATCAAACACTTTTACGCTTAGAAAATCAAAATAAAATTTTATGAAAATAGAAGATAGAAAATTTAGCACCAATTTCGTGAATTTTATGTCAGTGAATTTATGCACTTGTGAAATGCACTGCCGTTTTAGAACCGAAGAAAGGCTTGGTACATGACGAACGTAAAAAACTAGTTGGAATATCCATAATGCCATAGAAGATGGGAATTTCTTTGGTATGGGACGCAACTTGTGTTGGGATTCAACTACGGGCTGTGCTGATGCAGCCGCTGCAAGCGCAGAAAACTTTAACCGTCACCATTTGGAAGAACATTGGATCCATAGAATTTTTTTGAAATAGTCTCAAATTAAATATTGTTCGTTTTACCATCATAAATATAACTGAATCCATTAAATCCTCCAATTAAGCTATCAAAAATAAGTCGGTCATTTTGGAGTGAGTCACAATTATTCAAAAAGTAATTATTTAAAACTAAAAATAACATCACAATATTGATTCAAAATAAATAATAGATACGTAATCAACTAAAAAGCAGTGATCATTTGTAGTTCTTCGCAGTACTGCAACTAACATTATACTCAAGTATAAAAATTACAGAATTGAGAAAAACTTGGAATTTAAAAAGTAAACAATGATTGAGAGCCAGCCTGTGTGTAATATAAAACCTATTACCTACTACCGTTTCATCCTAGGTTTTAGACAGAACTTTCAATACTCACGTGGCACCCGTCTTCTTTCAAAACTATACTCAATCGTTCTAGCTACAACTCTTTTACTGTGTGTATACTTTCGATTAGAAAATGTATCATGGTTTACCAAATATTTGACCTACCTCGAATATTTTGTATATATGTTGGTGTCTATGGTAACAGCAGATGAGTACATAAATAAATACTATAAATATTCACATGTACTCGATAGTTTTTCTGTGGCAAAGAAAATGTACAGAAAATTAGAAATATTAGCAAGGATCAGCATCGCTTACTCACTTGTATTTAGACTATGGAATTTTGTGATTATTTCGCTTAATCATGCACAAATGGTATCAGGTTCTTCATTGTTTGATATTTTTGTCGTGACGTTTATGTATATTGTTATTGATTTGGGAAGAATAACGATGCTTATTTGCTTCGGTTTGCTATATTATCGAACTAAAGCTATAAAAATGGCGTTACATACCATCGATTTTAAAGATTCATGTCGGGATAGATTTGCTGCGAATAGACTCATTCAAATGTACGAGACGCTAATCGATAATTTAAAAAATTTAGGGCGCCCATTTAAGATTACGGTATGTATAATAATATTTTGGGTAATAAAATTATAAATATATAATTATATAATATTCAGAAATAGTAATTGAAAAATATTTCTCGTTTTCAGGTTGGGATTTGTTTATTTTGCTCATCATTGAAAATGATTTTCGAGTTGACCACAAATTTATTACGACTAAAATATGTTAGTATAATTTACACACATGCACTTTTCAAAATCCCCAAACTCTCCATGTCTTAAGATTTATCTTTGCTAGCAGTCAACTAGCGCTATTATTTTGCACGTCTCAATAAAAATGTTTAAAGAAAAGGAATTATGAATACTATATAGTACATATTGTATAGTAGGTACCTATAGTAGATTATGTTTAATCTACTTTCTAGAAAAGTATTGCCTTTGGTAATCATCAAATGACTGCTCCCGCTGTTGGCGCAGCGAGAACGAGTGTCAAGCTCTTACTGACTAAAACCATCCGTGTCCCTTCTGTCGTTCTTTACGTTTGCGGGATATTCGAAAGAGTTACCGCGCCCCCGGAATATAAAGGGCTGAGGAAGGAACATGGATGGGTTTTAGTCAATAAGAGCCTGAAACTCCCTTCCACCCCACCCATGTTGGGAGGGGTCATTTGATGATTTCCCACCTGAAAAAAAGGGGCCGAGGTAACTCTTCCGAAAAATCCCGCAACCCAAAGTAATGACGTTTTAACACTAAAATATCACTTAATTTTAATTAACTTGTGAAAGCTTCCAGGCTTTCTATCTACATTATACATAAGAGGTACGAAATTTTATAATCGTGAAAAATTGAGTGACGGGAGTTATGCTTTTCTAGAGTCAATGAGATAAAAGTTACTTAAATTATTTTGTATGATAAAATACGTTTCTTTTTTAGAATCAGGACACGTTAATTTTGGTGTGGATGTTGATTTCTGGACAGCCTTTATTGTTTTTTTTAACAATTGCATTGACATTGGATTTGACGACTAATAACATGAGCGACATTCAATTGATTTGTATTGAGAAGACTATGCAATGCACGAGTAAGTATTTGCTGTAGAGTTTGAACATTATAATGATTATTAAGTGTCGCCATTCATACAGGGGTGGCATGAGCATTGATCACCAAGCTTGCTCAAGGCAGATTGGTGATTTCAGAGTTTTTAGTCCAGGTTTCATTAAGATGTTTGCTTCGCTGTTAGTCAGTGGTATCCAAGATGTACTTAGATTTGTCTTAAGATAATTAATTTTTGGTCAGTTTTCGATCCCGAACACGAGTTCATCTCGGTTTTTATATATTTTTTTATTATAATTTTAACTTAAATTTCTTATCCTATTTCAATAAATAATAAAAAACCGGCCAAGTGTGTGTCGGGCCACGCGCATTAGGGTTCCGTAGTAGGTCTTAGTTAGTCGACTGTAACTCTGTAACTGGTTAAGCCTACTTAGCCGTGATAGTTTTCCTTGTAAGTTCATTACATATGCTACGTCTGTGATTTTTTCAGATTTCTAGGTATAGCCATTCAAAAGTTAGAGGGGGGGGGTTGCTCGTATCGAACAAAAAATTAATAATAATAAATAATAATAAATATCTTTGGACAATTTCACACAGCGCCATCTAGCCCCAAAGTAAGCAATGCAAGCATGCTTGTGTTATGGGTGCTAGCTTAACGGATATACTACTTATATATTTTTATAAATACATACATATTATACATAGTAACACCCAGACCCGATACAGAAATTAAAATTCATCATTTCAATTTCTGCCCGGCCGGGAATCGAACCCGGGACCCCTTGCGTGGCATTCTGGCATGTTGACCACTAAACCACTCAGGTCGTCAGATTCGTCGTCAAATTCCAATTAAAATCTAATTGTTTCGTAAATAGCTCGCTTAACCGAAAAATAGTCTTCACATACCCATAATATTTTTGAAAGACCTATCCAACGATACCCCACACAAAGGGGTACGCGAGGAAAAAAAAACATCTCCACTTTACGTGTATGGGAGCTACCCTAAAAAAAAATATTTTTCAAAATTTTATTTTACCACTTTCTCGGCGTGATCAATATACATATCCATACCAAATTTCAGCTTCCTAGTGACAAGAACCTCGGCGCTATACCGCGGACAGACAGACAGACGGACATGGCGAAACTATAAGGGTTCCTTGTCGGACTACGGAACCCTAAAAAGCGGAGTGACGATACACTACATTTATGAATTGATATTGATGTCAGGTTGCTTCGTGATGTTTTTCCTCACCAGTCAGTTCTTTCTGTCAATTAAATGTTAGGTAGTAGAATACCAACTGCGCGGTAAAAACCGGATTAATACTTATATTTTTGTTCTGAGTTAAATTTATGATAGCTTTGATTTACCTAATGCAAAGTTTACACTTCGTGTAGATGAACGTGATCGCCATGGATTGGACAAGTTACTGCAGTTGCTTGAGCACCGCCCACTACGCTACACGGTAATGCGAATGAAACTATTTAGCGTTCGTCAGATAATGAGCTGCTCGTCTTTCGTCACCATCAATATAATCGCTATACTGCAGATCAAAAACTATTATACCTAGAAGATCACAATAATAAACTAATATTATTTAAGCACCAATTTTCATGCACTCACATATTTTGTGTCAATGAATTTATGCAAGGATTTTTAGTATCACTTTACCATGCACGAGGCTATAGAGTCCTGGCCCTTTGGGAGGCGAACGTGAGCCGAAACCATCACACAGAAGCTCTTTGAAACAACTTTAATGAAACGTAATGGGGACACATAACTGGCGAGTATCTCTGTATACACTATAGAGATACATCCAGGGACAATCCGAGGTGTGTGCAAGACTATTGCAAAACAATAGAAAAAGACGTGTGGCACTCGGGGACTGCCGCGGTAAAGCTATTGCATAGCATTTTTTATCAACTTATGCAATTATAATTATTTATTTATTTTATTTATGCAGTTTTTTTTTCCTTTGTTTTTTTTTCTTTGATATTTATTCAAGTTACACTTTTTGAGCGTGGTGACCGATAAGAAAACAAATTGTAACGCCGATACAACCAATGCCACCTAGAGGCGAGTTGCTGAACTAAAGAGACAAGCGTGATATTTCAAAAAGTCATTAAAAGTTCTGCTATTCATCGATAGATGGCAAAACTAAAAAGTATTACCGCTGTGCCGGTCGGAGTGGGGGGTGTTAGGTTTTTTTTCGTTACGGAATTTCTGGATTCGGTCTCCACGCTCAAGGCCCGCGATAGAAGCTATGCAATAGCTTAAAAACTATTTGTACCTTGATAGTTGGAAAGGATTAACTCAAAAGTCTACAATGCATACTTTTCACAAATAAATATGCTATGGTGAACGCAATCACATAGGTTATTCCAACTTCAACTACCTACGAATCAGCTGTTTTTAAACTACATTTTTTGCATCTACCTACCTATATCTTTAAGATTTTCGTTTAAAGGTGAATTTATATTTGTCTAACGTGTCGTGTCGTGACTCATCAGAACGGATAGGTATCATACATTTAGTTATCCCATCACGTCACATTACACTAGTATAAACGTTACCATATGAAATGTATGATACCAATTCCAATCTGATGAGTCACGCGACACACATCATACAAATATACCATTCATACTAGGTACAATATCATCATATATTTAATGAAGCAGGATTGGCATAATATTTTCAACAATATTTTTTGTATTCGAGATTATAATGCTCGCAGAGAAAGATCAGTTATATTTGACGTTTCTTATGTCCTTATTCTACACTGGCGCCTTTATCGACAAAATTAAGCCCGATAGTCCTTATTGATGTATGTATAGAAAGTGGAACTCCTAATGTAATACAAAATTATAATTTTGCGATAAGGAATTTTGATGGACTTGTAACGGGCCGTGCTGCCATGGTGATGAGGCACATTGAAGGACATCGCGATAGCGTATGATATTATAGAATAAGTATACAGGTTGAAACTCATTGTTTAAGTTAAAAAAATATTGTGTGATATAAATCTGTTCTTAATAAATAAAATAAAAAGTACACAAGTTTGTTTGGATGTAATTTTTTATAAAAATTACCTTCTATGTGCTATTTTCTATGCTTTGTACAGACTTGTTACACTTATGAACGAAAGATAGGTAAAACAAGATTGTATAATGATATGGGTCGAAAAGGGTGAATAATGAAATAATTGCGAAATAAATGCGAAAGTGAGTTGGTTTTTTTGTTTGTTTGTTACGCTTTCACGGGAAAACGGCTTAACTGATTTAGATGATATTTAGTACGGAGATTGAAGGGACTATGGAGATAGTTATAGGCTATAGTTATAATGTTTCACCCGCTTCTTGAAGGAACTACTTCGTGCACCCGGTTAAAAAATATTCTATGCTTTAATCCAGGTTATAAATAATTTTATTCAAATCCATTCTGTAGTATAGTGCGTACATACATCCTCGCACTTTCATATTATTAGTATTAGTATAGTAGGACTAATCAGTTCACGACATCTGAATAAGTACCATTTAAAATTATATTATGATGCTTGGCCAAAAATTTATTATTCTATTTTATTTTAATAATTTTAAGAAGGCTTACAGACTAATAACAGAATAGGTAACAAAAATGTATAATTAAGTTGCTAATAACAAGCCTCCACAGATATAAACAATTACGAGTAACTAATGCCCGAAAGTTTAAGTTATGGTTGTTTTCTTTTTTATAAATATATATATTTTTTTATAATTATCTATTCATCTTCATAGATGAATCGATGAATTCGATCGATAATTGATGAATTTACCTATCATAATTTTGTAAACGGATATTAATAGGTAGGTTATATCTTGTCAAGTAAAATATAAATTCAATATTCAATCTTAAAACAACCTCACTTCTAATAATCACACAAAATACTGCTTAAGTTCAATGTTTGTACTAACCAAACTTATAAGTTAGCATATTATACTTTTATGGGACTATATTGTGTATTATGGTAATAGCTTTATTCTGAAGTCCTAAATAAACAACACATGGTTTTCGGAGCATATTGGAGTTTCTTCTTTCACATTGGACAAAATCGTTCAATCACATTGTTTTTACTATCAATTTGATTTTTATAGTATCGCTAGTTCTAAGTTTATTATGGTTGTGAGGAAAGTTTTGAGAGTGAATGTGGATGGTTATAGAGGTAAAGGAAGACCAAAGAAAGGATGGATGAACTGTGTGATAGATGATATGGCTAGAAAGGTTGGTACTATTGATGACGCTAACGTCATCTTACTAGTAACATCCTTTATCCGTTATATAAATAAATGGGGTAGGGGTAGGCCGATGATGAGCTAGTTATTTTTCGCGGTTTCACTCGCGTCTTGAGTAAACTTCCTCATTTTTAATCTTCCAAACAAAGAGATTCTCAATTCGACCGAATTTTCTTCACCAAGTTTTAACGTAAGTCTGTAAAAAAAATTATCAGTTCATTGATTTGACTAGATGGATGACCTAACAGATATTTACTATAATATTTGCAAGATTTTTAATAACATCAGCGTATTCTCAGGTTTGATCGTAGAATTTATCCAACCATATTTTGTGCATTGTTGCACTTTTTAGGTAGCGATCTACTGATTCTGATGAAATTCTTTTCAGAAAACCTAGTCAATGTGAAATTTCCGATGTCAAAGAGTCTTGTCGATGTCCTTTGACAAAGATTAATAACGTGTTCACTCGAGTACCAGTCGGGGCAAATGATAAGAGAGTAACTACAGTCTTTTCATGTACGAGTACTTTCGAATTAGACTTACTTTTGTATGTTGCGGAATAGTTCGAATAAGCTACCGTCGCCGTAGAACGCAAAAGAACACGGTTATATTTTCAGTAATTGTCTGACACAGCCTCCCCATCCGTCTATTCACACAAGAGGAGTCATTTGATGATTTCCCATGATGAAAAAAAACACCAATTCGTTGAGACGAAAATGTACATAAATGCATTTTAGACTCAGTTTTTCCTCCCTTCTACCAATAATAACGTGTAAAATGTATCTGATGTGCAGCAATACAAAGAAATACTAGATGATGCTGGAACAATCCTTGGTTTACATCCCGCAGTGCGTGGAACACAGCGCCAGTAGAACGGACGGACTGAGCCGGCTTTTGTTCTGAAAATATAAAGATTTATAATTGGTAGATCGATTAAAAATAAATTAATTTAAGTTTTAGTAAAAGTGTCTCAGTACAAGACGTATTCAACTTAACCCTTGCATTGCAAATAAATGATTTTTTTGTAACTCTCTCTTGATCAAGACCAAAGGGGGGAGGCCCTCACTTGTTGAAATCAGAAAGGATAAAATATTTGCAAACAAATACTCATACCTGATAATATCATCACTGAGATTTTTGTGTATGTATTTTAACTATTCCAAAAAAAAATAGTAATATACAAAACCAATACTAAAAATACAGTAAAAAAAAACATAGATTATTTTACAAATAATACAAAAATAATTATATTAAAAGCTTGCAACTGTAAAAGCCCGTATGTCGCACAAGTTGTATCAAGCGCAGGTGGTCCAAGCTCGAATGATACCGCAATAACACTAAAATAAAAGGAAGCTATTGCATTCTCCTGAACTGACACTGATTCCCTTACACTGCCCTTTACGGCCTTCGGAATAAGAACCTTTATTGTGCAGAACGAAGAAAATTATCGTATACTTTGAGGTATTTTTATTGTATTCGCAATTTTGTCGATGTCGTCCCCGGTTTTCAATGTAATGTCTCGGAAAATGTTTGTACTGAACAATAGTTACTGTATCTTTCTATGTGCGGTATATTCGTATGCTAGAATAATAGGTACTTTTTATTTGTTATAATATTCGATTTCAAGGTAGTGCTGCTTACTTTTAGTATGACAATAAAAGTAAGCTGTTCGAATATTTAAATTATAAATACTTATGGACTTCTTTCTCCTTGATCTATCCCTCTTTTGGTACGTTCCATCTTATGATATTTCTCCCTCTAAAAATATTTTGACGTTTATTCCACCTTTAGCACCTTGAACCCATAGTTTGAATATATGCATCACCACAGTCTGCAGTAAATTTTGCTTGTTCTAAATTGATTAATAAAAATCTTTCGCTGGTTTAGTATACAATATTGAACAATTTCACACTTTTAGTAATGTACTAGCTGTTTTTAGCGATTTCCCCCGCATCCTGAGTGAACTAATTCGCGCACCTAGTTAAAGTGTACTATGTATTAACCAAGTTTTTAAATTATGTGTATACCAAGTGTCATCTAAATCCATACAGTCGTTTTTGCGTTAAAGAGTAAAAAACGTATCATATTAGTAAAGTAAATATCTATCCTTTTTTGTACCTAACAAAATGATGTAAATATTTTCTTCCGCAAAAATAAAATACAAAGCCATAAAATTCAACGTGATGCCGCTTCAGATATCAAATACAATGTTTGTCAACCAAAATGCTCGCTATACCTGAAGTTTTGTTTTCAAGTGAGCTCATTAAAGAAGTCTACACACCAAACCCGCCGACCCGCCGACACAGCCCGGCGGCTTGGTGTCGGCGACCCAAACCCGCCAACCCGCCAACATGTGTCATGGGGCTGTGTCGGTGAGTTAGTCGGCGGCAAGAAATCAGTACAACTTTTTTAGTTAGTGATTGCAGTGTGTACGAACGTGACGTGTTCGCTGGAGTGTCGGCGGGCAACTGAGCGTGCGCGTGCGCAAGTCGCCGGCCATGCCGCCGACTTGCACGCGCGGGTACGAGTCGCCGACATGATTCTTGAAGCAAAGTCGCCGACACCAAGCCGCCGGGCTGTGTCGGCGGGTCGGCGGGTTTGGTGTGTAGACTCCTTAAGGACACTCTTTTTGCTCAAAAACTCCCATCTCATCCCAAAAACATGAATGCAAAAAACAGTACAAGTTCTCGGAATAATTTTGTAGATAATTCAAATGGTAATTTTAAACTTATATTGTTTTAATTCAAAAAGTTGGAGAGTCATTTTAAAATATATCACGTATCAACGCCTAGACTTTTTTTCAAGATTGAGTTTATTCAATTTCACATTCAATTACTAGGTACTATTGTCTATAATTAATAATATATAATAATTTTAATAATATTTTCTTCTTATCTTATTAATTTGCAAAAAATTGCTACTTTGTGTGATAGCGTAAGGCATTTACTTTTACCACCTACTACAAGTTTTTTTTGGATTAGGAAAACATTTAATGATTATTCCCGCTGTAAGCAGAGCAAGAGGAAGTGTCAGAACTACTGAATAAAACCCATGCATGTTCCTTCCATCACCCCTTGGATTACGGGACCTGGGTAACTCTTTAATCCGGCAGGCAGTGGCCCTAGGATGCCCCGTCAACTATGCTGACATATCTTTAAGGAACGCGTGAAAACAAACATGCCGTTGATACAATTCTAGTCCATGCCGGCCAGCGAGCCACCCATTGGACACATTTGCTGTTACATTTTATAAAACATTAAATTATTTGAATAGAACTTGGCCGATACACTGTCATGCTCTCAGTTTATACCGACGATGCACTAGAGAGCTGTGTTCGAATAAAGCCTACTCTGAAACGAGTGCTGTAATTAGTACTTAGCGGAGGCACCTAGTTGATAATACTGCTTGCAGCGTAATAAAAGCCTGACTTCAAATCTAGACTTTAATAAGGGACCTGGAATTTCTGTTATTTCAGTAAAGTAATTTGAAGAATGAGTTAATTAATTAAGCTTAGAAAGGAGACATTTATTTTGTTATCCTTTGTTAACCGACTTAAAAAGGAGGTTTAGTATTTTTAATTACTTTAGTAGCGTTGTTGTCATCGTCTCTTACACCCGCATTTAGAAAAGCTAAGTAAGGAATTTCTCATAGTGTTTTCAGTGGCCATCTTTTCGATAAATAAACAATATTCAAGCTACTGATCTGTGATTGGTTCATTTTGCGCTGTTAAGATGATCTCTGGTTTTTGGTAAATTCATTACATAGCATAGTTTTGTTTTTGTGGAACATGGGCCGTAACTCAAAAGAATGTGCATACCATCCAAGTTTGCCGAGATGAGAGAGGTGGATGTGCGGCGTTACTAGGCTCGACAAAATCCGCAACGAGTATGTGCGAGGAAGCCTGGGCGTGCTCGACATCGCTGAAGAGATGCAGGGAAGTAGGCTGCGATGGTATGGACACATGAAGAGGAGGCCACCTGACTACGTAGGGAACTTAGCACTATAACTTTCCATCCCAGGTCGAAGATCCAAAGGCAGACCCAAAACACGATTGAAAGATGTAGTGGTAAAGGATATGAGAGAGTGCTAAGTTTCCGAAAACGAAGTCGAGGATAGAGCGAAGTGGAGGCGTAAGACAAGAAAGGCTGACCCCACCACCATGTGGGATACAAAGCCAGGAAGAGAGAGAGAGAGAGAGAGAGATAGCATAGTTTTGTTTTTAGATACGGTTGTAACAAAATGTTGTTACTTATTTGTTGGTAAAAATGTACACTCATAATATCTATTGTATACGACTATAGTTACGAACACGCATAAAATCACACCTGTTTACAATGGTTTTTTTCTTTTTTTCGGATGGGAAATCATCAAAGAACTCCTCCACCGTGGATGGGTGGAAGAGAGTGACAGAAACGTACTGACTAAAACCCATCCATGTTCCTTCCTCAACCCAGCAGCATTAGCAGCATAAGGGGACCAAAAGGATACCTACTTTTTAAATCTACTTTACTACATATTTGCTTCGATAAAAAAAATACTAAAACGCTCTTCGACGTCATGGAAAGAAAGATAGGTAAAGATATTTTTGATAGGTTTTCATACAAAGGAACTTTGGATTTACATACGTGTCTATAGACCTACAGCATAACCATAATATTAACAGTTTTGTTAAAATTCATCGAGTCTATTCCATATAGGAAATCCCAATAACACTTTACCCAACCTGGGTATCGAACTCTCAACACTTCATACTAGGTAAATAGTCACCCTCCTAACCTTTGGACCATCACGACCAGATATTAAAATAAACATCAACAAATACAATTTTTCAGCTAAATTACTAAGTAAAGTATCTTTATTGTAGTTAAAAATTATTCTCTCATAGAACTTGTTAAGAATATTCTACAGCTATTTCTGGGAAACACAGGAATGCTTTTTACTTCACAAGGCAACGGAATTTGTGGTCTCGTGTAGGATGTTATTGAGTGAATAACATGTGGACAGAATATTTACGACGGCAACCACAGGAATATTTGCATAGCACAATTTTAAGAAAGAAGATTAGAGTGGACGATCGTTTCATATTTTTCTTAGGATGATTTTAACCGACTTCAAAAAAGAGGAGATTTTCTATTCGTTTGCATGATTTTTTGTATGTTTGTTACGCGATTACTTCGCTAATTACCAATGGATTTTGATGATTATTTTTTTGTTTAATATACTTCAGAGGTGGTCCCATATACATTTTATCAATATCGTTTCAATCGTTTTCAAATATATTAAAATAAAATAAGTTAAAATAAATAGTGGCTGACAGCATTACTATCTTTATCTGCCTAGCCTTTTCCTAAGGGTCAGTTTCTAGTCTAATTGCGCGCAGCTGAGTACCAGTATTTATTTTTAGTTTTCAGCTAGTATTTTCACACAATTAATGATGTAATCAGCGTGCTTTTGCAACTTTATATTGCCAAGTTTGTTTAACGAAAAAAATATTCATCAAAACTGTGGCTATAATAGGCATGTAGTTGCATTTGTTAATCAAAGGTATTAAGATACTGATCTGTACTAATTTCATAAAATAAATGTGAATGTGAGTTTGTTTATTTGTTTGTTTGTTATGCTTTTACGGTAAAACGTCTGCACCGATTTAGATGTTATTTGTAACTGAGATACACAACACCCTCGAAACGGTTATAGGCTACTTTTTATGTGGATGCATGTAGTAGTTCCCTCGTGACACGAGATTATGACCTCGAGATTATCCCAGCATACAAAACAAATAAATTCATGAACTGCTTATTATTATAATATTTTTGTATACTGAAATAATATAAATTTTTAACTCTATTTACTGACTTACTTCACAATCTAAAGATGAAAACCACTTAAACTTTAAAGGGACACTTTAGGAGCATCGAAGGTTATTAGAGGCGAAGAATATCACAGCAGAATCTAAAGTGATTTAAAATTCATTCGCCAGCGCCTAAGGACAACCTTCACCCCTCCCCTAACTACCATCTAATCACGTGGTTTGAGTGTGTGCACATCAAGTAGCTTTTCAACATCAAAGTCAACGCCTCTATCTACCCCAAGACTTTAGGGGACACGAAAATTATTTATTAGTTGCCTAAAGGGGAATTTGTTGGCTTCCGATACACCATTATTCTTCAAAATTCTGTCTTCAGAAATATAATCCCTTTGAAGGTCTAAAATAAAAATGGCTTCGAGATTTCCTTAATTAAAGGTTTGAGAGGCGCTTTGATGTTGGCACGTGGGAGGAAAAAATACGGAGGCGAGTTGGGTTATATGTGGTTTTAAACACAAGGGAGTTGTTTGGGGAATTTTTTATATAATGAACTTTTAATGTTTTTTAGAAATTATTATTAGGTATATTTATATTATTTTATTGTAAAACTAGCTTTCTGCCAGTGGCTTCGCCCGCCTGGGCTATATAAATTCTCAGCCCGATCGGTTTAAAATTTACAAAGTTTCAACAAACTTTCATCCCCTTATTTTATCCCCTTGGGGATATAATTTATCAAAATCCTTTCTTAGCGGATGCCTACGTCATAACATCTACCTGCATGCCAAATTTCAGCCCGATCCCTCCAGTGGTTTGGGCTATGCGTTGATAGATCACTATGTCACTCAGTCAGTCAGTCAGTCACCTTTGAGTTTTATATATATTTAGATTTAGATTATTTAATCTGATTATTCGGGCAAATGTAAATATTTTTTTATTCAGTGACATTTTATGTAATTCTAAAGCCAGATAATATTTATGATATGACTAGCAATTTGCCTGCGACTTCGTCCGCGAGAGATTCGGTTTTTCACACACATTCCAGAGGTGTCGCAATATAGCATTATAAACATTATTTATGGATGGCCAGTTTTACCACCTCTAGAAAAAATACCAGTTTCCATATAATTTCAAACAAAAAATGTCCCAATAATGTAAATCGTTATGTCTGTTAGATAATTAATTTACAAAGGTAACGAAACTGAAAAATACCTAAGATTTTTTTTAATACCTGAGCATAGCCTTTCTTCCTGCAGGAATAGTTCAGGTCACATAGGGGTTATTCTTCTTAATTTAGTAATATTGTAAATACAAAACTCCATCTGTCTCTCTGTCCGCCTGTCTATAATATCTTCATGGGAAAACGGCTGAATCAAATGAGATGAATTTAATATAATATAAACTAAAGCCTGGGGAACATTGAAGTCTTTAACATTCAACAATACGATCATACCCTACTTAAACAATTTTGTATGCCTTCTGGCGGAATGTAGTATGGACCAATATTTACTTGTTAAAAATCTAAGTATATAACTATAACTCTATGTTCACAAACTCGATAAATGAATTGAATTGAATTTATCCGGGTGCGTGTAGTAGACTTACAGACACAGTCAACCGCCCAACTACATTTTTCAAGTTTAAGCAAAAAGAAAGAAAGGAATTGGAGGGTATTTTGGCTGGCTCGGGCCTCCGAATTGGAGTATCAAATTGAGAATCGAAAGAATATACTGATCTCATACGATAGCAGAGTAACCTTAAAAGGTCCAGAAGGGCTTCAGCTTGTATGCAGATGGTCACATGAGAGGTTCTATCTAAATAATCATATGCGGAGATTGAGGGCTCGTAGCTAATTAATAGCCATGCAAATCGATAAGAGGCCGTTTTCTAAACAGACCCATACAAGCACGTAAAGCTGTCCTGCGCCTGATCTTAGATTGGGGATAATTTCATTTTATTTTCATTTTTCCACGTATTGTAGCCACATCTTTAAATGCGTCACTGGGTATCTTGAGGGAGTTGGAATGCAAACTCTTTCAAAACCAGCACGTAGTTTGAAACAATCTTAAACAACAGATTTTGGCTAGAATGCCAGCACCAACCACTATAAGGGAGCTGAAGACAGCTGTGTTAGACGAATGGCAAGATATCCTTAACAAGGTATTGAAGACATCATTGATGGATGTTTAAAAAGAAGAACCACAGGAGGTAATAATCTCGTTACGAAAAATGGGAAAAGTTAGGTGAACATGTTATTTTTTTTAAATACCAGTGTGTCTAAATATTAAAACAGGCGGTTGATGACGACGAACGCCGAAAAAGAAGTAGTAGGTGGACAATATGCACCTTTTTAACAGTAACTTAGTGTAGTGTAGTAGACACCAATTTCTAAAGCGATGTTTTAGCAGAAAATAAAATTAATTTTCTCTTTGAAATGCTTTGTAAGTTTGTGCATTAAACCCGAAGATTCGCATTAATATACGGGCATAGGTCCGTTCAATATAATCTGGAAAAAGATTGTATACTTTTTTAGGTATATAATTTCATAATGATAATTGGAATACCCTAATTACCCTATCGAACGTCTTCGAAGAAATTACGTGAGATACAATTCACATCAAAGGGTACAACGGCGATGTTATCGCTGACAGCTTTATTTATTTTAGGCGCAAACTGAAAGCGCGACATTATTTTTGGCCTATTTATTGTCCCAATACAGGGCTATGGCTTAATTTAAGGAAGGAATAGTACATATTAGTATAGTAGCCACATAGGCAAATATATTTTCGAGCCGTTTGTGGTCGAAACTGTACCCACTTTAGTTAAAAAAAATTCAGGGTGTCCACTCCAAATGCACAAAAAAAACCTTGAGTTTCCAGGGAAAGTAACATAAGATTAGGAAAAGTCAGTTCTTTCTTTGATCACTCTAACACATTTCCCTGACACAATATTGTCGTCTTATAAGGCAATTATGTAATTTTCTCGTTTTAAACCAGATTATGAATGTATTATACTTTGCACTTTTGAAGTCAAAGTCTAGACCATGTGTACGTGCTCTAAGTAAGGAGAAGATATCTAATTTGTAAGGTAATAGCAGGAAAATATGAATCAAATCGCGAGCGAAGCGAGCGCGATTTTTTTTTAGAAATATGAGGAACAAGAATCTTAGAAATCGTATTTTTATTTCATGACTCTCCCTTTTTCATGAATTTTGACTAATATGATATTTTTTCCCCGACAATCCCTGACATTCCCTGATCACCTTATTGCTTCCCTGATTTGGCAGCTAGTGGATACCCTGGATTTAGAGAAGCGGATTTTTAACACTTCCCGTGACCCAAGGGCTGCTTTTATCTTAACCAAAGACTAAGCATTGCCATCCAACGTGGTAATCCTGGCAGCCTCTTGGGTTCGCTTCCAGTTGACGGTGATGAGAAGGAATTATTTGACGCCACATTTAAGTTACATTTTGATTTTAAATTATATTAATTTGTGGTTTCTATTTTCATGTTTCATATTGTAAATAATGTAAATATTGATGATTTGAAAGCGCTTACTTTTAACTTGTAACCGTTTCTAATGGTTTTTTATTTATTATTAATGTGAAAAATGATTGTGAAATAAATAAAAAAAAGAAATATATAATTTACCAAACGCAATAAAAAAAACTATGCGGGATTCGAACTCGAATCAACCGACTCACATGGTCGTTAGTTTAATACAGGCTACACTGTTCGTTGACATTTCAGTTAAAATTGACGTTCTCATACAACGTTCAATTCAAAATTCTACTATTCTACCAATGAGTTTCTTGAAGAGAAAAACATTGTTGTAAAGTATTTAATAAATATTAAGATATATGTAATTAAGTTAACTATATAATTATTTGTACACCGATTCAGTAAAATATATGATACTATATAATATTATCAATACCTTTTGTACTTTATTCTAACAATTCTTTCGTGTTTTCAAATTCAATTACTGCTTATCTTTTTTAAGAATCAGCGTGATGATTTTCATGTCAATGATTGTAATAATAGCAAAAATGCATAATTACTAAAAATTGATAGGCCATCCCATTACAAAATGATTTATAATGCCTCACTGCTCATTCCCCATAATATTTAGCGTGATGATTTATAGCCTAAAGCCTGACCCGGTTCAGAAACAACATTTTTGTTGAATTTCAAGTAATTCTGTTCAGTCGTTTTGGCGTGAAGCTCAAACAGATAAACACACAAACAGACAAACAGACAAAAATTCTAAAAATCATATTTTTGGATTCAGCATCGTTTACTGATCACACAGAGACCACTTAAAAAAAAAAATATTCAATGTACAGATTTTCTACCATTACAATTTTATTATATGTATAGATATTGCTTAAGAAAAAATTTATACTTTTTTTAATTTTATGTCTGTTTGTTTTACTAAATAATATATCTAGTAATATTATAAATGTGAGTTGGTTTTGATTGTTACGTTTTTGATAGAAAACAGTTCAACTGATTTCGATGTAATAAGTTATGGAGTTGAGCGTGAATGGCTATACCGATTTGTATGAAATTCGGTACGGAGATAGAATGGACCTTGGAAAAGGTTTTAGGCTAGGTACTTTTTATCCGGGTGCGTTGTAGTTCCCCCGGGACGCGGGTGAAACCGCGGGCAACAGCTAGAACAGGACAATTAATATTAATACAATGTTAGTGAGTAAACCAACAAAACTGCTTATTGTCTTAGTATAGGTAGTTAATTTCTGAAGATAGTTTCGAAAATAAAAGATAAATCACTAATTTATTCTAACAAAATAAAAAAACAACAAAAAAAAACAAATATTGATAAGTCGTGAATATTATTTTTATACCGTCAGCAAAGAAAAAAGTAAAATATCCACATTTATTTTTATCAAAAACAACAATAATTATACTAAACTTTTTTGACAATCATGATCTATCGATTGAAAATAAAAAAGTTAGACATTTAAATTGATTAAACAAAATGTCTGTCAAAACATGCATATTTATTGGCGCTTAAAATCGTCCATATTGTCGATGGTCACGATTTATTAACTGAACGCTGCTTTTAAAGGTCAAATTACACTGACCGTTACTGCAGCAGTGTGAGGATTAGAACACGACTAAACTCCATTTACAATAACGTTTGTTCAAACGATTTTGAGCTCTATTGCTAAGGTGACATGACAAAAAACAGATGTAGAATATATTATTGTACCTAAAAAATATTTTGCTTTTAACATAATCCTTATCTGTACGGAATAGAACTCAAAATCAGTTGAATAAGTTGAGTTTAGTTTTTTTTCTAATCATAATGTAAATGAAGTATAGATATTATATTATTTCCCTTTGTCCGCCACTTCACTCGGGTGTTAGGACTTTACCCTTTCATCTCCCTTATTCCACAGCCTGATTATTTATAGCCAAATCCTAAATCAGTTTAGGTATATTGTTGTATTTTTTTTATAAAATTGCAATTAAATCTGTTAGTAGTTTTGACGTAAAACTCATCCAAACAGACACTCGGACACATAACAAAATCACTTAAAAGTATAGCATTAGCATCATTTCCCGTCATCATAGGGAAATTAAAAAAAACCGGCCAAGTGCGTGTCGGGCCACGCGCTGTAGGGTTCTGTAGTAGGAGTTAGTTAGTCGACTATAACTCTGTAACCGGTTAAGCCTACTTAGTCGTGATAGTTTTCCTTATAAGTTCATTACATGTACTACGCCTGTGATGTTTTTCACATTTCTAGGTACAGCCATTCAAAAGTTAGAGGGGGGGTAACTCGTATCGAACAAAAATTTGCACTGAAAAGCTAGATATTTCGCAAATGTCTGGCTTAACCAAAAAATGGTCTTCACACACCCATAATATTTTTGAAAGACCTATCTAACGATACCCCACACGGAGGGGTACGTGAGAAAAAAATATTCATCCCCACTTTACGTGTTTGGGAGCTACCCAAAAAAAAAATATTTTTCAAAATTTTATTTTACCACTCTTTTGGCGTGATCAATATACATATCCATACCAAATTTCAGCTTTCTAGTATCAAGAACCTCGGAGCTATGCCGCGGACAGACAGACAGACGGTCATGGCGAAACTATAAGGGTTCCTTGTCGGACTACGGAACCCTAAAAACTGAACCAACTTTCCTCCGTTAAAGTTTTATTGCATGTAATTGTATAAGAGATAATAATATTACTATTCTCACTAAGTAGTATAAATGCAAAGTATATGTATAAATGAGATTAGGTATAAATGCGAATAAAGTATCTCTGTCTGTCTGTTACGCTTTCAAGCTTGAACACTGGAGACAGTTATAGGTTATTTTTATCAGGGTGCATGAAGCAGGACACGTGGCACAGACTAGCTGTTTCCCTTGGTAAAAGCTAGTCTAAATTTATACATATAAAATGCTTTGTCCTGAATGACTAACGGATCAACGTACAACCTAAACCGCTAAACGTTGAGACCTGAAACTTGGAGGGTGTGTTACTTGCATGACGTAAGCATCCGATAAGAAAGAATTTTCCGGAATTCTACCTCTAAAGGGTTGAAAAAGGGGGGCAAAGTTTGTATGAGACTCTGATATTTTTAATTTGAATTCGTATAGTCAAGCCGCTGGTTAAAAGCTAGTATAAAATATGGTAAAAGTCATATTCACATGACATACATGCCTAAAGGTCTCGCTGGCTCTATTAATCGGGGCTCATTTCAAAAATGCCAAAATTTGCATTCGGAATTGTAAGTAAGTATTATTCAAGCAGATCCTCGTGAAATAATCTTAACATTGTTTTTGATACCACTGTCAAACAAATATTGTTAACTAAAAACGTACTTCCAAAAACAATGAAAAGAGAAAAATATTTTTTATTTAAATACTTAAGGACCAATATTTCGCTTTAGAAGTCGGTGCCTCGTAAGTTACTGTTGTTAATATTTTGCCACCGACTTCTTTTTAATATATTTACAAAAATAATAAACCGATGTTAATAAAATTATATGGAACCACTTCTGAAGTAGGTATGACTTACCGAACAAAAGTTTCGGTTGCGTGCGCTGCGTAAACGTTTAAAGTTATGCAAAAACCTGTATTACGGAATTGTTACTCTTTAAAAAATTCTAATAAATGTCCACAACAATATACGTCTCTCATTATAACCTTTTTATGGTAATAAAATGTGTTCTAAAATAGTGAATTATTTGCGAAGGCGTTTTATAAAGATGATATTATTAATCCTTATGCAAATAAATCCATTATTCATCACAAATATTTAATTTTGAACAAAATTAACCTTGACATCCTAATATAATTTCAATAAAAATATCTTAGGAGATATCATATTATGTAGTTATAAAAATAACTCCGCAACAAAATAATGATCAAGTACCAGCACGCGGTCCAGTGCAAGGCTCCCAGGTCATGAGATGGGAGGGCGCTGGCCGGCCACCGGCAGCTCTGCAAATTACCATTCCCCGTGGATAAAACTATCAATAATATCATAATCTACCGAGCCTTTTCCCATCAAAAACCGTGAAGAAAAAAGAGGAGAAATAAAAATGTAGAATTTCCGACAAACCTGTAGACAAAGTCGCGGGCAGAAGCTACTATAAATATATTTAAATATGATATTTATTTCGATGCTAAGTAACAGCCGCACGGTTCGACCGATCAAAGGTTAAGCTGCGCTTGGCGCGGTCGGTCCGTGGATGGGTGACCATCTATGTCATAGCGAGACTCCTCCGTGCCTCGGAAAGCACGTTAAGCTGTTGGTCCCGGTTGTCATTTGTACATCTTTGACAGTCGTTACAGGTAATCAGAAGCCAGAAAGTCTGACAACCAGTCTTACCAAGGGGTACCGTGTTACCCGGTAACTGGGTTGTGGAGGTCAGATAGGCAGTCGCTCTATGTAAAACACTGGTACTCAGCTGCATCCGGTTAAGACTGGAAGCCGACCCCAACATAGTTGGGAAAAGGCTAGGCAGATGATGATGATATTTATTTCGATACCGGTGTAGCACAGTTTTATTAAGTACCTTTTTTATTTTATTTATTCAAACTTCATTATTGACTAATAACATGTTTACTTTTCAAATATCTACGAACTATTTATATATTTTCTTCCATTCGGATCAATAGCAAAACTCTAAATATTATATCTAATATTTCACTTGTCTAGGATTTCCCCAACTATGTTAGAGTTGGCTATCAATATAACAGCTGTATCTAGATGAAAACCAGTATTTTGTATGGTAACCTAGCATGAAGAGTAGTTTAGTCTATCTTGTCCAATCGATTAGGGTCACCAGTACCTAGTTCTATTTTATACTCAGTCCAGGTTATAATTTGTAGACCTTTGACAGTCTTTAAGGGTAGTCAGAAGTTAAAAACTCTGACAACTAGTCTTAACAAGAGGTATCGTGTTGTGACGGGGCCCGCCTTTCCATCTGACGGGCCAATACCTGCCGGGAGCGCGGAAGAATGCCCGAGCGATACCCGTACCCCCGGCACTAGATAGAAGCAAGGAACACCGTGGTGGTTTTAGCCGGTAAGAGTCTGGCACTGTTCCCAGCTGCCTCATTGGGCCAGGTTCATCCATGAGGATTTCCCCACACATAAAAAAAGGGGGTATCGTGTTACCCGGTAACTGGATTGCTGTGTAAAGCACTGGCTTTACATAAAGCGATTGCCTATCTGACCACCGCAATCCAGTTACCGGGTAACACGTATAAAAAATACACGTAGTATCAGTGTACTCAGCTGCATCCTGACCCCATGAGAATGTAGATGAGAAAGGGCTAGGCAGATGATGAATACAATTCCTCAACTTGGAGCTTAGGTCCATATAGCGCTGCGTGACCTTCACTTTGTGTACTTACCCAACTATTAGTGTCTACGTTCCAGCACCAGAATTTCATAAAAGAAAAAAAAAACTGTTATTTATTCATATAATTTTAATATTGACTTAATTTCTTTATGTAAGCAGGTAACCGAGGCAGGTTCTCCCTACGATTTGGTTGCAGCTGAATCGTATGCACAGTTTTATTATCTTCATTGACAAAGTTAATTTCTACTCTAGAAACTTTATAACTGTTATCTTGAGATATCTTCTCCACTACTTTTAGGTAGGATGGGACTGGAAAACGAACTGGTGATCGGACTGAAAGAGAAATTATAGTATATTTTAGCACTTTCATAGATGTGGTCAGGCCATTGAAACTCGCATTCATACGGGATATGTACATGTATAATAAATAAAGGTAATGTAAATGTTTGTTCCTCAAACATACGTACACGGATTTGGATGTGGCTTACAGATTTTATCAGGACCTAATTCGAGATCCACATAGAGGAAGTCACGGGCAGAAGCTGGTTAAAAATAGATACCATATTTTTTTCTTGAAAAAGGCCTTGAATTCAAAAATATTCATATAATTCAAAGATCATTTTTACACATTAAATGTATTTATCAATCTTAATTTTCAAAATTGTTTAAACTTATTTTCATAACTATTTACATTTCAGAATATGCAAGTAAATAACGAAACCAAAAAATATTAGGTTACTTATAAATACGTACAACGGAACAATTCTCATTCAAGATCTATCAAAATGGCGGATAAAATTGATTAAATTTGATGTTATTTTATAATAAAATAATAATATGTTTATTTAACAAAAAAATAATTAAAAGTATGCTAATTATTGATAATCATCTTTTATGATATTCGTAAAAGTATTAATAATAAAAAGTTTTGCTGCAACCGGCCATGTCTACGCAATTATAGATGACAGAATTTTAAGACTGATAATATTTTGTACTTATATATAAGTTTTCTCAAATAGAATTAATTAAGTAAAGATACTACGTACTTGGTCTCGATGTAAATTTGTACATGAAGTCAGTGAACTCCCTGGATATGACATCTATCATACTTTTGTTGCCGTACCACACATCCAAGGCACTGTTAGCGACCCACTTCGACGGTCTATAGTCTCTCGGTTCTTGCGTATCATCTCTCAAGTTAGGCCTTATCGTATCACCTATTAACATTGTTAAGCTTAAAACAAAACCAATAATTAATATCCGAATATTTAACGGCGCAGACATTCTTAGCTAAGTCTGAACTCTGACTGTTTTGTCATTTAACTTACCTTGAGCAAGAAGGTTTTTGTTTTCTATTTGTTGTTAATCAAAACAGTATAGTTCATATCCATAAGGAAGTAAACATAGTGAAGTTTTGACAACAGTTTACACAGGAAAAGGATAGAAACAAAAATGTTTATGAAATCGTTCATTTGTTTGATTTTTTCGTTATTACCTAAGTCTTGCCTAAGGTTGCAAATGCGACTATCAACCAGGGGCACCAATCTTTTTATCATTCATACTTTACTAGCTTTCCGCCAGCGGCTTCGCCCGCGATAATTTAGCCAATGGATACAAAAACTTGACAAATTATATACTAAAACCTTCCTCTTGAATCACTTTATCTATTAAAAAAAACCGCATCAAAATCCGTTGTGTAGTTTTAAAGATCTAAGCATACGTAGGGACAGACAGCGGGAAGCGACTTTGTTTATACTATGTAGTTTTACGAATATCACCAGACATGTTAATTTCAATAAATTAATATATTTTTTATGATATCAATACACAGATATAATAAATAAGTAAACAGATATCATAAAAGATTTAGTCGAAAAACATAAAATAATAGCCGAATTAATAGATTTTATCCTCCATTTTGACAGTTCTTGAATGACGGTTCTTCCGTTTCACGTATAAGTAACCGCATATTTTTTCGTGCAAGCGCCTGATATGGTCAGTGACAATACGACAGTGTGACTTTTTATTACATATACATATATCTTCTATCTATATCTATCTATATCTTCTTCTTCTATACTTATAATAAATCTGTAGAGAGGTCAATTCTGTACATGAAATATATTTCCAAAATATCTATCAGGGGATGATTAGGGATCGATACTGATGCCAAAAATGCAATCAGTAAAATTTTTGTCTGTCTGTCTGTCTGTCTGTCTGTCTGTCTGTCTGTCTGTCTGTCTGTATAAACTCTATAGAAACAAAAACTACTCGACGGATTTTAACGAAACTTGGTACAATTATTTGTCATACTCCTGAGATGGTTATAGTATACTTTTCATCACGCTACAATCAATAGGAGCAGAGCAGTGAAGGGAAATGTTGTCATTTTGTTTAAACGCGCTAATCTCAGGAACCGCTGGTCCTATTTAAATAATTATTTCAGTGTTAGATAGTCCATTTATCGAGGAAGGCTATAGGCTATATATCATCACGCTAAGACCAATAGGAGCGGAGCACCACTATTCCACGCGGACGAAGTCGCTGGCAGAAGCTAGTTATAAATAAAATGCTTTGTTTTGAATAACTGACTGAATGATGGATCAACGCACAGCCTAAACCGCCGTAGAGATCTGAAACTTACACACCTGTGTTCTTTGCATGACGTTAGCATTCGATAAGTAAGGATTTTCCAAAATTCTGCTCCTAGGGGGTCAAAAAGGTTTGTATGAAACTCTGTCATTTTAAATTTGAATTCGAATAGAACACGTGGGTGAAGCGCCGGCGAAGAGATAGTCTACATTAATAATGCTGACATGAATAGAATAAAATAACAGGAAAATTAAAAGAGAGAATAATCTCGTCATTGAGAAACTGGTCGGTTAGTAACGATGGTTTTTTGGCGTGATAAAAAGAGGGGTTCAAAAACGAAGGTGCCAGAAGAAACCAGGTTTACCTACAAGTTCAGTTTTGAAGAGAACGGTGATTTTGTTAAAGTTTCACTTCGTACATCGGGTTTTCCTTTCTATTTGTCGTAATCATTCAAACTCGTGAAACATTGTTCCTAGTTATAGTCAAATTATTTTGTGCAAATCAAAAACATTTTTTTCGACGTGATAATGTTTTATAAATCGATGAACGTTGGCTGCACGCATGAAAAAGAGATACACTTAGATACACGAATAAAGTACCTACATATGACTCTAAAACCGGCCAAATGCGTGTCGAGCCACGCGCAGTAGGGTTCCGTAGTAGGTCTTAGTTAGTCGACTATAACTATGTAACCGGTTAAGCCTACTTAGCCATGATATTTTTCCTTATAAGTTCATTACATGTGCTACGTCTGTGATTTTTTTCACATTTCTAGAGACAGCCATTCAAAAGTTAGAAGGGGGATGCTCGTATCGAACAAAAATTTGCACTTAAAAGCTAGATATTTCGCAAATGGCTCACTTAATCGAAAAAAAACCACACGAAGGGATACGCGAGAAAAAAAACTCACCCCCTCTACGTGTTTGAGAGCTACCATATATATATTTTTTTTTCATAATTTTATTTACCACTTTCTCGGTGTGATCAATATATATCTATACAAAATTTCAGCTTTCTAGTAACACGAACCTCGGAGTTATGCCGCGGACAGACAGTCTTTGTCGCACTACGGAACCCTAAAAAACCGCATTGGTACTGGCCAAGTTTCCAACCCGCACACTTGTATACGAGATGCAGATGCCTTAATAACTATGCATAGATTATATTATCTCAATCTATATCGACTTAATTATTCGAAAACGTCATTATCATTTATGATGTGTGTATATAAGAGCTGATTCGTTCATAATGTCAATATTAGTATTGTGTGACCAGTCAAGCAAGATGTCTCGTTTTGTTGTGATCTTAGTGTTCACTCTTCTTGCTCATACGTTCGCTTCACCAGGTGTGTTTTAAAATTTTGTTAGATCTTAGAGGATTTGTTCCTGATTCGTCCTACGAGTTTCGTCCCACAGAAATAAATCTTGTTTCGATTTTTGATACTACTCAAAACGAATCTAGAACAAAATGTGGGACGAAACAAGAATTTAATGAGTAATTATTACCTAATATTATTTTCGGGATGAAACAGGAATTAAAATTAACGCGAGACGAAACAAGAATTTTTAGGAATGTGGGACGAAAACTTGGGCCGAAACAGGAACAATTCTCTTAGAGCTTGTGCACATCATGTATCGATACCAACGCGTATAAACTTTTATACCTACAAGCGCAAACTGCTATGTGTAAGCAGAGATCGGAGTAGGTAGATTGATTTGGGGTCAATGAACTGGCACGTACATATATATTAATATAGATATGGCTCCGGGATTCCTTGATTTTGTAATAATTAGGATTTTTTAGGAATTTCAAATATTGTTATGTATGTATATTGTGATGAAGAATATATCAATATGAATAAGAAATGTTTAACCCTTCTGCAGTCTTTTTAATAAAATATGTGATCGGCCTTCTATAATAAAAAAAACGATGGCATGGCTAAACTTGAGTAAAAACGTAGCAAACGTAAAGTGGGATTCTGCTAATAATAGTTCGCATTCTATAAATTTCAAATGTTTTAGTTTAAAAATCTTTACATTCACAATATTTGATTCAATCACGTAAGTACAAAAATGATATCCGGGAAAAAAGCTTATGGATAATGAATTATGATTTCTATCATGTTATTTATGATGCAAGTACCTACGTAAAATCAATCTACCTACCCCGATCACTGGTAATAAGAAACACGCTGTAGCGGCGCGTTTAAACGTGATGTTCATAAGCCTTTCTATGACTTATTCATGTTTTTAACAAAGTTTTTTGATATATTATGATGGAATATACTAGAATTATTTGTTTCTGCAATTTAAATTCTGCTTGTCGACACGATACGACGATAGTGAGGTATTTAATAATGATATGCATCGTGTTTTATTTGGTGTTAACAACACAATATAATAACCGATTTTTTGTCTAAGAACCATCGCTAAAAAACCAGTTTTTATTAAAAAACTGTTTTTTTTTTAGTTTTTTCAGCTGGTTTCCAGTTTACTCGTTTAAGAGCTACGGTGCCACAGACAGATATACACAGCGGCCAAATTTATATATCAACCCTCCTTTCGCACCAGGAGTTAAAAATATCATATTAATTTAATTCTTTTTAAGAAAAAATACAGTAACGTTTTGATAGAAGCTAACATTTAGTGGCAAAAACGCTAGTAGAATATTAAACAAAATGTATGGGAATGACATTCGTTTACGACTAGCTAGTCTGTCATTCCCATACATTTTGTTTTCTATTCTACTAGCGTTTTTGCCACTTGTCTAACCCCCCTGGTTAGAATGGAATAAATTATAATACTCGTACAAATATTGTAAAATTAAATAACGATTAATTTACGGTGCAATATTATTGACACTAGTAAAAAACTAATAGCCAGCCAGCCATGCAAGTTTTATTTTAATTTTACTCATACATATTCTTATGAGTCTTAATTTTGACTAGAAACCGACCCCAACTTAGTTGGGAAAAGGCTAGCCAGATGGTGATGTATAATATGAGTTATAAAAAATATTTTGATATAGATTTAAAAATTGAAATTAGGCCAAGTGCGTGTCTCACCGCAAGCCATGTTCCGTACCTAGTACAAGTATTTTTTTTTTTACTATAAAACTCTTTGACCTGTACAGCCTACTTAGCTATAATAGTTATTCTTTATTAATAGGTATTATGTTTATTCGTTTATTTTTAAGCTACTGCCGTTTTTTTCAACTCATTTAGCTGGTAGTGGGGACACTCGACCCTAACAAATTTGGTACTTTATAGCGTAATATTTGACAAACAACACTAGAGTAAAAAGCGCCCCCAGAATAAAAAAGCTGAGGTAGGAACATGGCTGGGTTTTAGTCAGAATCTGACACTCTATCCCGCCCCACCCACGGTGAGAGGAGTCATATGATGATTTCCCATCCGAAAAGAGAAACGACTTACTGTTATAATTACAATTAAGAAAACACAATTGCTCTTTTCAGCGTTCAATAATGCTACGTCGAAGTCCACTGGTGGTAGCACAGGGCTGGCAGTTGTTGATGGCTCAAAATTCGGCGATGGAGCGTTTTCAAACGGAGTCCAACAACCCACGAAGTAAGTAATATGATTTACACTACAGTCATGTATTAAATAGATAGCCCCAGTATTTGTACCTATTTCGCGTGTGTCAGATGAGCCCTAAGTCAACAAGGTCTGGATTAGTCTGCCCTTCAGCGTATTGGCACCAGACGTCAATCGAAAGCTAGAAAAAAATATATTTGTGCCGTATTGAGCTGCAAAAAGTACTAAAAATGTTAGCTTGTATAACTAAAGAAAATCACTAAAACGGTCTTGTGGTGTCATAGAAAGTAGTCATAAATAAAGTGGCACGCTTGTTTTCATACAGATGACTGAACTTGCATTATTAAGATACACACTACGTAGGTACACTGACGGACTAATAAACTGCATCAATGTTCAACAAGCACCTTTGAAAAAAACATTTTAACCAAGTATTCCAACTTTTTATAGAAATTTAAATTGAAACCTATAGTTTGGTTCGTTAACTTCATAATAGCGTAGTATCATTATCCCTAAGTGTATGTTTGTATACTGGAAAGGGCCATTCAATTTTTTTTAAACAAAAACTTTGATGCAGTTTCTTTGTCTGGGGGTATATACATAACTATGATTTTAAGGACGACATTTACAACATGACATTTTATCATTAAAATTTTATTGCGTTTCTATCAAAAATACGTGGAAATATGGAAATTATTACAGTGAGAGTATTGTTTGAGAATTACATTACTTAACACTATGAGAAATGCTTTACTTAGCATAGTATTGCTAGGAAGAAGGAGTAGCGCAGTGAGCGAAATACACCTGTCTGTTGTTTGAAGATTAATATAAAACTATTGGTAATACGTGGTTAGCAGATTGTCTGGTGCGACTCAGATACGCGGCTTCCAACTGCTGATTGACCTGCCACGCGATCTGGTACCCTCCACCTTTCCCTGTATGACCAATCGCTCTATGGAGTCGTTACCTCGCCTTGAGACGGGAAATCGTACAGAGAGCTGTGTCCGCCACTACCAACGAGGTGGACGTCTCAAAGTGACCACGACGCTCTGCCAAGAGCTATACGAAAGAGAAGAAGAGGAATAGCGGTGTTTCAAACTGTTTTTTTTATGGCTGCGTTAAAGATGAACGTTCCTCCAAAATAGGATAATAGAGTTGATTATTATTTATTTATTTTCCTATTTAAAGTATATTTTTTTTTTGTATAATTTCAGTTGCGGTATCATTGCATCAATCTTGTCAAAGATTATACCGTGGATTAATTGCGAATAAATAAATATAGCTGACAAGCAACATAAAGCAAGATTACAAGTTTTATACATAATAGTGCATTTATTAAATAAGTATATTTAATAACAATAAAAATAAGGATGGGCAGCTGGATCAAGGGTTTGATGCAGAAAGCAGTACTCCTAGACACTGCGCGTATCATCAGGTTCCTTTCTCTAGAGCCCTGACCGCCGGTAGCTTGGACCCTGTCTCGTTACTGGTGGGGTATTATTAATTTTTATATATATATTTTTTTCTATATATATTTTGTAAAAATATTTAAAAATGTAATTAATATGTTTAAAAAATGAATAAACGGATAAAAATAATGTCTATTTTTTATTTAACGGCTTACAGAATCATGAACCCTTATTGAAGCAAGATATACCTTCTTAGTTTACTAAAGATTAGGTTGGTAGATACCTACCAAACTCAAATTATTGTAAATCGTCATTTATTGTCACATAAATATTAATTGTTTATTTAAATCTTTTCCTACATACTATACCAAATTGCATCCGAATTTGTTCTGCAGTTTTACCATTACAAACAAATAAATTGATTTATGCGTTTATAATACTAGTTAGGATTTATCAATATAATATATTTAGGGAATTCCTTTGTGAACTTCATATTTTATCTATGGTCATGTCAAAAATAGGCGGTAAAACGCACTGTCAACTGTCAAGAGTGTCAACTATGGTTAGCTAGATATAGAAGACAAGGGTCGACGCGATTTGTGTGTAGTAATTAAAAGTTACTGTGTTAATCTATACATACATATAATAAAATTGTAATGGTAGAAAATCTGTACATTGAATATATTTTTTTTAAAGTGGTCTCTGTGTGATCAGTAAACGATGCTGAATCCAAAAATATGATTTTTAGAATTTTTGTCTGTTTGTCTGTTTGTGTGTTTATCTGTTTGAGCTTCACGCCAAAACGACTGACAAGAATTACTTGAAATTCATCAAAAATGTTGGTTTTGAACCGGGTTAGGCTTTAGGCTATAAATCATCACGCTAAATATTATGGGGAATGAGCAGTGACGCATTGTAAATCATTTTGTAATGGGGTGGCCTATAAATTTTTAGTAATTATGCATTTTTGCTATTATTACAATCTTTGACGTAAAAATCATCACGCTAATTTCTAAAGAAGATAAGCAGTAATTGAAAATGAAAACACGCAAGAATTGTTAGAATATAGTACAAAAGGTGTTGATAGTATTATATAATATCATATATTCTACCGAACCAGTGTACAAATAAGATTTTTGGCTAACTTAATCTATACATATAATAAAATTGTAATGGTAGAAAATCTGTACATTGAATATATTTTTTTTAAAGTGGTCTCTGTGTGATCAGTAAACGACGCTGAATCCAAAAATATGATTTTTAGAATTTTTGTCTGTTTGTCTGTTTGTCTGTTTGTGTGTTTATCTGTTTGAGCTTCACGCCAAAACGACTGAACAGAATTACTTGAAATTTACCAAAAATGTTGGTTATGAACCGGGTCAGGCTTTAGGCTATAAAACATCACGCTATATATTATGAGGAATGAGCAGTGAGACATTGTAAATTATTTTGTAATGGAATGGCCTATCAATTTTTAGTCATTATGCATTTTTGCTATTATTACAATTGTTGACATAAAAATCATCACGCTGATTCCTAAAATAGATAAGCAGTAATTGAATTTGAAAACACGAAAGAATTGTTACAATATAGTACAAAAGGTATTGATAATATTCTATAGTATCATATATTCTACTGAATCGGTGTACAAATAATTTTATAGTTAACTTAATTACATATATCTTAATATTTATTATACTTTATAACAATGTTTTTCTCTTCAAGAAAGTCATTGGTAGAATAGTAGAATTTTGAATTGAACGTTGTATGAGAACGTCAATTTTAACTGAAATGTCAACGAACAGTGTAGCCTGTATTAAATTAACAACCATGCGAGTCGGTTGATTCGAGTTCGAATCCAGCATAGTTTTTTTTTGCGTTTGCAAAATTTTATATATATGATTTTTTTTTTGTTGATTTCACAATCATTTTTCACTTTAATATATATAAATAACCATTAAAAACGGTTACAAGTTAAAAGTAAGTGCTTTCAAGTCATAAGTATTTACATTATTTACAATACGAAATATGAAAATAGAAACCACAAATTATTATAATTTAAAATCAAAATGTAACTAAAATGTGGCGTCAAATAATTCTTTCTCATCACCATCAACTGGAAGCGAACCCAAGAGGCTGGCAGAATTGCCACGTTGGATGGCAATGCTAAGTCTTTGGTCAAGATAAAAGCAGCCCTTGGGTCACGGGAAGTGTTAAAAAGCCGCTTCTCTAAATCTAGGGTATCCACTAGCTAGAAAATCAGGGAAGCAATAGGTGGTCAGGAAATGTCAGGGATTGTCGGGGAAAAATATCATATTAGTCAAAATTCATGAAAAAGGGAGAGTCATAAAATAAAAATATGATTCCTAAGAATTATGTTCCTCATATTTCTAAAAAAAATTGCGCTCGCTTCGCTCGCGATCTGATTCATATTTCCCTAGCTTACTATTTAGGGTTCTTGACTCTAAAAACAAATTAGATATCTTCTCTTTACTTAGAGCACGTACACATGGTTTAGACTTTGATTTCTAAAGTGAAAAGTATTAATACATTCATAATCTGCTTTAAAACGAGAAAATTACACATTTGACTTATAAGACGACAATATTGTGTCAAAGAAATGTGGTAGAGTGATTAATGAAAGTCCTGACTTTCCTTGATCTTATGTTACTTTCCCTGGAAAGTCAAGGTTTTTTTTGGCATTTGGAGTGGACACCCTGAAATCTTTTTAAATAAGGTAGGTACAGTTTCGACCACAAACGGCTCGAAAATATATTTGCCTATGTGGCTACTATACTAATATGTACTATTCCTTCCGCCTTAAAAATCACTATAAAATTAGGCCATAGCCCTGTAGTGGGACAATAAACAGACCGAAAATAATGTCGCGCTTTCCAGTTGCGCCTAAAATAAATAAAGCTGTTAGCAATAACATCGTCGTCGTATCTCACGTCGTATCTCACGTAATTTCTTCGAAGACGTTCGATAGGGTAATTAGGGTATTCTAATTATCATTATGAAATTATATACCTAAAAAAGGAAATAATCTTTTTCCAGATTATATTGACCGGACCTATGCCCGTATAATATTCATGCGAATTTTACAATAAATACAACCGGCTTACAAAGCATTTCAAAGAGAAAATTAATTTTATTTTCTGCTAAAACATCGCTCTAGAAATTTATGTCTACTACACTACATTCAGTTACTGTTAAAAAGGTGCATTTTTGCCATCTAATTCTTTTTCATCGTTCGTCGTCATCAACCGCCTGTTTTAATGTTAAGACACACTGGTATTTTCAAAAAATAACATGTTCACCTAACTTTTCCCAGTTTTAGTAACGATTTTTTTACCCCCTGTGGTTCTTCAGTTTGTAAATCCATCAATGATGTCTTCAATACCTTATTAAGGGATTTCTTGCCATTCGTCTAACACAGCTATCTTTAGCTTCCCTATAGTGGTTGGTGCTGGCATTCTAGCCAAAATCTGTTGTTTAAGATTGTTTCAAACTGCGTGCTGATCTTGAAAGAGTTTGCATTCCAACTCCCTCAAGATACCCAGTGACGCATTTAAAGATGTGGCTACAATACGTAGCTAAAATGAAATTATCACCCATCTAAGATCAGGCGCAGGACTGACAGCTTTACGTGCTCTCTAAGCATATATGGATCTGTTTAGAAAACGGCCTCTTATCGATTTGCATGGCTATTAATTAGCTACGAGCCCCTCAATCTCCGCATATGATTATTTAGAGAGAACCTTTCATGTGACCATTTACACACAAGCTGAAGCCCTTCTGGACCTTTTAAGGTTACTACTCTGCTGTCGTATGAGATCAGTACATTCTTTCGATTCTCAATACTCCAATTAGGAGGCCCGAGCTAGCCAAAATACCCTCCAATTCCTTTCTGCCTTTTTGCTTGAACTTGAAAAATGTAGGTGGGTGGTTGATTGTGTCTGTGAGTTTACTACACGCACCCGGATAAATTCAATTCAATTCATTCATTAATTTTGTGAACATAGGGTTATTTATATACTTAGATTTTTGACAAGTAAATATTGGTCCATACTACATTCCGCAAATTGCTAGTTATTAATAAGGCTGATACTTTGTAAGTACGTAAAGTAAGATATATTGCTCATGTTTGGTGTCTTATTTTAGTTTTGTTCAACATTATAAAAGGTTCTGAGAAATAATAATCTGAGGTCGCATTTTGTTTGTCATTAAACTTTTTTTATGTTTTCTCTGCTGTTTAGTTTGACTATTTAGTAACTCATTTCTAACTATATTATAAATGCGGTCAATGCCGCAAGTTACACCACGTCCAACATTCTGTGATGCCTATAAATTTATCGTTCAACACGAGTGACTTTATTGTGTTTTCAAATATCAAAGATATCTAATATGTATATAGATAGATATAAAATAAAATAGTTTTAGCGAATAAATGTCAAAATAATTAAATAAATGTTACTGCAAGGATATCGTTTCAGCAAAAAACCCAGTTAGAGAAAAAAAGAGAAAATTAGTTATTTCTTGAGGTTTTACGTATACCCTGAGAAAATTACTTTATATGTGGATATTAGTTTCCTTAATTTATTTTAAAAAAAAGAAGTTATCTCCACTTGAAGATACCTACTATTTTGATTTGTAAAGGTTCTACTTTTTCTAACACTAATTACGGCGTTTAGTGATGATATTATCAATTTCATACTTTTAAAATTATCAAACGTTAAATTAAATCCTAAAAACCAGCCAAGACCGTGTCGTGTCACGTGCGATACGGTTCCGTTCCGTTCGAATATAGCTCTGTAATCGGTAAAGCCTACTTAGCTGTGATAGTTTTCCTTTTAAGTTCGTTATAGACCACGTCTGTTTTTTCATATTTCTATAGTCATTCAGAAGTTAGAGGGTGTTCGCTCGAATCAAATAAATAACTTGATATTTCGCAAATAGTTCCTCAATAAGAAAATAGTCTTCATTATACTGTAACATTATACTATACATGACGGAATACATAAGAAAAAAATATATGTATTCCAATTTTACGCGAACGGGAGGTTTTTTTTTACAATTTATTTTTTCAACTTTTTCGGCGTATTCGTTTTTTGAGCTTTGCCGCGGACGCACAGATGTAAATGGCGTAACAATAAGGGTTCCTTGTCGACTGCGAGACCCTAAAAACGCTATTATGCTGACATTTATGTAGTGTCTAATATAAGAGCTGCTACGTTTCTATTATTTATGTTAGTATTGTGTGATCGGTCTAGCAAGATGTCTCGTTTTGTTGTGATCCTGGCCATGGCTCTTCTTGCTTACACATTCGCTTTACCAGGTGTGTTATGAAACTTTTGGTAAATCTCAAATCTTGTCTTTAAACTTCATCCATTTATAAGCCTATCCATGTTTTTGTGATAAAGCTCTTCAATACATGTTTCTGTCTGTTCCGTAATATTCTTAAGGGGGTTAGACTATACCCCTCGGCAGCCTTAGGGCATTCGTCTATGCGCACGTTTCTTTATCTGTGTTAGGTTGTGTAATAGCAATATTCAGTTTAATTATTGAAACTTTTGCGTTTTGGTGGCGTTTTTAACCCCCGACGCAAAAAGAGGGGTGTTATAAGTTTGACATCGATGTCTGTCTATCTGTGTCTGTGGCATTGTAGCTCTCAAAAGGATGGACCGATTTCGATGCGGTTTTTTTTCATTTGAAAGCCAATTTCCTTGCGGTTCTTAGCTATGTTTGGTTAATATCGGTGCAGCAATGTAAGGTATTAGCTCTTTTCCAAAATGATGTAAGGCATTTTTGTTAGGGCGTATTTTTTAAATTTGTAATTTTCTTCTAATATGAAAATTAAACATGTCGTATACTCTTATAATATATGTTTTATTTAAATGTTTCTACTAGACAATGAGCTACTAAAACTTCGAATGACTTCAAATGTGAAAAACGCATGTATTTAGAATATGTAACTGATATTATGCTGTGGATATGCATCACCAGTAATTATGCTTGCAAGTTGCAAGTTAGTGTAAAAATGATGACCGAAAACAAAAATGGTCTACATGAAATATTAACCTTATGACTTTGATAAAAAAGGGTTAAATCGCTGAAAGGTCAATGCTCAATAAAAAATCGTAATGTGATGATACTATTGTACTTTGCAGCTGAAAATCATGGTAACTCCGAGGCATCTGGTGGTAGCTCAGGACTGGCAGTAGTTAATGGCTCAATGTTCGGCGATGGAGCATTTTCAGTCGGAAGCCAACAAGCCAAGAAGTAAGTAATAAGATTTATAAACAACACAACATCACTCCTGTTTTCCTGTAATATTAAGCAGGCGAGTGCCTACATCATAAACATGTTCATCTTGTGTTCGTTTCATTTGCGTTGTATTTATTATAAATGAGCTAATCCTTACTAATATTGTAAATATGTCGTGTGTGATGAAATGATGTCTTCGGTGACAGCACAATATGTAACGTTCCAACATGCCTGGTGAATGTCTGCAAAAATGTACTGTTTTTATGCAAGTAAAAAGTTCAGCATCGACGCTCTATATAGTAGACAATCGTTTTTATTTATTTAATTAATTAATTACAACTATTCGAAACCAATTACAGTAATTAAAAAAATATAAAAAGGTTATCAACTCTTTCATGAATCCATCTCACAGTACTTCTAACACGCCAACAAGGTCTTCCTAAGCCCGGTTAAGCAGTCGACAACCTTCTAGGTTGACATGTGAGATGCCATATAAAAAAAAAAACAATATCTTCGAATTTATCACTCATCCGCAAACAAATCAGTTGTTGGATTAGAATCCAAGAGATTATTAAGTGCAGCCAGGGTACGAGGTATTGGGGACTTAGCACTAGCAACGGTGCGACACGGAGGCACAGCAAACAGTCTGTGATTTCTACCACGGACTTTTGACAAGCTTGACGCCCACAAGCAGTACTGTCCATGAACGTGTAATGTCGTGGGTTTGAAAATCCAACTCATAACACACCCAATTGCTCAGCAAAACGTGTCGTCTTAGAAAGTCAGAATATATTTTTTTTATTACTTTGTTTATCACTAACACCATAATGGTGTTCTTCGCGAAATGCCTTGCATATATTTAGTAAAATTTGCATTGTCAATAACCGGGTCCTAAGAACTTCTGCTAGCCATAAATAAAGGCAGTTAGTGTGGCACACAAATAAAAATGAATTATGGCTCGTATTTAGAACGACACCTTGTAGTCCAGCACCAGCTTTACCCTCGATTATCAAAGAGTTTTTGGATGAAAAATAGGGATATTTTTCTTCATTGCTGCATTCAAATCGAGAGAAATTCAGTTACAGATTCATAATCTAGTAATTTACCTCTTTTTCAGATGCGGTTTTCTTGCATCACTTCTATCAATAATTTTTCCGGATATAAAGTGTTGAAAATGCTATATAGTAGACTTCGACAATTTGATAACACCATGCATTATAACGGGATGACTAAAGACATTTTATTGAAATTTATTTAAGACAATTATTCATTAAATACAGTAGGAAAAATAATTTTGTGTTTATTTAATATCCCACAAGCTATCAATTCCCCCCCTTATCCTTATCGACCCACCACCTACACTTTTAAATTACAGTTGACAGTTTCCACAATCCTACCCGACTCTGAAACTATGTAAGGTTGGATCTATCAAATAAGGCCTCACTGAATCGCATCTATCAGAATTTATAAGCATAAAATAAAAATTATATCGTTCTTCTTTTAGTCTAAACTCTGACTGGTTTTGTCTTTTAGATCTACATCAGGAGTTTTATGGTTTTTTTTTTATTTTTTACTAGCTACAATCTCATTGATACTGAAATTTCATCACAATCGCTTGAATAGTTTAGGAACCCATAGAAGATAATCATTTAAAATATTCATTTTTATTGTAAAGATAGAAAGTCAGTAAACATATTAAAGTTAAAACAATAGTTTACAAAAAAACTTTTTACAAAAAAATAAAACTGACTTCCAAAAAAAACTGAAAAGTAAAAAATATTTTTTATTTAAACGCTTTACGACCAAAACATCGCTCTAGAAGTCGGTGTCTTGTAAGTTACTATTGTTAGTATTTCGCCACCGACTTTGAAAGCGATGTTTTGGTCGTAAAGCATTTAAATAAAAATTATTTTTTACTTTTCAGTTTTTTTTTGGAAGTCGGTTTTATTTTATTTATTTTTTTTCGCTTTTCAGTGTCTCGGTCTTGCTATCTAACAAAATAAACACACCACTTTTTTAGGTTGTAATAAGCGTAAATAACCAAATCATCTAAGTATTTGGCATATCAGCAAGTAGAGATAAATCGTTATTTTTGATATATTTATAAAACGGCTGAACCGGTAGTAATAAAATTTATATGGAACCACACGGGAAGCACCAGCTTTCAAATAAAAAAAGAATCATGAAAATCGGTTCACCCAGTCGCAAGTTATGAGGTAACAAATATATAAAAAAAAAAAATTGATAACTTCCTCCTTTTTTTGAAGTCGGTTAAAAAAGAATAGGAACATCTTTTTATGTAGAAAAAAATGAAATTAAAATTTCATTTATCATAATTATAGGTATGCAAAACTATTTCAAACATAGTTATCGCCATTCTCAATCAAATCAAAACCTTTTGATGAATAAACATAGATTGTTTTTGAAAATTTGACTTTATTTTTTCGACACTAATATTCCAAAGAGGCACAAATTATTAGTATTTTTTTGGTCTGGAACTAATAATAAACTTAGGTAATAAAATAAAATAAACTTAGGTATTCATCAATAAAACGCGACTTCCATATTGTCCAAAAACCGACGCCACGGGCAAAAGTCAATCATGCTTATATATTTATATTAGACACTATTATAATAATAATAAAATACCTCACAAGATCAATCGAATAACAAAGATTTGATGAGGATGCTATTCTAAAAATAGTTTTATTGAATAAATGTTACGACAAGGATAATGACATTTTAGCAAATAAGGAAAATGAGCTTTTATTTATATTGGTTATCTGCTTGGGGTAATCCTAAGCTTTTGAACTCATAAATTGAACAGGTTATGAGTAAAATATTATACCACTAAAAACATTTTCATGTAAAATGTTGTCAAGACGATACCATAAGACTCGTCAAAAAGTTATCAGATCTCATGTAGAGCTGAGCTTCTAACTCTACACACCCTAACTCTACAAGGCCTAACTTCACAAACTCTACACCTTACTCAAAATATGTGGCTTGGCCATTTTGCTACATTCACATGGGTGAAAATTTTATCTACTGTTCATTACTTTTCTATTATATATACAAGAGTTCTTGTAGTAACAAAATGGCCAAGCCACATATTTTGACTAAGCTGTGAAGTAAAGAAGAAAATGTTTTGGTGGGATTTCCTTTTTGTAAGTTTTATTGCTATGTGGAAGTAACTCTGTCTGTCTGTTACGCTGAACGGATTAGGATGAAATTTGGTATGGAAATAGACTAAAAACTAAGGAAGGACACATGATACTTTTTTTCTGACTACGTGAAGTAGTTCCCTTAGTATGCGGGGGAAACCGCAGGAAAACAGCTAGGTTTAAATATATTTTATAATCGTTGACATTCATTATCATCAGATGATAATGAGTTAGATGCCTAGCCTACCTACCTTTCAAAACTATCTTAGCGTTCTCTTCCAATATATCCGGATGCAGCTGAATACCAGTGTCTTAAATGATGCGACTGCCTATCTGACCTCCACAACTCAGTTACCGTAAAACTCTTTAGTGAAATTGTTGTCAGACTTTCTGGCTTCTGACTATTAGTAACGGCTGTCAAAGATCTACAAAAGACAGCTGACTTTATACCTATACTTTTCGGAGCTCGTATATTGATACGATGGTCAACAGTCCCCGGTTCGATGACCGTGCTTGATCGATCGACGCAGCAGGTATCACTGAGTCATGAGATCCGAGGGATTAATGAAGATAATAATTTAAGAAAATTTCAATAACTTAAGAATCTCTTTAAGGGCGATATAGTAACTTAAGGTGGTTATTGTTCAGTTAACAGGTCGTGCTTAGCCACGAGCTCCTCGCTCGTGGCTAAGTAACAGCCGCACGGTTTGACTGATCATACGTTAAGCTGCGCTTGGCGCGGTCCGTGGATGGGTGACCATCTATGTCATAGCGAGACTTCTCCGTACCTCGGAAAGCACGTTAAGCAGTTGGTTCTGGCTGTCATTTATAGATCTTTGGCAGTCGTTACGGGTAGTCAGAAACCAGAAAGTCTGACAACCAGTCTTACCAAGGGGTATCGTGTTACTCGGTCACTGGGTTGTGGAGGTCAGATAGGCAGTCGCTCTATGTAAAACACTGGTATTCAGCTGCATCCGGTTTAGACTAGAAGCCGACCCCGAAATATTTGGAAAAGTATATAATAATATGATATTATATTTATATTAAACACTATTATAATAGCAATAAAAATATCTCACAAGATCAATCGAAAAACAAAGATTTGACAAGGATGCGAATAATTGTTACGACAAGGAAAATATGATATTATACATAAAAGTAATAATACATAAAAGGCTAGGCAGATGATGATGACTTAAAAATCTCGTCAAAGGTGATATACTAAACTAAGCTAAAGTGAACTGGTGGTTATTGATCAGCAAACAGGTTTCACAGGACTCCTAAAGGAGTTATGTCATTCAAGTAGAAAAAAATAGCCTATTCTTAATTAAAAAAGGGTTTCTTATTTCAAATTTTACGATTGCTCCTATAAATGTCAGACAAATAAGTTATGGCATTTAAAAATCAATCGTTTTGTATTTAAATAATTGTGAGTCAAAACACTAGTCAAGTGCGAGTCGGACTCGCGCACCGAGAGTTCTGATCTTTGGAAGGAATATACGTAGTAAAGTTGCAAATAATATTGTTTTTTTTATAGCATAATTAAGTTTTTTTTTGTAAAAGCTGATTACTTAGAAGCCGTGATTTTGTATTTCCTATAATATTTAGGTACTGTCTGCCAATTATTTTAAATTTTACGTCTTTTTTAAACAATTTTCATCACAATTCGAATACTAAAGATATGCAAGAAAATAGGTACATTTGGTAGTAAGCAGGCCAAGCCTTTTCATATGATACACATACACCATATTACCTAGTAACTTTGAAATGTTAAACCCCCACTTTTCCATAAAAGCAAAGATTTTTTTTACTTTTTTATTCGCATTACATAAAGACAAACATTCATCGAAATTGTTCCAAATTTCATTTCGATTCGTATTAGTAGTTCCTGAATTAATCATTTGTGACATACGGACAGACAGACGAAATGAAACCATAAAGGTTACTTTTTGCTATTTTTGGTTCGCCACGGAACCCTAAAAACGTCATAAGACCGCTATTTATGTGGTGTCTATATAAGAGCTGATACTGTTATGTTATTAATGTTAGTATTGTGTGACCGGTCTAGCAAGATGTCTCGTTTTATTGTGATCCTGGCCTTCGCTCTTCTTGCTTATACATTCGCTTTACCAGGTTTGTTTTTTACAAGCTTTTTTTAGTATTTTTAACTCGCAATGTATTATGTAACTATCTTTATTCGGGTGGAATCTTCAACCGATTGAGCTGAAATTTTGTATACACGTTTAGTTTGGATGACAATGCTTGTTTAGCTGTGTGACGTTATTCTAAATCCAACATGGCGGAATACCTTTTTTTTTCGAATGGGAAATCATCAAATGACCCCTCCCGCCGTGGGTGGGACGGGTGGGAGTGTCAGACTCTTACTGACTAAAACCCATCCATGTTCCTTCCTCAGCCCTTTGTATTCCGGGGGCGCGGTATATCTTTCGAACGTCCCGCAGCCCCGGCAGGCTATGGCCCAGTGGGAGGGCCCCGTCGCTTATTGCTGACAGCTCTTTGAGGCGCACGTGGAACACGAACGCGCCGTCGACGCGGGTCTGGTCCTTGCTGGACGGCGAGCCACCCATAGCTCACCGTCCGCAGCTCCGCGCCTACGGTGGCCGGGAGTCGTCTCGCGGCTCCCGATGCCCGTGGCGTCTCCCGCGGCGGCTGGGGCGTGAGGCCTGTCGCTCCCTCACGGGCTCCGCCGAACATGACGGAATACTTGAGATGGCGGAATAGTAATTTTAAATTCACTTGTACAATATCAGCTGGTTGCACCAAACTTTTTATCATTAAACATTTATCATACATATTTAGATGAAAAACATAAAATAATAGCAAAATTATTCAATTTTATCCTTCATTTTGACAGACCTTGAATGACAATTCTTACGTGTCACTAATAAGTAACCGCATATTATTTTGGTACAACCGGCTGTATATGTATCAAATGAAAAGGCTTGCTGAGAATATATAGAAAATAAAAAGACAGTAATTTTTTTTTTATACAAGCTTTTATTAAATTGCGCAAAAATCGTTTCCAAAAACAAAAATACTATCAACATTAAACGTCATTATACAATTTACAGGATATAAAAGCTTAATAAACAAGTAAATTTAACAAATTGGTCTGATTGATTGTAATTTTTAATGTTTTTTTTTTATGTAGGTACCTATGATTAAATTTTATCTTCAAACTTCATTTATTTAAAGGTGCATATTTTTGAGTTAAAGCTCTTTGATACGTATTTCTATCTGCATAAATATTATAGATCTATTCATAAATTATGCTTTTTAATTATATGGAGAAGTATTAAATACCAGCGTTGTTCAGAATGAAAATGTTAGTCATATTGAAAATTAGCTTTCAGCCAGCGGCCAATTCATAATAAAAAGAACTGCTCGGCCGATTTTGTTCAAACTTCACATCAACCATCTACTAAATAGTCCGAACAAAGCCTAAACATTTGGTTTGGATGAGCAGTGAGCTCGTTCTTGAGTTATAAAATTACAACGAGAAGTGACATTGATTTTTATATATATTGATAATCAGGTATAAGGAAATATTATTTTGGTTTATATGAATATCTTCCACGGCACGCCACTGAACTTGATCTTCAGCTCTCCCTGCCCGCTGCCTTACAAACATCAATAAAAACATAATATCTATGCATCTATGAATAACTTCTCTGACGGCACGATTGGCGTAGTGGCTGAGCAATTGGCTGCTGCACTGCGTGTCGCGGGTTCGATTCCCGCACGGGACAACTAAATTTGATCCAGGTCTGAGTGTTTGTGCATGTGTAATGTATGTTTATAAACGCACGCACCATACAGGAGACATTCCTAGTGTGGGGCACAGTTTTTAAAAAACAAAAAAGAAACTACTGTAGTATACTTATTAAAAAGTCATCATCTGCCTAGCCTGTTCCCAACTATGTTGGGGTCGACCAACCGGGTAACACGGTATCCCTGTCCCACGGTAAGACTGGTTATCAGAATTTCTGGCTTCTGACTACCCGTAACGACTGTCAAAAATCTACAAATGATAATCGGGACCAATAACTTAACGTGCTTTCCGAGGAACGTGGAGATATTCCATACAAATATTTATTAAAAGTATTATAATTGATGATCATTATGATTATTAGTTATTTTAAAACAAGAATATCAAGTTGTTTATCAAAGCAACAGCTGCATCGACTGTATTTTTTGCGCATTTTTTATTATTATTCTAAAACGATTTCTTCTGTATGTCCGTCTGTTTATTACGATTTTAAGGTAAAATACTTAAACCGATTTAGATAAGATTTGGCAAGGACACAGGGTAGTTTTTATTAGGGTATGTTGTGCTTTCCTGAAACCGCAGGAAAAGGCTGTTTATTTTTTTTTAAGAGACCAAGTATATGTCGGGCCACATACTTGGCCATTTCAATTGGTTGATTATAACTCTGAAACTGGTAAAGCTTACATAGCCTTTTAAGTTCCTTGTACGCTACGTCTGTGATTTTTTTTCACATATATCTAGGGACAACCATTCAGAAGTTAGAGATAATTACCGCAGTTTCTCCCGCATTCCGAGGAAATTGCGGACATACAAACATACATACGGTTCGAATACAGAACCTCCTTTTTTAAGTCGGTTAAAAACAAATGTAATTTAAGTCTAAATTATACTAAAGCTGATACAATTGTTCTTTTCAGCTAATAACTATGGCAACTCCGAGTCGTCTGATGGTAGCACAGGCCTGTCAGTTGTTGATAACTCGACCTTCGGCAATGGAGCATTTTCAAACGGAGGCCAAAAGCCAAAAGAGTAAGTAGCAAGTATAGTAAGTAATAAGTAGCAGTTTAAGTGCGACTGTTCTGTGGCAAAATCTGGAAAACACCAATGTGACTTTTTTTAAAGAAATCCTAACTTAATAATATATATATCTATCTTCTATATCTATCTATACTTATAATAAATCTGTAGAGAGGTCAATTCTGTACATGAAATATATTTCCAAAATAACTATCAGGAGGTGATTAGGGATCGATACTGATGCCAAAAATGCAATCAGTAAAATTTTTGTCTGTCTGTCTGTCTGTATATAAACTCTATAGAAACAAAAACTACTCGACGGATTTTAACGAAACTTGGTACAATTATTTGTCATACTCCTGAGATGGTTATAGTATACTTTTCATCACGCTATAATCAATAGGAGCAGAGCAGTGAAAGGAAATGTTGTCATTTTGTTTAAACGCGCTAATCTCAGGAACCGCTGGTCCGATTTAAATAATTCTTTCAGTGTTAGATAGTCCATTTATCGAGAAAGGCTATAGGCTATATATCATCACGCTAAGACCAATAGGAGCGGAGCACCACTATTCCACGCGGACGAAGTCGCTGGCAGAAGCTAGTTTTATTATAATATAATATAAAGGCGAATGTGAGTTTGTTACCCTTTCAAAGTAAAACAGCTGAACTGATTTGGATGAAATTTGGTATGCAGATAGAGGAGCTCGTGACTAAGTAGCAGCCGCATGGTTCGACCAATCAAAGGTTAAGCTGCGCTTGGCGCGGTCGGTCCGCGGATAGCGATAGCTAGACTCCTCCGTGCCTCGGAAAGCACGTTAAGCTATTGGTCCCGGCTGTCATTTGTAGATCTTTGACCCTGGAAACGGTTATCAGGGTGTGAAAATTTATTCGGGACGCGGGAGAAACAGATTACTTTATAAGCGTATCTTGGACACCGACTAACGTTGAAGGAAAACATTGAGATCGAATCTGGACTTCAGAAATTCGCAATGACTTTGTAATCTATCTATGTTTAGCAGTGGATCAATGCCTTCTCTGTATGAGAGGAGGCCTTTGTTCAGGAGTAGGCCAATAAATAGGCCATTTTTGACGATAATAGATGAATAAACTGACAAACACACTGCTTTTGCTTCTTAGTCTAGTTGCCTATTGTAATATTGTTTTTAATTTCAGATGCGGTTTGATAAAATCATTAATATCGAAGATTATAACGGGAATGGATTGTTGAAAATGTAACTTGGCAGACTAAAAAATGTAATGAATTAGAATTGCATTATAAAAAACATTGGAAAAAGAGAGACTTTAAATAATTATTTTATTAAATACACTTAAAAAAATACCTACTAATTTATTATTTAAAAGCCTATATCCCCCGCCTATATGCCCCTACCGCTATCGAGCTAAGGTCTATGGCAGATGACACCAACCTGAACATGCAGGTTTTATAGTTTTATAAGACCCTTAGATGGGTTTGGTTGATCCACGAAGTAACTTGCACATAAACATTCAGTTTATGTGCAAGTTCAATTATATTAAGAACCGGCCTCTAGAAATAAGTTATGTGTAGCAAGGTCTTTTAGGTGCAGTATTACTTTTAAGTACTTTTATTTCAAAATAGCTATATCCCGCAGTTACACCCGCGTCCTGAGGGAACCACTTCACGGACCCAGAGAAAAAGTAGCCTATAACCTTCCCCAAGGTCCCCTCTATCTCCTTACAAAATTTCATCCAAATCGGTCCAGACATTCATACGTGATGCCGTGATCAAGGAAAATAGGGATTCATTTTTATATTTATAGATATACTTAAGGCGGCGATATACGACTTTGGCCCCTTTAAAGCTAATGATTACGCTTTAACGACTTGCTTTCATGATTTGAAAAGTATATATACTAAACTAGAGCATATGCTTGATAATTTCGTATACCGTTTTTGTTAATTATGTATTTATAACATTGTATAAAAAAATCATAAAGTTAGGTCTAACGCAGAAGAAAAACTGAGTTTTACATAGAATTTATCAAGCGGATTTTAATGAAACCTGTACCATTTTATAGAAAAGTTAATTATCTGTCTTTTTGTATACGTATTTTTTTTTTAAATCGTACATTTACGTCATTTTTTGTGCTTTTGTCAAAACATTGAGTTGAAATTACGGAGGGGCTCCACCGGGCGACGGGGGCAGTACGTCTGTGACCACTGTCACGGGTAGACGCTGTCACTCAGAGCGAGCACATTACGATGTAAATAAATTATTATATTTGTGATAAGATGACTGGTGAATTATAATTATTACATTGAAAAGGCACTACATGCGGATAAAATATTTTTTTGATGTGAATAACGTGTTTTCAAACCAAATCATCCATAATCTGTCATAATCTAAAATGTGTGTATCTAAATTTGGCAGGACAAATATATTTTGTTATTGACTTACTAAATAATTAAATGTACTTTAGGATTTAAATATGTATTTCTTTTAATACTTTGCGTATTCAAAACGAGAATATTGCATACCTCATTTAAATTTTACATGTAGGTTCGAGATAGTCATCAAAATTAAAATTCTTTCATGTTATGTTATAATATTTCGTAATAGTTTGGAATTTATAGAAATAGTAGCTATAAGTCATGGGCATGGGATATAACAAAGTGGCGCTATTCTAAAATATTACCAATGTAAATATTTTTCTAAACACGTGAATTTGGGTTCGAGTTTCTTTGCTACGAGACAAATTTGAAAAAAAATGCAGAATATGATAAAAAAAATAAGCTTACGCTATTAAAAGAGTATTGTAAAATGAAAAATTGTAAAATGTATTCTATTGTCTGACTATTTTAGCTAGACCATTTTCCTATTTTGGATTGGTTACATTAGTTTTATTTTTAGGGTTCCGTAGTCCGATAAGGAACCCTTATAGTTTCGCAATGTCCGTCTGTCTGTCTGTTCGCGGCATAGCTCAGAGGCTCTTGGTACTAGAAAGCTGAAATTTAGTATAGATACTCGTATGTGTATTGATCACGCCGAAAAAGTGGTAAAAAAAAAAAAAACATAATTTAGTGGAGCTCCCGAACACGTGAAATGGAGATGAATATTTTTTTTGTTGCGTAACCCTTCATGTAGGGTATCGTTAGATAGGTCTTTCAAAAATTAAAAAAAAATAACTTTCGAAAACTATCACGGCTAAGTAGGCTTCACCGGTTACAGAGTTGACTAACTAAGACCTACGACGGAACCCTACTGCGCGTGGCCCGATACGCACTTGGCCGGTTTTTTACTGGTAACATTGGGTAGTGATGCTTTACATAGCAATCATTTTCGAAGTTTAGTAAAAACGCCAAGTAAGCAATCACATAATGATACACATATTAATCTATTAGTCAAGGTATCTAATGTGGGATAATATTATATACACACAATCTAAAAGATAAGACGAAGCATAGTGTTTTAGAAATGAAGGTCCTACTTCACTATGCCACTCTTATGTTTTATTTTCAACACCAAATAGTATCCGACAGAACGACGATTTTTGGCTAGGCCTAAGTTGATTAATAGGCAATCGCCTAATTCTTTGGCTAAAGCCCTGATAAATAAAGAGGACTTGATCTCCTTTAATTTTTGGTCCAGAAGTCAAAGACAGAAGAACTGAAAACGAAAAAAATATATATATTCAAATAGTATATTTAAGGTTCCGAACCAAAATGGTAAAAAGTAACACTTATGGGATGCGACTTTCTCTGTCTGTCTGTCAGAGCTGATAATTACTTCAGGAATAACTAACCTTATCGATTTGGAATAATTGTTGAAATATATCGCAAATGGATAAAGTAGAAAAATACTACCTATTACTTTCGAGGAAAAATGGGGATTAAAATTACAAAGTGTAGTTTCTACGTAACATAATTATGAAAGGGCATATAAGGAAATATGAAGGCTTGATGCATATTCTAATATTTTTTATGTTTTCTTCGACATCTTTTGGTATACGAATTAAATTTAAAAAAAACTCTCCGTAGTTTGTAAAACAAACATTCTGAAATAATTAGACTTCCGTACATTTTTCTCTTAAATGTTTTTCTTAATATGGTATTCCGACCATTTTCCAATTCCAAGGTTATGTTTGAATTCCGATGAATTGGAATTACAAAACTAAATGAAAATTGAGCTACTGCATGTCACTTTAATAATCTTTTTATAAAAAAACCTGTCAATTTTTGCGGTGAGATTTTCTGATAAAATATATTATAAAAAACCTTATATTAGTAATATAAGGTAAAAAGATAAAGATCAAAAATATTGAAATCGGTAATTATAAATGATTTCAAAGTCAAAAATCGATATTGCATCTTTCTAAAAGATTATCGAAAAGCCATACAATGGTAGGATTTTTTTCCATTACTTTATTTCTTCAATAATGCATGAAACCGTGGAAAAGGGTCGTACCAATATGGTGCTTGAAAATGTAACAGCTAATTCTCATTCAGACAAAGTCTATATCCGAATTTAGCACATTTATTTTTACATTGATTTTTTGCTTTACGGCACTTTCATAATTGGGCCCAAAACGGGTGATATTCCATTGTTCACGATAGGTAAAAAATTAAAAAATCCTGATCATAATAGGAATCTTTACTATCCCACTTTTGGGTATGACATAGACATGCATTAGCATTAATTATCACGCTTTTTCAAGGTGGATTGGTGATTTAAGACCGTGTAGTCCAGGTTTCCTCACGATGTTTTCCTTCACCGTTAGTCAATGGTGTCTAAGTTATACTAAAAAAAGTGCATGTAAAACTTTAAAATAGTCAGATTCGTAATTTCTAGGTTTCGAAGTTCGAATCAGCATACTCATAAATGAGATGCAGGTGCCTTAGCAAAGAAGCCACAATGACTTTTTACTAATATGTTCGGTGTGTCAACTTAATAATATAAATAAAACTACCTGCAGCTTATTTAAAATATTAACATCATTTGTAATACACTCACTTTTAGGTGTTTAAACCAGTGCCGGATTTATATTTTTTATGAGTGTAGGCCACTTTATTTCCGCCGCCCATGTACCTTCCTAAAATAATAATTTTACATTTGTAGTAAGGAAAAAACTAAAGCTAAATAAAAAAAACCGGCCAAGTGCGAGTCGCGATCTTGTTTTTTTTTTCGACCAATATTTAAGTTTGTTTACAATTACATATTTAAAAAACATGTTAATTATAGGGAATAATATTTTTAAATAAATGGTAACTAAAACAAAGTTTGTCAAATAAGGCCCAGGCGCGGATCCAGGATAGTAAAATATATAGAGCGCGACCGAAGCGAGCGTGAATTTTTGTAGGGATTTCAGCGGCTGCGGACTTTTTGTAACATGATAATATTTTTCAATAAGTAGCAACAAATACAGAGTTTATACTGCGTAATCGATAGCGCGAGCGAAGCGAGCGTAAATTTTTTTTCGAATGTTTATTATAGGGAATAATATTTTGAAATAAATGGTAACTAAAACAGAGTTTGCAAAGAAACACAAAGATCCACGTAACCGAAAGCGCGAGCGAAGCGAGCGCGATTTTTTTTTAGCATGTTTATTATTGGGAATAATATTTTGAAATAAATGGTAACTAAAACAGAGTTTGCAAGGAAACACAAAGATCCACGTAACCGAAAGCGCTAGCGAAGCGAGCGCGAATTTTTTTTGGCATGTTTATTATAGGGAATAATATTTTGAAATAAATGGTAACTAAAACAAAGTTTGCAAAGAAACATAAAGACTCAGTAATCGAAAGCGCGAGCGAAGCGAGCGCCAAATTTTTTTAGCATGATAGGGAACATTTTTCAATAAATTATATCGAACAGAACGTAATCTGAAAATTAAAATAGGTAATATACGTAATCAGGAGCGCGGGCGCGAACTTTTTTTTTTAACATGTTAATTATATTTTTTAATAAATTGTAACGAAAACAGAATCTGAAAAGAAATAAGAATATGTTATTGAAAACGCGAGCGAAAACAATGAAAAATTCTTCGACATCCAGGCTAACATTCTGTGTAGGTTTATGCAAACTACTCAAATTTTTTACTATCTTAACTAGGTAAAACAATAGTTTGAAAGGGACAAAAATATGTAATATATACGTATATTTGATTTATAATAAAGGGGGCAAGTCGGTAGTAGTTGTAATGAGGTTGTGGGTATGATGTCAAAACTTTCCCCATGTCACATGTCGGGGCTCCCATATCCCCGGATCATTGATACAGCTGATACGGCGGTAGCTACGCCCCTGGTGGTTACGTTGAGCTACTGCCGCCCGCCCCCCGCTCTCATCCAACACTCACGCAGTAATTTAGGTACAATAACGTAACAGTAGGTACCTAGGATTAATAATTTTCGATAGGAATGAGTTTCTTTAGGGATTTGACGTATTAGTATAAAAAAACCATGAGAAAACCAGTGAACTTGTTTGACTTTTATCCTCTGAAATCGAGTGCCCGTCCTCTGAAATCTGCCGCCCCTAGGACGCTGCCGCCCCTAGGCCGCGGCCTATACGGCCTATTGACAAATCCAGGACTGCTTTAAACGTAATAGATTATTCAATTTCGGTTCTGTTGCTGTCAAAATTTAGGCCAATTTTAACCAAAGCTGATGGTTTGGCCAAAGCTGATGCCAAAGGTTTGGTCGGAAACTTTACAGATGGATCAGAAATGTCGGACTAATTAACTGGCTTCTAGGCTCTCCTTACAAAACTAATACGATTTTCCTAAACAAGTGAAGATGAGCTGAAGTTATTTGAGAAGCAACAGATGTCGTAAAATGCAAATATGAAAAAAATCTTGCGTGCATTTCTGTTAGAAGTGCTCAAAGTGGACACCAATATGGCCTAAAAATTAACTTCTATGGTGCGATTTTGTCTGTCTGTCTGTCCATCTTTCACAGCGGATTAATGCAAGAATGCTAGTTGTCAGAATTTTTTCTTGAAACTTGTAACAATTTAGATCGATAAACATGTTTTGCAGATTAAAGAAATTGAAAATATTTTTGCTTTTCTGGCAAACGAAGTAGATATGCAGTGGGGATTGGAAATTTAAAATTAGTGTTTCGAAGTATTACTCAGACAGATGTTATTTGTAGGTATTTCGATTTTTATATCTTAGACATGCATATCAAAATACAATATGCGACTGTCCTTAGAAACTCTACATAATATTATGGTCACCCGTCAAAGTTCTTCAAAATATAAAATGACAACCGTGCGGTGTGCATTGCGGGGTCGCGGGGGGGAAGCTCAAACTCCGCCCATTTGCTCAAGGTCATTGGCGGTAGTCGTCGTCTTAATATCAGTCGATATAGTACTTTCCGAGATAGCACACATATTAAAGTAACGATTTTCTCTTTGAGTCATTGTATGTCATTAGCAAAGCAAAGTATTTTCAAGTGCAACATTTAATACACCTCGCTTCATTTAATTTAATAGTATTTTCCAAGATGAAAACATTTCATTTAATATATTTCACTTCGAAAGTTAAGTTATTACATCCCTACTCTAGTAAAAAAAGAAATGCCTTTTTAAATACAACATTTGGTAGTAATATACCCAACATCAAATTATACTTAGTTAAGGTGATATAATTTTTAAGTTGTAACCATTTTAGTTAGTACCCCTCCTCTATGAGTGAAGTATCATTAGAAAATCTTTTTAAGTTTAACATTTTGTTCAAAAATACTTTATATCAATGAATAGTATTGTTCGAGATAGAACATTTACTACATGTCACACCTTAACTTGAGGAAGGAACATGGATGGGTTTTAGTCAGTAAGAGGCTTACACTCCCACCCACCCCACCCACGGCGGGATAATTTGATGATTTCCCATTCTATAGAAAAAGAAATATCACAAACGTGATGTTTGTGTGTTACTTATTTAGATACCTTTGCATCATAAATAATGCATTAAGTGTTTGAATGCTAACACAGTTTTTAATGATTACAGTTGACTAGCGATCTCTTCAAATATAAATAAATCACAGTAGCTGTAATGCAAGAAACTATGTCTGTAGGTACCAATTGATTTTACGGAAAATATAAACAAAATCTTAACCTATTTTGTTCTAATTTTCCCACATAGATAAATAAAATGTCATTAAATGATGATTTAGAACATGAAAAAAAGTCTTCAGTCAGAAGACTCCCATCATCAAGAAATATCTTAAACTGTTTCTTCAATTCTCAATGTACCCAACCTGGAGTATTTTTAGGGTTCCGTAGTCGACAAGTATCTGTCTGTCCGTCCACGGCACACGTTTTTAGGTCTAGCAAACTCACATAAGTAGGCTTAACCGGTTACGGAGTTACAATCGACCTACTAAAACGTATTAGGTACGGTACGTACTCCGACACGCACTCCTCCCACCCTACCCATGACGAGGAGTGAGAAGGCAAGTGTCAGACTCTTACTGACTAAAACCTATCCATGTCCCTTCCTCAGCCCTTTGCATTCCGGGGGCGCGGTAACTCTTTCGAACATCCCACAGCCCCGGCAGGCTATGGCCCTGTGGAGAAAGTACCGTCATCTATGCTGACATCTCCGTAAGGCGCGATTGGAACACAAACAAGCCGTCGATACGGGCCTGGTCCTTACCGGATGGTGAGCCACCAATAGCTCACCGTAGACCCAAAATCAGCCCCCTAACAGCCCCCTGTAGGATTTTAAATTTCGAATCAGAATCCTCAATTCTTATGGAAGTCAGTGGTGAAATTAATAATTTGTTATTGATACTTAAATCAAGGCAATAAATACTATTGAACTGTCAAAATTAAAGATTTACATTTCAGATAAGCTAAACACATTTTGAATATTTTAAAAAATACTAAACGCCGACATTTATGTCTTGTCTATATAAGAGCTGTTCAAAACGATATCTGTTAGTATTGTGTGTCCAGTCAAGCAAGATGTCGCGTTTTGTGGTGATACTGGCCTTCGCGCTTCTTGCTCACACGCTCGCTTTACCAGGTGTGTTTTAATTTTTAATCCTTATTATTCTTACTAATACCTATTATAAATCAGCAAGTAGTCCTCTGTTAGTCTGTCTGTCTGTCTGTTAAGTTTTCATGGTAAAACGACTGAAATTTGGTGTGGGGATAGCTTGAATCTTTGGAAAGAATATAGAACAGTTTTGTGGCGAAATTAAAACTTCTAGGGGTTGAAATAGGAAATAGATAAATAGGGGACGAAATTTTATATGAAGGACCAATAACAGATGAACTGATGTGAAATTTGGTGTGGATATAGCTAGAAAGAACCCTAGGGAAGGACATCGGATGATATGGACATAGTTTTTATTTGGGTGCATGACGTACGGAACTGCGTCAAGCACCCAGCGGAATTATATTTTTTTGTCACGTATCCCTTCGTGTGGGATATCGTTAGATAGGTCTTTCAAATATAATTATGTTAGGTGTGTAAAGTGTTTTTTTGGCTAAGAGAGCTTAGCTTGCTTTAAAGGGCAAATTTGTGTTCGATACGAACGCCCCTTGCTGTATCTAGATTAATGTGAAAAGATTCACAGATGTAGCCTATGGAGAATATTTAAAAAAAACCGGCCAAGTGTGTGTCGGGCGACGAGCAACAGGTTTCCGTAATACGTGTAAGTTCGTTAACTATAACTCTGTAACCACTAAACCCTACTTAACCGTTATAGATTTCTTTTAAAGTTATATATAGGTACGGAAAAAAGACTTCAACCATCTTTTTGAAAGCGACATTAGTTGGTTTATATTTTTATTTTATATGAAAACAGTAACATATTTCCTAGATGTTTTAAAACAAGAATATTAAAAGCACCAAAATTCTGTCGCATGCGTCATCCTCTCACAAATGTCCGTATCTATTATTCCACTATAACTTGCATAATGCATGATAACGAGGTGTGGTTTTATTAGATTTAGTGGATAAATATCAACTAGGTTTAAGATTTATTTATTTTGAATTTTAATTCTAGTGAATAATAAAATATTTGGCTTACATTGAATAAGAGACGGGCCAAGGTGAGAGTCGGACTCACACACTGAGTCAATCCATCTAATGTTAAGAGAAAATTCTTATAATATTATAAATGTGAAAGTTTATGAGATGTATGTAGAATAGAATAGAATATTACAAAAAAAAATAAGACATTGCAAAATTTATAAAAAGTTAAAAAGGGTAGCACAATGGGCGGTCTTATCTTTATTTTATTTTTTTGTTTTAAAAAAAACGTTGCCCTACACTAGGAATTTCTCCTGTGTCGTGGGTGCGTTTACAAACATTCATTACACATGCACAAACACCCAGACCCGGGACAATTTTAGTTGTCCCGTGCGGGAATCGAACCCGCGACACGCAGCGCAGCAGCCAATTGCTCAGCCATTACGCCAAACGTGCCGTCATAATATTATGTAGGTACATGTTAGTTACTCTTTCACGCAAAAACCTTCTAAGAAAATTAAATGAAATTTCTTACACACATTGTTTATAACCTGGATTAACATATAAATAATACTTTTTATTCGATTGTCCGAAGTAATTCCTTCAGGAAGTGGGGGCAACCCTGGGAAACAGCTTCTATGTGTGAGTGATGCTTGGTTTCGTTGGTAGATAGAAACCGCATTGAACATAATATCTGCTAGATAACAAAACGAACCGGTATTGCGAAATGTAAATGGTCCAGTCATGTCTGCAGACGGACCGACAGTCAAAAGAGCAATGGTTGATATTTTCTATCCAGAAGTAGTAACAGGCCTGAGTTATTACAACAATCTATTAGTATGGGTACTAGCTGTTTCCCGTGGTTTTATCCACATCCGATTAAAAAATATTTTTGTCCAGATTATAAACTGGGTGCCAAATTTAATTTCAAATCCATTAGGTTTTTGCGTGAAAGAGTAAAAAATATACCTACTTTCCCACAAACTTTCGCATGATTAAGCCATAACATTACTATAATTATATAAGTAGTAAGTAAGTAAGTACACAAGGTGGTTCACTGTAATGTAAAAGAGCGCGTCTCGCCATCAAACGTAAAAGTTTGGCGAGTTTAGAATTAAATAACACCTCTGTATTTCGATTTTATTAAATAAATTAAAAAAAAAAAAAAACAGTATTAGTAATTTGTCTTTTATTACGAGCTTCTTTTTTTATCACAAAGTCACTATATTACTCATCACTACATAGTATAAAACAAAGTTGCTTTCTCTGTATCCCTATGTATGCTTAAATTTTTAAAACTCCTCAACGGATTTTAATGCGGTTTTTTTCATAGATAGAGTGATTAATGAGGAAGGTTTTAGTTTATAATTTGTCAAGATTTTGTATCCAGTAACTAAAATATCGCGGGCGAAGCCGCTGGCGGGAAGCTAGTTATTAAATAAAATAAATAAATTAATCGATAGGGAAGTCCTGATTTAGATGAAATATTGTGATCCCCACCTAATCATGAAAACCTTGCACTTTTCAGCTAATAATTATGGCGACTCTCACTCGGCCAATGGCAGCACAGGGCTGGCAGTTGTTGATGGCTCAACCTTCGGCAATGGAGCATTTTCGAACGGAGGTCAACAGCCCAAAAAGTAAGTAATACGATTTTTATACAACGCAATATTAAAAAGCAATCCTTTTGCAAACCTTGATTTTTCCCATACTCGTCTATGATGTTCTAGGAGCAACTTAATTGGTTACCCATGAGACAAAGTCGAAAGTAGAGAGCGTTAACTACTTTATTTTCTATCTACATATATATCTACAGCTGAAACCGCTGGTTCTAGAAGTATGTGATTTTGCACAGTTGTTCCTTAATAGACGTAAGTGTGCACTAAGAAAGGATTTCATTAAATTCATACCCTAAAGGGTTTAAATAGAGCATGAAAAACTGTATGAAACCCTGTCATTTTTAATTTAAAACCGCTGGCGGAAAGCTAGTCTATACTATTATTATTAAGAGGAAAGATTTTTTTGTTTGTATGGTTTTAACTCAAAAACTATTAGACTGATTTTAAAAATTCTTTCACCGTTAGATAGTTGCATCTTTATGAAGTGTCATATGCTATATTTATTTCCAGAAATAATTAGGGATCCTTACTAAAACTTGAATAATGTAATCCAAGATGTAAAAAAATGACCACGTGGGCGAAGCCGCGGGCGGAGAGCAAGTTTCATCAAAATCAGTTCCATAGTTTTCAAGATAAAGAAAGTTATGAGTACGATCGCTGTTTTGAACAGTAAATTGGTATGTGTGTACATGAATACATGCAGATATTTGACCAAGATACTAAAGAGCAAAACCCTTATAAAGGAATAATAAATATTTAGTTTCTGCTGAAAAATCGCTCTAGAAGTCAATGGCAAAAATACGCATAATTGTAACTAAGGCTCAAGTTCACCGACAAGATAACGGTCCGATTGACTTAAAACAGCTGTTTACCATAAATTCAAACATCTATCTTACGATGGACACCTTATCATTTGGGTTTTTTATTCCTAAAACGGTTGATTACCAATCCGGGGTTGGACAAGAAGTGGATAACACGAAAATTCCCGCTTCGTGGTTAGAAAACATTTTTATTTAACGGGCCGATTAGGTAATCAGCCGTCGGTGAACTTGGGCCTTAGCGTAGGAACGACACTGACTTCTAAAATATATTTCGGCAGAAACTAATTAAATTTTTCTCTTTTTGGAGGTTTATGGAGGTAAGTTGTATGTTTTTTTTTAACCTTGTTTTTGTATTTTTTAATTTCAGATGCGGTCCAATTGAAGCACTCGCTTCCAAGTTTGTTCCGGGCGTGAATTGTTGAAAATACAATTATGGCTGACTAATAAATCGTGTATAACTGCAACGGCAAGATTTAATGCATTTTAATAAATACAATAATATAAATAATTTATGTTTATTTAATAGCCTAACTTTGCGTTGTGTCTATTCTTTTTAATAATAATTGATTATATGTAGTTTGCGCAATCCTAACCAACAAAATGAGGTTGCATGTCCCAAATCTTTATTGAATCAACTATCAGCGTCTATTAGCATAAAATAATTGAGTAATAAAAAAATGATTTATTATTATAAAATAAAAATTATTTATTTGTTTAATGTTTTTAATACAAAATATAAGGTTTGATATTCCATTTGAATAAATTGCAACTCGTAATTTAAAAGAATAATGAAAACTTATTAACCTGTGCAATGCATTTATCAAAAATACAAATCAATAATTTCAAAGCAACTGAACCGGGTAACTTGGTTTTTGAGGTCAGATAGGCAGTCAGTCGATGTAAAACACTAGTAGTCATCTGCATCCGGTGAGACTGGAAGCCGACCCCAATATAGTTGGGAAAAGTCTATGCAATTGGTCATCATCTGCCTAGCCTTTTCCCAACTACGTTGGGGTCGGCTTCCAGTCTAACCGGATGCAGCTGAGTACTAGTGTTTTACATGGAGCGACTGCCTATCTGACCTCCACAACCCAGTTTTTACCGGGTAACACGATACCCCTTGGTAAGACTGGTTGTCAGAATTTCTGGCTTCTGACTACCCGTAACGACTGTCAAAGATCTACAAATGACAGCCGGGACCAACAGCTTAACGTGCTTTCCGAGGCACGGAGGAGTCTCGCTATGAAAAAGATGGTTACCCATCCACGGACCGGCCGCGCCAAGCGCAGCTTAACCTTTGATCGGTCGAACCGTACGGCTGTTACTTAGCCACGAGCTCCTCCTTCAATCTATGCAATTGGTGATATTAATAATAAATAATGTTTAGAACTCTATTGGGGTACTCAAACAAGTATTTAAAGGTATATTTGAGTCAAACAATCAATGAATAATTGTTTAATTTATTGCTTGTTTGATTCAAATATATAATAATTAAACTAGAAATATAGTTCGTCAATAATAATAACAAACCATTTTCCTTATACGCTAAAACGATAACTTAACCCTGATATGAGCTTGATAGCTTGACTGCTAGTACTAAACATTAGCAATGTATAACAAATAATTGAAGATAAATACTATAACCACAGATTTATAAGCGTAAAATAAATCGACGTGGGTTCGAAACCAACACGCAGAAACCTTTTGAGACCACTTTAATTAAATGTAATGTTGATATTATATCATCATCATCATTTTATATATTGTCCCACTGCTGGGCATAGGCCTCTTCTCATATAGAGAAGGCATGAGCATTGATCATCATGCTTCCTCAAGGCAGATAGGCGATTTCATTTTTAAATCCATGTTTCCTCACGATGTTTTCCTTCTCCGTTAGTCAGTGATGTCTAAGATATACTTAGAAAGTATATGACTTTAGAAAAGTCACATGGTACTTGCCAGGTTCCGAACCTGCACATTAGGCCACCATGATAGGTATATAGGTAGCCTCCTCTCTTATTTTTAACAACGCCATTCGTCTAATGAGCCTTTTTTTAGCAATTTAAGTTTTTTGTCCCTTTTTGTTATACTTTATTTTAACATTAGTCAAAAACTAGCTTAAATAGGTTTATTAAGTGAATATATTTATTACTAGCTTCTGCCAGTGACTTCGTCCTCGTGGAATAGTGGTGCTCCGCTCCTATTGGTTTTAGCGTGATGATATATAACCTATAGCCTTCCTCGATAAATGGACTATCTAACACTGAAAGAATTTTTCAAATCGGACCAGCGGTTCCTGAGATTAGCGCGTTTAAACAAAATGACAACATTTCCCTTTACTGCTCTGCTCCTATTGATTGTAGCGTGATAAAAAGTATACTATAACCATTTCAGGAGTATGACAAATAATTGTACCAAGTTTCGTTAAAATCCGTCGAGTAGTTTACGATACATAAATATGTACGAGTATCTTAAAAAATGCCCAAGTTGGAAGCTTCTTAAAAAATTGTTGCTCGAAATAGATATGACCAATATAATATGACGTCGTTATCTTAGAACGCTGAGTAACTCGGCAATTCCAAGTATAAATGATGTTTTGCATGACAGGGATAATTTTCCCACCAAAAACTTTATTATGACACCATGTTATAAATGTCCTACTACTAGAAAGAAATAAATTAAAAATCTAAAAAAACCCTCTACGCAAAAATGCCTTGCATCATTTTGGAAAAGAGCTGATAGTCTTACACTGCTGGACCGATATAAACCAAACATAGCTAAGAACCACCGCAAGGAAACTGAAATCAAATGATCTGATAATCTTTTTGTGTCGGAGGTTAGAAAAGTCTTGAGATGTAAAAATTAGGCCTTTGGCACACTTGGCAAGATTTTTTAATTTCTTTTAATTGAACCACATCTTTTTGAAGGCGGTTAATAAACTTTTTTTTCGGATGGGAAATCATCAAATTACCCCTCCCGCTGTGGATGGGGCGGGTGGGAGTGTCAGACTCTTACTGACTAAAACCCATCCATGTTCCTTCCTCAGCCCTTTGTATTCCGGGGGCGCGGTATCTCTTTCGAACGTCCCGCAGCCCCGGCAGGCGGTTAATAATCTACGAAATGTAAATATATTCATGCAAATTCCAAGTGTGTGCCGAGTGTGTATCAAATGGTACAATTGCTACATCTTAATACTTTTTTTAATTGGAGAAATTGACCTGTTCTTTTACATATAATATGTTTTGAACTGGTTTTCACGATTTTTTTTTCAGATATAAAATATGTTAAATCTTAGCAAGAACGTTTGAACAAAAGAATTGCTCTTCAGTTCTATCAGGCGTTATTTCATGATTATGGCTTATTATTTCGTCTATAACCTTATTTAATAACTTTAAATAGAGTAATCGACTTTAAAACTACCCTGGTACTGTACGTTCTAGCACCGTGAAGTGAAAATAGTTTATGCATGATATTTTTGAGATTACAGACAAACCGAAAATGACAAAATCTTATTGATATTGTTTTTTTTTTTCATAATAGTCAAGCTAAACTCTAGCTATGTTTTTGATGATCTGTCAGTCAGTGAGTGTGTCAGTCAGTGTGTAACGAAACTTGTGAGTTTCGGTCACCTTATCTTGGAAAATATTTTACCTAGACCACCTAAATCTACGAAATTAAGAATAAAGCTACATGTAGGTGACCTTACCATGTCTGTAAAAGTTGAGCTATCTCACCTTATTAGTTTTGGAGATAGTGTGAATATTACATAGAGCGCGTGGCGGTATTTCGTTTTTTTTGCGGGAAATTGGCCTGGCGCACTTTATGCGCTTAGATCTATGGACATTTATGTTATAAATATCATGAGATAGATACTTAGCATTATGCCGAATTATCGGTAAAATGGCGAGAAAGTTCCTAAATAGATTGGAAATGAGTTTGGATAGGAAAAGGGATTGGTATAGGTACCAATATTGATCTTATGAAAAATATTAACAAATTAGTAACCTATTTTGTTCTAATTCTGCCACACAAATTGACAAAATAGCGTAAGGATGGCGCATTTATGTCAATGTCATGCTCTAAACATCATCATTTAATGGCATGATTTATTTATGTGTGGGAGAATTAGAACAAAATAGGTTATGATTTTGATTAAATTTTACGTAAAATTGGTACAGACTATATCAAAATAGTTTATAGGTTTTAATCTAAGAGAAGCTTCTGGACAGCTATGCATTGAGAACAGTGCACCTCGTAAGCTTAGAAGTTTATTAATTTAGCTTGAACATTGCACGTAAAATTAGATTACCTACATTATGCTTATCTTATCGTTCGCTACACTCGAGGTTTCTTTGAGCAATCGAGGAGCTCGTGGCTAAGTAACAGCCGCACGGTTCGACCGATCAAAGGTTAAGCTGCGCTTGGCGCGGTCGGTCCGTGGATGGGTGACCATTTTTGTCATAGCGAGCCTCCGCCGTGCCTCGGAAAGCACGTTAAGCCGTTGGTCCCGGTTGTCATTTGTTGATCTTTGACAGTCGTTACGGGTAGTCAGAAGCCAGAAAGTCTGACAACCGGTCTTACCAAGGGGTATCGTGTTACCCGGTAACTGGGTTGTGGAGGTCCGATAGGCAATCGTTCCATGTAAAACACTGATACTCAGCTGCATCCCGTTTAGACTGAAAGCCGACCCCAACATTTTTGGGAAAAGGCTAGGCAGATGATGATGCTTATCTTATCGTTCCCGGTATCTGTTTGTAGAGTCTAGGTTCCAGTTCGAAAACATTTTACACTACAAATCATAAGCACAATCAATTAAAAATATCTGCAGGCCTTTACCATGCAAAAGTGAGCTTGTCTGTTTGCTACACTTTCACGGTAAAACGGCTAAACCGATTTCGATGAAATTTAGTACGGAAATAGAAGGAACCCTGGAAACGGCTGTAAGTTACTTTTTGTTCGAGGACGCGGGTGAAATCGCGGGAAACTAGCTAGTTAATTGTATTACCGCGAATTACAGAGTATAATTTACAAGAACCTATAATTACCTACCTACATTCAAAGTCAATGTGTGTGTGGTTTATGTTATAACCTGTTACACCGTGGCTTTTAAAATCAAAAAAGTCAAAAATAGATGAGATAATTTCATCTTAACTACATAATCGTGACTACAAACAGACCTTACACAATATCTTATAAAAAGGTGGAACAATACTTTTTACTTACTAATATTTTATATGCGAAAGCAACTCTATCTGTTACGCTGTCATGGCTGAACTGATTGAGATGAAAGGTATAGGGATTATATTTATTCAATAGCATAAAAAGTCCTGACGCCTTAAGCCGAGGTTCGTTCCCCACTAGGGGGAGCCTTTAGAGCGCTATCACTTAGTTTTTTAGTTGTAAACTTTGGCTGGAGCCCTTACTATAATTAATTAAATTAAGACCTCGCCACATTCTCCGGTTAAGCAGGTCGAATGCTGTTAACAACATCCTGCAAGAAGTCATTTAGTAAAAAAATTAAATATACTGAAACTTTTTATTTATTCTTTGGGATGGGAAATAATCAAATGACTCCTTCCGGGACTCGGATTCCTCATGGGTGGGCCAAGAGGTATTGTCACGCTCTTACTGATTAAAACCCATCCATGTTCTACTTGTTACTAGCCCTTTATATTCCGGGGGGGGGGGGGCGGTAGCTCTTATGAACATCCCGCAGCCCCGGCAGGCGATATACTGAAGCACGGGCAAGGACTTAGGACGGTTTCTATACGAGTAGGTGAAGAAGTTTCTTCAGATTTTTAAGGCAAAAGCCTTAGCCAGTGGTGGCCAACCGATCTCATGGCGGAATGGAGAGAGCGACTGTTCCTTAGCCTTATCCACCATATTGGGGTAAGGTTAGGCTTCCAGTCTAACCAGATAGACTTGTTAAGTACCTACCATCATTTTCATGGAGCGATTGCCTATTTGAACCCAATTGTCTATTATCCAATTACCGGGTTATACTTACAACACACCCTTTGGACAGGCTTTCTGGCATCTGACTACCGTAACAACTGTCAAAGATTTACATACAGACTCCTTCACGTGCTTTCCAAGGTACTGAGGAGTCTCGGTATGACATAAATGGTCACCCATCTATGCACCGACCGTGTCAACTGCAGCTTAACCTTTCATCAATCGTCCCGTGCAGCTCTTACTTAGCCACGACCTCCTGTCACAGCTGGAACAAAAGATTGACATTTGAAATGCATCGTCTGAGCACCAAACCCAGGTAAAAAAAGAAAATTAAGTATTGATTCACCTTTTTGAGGCAGTCGGTATATTTGAGCAGGATAATTGTTATACTAAATAGAGGTACAGATGTTTCAACTTCAGTATTGTGAGACCGTTCGAGCAAGATGACGGGTTTTGTGGTGTTCCTAATATTCGTGTTTGTATCTCACGCGTTTGCTGCCCCAGGTGCGTATAAGAAATCCTTAGTTGTTACTTACAATTATAAGTTCGAAAGACTCTCTCAGTTTGTAAGGGTTTCTTGCGACAACGGCTGTGCCGATTTTTAAAAAAAAAATATGGAATTAGATTTAAACTTGGGAAAGGACATTGGATAGATTTTATCTGAGTGCGTATAGTTTCCTCAGTATAAGCAGCGAAAATGAGCTAGTATCTAATATTTTAGAAAATCATATATTATTAAATTAAAAAAAACTCCCAAAAATGCAAAAAAAATATTATTATTTACATGTTTCTCGCAGTCTCACCTCGAGGGAAATAATAAACGCATCTGGTTACAAGTAGCATGTAACTTCAAGGCTTCAAGGTTTCATTTATTCATTATGTCCGTACCAAATTTCATTTAAATCAATGCAGCCGTTTCACAGTTAAAGCATAATAAAACAAACAAGCCACCCGCGATAGGGTTCCGTAATTGATCGACTATAACTCTGTAATCGTTAAACCCTACTTAGCCAGGACTTTTTTACTTTTAAGTTTGTTATATATATGTGCGTAAATCTGTGTTTTTTTCATTAAACTAGGAGCAAAGTTAGACCCTCGAAATTAACAAAATTATGCTCTTTAAAGCTTTTTATTTCTCAAACGGCTCCCTAAAATGGAAAATGACCTTTACGCATTTGCTTTATTTTTTGGAAGACCAATCCAACGATACCTCACAGGATGGGATTTATGAGAAAAATAATATTCATCCCCACTATACGTGTATGGGAGGCACCCTCAAAAATATTTCAAAATGTTATATTACTACTTTGTCGACGTGAGCATTATGCATCTCCTTAGCTTTTTTACAAAATAATCTCGGAGCTATGCCGCGGACAGACAGACAGATGGACATGGCGAAACTACATAAAATAAGGATTTCTTGTCGACTACGGAACCCTTTTCATTTATTTTTTTTCGGATGGAAAATCATCAAATGACCCCCCGTTAGTGTCAGACTCTTACTGACTAAAACCCATCCATGTTCCTCAGCCCTTTGTATTCCGAGGGCACGGTATCTCTTTCGTACGACCCGCAGTGCTACGGAACCCTAAAAATCATACAGTGCGACTAATTTAGTAGTCGTGTTTTTAGTTTTGAAGAACAAAAATCTGCTAATTGTTGTCTAAGTACCTACATTGTATGTTTTCTGTAAAAATAGAAATGCTGTCATGTCATGTGTAGCTTCTCCTTAAATTGTTTTTTCGTACGTCATTATGAATCGCAGAAGAATTGGCTGGATATTCCCACGAGTTCACGACTTGACGAAACGGAATTTCCAAACCGCAAAATGACGTTAGATTTTAAAATACAATGTGATTATTTTTTTGTGAACTTAAATAAAGATTATAATCATTGTATTGATTAGTTAATTAGCAATTCTTAGGTTTACCTTTAGCGAATAAAAAACCGCATGAGTAGATTTCGATTTAGTAATGGGTCTTTATTGAGAAGTTCGTGGCTAAGTAACAGCCGCACGGTTCAACCGATTAAATGTTAATGTGCGTTTGGCGCGGTCGGTCCGTGGATAGGTGACCATTTTTATCATAGCAAGACTCCTCCGTTCCTCGGAAAGCACGTTAAGCTGTTGGTCCCGGCTGTCATTTGTAGATCTTTGACAGTCGTTACGGGTAGTCAGAAGCCAGAAAGTCTGACAACCAGTCTTACCAAGAGGTACCGTGTTACCCGGTAACTGGGTTGTGGAGGTCAGATAGGCAATCGCTCCATGCAAAACAGGTACTCAGCTGCATCCGGTTTCGACTGGAAGCCGACCCCAACTTAGTTGGGAAAAGGCTAGGCAGATGAATGGGTCTTTATGAAGATAATTTGTACAGTTTAGTAATTGCTCGTACTGAAGTAATAGCCATACGGATCTATAGTCAAGCAAGTTTAAGCTGTACTAGCAGCAGCCATTCTTTGGATGGTATCCCGTTCTCTTAACTTGGCGTAACTTGAACCTTTCCCGGATTTGTCGGAATGCCCAGACTTTGGGGGTGGGGGTGGGTTAGAGTAGCTGCTTAGATATTTGTGCACTATAATTAGGTCCTACGCATATATACGTCGGCGGTCTCGTCTATTGTCTACGCTAATGAGGGGACGTCAACTCCTGCGCAAAACGGTCAAGTTCGAACCGTTATTATTATTATTTAAAATTATTACCTAGTATATACATATATAAATACCTGTGCATTTTGTATGTAAGATTGTTCCTGCTTTGTACTGTGTAACTGCAATACATACTCTGTCGCTTCTCGCTTTGAATTTTATTTAATTGCCTGCTGATGTACCTCTAGTACATTTATTATCGCAAGTAGTGTAACCCTTACAATACGGAGACTGGTCTGGGACCTTACACACTGGTGACCCCGACGTGATTTTTGTGTGGGTGTTATATATGGTGTCGCTACACCCTTATAGTTAACTAGCTGTTGCTCGCGGTTTCACCCGAGGGAACTAATACACGCACACAGTTAAAATAGCTTAAAACCTTCTCCAGGGTCCCCTCTATCTCTGTACCAAATTTCATCAAATCGGTTCAGCTGCTCTCGAGATTTGCGCTTAGCAACACATTCAGCGATTCATTTTTATTAATACTAGCTTCTGCCAGCGACTTCCTCCGCGTGGAATAGGTGCTCCGCTCCTATTGGTTTTAGCGTGATGATATATAGCCTTCCTCGATAAATGGACTATCTAACACTGAAAGAATTTTTCAAATCGGACCAGCAGTTCCTGAGATTAGCGAATTTAAACAAAATGGAGTAACTTCTCCCGTTTTCCCAACATTTCCCTTAACTGTTCTGCTCCTATTTATTGTAGCGTGATGAAAAGTATACTATAACCAGCTCAGGATTATGAAAAATAATTGTACCAAGTTTCGTTAAAATCCGTTTAGTAGTTTTTGTTTCTATAGCGTTTATACAGACATACAGACAGACAAAAATTTACTGATTGCATTTTTGGCATCAGTACCGATCCCTAATCACCCCCTGATAGTTATTTTGGAAATATATTTCATGTACAGAATTGACCTCTATATAGATTTATTATAAATATAGATAGAAGAAGATATAGATTAACTCGTGAAGTTCTAGTATAATTTGTTGTTTTTTTTTTCAGTAAACAACTACCGTGACTCGTTTGCGGAAAATGGCAGGTTAGGCGTGGCGGTTATTTCAAACTCATCTTTTGGCGATGGAGCATTCGCAAACCACTATTGGACTCAACCAGATCTCGTAAATAATTTACTTTCATCTATATTTACTCATACATACATATACCCCCAGACAAAGAAACTGCATGAAAGTTTTTGTTTAAAAAAATATGAATGGCCCTTTCCTGTATACAAACTTACGCTGTTATGAAGGTAACGAACCAAACTATAGGTGTCAATTTAAATTTGTATAAAAAGTTGGAATACTTGTTCTTAGGAGCGCGGTCACGAATCTATTGTTTTTAGGAGCGCGGTATTTACACTGACGGACTAATAAACTGCATCAATGTTCAACACGCACCTACCTTTGAAAAAAACATTTTAACCTAGTATTCAAACTTTTTATACAAATTTAAATTGAAACCTATAGTTTGGTTCGTTAACTTCATAACAGCGTAGTATTATTATCCCTTAGTGTATGTTTGTATACTGGAAAGGGCCATTCAATTTTTTTTAAACAAAAACTTTGATGCAATTTCTTTGTCTGGGGGTATAATTGGAGCGGTGCGGAGATTTAATAATCTATTCTCACAATGATTAATTACTATCGTAAAGCTGAAGAGTGCTTACTTGTTTGTTTGTTCTTATACATCTTTTGGCATTTGCTTAGAGTTATAAAACTAAGCTAACTAAGTTAACTGGTTCTGATATTCTCGCTAAATTGACGATTCGTTTCTATGTGCCTAAGGAGCTGAGCAGACCGGTCACTAAGGTGTCGAGCACCAACTCTCCATCAGCGTGTCCACCGTGTCATCAAGGTAGGATCCATGACAGCGGCAGCGGTTTTCATTACCCGGTGTCTCCGTATAAATGATGTGTGGTCTTTCCAATCGGTTACCAACTCTATTTTGTATGTGTGACTAAAGAAATTTCCAGAATTTTACGTATGAAGATAATAGTAAAAAACCTTCTCTTGCAAAATACGCATTTAATTAACGAAAACTTTAATTAATAAAAAAAAACGAATCAGTATTTTTTGAGATAATTGCAGGCATACTTACATACGGGTCGGATACAGAACCAATTTTTTTAAAGTTTGTTAAAAAGTTTCATATTATTGTTTAATTTTTGGGAAGATATTCATGATTGCAATATTTACTTCTTCTTAGTTAAATAATTAATGTAAATAGAATATCAAAAATTTATGTTATTATTTTATGCGTTTTTTTTATTTCAGTAAAAAAAGTCAGTCATTCGAATGCAGACAATGGCGGTTCAGGCTGGGTTGTTGTTGAAAACTCAACTTTTGGCGATGGAGCATTCGCGAATCATAATTGGTCTAGACCAGTTCACGTAAGGAATTTGTTATTTCATGCTCATATATCTAGACTAATATATTATGTATTGAGTCGTGGTGGCCTAGTGGTTAAGGCACCTGCCTCTCGTGTATGAGTGTGCGGGTTCAACCTGGCACGTATCAATGTGATTTTTCTAAAGTCATAGGTACGATTAATGCTCATGTCTTCTGTGTATGAGAAGAGGCCTGTGCCCAGCAGTGGGACAAAATATAGGCTGATGATGATGATATTATGTATTAAGCTAGAGAGTTTACTTGTTGAAACGTGTTGACCTCGGAAATTACGAGATCGGTTTGAAAAAAAAAATGTTGTACGAGTGAGGTATTTCTTGAGGAAAATCAAATATAATAATAAATAAAATCTCCAGACCGATTTAGGCTACTGTAGCCAATCTCAATGAAGACTAGCCGGGTACGCAGTAGATATTATATTGCACGATCGCTTGCACAGACACAGGTGTAGTCTCTCTGTTCCCTCACTCTCATAGTCCGATGGGTCGGCAAACCGACAAGCGGCACAGATCAGGCACAGGACCAACACTCTACGTGCTTGCTATGTTAAGAAAAGTCCCATACATGGACTTAGCTACGAAACCCCTCAAGTCAAGAGAAAAAATATAGTCTTTTTAGCCTATGATCCTCAGGAGACAGGCGAAAAGAAACAAAACCGGCCAAGTGCGAGTTGGACTCGCGCATGAAGGCTCCGTACCATCCTTACTAATATTATAAATGCGAAAGTAACTCTGTCTGTCTGTCTGTTACGCTTTCAAAACTACTGGACCGATATAAATGAAATTTGATACAGAGATAGAATAGACCCTGAGGAACAACATAGGCTACTTTTTACCCGGGTGCGCTAAGTAGTTCCCTCGGGATGCGGGTGAAACCGAAAGCACAAACACAAACAGCTAGTTATCTATAAAACCGGCAAAAAAATCACGTTTGTTGTATGCGAGCTCCCTTATATTGATTTTATTCTGTTTTGTTATAGCGGCAACAGAAATACATCATCTGTGAAAATTTCAACTATCTAACTATCACGTTTTATTTTTTTTATTAACTATCACGGTGATAGACGAACAGACAGACAGACGGACGGAGTCTTAGTAATAGGGTACCGTTTTACCCTTAGGGTACGGAACGTTAATAAAATGCTGGTGATACACGATGCGGTGTGCTAGGAGCCATGGGCGAGCGATATCGCGGTGCACAGCTAGTTAGGACCTAAAGCCATAGTTTCCATTTCCCTCAGTTTGATAAAAAGTGACATGATATTATCCTTCTTTGATATGGTTTTGAAAAAGGTAGCTTTATAGAATAGATGACCTTAATAATAATGTGTTTTCTTTGTTTCAGGTGCTGAATAACAAGGTACATTGAGGTCACCTCAAAAAAATAACGTTTCAACCATCTGTCTTACATTTCCATTTAAAATCTATACTAATAGTAAAATTATATTCAAAGCAAAATAGTTTGTTGTTTTAACACTCTAATCTCTGGATCTAGAATTTATTTCTCTCTCAGTCGCATTTGGAAAATTTATGTTTGCATTTTTAATAGGGATTATGAAACTTAATGCTGTTACTATTGGTGCTATTTTCGCTTAACTGACCTTTAGTTTCTATATTGCTAAGGAGCTGCTGTCCGGTCCTATCACGCAGCTGTCAAATGCGGAGTCTTCACAAGCGTGTGCGCCGTGTCCTCAAGGTAGGCTGTGGTTCCATTACTTACATAATGTGTCATTCAGGTACGAAATCCTGCCTGCCTATATTTTTTTTCTACATGACTTGCAGGGTGCTTCTAACAGCATTCGACCTGCTTAACCGGACAATGTGCCGAGGTCTTAATTTAATTAATTAAATTAAGGCCTCCAGCCAAGGCTTAAAACTAAGTTTAAAACTAAGCAACAGCGCGCTAAGGGCTCCCCCTAGTGGGGAACGAATCTCGGCTTAGGGCGTCACTGGGGAGGACAACTAGGGACTAGCTGGATCATAATATTATTATTAGGGGAGCTGCCTGCCTAGCCATTTCCCAATTATAAATAAGATTCGGTTCCAGTCATAAGGGAAGTAGCTTTCCACCGCGACTGGCAATTGCTAAAAATGTTGTAGTAGGAGGTTAAGCCGGCTACCCTTTTTTTTAATGGAAATTCATCAAATGACTTCTCCCGCCGCCGGTGGTGGAAGGGAGTGTCAGACTCTTACTGACTAAAACCCATCCATGTTTCTTCCTCAGCCCTTTCTGTCCCGGGTGCGTGTAGGTATGAATTATGCAACAAATATCCTAATCAAATTAGAAATTGAATTTGTAATGTTTTCACGGTAAAACTACTGAACAGATTGGGATTAAATTTAATACGTGGATAGAAGGGACGCTGGAGGCGGTTATAGAATACTTTTTATAATTTAATAATTCCCTCAAAAATTAAAATATCTACTGTATTATTATTTAAAGCGTTTTTTTTTATTTCAGATAATAATTCCCGTGACTTGAATGCAGAAAATGAAGTCTCAGGCCGGGTTGTTGAAAACTCAAATTTTGGCAATGGAGCATTTTCAAACGACGATAAGACTAGAGCACTTATCGTAAGGAATTTACTATTAACTATCTATGTTATATCCATGTATTATTATACCAATTTATAAAGCTGAAGACTTAGTTTCAATGAGCTAATCACGGCAACTTTCACATGGATTTGAAAAAAAAAATGCTGTGATACCCGACACAACGGTGATTGGATTTAAATTTACTATTTGTTTTAAACGTAAAGATAATATAGTAATAAGATAAACGTAATTATTATTTTGTGCTGTGAGATTTTTTCAAAGAGTAACCCCGGAACACAAAGGCAAAAAGAAAAAACATGGATGGGTGTGTCAGTAAGAGCCTAATACTTCTTCCCACTTGGTTCACAGAGAAGAGACATTTGGTGATTCCCATCATAAAAAAAAATAGCAGTTTTTTTTTTCACAGCTTCAATAGACTGTAGACCTCAGTATATATTGTTTTAATTTCAACTCGATACCTCCATGCATTTGAGATAAAAGGTCTTGACAGACAGACGGACGGACAGACGGACGGATGGGCAACAAAGTGATCCTATAAGGTTTTCAAGTTAAAATAAGAAAAAGATAATAATGTCTAGATAAGGTTTTTTTCCTTTTTAGAAATTGCTTGTGTCGTTTGATCAATAGTCAGAAAATTTTAATCGATATTTTTATTTTTCAGTTGCTGAATGCCATATTTAATGAAAAAAATGGCAAGAATATTTTTTGAAACAAAATAAGTTCTTAATTTAATTTTAGTTTTAGTTTAATTGTAATTCGAATTGTTTTTATTAATTTTAACGAGATAATTAATTAAAATATTTTGTTGGAAATTATTTTTGTTTTATTCATAAAACGATAGCCCATTACTTTTACTGCTTGAAACTGTATTAATGATAATCCATTTTTATTTATTAAACACCACATTAATTGATTACTGTATACTCTGAGGATTTTAATAAAGATTCAATATTAGACTATTGGAAACTCCGAAATAAACTCAATTAAAAGTCATGTGACTTTTAATTGAGTTTATTTTTAATATTTTATTTCTACTTATATCCACTAAAGTGTCCCTGACATGCAGACTGATAGATAAACAAAATAAATATACAATTTGTGCGAATAACGGGCACGTACAAACAGGTATTTGGATGTAGTCTTTATCATTTTTAGCGTCATTTCAGTACTATTATATTTTAAAACTTAATTACTTAGGGTATTAGACACAATGCTTGGCACTTCACCCTAGATTGGATATTTACCTATTTGTATTATTGTTTTTTTTTTGTCATAAAAATATGTATTGTACTATTGGTATGTTATATATACAAATAAAATACCATATGTACCTAATTGAACAACGAGTACAAAAACATAATTATTCTAATAATAATGTTATAAATGTGAAAATTTCAATGCGTCTTATGGCTAAATTTAATCGTTCGCATCATCACGCATTTTTTTTTTTACATGCATAGCAAAGATTTATAACATTAACTTAGGTCTTTTTAGTATCTGTACCAAATTCTGAAGCCATGCAGACAAAGGCATGAGCAGAAAATAGTTTTACACAAGTTCTTTAATTTATTTGGTATAGATATTATTTCTATTTATTTAAACTAGTTATTTCGCGAGGTTTCACTCGCATCCTTGTCTTCTTTGCTTAATGTCCTTCAAGGAATCGCCATACCAAATTGCACAACAGATGAACAGGATTACTTCGTATTCATAATATTAGCAAGAATTATAAAATTTCATACTACTACATTTACAGTCACAACACTTAACATTCTTAAACTTTAGTCAGTTTCCATATACCCAAGGAGTTGACTCTGCCTATCATGGAGCTGTCACAAGCAGAGGTCTCACCAGCGTGTGCGTCATCGTCATCTATGAAGGATCCAAAATGATGGCAGATACTTTCATTACCCTCTAACCTTATAATAACAACGTGTCATTACTATTCAGTCTGAACCTCAGCCCCATCTGACTAGCCTTTTCCGTAGGTTGGTATTGGCTTCCAGTCACCACGGAGGCAGTTTAATTATTTTACATGGAACAACAGCCTTTCTGACAACCACAACCTAGTTACTGGGTAACAATATATCCCTAGGTAAAACAAAAACAAACTTATAAATAATATACTAGCTATTTCCCGCGGTTTCACCCGCATCCCGAGGGAACTCCTTCGCGCACCCGGGTAAAAAGTAGCCTATGTTGTTCCTCAGGATCTATTCTATCTCTGTACCAAATTTCATTTATATCGGTCCAGTAGTTTTGGCGTGAAAGCGTAACAGACAGACAGACAGAGTTACTTTCGCATTTATAATATTAGTAAGGATTGAGATTTAAAATTGATATTTAAATATTTTGTCACCCAAAGGCTGGTTTTTATTTTGGTCGAAGTCTAAGCATTGCCATCCAACGTGGCAATGCTGCCATTCTTTTGCGTACACTCCCGGTTGACAGTGATGAGGATGAATTTTAAGACACTATATTTGCATGATATTAAGTAAATATCTTCATGTAAACAAACTTAAATTATCTGATACAACAACAAAAAAATGTCCCGTTAATATTTTTAAAAGTATTTCTTACAACGACAAATACCACTTTTATAGATTCCACCCTAACACTATCAATGAGAGAATAATAATGATAAGTTTAATTATAGCATTGCTTAACATGTAAGTATGTCATTTTACCATTTATAAAAGAAATTGTAATTTGTTTTGGCTGTAGTAGTTGTGAAATCGGTACAGCAAGATGAAGTGTTTTTTGATATTCCTAGCCATTCTGTTTTTTGTCAATACTTGCGCAGCCCAAGGTATTGTTTTGTTATTTTTATATAACCTTCAACGTGCGTAAGAAGTAAAAATAATTGAAACTTAACAAATACTTACTAACGAACTTTTCTTACGTATATTTTTCCGTCCAAAAATATTGATCACTATTATGTTTTTTCAGCTAGCAACAGTGGGAACTCGAATGCGACAAATGGCAGCACTGGCTTGGCAGTTGTAGGAAACTCATCATTTGGCGATGGAGCGTTTAGTAACACCCAATCATCTAAGCCTGCGTAAGGACATTTTATATTTTTACTAGCTATTTCCCGGGGTTTCACTCGCGTCCTGAGGCTTTAATGCCTCTCTCTCTCTCTGCCTAGCCTTTTCCCAACTATGTTGGGGTCGGCTTCCAGTCTTAGCCGGATGCAGCTTAGTACCAGTGTTTTACATGGAGCAATTGCCTATCGGACCTCCACAACCTAGTTTCCAGGTAACACGATACCCCTTGGTCAGCCTGGTTGTCAGACTTTCTGGCTTCTGACTACCCGTAACGACTGTCAAAGATTTACAAATGACAACCGGGGCCAACGGCCTAACGTGCTTTTCGAGGCACGGAGGAGTCTCGCTATGACATAGATGGTCACCCATCCACGGACCGACCGCGCCAAGCGCAGCTTAACCTTTGATCGGTTGAACCGTGCGGCTGTTACTTAGCCACGAGCTCCTCTAAGGCCTCTCCTGAGAGCTTTAATGCATCTGGATCAAATGCATACTATAATCTTTTCCAGGGTTCCAAATATCTTTATACCAAATTTTATGGAAATCGATTTATTTAAAAAATAAAGGCACAACTGGTGGCTAAGCAATTGGCTGCTGCGTTGCATGTCGTAGGTTCAAATCTCAAATGGGACAACTAAAATTGTTTCGGGTCTTGGTGTATGGATCAATCAATCAATTGACACTAGCTTTATGAGCTGTCAATACGCGATTTTGTATGAGATAACAAGTAATGTCACTGACTTTTAGACGGAAATTGGCTTTATTACTGAATGCAAAGCAACAAAAAAGATTTTCACATTCAATACAATCAAAAACATAACCCTCCTGGCGCAGTCGGGTAAAAATAGCTTAAGTAAGCTTAAAAGAAGTACTTTTTTAGTACTTATTGTGGTATCATCTTCCCAATTCTTAGAGTGGCGCACATGAATGCTTACGCTGTATCTATATCAAAAACTCAAATTTAAATATTTTTGTCCGGTCTGCCTGTCTGTTTTTTTTCGGATAATCTACGACACAAGTGATTTTTGAAGTTACCATGGAGCGCAAAGGGCAATAAAAGGAACATGATTGGGTTTTAGTCAGTAAGAGTCTGACACTCCCACCTACATCAGAAGGTTATTTTGATGATTTCCTTTGATTTCAGATCATAACAACCCGAGCTAATAAAAGCGTGTTAAAAAGGGTAAGGTTAGATGGAAAAATAATTAGGATACCGCGTAAAAAAATACCCTAGAAATTGATAAAAAGCGGGTGACGCCGTGGGTAAACACATAAAACAAAACAGCCATGAGACTTATTTATTTATATTTTTCATGTTTTTTTTTTTTCATTCAGGTGCGGCTTATTAGAACAATTCGTATCAAAAATTTTCAACAAAACGAACTGCTAAGCCAATACATGAAGATCAAGTCAATTTTCTTTTCAAACATCTAACAGTTTTATTTGTTAGTTATGATAAAATTTCAAATTTAAACTATGTTTTTATTTCTATACCAAAAACCTATTCTTAATTAGCATAACAGATAGCATTTTTCGATCAGAATTGAGTACCTTAACAAAAAATAAACATTTATAGTATTTTGTTACAACCGTTTAAATAAAGAATCAATATGCCTTATTTTAGGGTTCCGTACCAAAAATGGTGAAAAGGAATCCCTTACCCTTATGGTTTTACTTCGTCTGTCACAGCTGATTATTTCAGGAATTCATAAAGAACGATTGTTCATGCGTATTGCAAATGAAAAAGTTGAAATATTGCATATATGGGAAAAGTGGGGGAAGTGGGGGTTTAAAATTCAAAGTATAGGTACTAGGTCATGTGGGGTATCATATGAAAGGTCTTGATTTGCACATTCTAATATATATATTTTATTTGTATGTCTTTTAATTTTCGAATTGTAATAAAATCCGCACAAATCGTTCCCCCCTTTATCTCCGTAGTTTGAGAAGGGAAAAATCTGAAATAATTAGGATTGATAGACATTAACCTAAATATTACAGGAAAACTTAACTATGATTCTCAGTATGACAGTTTTTAAATAATCAGCAATTTTCCTCTACAAACAGACTTAATTATGCGGTCGAAAAAAACAAGATACTTAATTGCGATTTAATGCATATAATATTCTTTCCAAATGTCGGAACCCTCGGTGCGCGAGTCCGACTCCAACTTGTTTTTTTTATACTCAAACTAGCCAGTGAGAGTAAATATAAATCAAACCTGCCGGTTTGTCCGCTAATTATCTTGTCAAATATTATTATTAATCTTGGGCACTACTTTTATTGCATTTGCCAAATGAAAATTGAAAGTTCAGTTGTGTGTATTCTCCCTATAAACACAATGGTTTTCGGCACTTAAATGTGCACAGCTTTGGTCTCAAATTTGAAGCGTATCATCATGACCAGATTGTGTCAGTCCACTATTGGGCAAAGATCTCTTCCATGGCATGGCACTAAGCTCGATCTTCTTTTTTGAGGCGTATAAAGAACACTAAAATAAAATTAAGAAGTAGTAAGACTGATTGTCAGACTTTCTGGCTTCTGACTACCCGTAGCGATTGTCAAAGATCTACAAATGACAGGCAGGGTCAACAGCTTTCGAGGCACGAAGGAGTTTCACTATAACATCGATGGTCACCCATCCACGGACCGACCGTGCCGAGCGAAGCTTAACCTTTGATCAATCGACCCGTGCGGCTGCTACGAGCTTAGAATCTAAAATTTGGTATAATACCCAGAAAGTAACTATAAGTGTTAAGATAGAGAATACATCTATTGCATGATATATAATGTGAAGGATACAAGTAAAATCAAGGTTCTATCGAACATTGAACCATCACAGCAGATCACGATAGTGAAAGGACCACATTCACAGATAATAGAAGTACATAATGCTAAAAAGCGCAGTCTAGACCTTTGCCCTACAGTGGTGCAGTACAGATAATAAACAAATGATAACAGTTTTGGTATATATCAGGATCACGGAGGTTAATGAAGAATGTACAGACAGCAGAAGCAAAAGTCAACTGTAGTACAATGAAGAGACCATGTTTAAAAATAAATAATTGCTTGACGTGTTCAACTTTTTTGCTCTTGGCTCGACTTCTTAGGCTCAAGATAACAGTCCAATCATCTAAAACAGCTGTTTTCAGTTTTAAACTTCCAAGTTTCGAAGGGGCATACCATAATTTGAGCTTTTTAGTTCTAAAACAGTAAATGATTACCAACCCGAGTTTAAAAAAGAATTGGATAATACGAAAATTCTCAATTCGTAGGTAAAAAAAGTTTTTGTTTAACGGGCCCATTACTTAACCGTCTGTCGGTGAATTTGGCCCTTAGAGTCGCAAAGTGACGATAAATATTGATAATCTTCCTCAAAAATTGGGTTATAAATACCAAAATATTTTTTTTAGAACCCAACAAACGAAGACCCAACTAGCTTTATATTAGAGCATAAAATGCTATTTATATTTCATTTCAAATTAAATTTTAAATTTTACATTCAAAAACCGATGTTTAGACTTCTCACCGTCCATATCAGGAATATTATGAGTGACAACAACATTTATCAATGTTCTCGTTTATTATATAAGACGATGAACTGTTATTTCAATATTAGTGTCGTGAGATAAGACCTACAAGATGAAGGGTTTTGTGGTATTCCTGACCATTCTGCTTCTTGCTTGTACTTATGCCATTCCAGGTATGTATAAAACTTCTATTTTGTTAAAATACTTTTCCATTATCATAATCGGCCAATAACCATAAATATATTGTTGTATTTATAAGATATAAACATTGGTCGTGCACATGGCAGACTGGTGATTCCAGACATTTTTTCCACGAATTTTTTTCTTCATCATAAGTCCCAGATAGATATAGAAAGAACACATGACTTTCAAATATCACATTGGTACTTTCCAGGTTTCGAGCCTCTTAGTGAGATTGCCTGCATCTCTAATAATTTTAACCTTTAGGCTACCATGGCATTCGAAGTTTCATTAAACTCAGTCTTAGTTTTTGGTGGAATCTAGTGCCGCTCCATACAAGTGCGATATTAATACCACAATTTTATGGTTCCGTTCCCGATTGATGCCAACGGAACCCCATTACTAAACCTTTGGTATTCGATTTTCTGTCCGTCTGACTATCAATGGGTTGTAAAAACCGTACCTTATACGCTCAGAGTTAAAAAAAAAATAAAGAACAACGTATGTGGTGTCATATATCGACAAAGTAGGTAGAGTAGCATTTCCTGTACGATGATTCGAAACCTTTCTTATGTGAGTCTGACTTGCATTTAACTGTATCTTTTGATATTTTTTTAGCTGATCATTACGGTACGTCGACTTCGACTAATCAAAGCACAGGAGGAGCTTGGGTCGAAAACTCACAATTCGGGCCCGGCGCATTTGCTAACGGCGGAACCGCTCCCAGAGCGTGAGTTATATTCTTTTTAATTTCAAATATGATGAACCAACAATATGAAATTAAACAAAATGAAATGAATTTATTTAGCCTCTTGATAGTTAATAAAAAATCTTATTAGTATCCAAATAAAAATGGTGAAATAAATTCTAGAGAGAGTTCTGAGGGCCTGACATGAATCACTTTCGAAAATAGTATTCGTATCGAAAGCGATTTTCTAATCATAAATCCAAACATACTAGAGCGAAATTTATGTGTAAAATGCGTAAATAACAATTTGCAGCAACCAAAGATATGATTAAAGTTATAAATATAAATAAATAGTGCATATGATGCGAGTATATTCCATTCAAAATCGCTTTCGATACAAATACTTTTTCGAAAGTGATTCGTGCTAGTCCCACTGCTTGGCTTATGTCTAGCAAAACAATTTACAAAAAATGCAATCATTTGTGTATTATATTCCCAGCATGAGACCTGAGGCCATACTATTTTTATTGTGTACAAGTCTCGTGCGACCCATTATCAATGCATTTTTTTCGGTTTTAGTTTAAAACATGAAAAAACTTGATTATCATTAATGAAGGAATTAATTATTTTTATTATTCCAGATGCGGTTTAATAAAAGAGCTGTTTTCATACATTATTCCGGGTGTCAACTGCTAGACTGTAATTAAGGAACATATTAAAATAATAATATTATTTTTCGGCTACTTTATTTAATACACGCATCCTTTGAACTGCTTCACGTATCTTGATACTGTACCCTTACTGTACCCTATCTGTACTCTAACTGTACCCTAACTGTACCCTTTCCCAGATTTTGATTTATTTCCATACCAAAATTAATGTAAACCGTTTTCATTTTCGATTTATTTTCTGAAGCATTCGTCTTTGGTTATGATAATTTTTTAATAAATACTACAACTTCGCATTGCAGTAAAGTACAAGATTTTTTTTACATTATATTTTTGTGTTTTATTTTGAAACAAAAACCATATTTAAAAATGTGGAAATCTCTGCCTTATTTTAAATAACTTTTTCCCTTTTTCTGGTCTTTGACTTGGGTCCAGACAACGGAGAAAATATTCTTTGGCTATCTAGATTATACTACGCAGCTGCTGCCGCTGCTGCTACTGAGAACCTCAAGCGGCGGAAATGCAGTAGCCTTATCGGCAACAATATTTTTTGAGCGATTTGGGGTTGAAATCTTCAAGTCGTGGGGCCAAACGCACCCGTTTTTAGGCTTCCGTAGTCCGACAAGGAACCCTTATAGTTTCGTCATGTCCGTCTGTCTGTCTGTTTGTGTGTCCGCGGGTATATATTATGGGTGTGTGAAGACCATTTTTCGCCTAAATGAGCCATTTGCGAAATATTTAGCTTTTGAGTGCAAATTTTTGTCCGATACGAGCCCTCTAACTTTTGAATGGCTGTAACTAAAAATGTGAAAAAAATCACAGACGTAGTACATGTAATGAACTTACAAGGAAAACTATCACGGCTAAGTAGGCTTAACCGGTTACAGAGTTATAGTTATCTAACTAACTCCTACTACGGAACCCTACTGCGCGTGGCCCGACACGCACTTGGCCGGTTTTTTTAAGGTAATATCCAGACTGCTGATGGAATATCCAGATTGATGCTTAGGCGGCTTATTGACGCTTCTCTGGAACCAAAGGCAGATTATTACTTTGCCAAAAAATAAGCTATACAACGTGGCAATGCAGCCAGCCTCTTGGGTGTGCTTCCAGTTAACTGCGATGAGGAGGAAATATTTGACGATCTTATAAAATCAATAAAATTAATGCTAGTTGTTAGAATTTAAATTATTTTGTTAAAATGTGTCTATGATCTTTGTAATAGTTTTTTTTGCATATAACAAACATCAAAACATGAAAAATGTTGTATTATTAACAAAATAAAAGGATTATGTTGTTAACGTAGGTATGTACAAACCAGGCACAACTTTGCATTTAAATAATGAATATGTTTTTATTTAATACTAGCTTTTTTTCGTGTTAAACTATCATAGTTTAGATCAATATTTATTTATAGCGAAATTTCTATAGAGTAGTAATATTTTGACTTAAACATTTTCTTTCATAACGTCTTATCATGATAAATGATCAATAAACTCAATTATTATTTAGCCACAGACCTACTTTAATAATGATAGATCACTCTTTTGGGTAAATCCGAATCTTTCGCGGACGAAGTCGCGGGCAAAGTGCTAGTTATTTGAATAAATACGTGGTACTTCGTGAAATGTAGGTAATTCTTATAAATTAAAAGCAGTCTAACTTACTCCGTATAAAACCAGCTTTCTGCTAGTAAATATGTGGTCAAAATCGGTTAAACTGGATCGGAGATGGCTAATCTCCGGAAGAAACAGATATAAAGACACAAGTAAAAAATAAAAAAAATATTTTGGGTATTTGCACCAAATAAAAATTGTATTTAGTAATATGCATTTTGATGTTACAAACGGACACTATAATTTTGTTTACTTATACGTCAATGTTTATTTAACTATCAAAAACATAGACGCTCTACCCTATTTAATAACTACATAATAAATCACAGCTAATTAATATCAAAATATCGTTTAGATATCAGTTTCTCAGTCTAATATAAGACAGTGTAGGAATAATTTTACATTAGTATTGTGAGAATAAACTAGCAAGATGAAGGGTGTTGTAGTATTTCTGAGCATTGTGATTCTGGCACTTACCTACGCTGCACCAGGTATGTGAAATTTAAACAAAAATATATTTATAGTTTTTGCATCTTAAAAGTATTTGATAATCTAAAATAAACTAATATATATTTATTTACAATATTTATAATTATAAAATCATAATTATTGTTTTTCCCTATTTTATTTGAGTAAGTCCATATCCTTACTAATATTATAAATGCGAAAGTAACTCTGTCTGTCTGTCTGTCTGTTACGCTTTCACGCCAAGACTACTGGACCGATATAAATGAAATTTGGTACAGAGATAGAATAGACCCTGAGGAACAACATAGGCTACTACTTTTTACCCGGGTGCGCTAAGTAGTTCTCTCGGGATGCGGGTGAAACCGCGGGAAACAGCTAGTTCTAGATAAAGATATTATTGTTTTACTAGCTGTTTCCCGCGGTTTCACCCGCATCCCGAGAGAACTACTTAGCGCACCCGGGTAAAAAGTAGTAGCCTATGTTGTTCCTCAGGGTCTATTCTATCTCTGTACCAAATTTCATCAAAATCGGCTCACTGGTTTAGGCATGAAAGCGTAACAGACAGACAGACAGAGTTACTTTCACATTTATAATATTAGTAAGGAGAATAAGGATAGTAAGGATGATTCTTCTTCAATTTATGTATATCTAAAGATTGTCTGCCAAAACTCGCTGATTGCGTTAATACCGCCTATTCGGTCAAAATGTTCACCTATTGTTATCTGTGTTTTTCTTTGGTGGTGCAAAAATATTTTATTACGCTAAAACATAATAATAATAATATTTTCTTATTAATTGTAAATTTAAATTGTATTATTTTAGGACATTTGTGAAATTAAGAAAATATAATATTAATTATTAATAAAATACAGAATTTTGATATTATATGTATGTAATAAAAAAAAATCACTTGAAAAGCGGTGTATGAATTTTTTTTTCTTATATTCTAATATCTTGACTATTTTTTCAGCTTCCCATTTTGGTACGTCAAATTCAGAAAATCAGAGTACTGGTGGATCGTGGGTCAGCAACTCCAAATTTGGAGCTGGAGCATTTGCTAACGGCCAAAATCAACCCCAATCGTAAGCTATTCATTTTATTGCTACCCACATGTATTTCTTGTAATTTTCTTCTAATATTATATTGGCCATCAGGTGAATTATTATTATTATTTTATCAAAGTACATAATTAGCCAACCATTAACTGTATAGTACCTACAAGACCTGTACATCAGGGGCCCATAGATTAATACCTACTAATATAAATAAATAAAAATGAGTCGCCGAAATGTATTACGAATCAATGCATGTATAATTTTTATTTTTGTGTTAGTTATTGTTAGAATAGAGTTTGAATGAAAGTTTTTTTTTTTTATCTGAAAGAAAAATGTGGAGTTGTGAAGTTCGCCGGGTCAGCTAGTATTATTATAAATGTGACAGTTTATTAAGATGCATTTAAGTTGTATGTTTCTTACTCTTTCATACAAAAAGTAACAAAAGGATTTGGATGTAATATGGTAGACACATCGTTTAAATAATCCATGTTGTCACATAGAATACTTTTTAACAAGTTGCGTGAAGGTTCCTCGGGATGCGGTAAAAACCAAGGGACAAGTACCTATTAGTAATTTTGTTTTTTTTTTTGTACGATTCCAGGTGCGGTGTAATAAAAGGCCTGTTACAACTAATTTTCCCGAGCATGGAATGCTAAAATAATTGAGGAACCCAACTAGAAGATCTTGCATTTATTAGAGTACTTATTATGTAACAATAGGAGTACTTGAATTATATAATAAATGATTATTTTTTATCTTTGTCATTCATTTCATAAACAATACCTTTAGGCCCAAGTAGGAGCGCCTAATTTGACCTAATTATGACTAGCACATTATTTTTGTGGTTAATTACAATATGCTAGTAATAAAGTAAATTGTTTTAGCTCATGGCTAAGCTAAAGCACGGGTCAATCAAAGATTGCTGCTTAGCGCGGTCGGTCTATGGATGGGTGACTATCTATGTTATGCCGAGATTCCTTCGTGCCTCGGACAGCACGTTAAGCTGTTTTTCCCGACTGTCATTTGTAGATCTTTGACAATCCTACGGGTAAAATCTAGAAAGTCTGACAACTAGTCTTTTCAAGGGTACCGTATTATTCGGTAACTGGGTTGTAAGTTGAGATAGTCGGGCTCTTCATGTAAAACACTGGTACTCAGCTGGATCCGGCAAGACTGGACGTCAAACTCAACATAGTTGGGAAAAGGCTAGGCAGATGATGATTGTCAAAAAAAATTCAAGCATTATTTTATATTTTTTCTGATACGGAAATTTATAATTCCATTTAGGTACAACCTACGACTTTTATACAGGTTGTTAAAAGATCCAACACCATGCAATTACCATTCATGTCACAAATCACGTTATTACTTACAGTTTTTTTTATCATATTTTCAACCGAAATCAATTTTTATAATTATAGTACCAATTGATTTTACAGAAAATGTAAACAAAGTTGTAACCTATTTTGTACTAATTCTGTCACAAAAAATAACAAAGTGGATGGCGCATTTATGTCAATTTCATATCCTAAACACAATCATCCATCATTTGATGCTGTTTTATTTATTTAAGTGCGAAAATTGGAATTAAATAGGTTATTTTGTTTACATTTTTCGTAAAATCGATTAGTACAGTCTATAGTTAATATCGCACCTTGTTCATGACAGATGTCAGCGAAAACAGCCCGTATATTTTTGAAGCTGCTAAAGGTGAGGGAGAATTTGTAACTAGTTTTATCAGCTACTATTATACTCGTATCAGTTCAAAGACTTAGGGCACGATACATAATTCTTGGCTCTCAGTGTTTTCCCATGGAGAAATAATATTAATTATTCATATAAATAAAAATAAAATTAGTACTGGTAAATCCATATGTAATTTTTTAACGTCTTGTCGTCTGTCTGTCGTCTTCTGAATAAGATTTATAGAAAAATTAAAGAGGAAAATCAGAGAAAATCAGAGAAAAAGTTTTCTTTTTGTGGGATTTAGTTTTTATTATTTTTTATTTGTAATAGGTACTATTTTTACTCGCGCTTTCTGTTTTCTATTTATTATATGCTTTTATATCTAGAATGTGCTTTTATTTCTGACACATAGAACATCAACAAACAAAATCGCTAATAAATAAGCTTTTACCGAAAATTATGAGAAAAATCTGTATTCACCGATTCAGATGAAATTTGCTAAAGAGATAGATGGGACTTAGTTACGGTTATAGGCTGCTAATTATCCGGTTAGTACATGAAGTTATTCCCTCAAGACGCGGATGAAACTAAGGGAAACAGTTACCGAATAACCCAACACTTGGGGTTAAAGATCTTTACCTAGTAAATATTATTGAACTTTGTACACACATCGAATAAGTACGACATTTATGGCTATTTTTACTTGAAACTAGTTTGAAAATGTAGTCTTTATCAGCTTGCATCAGTGCAGCTATAAATAAATAAACGGGAATATTGAAAGTTCAAGGACTTAGACCTACTTACACCATTATCATGGTGGATCGAAGGTTTAAGAGCCAGCTACGTAATATTCTATGAGCATTAAATATTATAAGATTTATGCCTGAAACCCCTAAAAATAACCAGTTATATAAATAAAAAAATAGGTCATTGTGGCCTAGTGTTTTAAGCACCTTTTTTTTCGGAAGGGAAATCATCAAATGACCCCTCCCGCCGTAGTGTCAGACTCTTACTGACTAAAACCCATCCATGTTCCTTTCTCAGCCCTTTGTATTCCGGGGGCGCGGTAACTCTTTCGAACATCCCGCAGCCTTTGGGGAGGGCCCCGTTAGTGATGCTGACATCTCTATGAAGCGTGCGTGGAACACGAACGCGCCGTCGATGTGGGTCTGGTCCTTGCCGGACTGCGAGCCACCCATAGCTCACCGTCCGCAGTCCCGCGCCTACGGTGGCCGGGGGTCTTCTCGCGGCTCCCGACGCACGTGGCGTCTCCCGTGGCGGCTGAGGCATGAAGTCTGTCGCTCCTTCACGCGTTCCGCCCCTTCTTCAGCATTACTGCTTCACAGAAGGAGGCGACTGCTTCCGATTCCGTTTCGCTCCGGACCATGGCGTGAACCAGGGCCGGACGCGAGAGGTCATACAACAGTTCTTGTAGTTACGAAACGGCCAAGACACATATTTTGACTAAGGTGTAAAGTTTGGGAAGTTGAGATCTGATAACTATTTGGCAGCGCAAGTGATAATTGTCTCGTCTTAATGTTTTTGGTGGTTTCTTCTTCTTGGATCCTTTAACTCTTCAGGGGAGCATAGGGACTGAATTACAGCTTCCAACTATTTTCCCTCACATTAGACTATTAAGATATCTTTAATTAAATAACTCAATAATAATGCCCAACCTGGATGTCGAACTCAGGATCCTACAGATGTATAAAATATATAGACTGCAAAGTATCGAATATGCTATTTGACCGGTTATAAAAGACGATGTACGTATATTTTTAACTTCAGTATTGTGAGACTGGACCAGAAAGATGTCGGGTTTTGTGGTGTTCCTAACTGTCATGCTTCTGGCTCACACATACGCTACACCAGGTACGTGTTGTCAACTTTCGTCTTGATTGAGTATGACCTATTTATTTATTTTGACAAACTTTCCATTTAAAGAGAATTTATTGAACTTGGATTTATTTAAATTGTAATATAAATCCTATCTATATCTATATCCTAATTATTTATTATTATTATTATACACTGACGGACTAATAAATAGCATCAATGTTCAACACGCACCTACCTTTGAAAAAAACATTTTAACCAAGTATTCCAACTTTTTATACAAATTTAAATTGAAACCTATAGTTTGGTTCGTTAACTTCATGACAGCGTAGTATCATTATCCCTAAGTGTATGTTTGTATACTGGAAAGAGCCATTCAATTTTTTTAAAACAAAAACTTTGATGCCGTAACTTTGTCTGGGGGTATATATTCATGATTATTTTTAACGCATTCTAGTTGATTAGAAGTTACAACCTTTATGCTGAATTAAAAGTAAAAATTGTTCTCAAAAAAATTATTAAAGCGAAGACTATTAGAAATAAAAAAAACTGTTTGAATGTAGTTCAAACAGAAGCATAAATTAACAAAGTATTTTAATTGTATCACATCGGGGGGGAGGGGCTAATTAAACCGCCAATGAATATTTTAATGTTTTGACGTAATAAAAAGAAGATTTTTTATAAATAAAAATAAAAACAAGAAAAAAAATAAAGATATATTTTTATACATTCTTATCTATACTTAATATTATAAAGCTGAAGAGATTGTTTGTTTCTTTGTTTGAACGCGCTAATCTCAGGAAGTACTGGTGCGATTTGAAAAATTATTTCAGTGTTAGATAGCCCATTTATTGAGGAAGGCTATAGGCTATATATCATCACGCTAAAACCAATGGAAGCGGAGCACCACTATTCCACGCGGACGATGTCGCGGGCAGAAGCTAGTAATTTATAAAAAAAAAACTTTTTTTTCAGCCATTTACGCTGACTCGCAGTCATCTAATCAAAGCTCAGGTGGGACATTTGTTGAGGGCGGACACATCGGCGATGGCGCAAGTGTCGGCAATAGTCAAGCTCCTACACCCAAACCGTAAGTTTTTATAAATTTCAATACACATTCATCATCAGCCTATTTATTGCCCCACTCTAGATCATGAGCATTGATCGCCAGGCCTGCTCAGGCGATTTTAAACTTTTTAGTCCAGACTTGTCTAACAAGTGGCAAAACGCTAACGCTAACGCTAACGCTATAGAATAGAAAACAAAATGTATGAGAATGACATATAGCTAGTCGTAAACGAATGTCATTCCCATACATTTTGTTTTCTATTCTATAGCGTTAGCGTTAGCGTTTTGCCACTTGTCTAGGTTTTCTCACGATATTTTCCCCCCCAGGTTTTCTCACGATATTTTCCTTTGCACTAATTCAGTTCAAAATACAACCAGACACTGCATAATATTTAAAAAAAAGTCACATTAATACATGCCAGGTTTCAAACCCGCTTATTACTATTTGAAAAGAAGGCGCCTTTAAAGCTACCATGAATACATGTAATAATTTGCAGTTATGGTATTTCAGTTTTGAAGTAGGTACTTTATTTTATGCATAACCTTTACTAGTTCCCAAAGTACATTTTTTAGTAGTACATTTTTAATTTGACACTTGGATTGAATGCCGCTTGAAAAGAGTATAATTATGTAATACTCACAGGGGAAGCCCTGTGATATAGTTATTATTATAGTGAAAAGAACTGCAGTGCTCTATAAAATTAATTTCGTATATACATAAATATTTTTGTTCTCTATAGAGGACAGTTGACCATGACCATACCCAATATGTAGCCTCAGTGTGGGCTGATTCATATACCTATACATACATGTTATAGTCATATCTGTCTACAAAAATATGTCATCATCATCATAATTATCAGCCTATCGCCGACAACTGCTGAACGTAGGCCTCCCCCAAAGAGTGCCATCCATGCCATTCCGGTCTTGGGCAGCTTGCATCTATCCGCTGCCTGTCACCTTCCTTAAATCGTCGGTCTATCGTGCCGCAGGGCATCCTATACTACGTTTATCTAAACGTGGTCTCCACTCTAATACTTGTCTGCTCCATCGACCGTCGGTTCATCTGCAGACATGGCCGACAAAAATTAACTTTATTGAATTATGATCCAAAAATATATAAAAGTACAGAACAGATATTAATTTGTTAAAATTAATGTTCTAATTAATGTTTTTTTTCTTTAATTTCAGATGCGGCGTAATAAAAGGCTTAGCTTCAATACTTTTGCCGGGTTTAAACTGCTAAGCTGATCAACTTTTTACATAAATCTGAATTGGAAGAATATGGTTGACTGATATTACCAGTGTATGGAACATCTGATAATTACATACTATAATATCTAAATTGTGTTTTTATTTGTAAAGAATACCTTAGAGATCGAAATTATAACAAACATATATTATGAGAAAGAAAATATTCTTTAATTAAATTATTTAATAATTTTTCGGGATACTGGCAAGCAAGATTTATAAATTGTCTATTTCCTGTTATTTTGGAGGGTTATCAAGCTACTTTGGTGGCATCAAAGCAAAAAGATCATAAACAAATAAAAAATCTTCAGAATGCTTTACCTAATCAAATGGCACTAAGAGGTCATAGGATATTCAGCTGCATCGACCACTCCTGCTCAGCTCCCATATTCTTATAAGATTAGATAAAGAGATGTTTTGCTCACCAAAATAGTTAACATCTAATTCTAAGGATTAGGATTTTTTTTCGGTAATATTAGAAAGGTCTTTATTATCAAGTACGAAAAAAGGGACCGAATACACTTCCTTGTGGTACAACGAGGTTTTTGGTAAGATTTCGGCGCAGTGTGTAAGAATATTACACCACTTTCTCTCTAGGTGTTGTATTAACTATCAACAAAATTAAATTTAGCAACATACTACCTGTTTCCCGTGGTTTTACTCGCATCCTGAGAAAAAAACTTGATACACTCGGATAATCATAAACTATCGTATGATCATCACCAGCCTACAATCAATACGTAATTTTATCTAAATTAGTTTAGCTGGAATCCCGTAAAAGTTTAACAGACAGAAATACTGAGTTAATTCCATAAAGCGACTAATATAAAGATAATTATCACGTTTTTTTATCTTAGAAGTAAGGCATAATTATGTAGGTGCATATTTAAGGCATGCATCACCACTTACATTAATTGCCATCAATCGAGCTATAGGGGTTGAACGAAAATATCTGATAATAGTCTGGAACGGATCTAGGACCTCATGTCATCAGCCGAGATATTTTTAGACATTGTAATAACTAGTTTGACAATTTAGTTGGTTATAAAAGATCATGTACACGTATTCTTAACTTCAGTATTGAGAGACTGGACCAGCAAGATGTCGGGTTTTGTGGTGTTCCTGACTATTCTGCTTCTTGCTCATACTTACGCTGCTCCACGTATGTATCTCTAATATCATTTTTTATAAAGAATAAAAATGGGAGAACTAGCCATATCAATTCTCAACTCTAGATATTAAAAATTACGTAAAAAAATAGTTTAAATTAAATTGCTTTTAAATAGTAATATAAAGCTTTATAATTCAATAAAGACCATGGTTCCTATTATATAGGACAGTAAAAGACAGAATATTGTAAATATTTAGATATTATTATAAAACATGAGTAATCAGAAATTACTGCACCCAAGTGTAACAAAAAAATATTATTTTATTTATTCTTTGATTTTCCAGAAATCCACGGCAACTCAAACGCAACCAATCAAAGCTCAGGGGGTACATGGCTTTCAGGCACAGATGTGGGTGATGGTGCAAATGTCGGCAACGCTGCGCCTACCACAGCCAAACCGTAAGTTTTTATGAATTTAGACGTACTTTTTTCGGACGAGAAATCATCAAGTGGGTTCTTTCTGTCATAGATGGTGCGAAGAGAATGTCAGACTCTTACTGACTAAAACCCATCTATGTTCCTTCCTCAGCCCTTTTTATTCCGGGGCGCAGTAACTTTTTATATACAATTGTAAAAAAAATAATAGAGGTTACAATACGATATTCAAGAGCTGTCAATAGATGACAAAGCTTTGCTATTATTTCATATTTTTTGTCTTCTGATTCATGAATACATTTACCAACTGAATAATTTTATTTTTAGCTCTTTATAATATAAAAAAAACATGAAAGATTTTTTTTTGTGGCATATGTATATGAAATAAACACTTAGTATCATATCCTTACTAATATTATAAATGCGAAAGTAACTCTGTCTGTCTGTCTGTCTGTTACGCTTTCACGCCAAAACTACTGGACCGATATAAATGAAATTTGGTACAGAGATAGAATAGACCCTGAGGAACAACATAGGCTACTTTTTACCCGGGTGCGCTAAGTAGTTCCCTCGGGATGCGGGCGAAACCGCGGGAAACAGCTAGTTCTAAATAATCTGGACCTCCGAAACCACACCATCACTAAATAACAATGACTGTGTTTTTATTTTTACAGGTGTAACATAATCAAATCGGTTGTAGCAATTATTTTGCCGGGTGTGAACTGCTAAGCTGACCTGATTCACCTAAACGTGAATATAAAGAATAAAGACTGTTTCGGCTTTTGATAGTATAAGAGCACGAATATTTGCTAATTATATTTATAATATCTATGTAGTGTTTTTATTTAGCTTTAACTTCTCGTCAATCCTAAATTTGATTACATATTTTACATTGATTTATAAATATTGGGACAAACAGCTTAAAGCCAAATTGCGTACACTCTACTTTGCTTTATGTTTAAGTCTGGTTAGAATCACAGCTTACCTATATTGTGTTTAACTATGACATCATAACTAAATAATTTAGCATTAAATAAGTTATCTATTTTACATAAAATGAGGTTGACATTCGGATTGAATCACACGATGAAGCAAACTCACAGATTAAAATGACATTGACAAGTTACAGGACTGGAAGCTTTTACTCTGCTCATAATAATATGATCTAGGAAAAACTGCTCCAAATATCAGTGCTTCCAATATCAAAATAAAAATATTGTTGTAACGTTTCTCTTTGGCAATGTTAAGTTATTTCATCAACGAATAAGGGCCGAGAATATCACCTTGAGGCATACCAAAGCTCACTTGACCGGGTTTCTATATTTCGATTGAATAAACAAATAATAATTGAATAAAGGATCTACCTAGTCTAGTAGGATAATTGAATAAATAAGTAGATATTTTAATTTGTAATTGTCCTGTAATTCTGTACTATGCGGGACTACAGAGTCTCAGACTTTGGGAGGCAAATGTGCGGCCAAAGCCGACATGCTGAAACCCTTTGAGATCATTTTAATGTAATGTAATGAATCATAATCGGCGATTATCCTTGTATACACTTAAGACTGAGTGCTAATGCTCCCAAGGGCAATCCCCGGTTTGTGCAGGACTATCGCAAAATAAGGAAAGATATTACCCACAGTTAAACCACTAAATTGGTTTTGTGGGATGTAATTGTATATCTTATAATCTATACTCATTGTTTTATGTAAATAAATAAATTATACTACTTTGGACATTGTGATGGGATGATTGTAGACTAGGATATGGGGAACTTTGGAAACATAATATGGCGTCTTCCGAAACAATGTAATATTTATCGTCATAATAATGTTATTATTTTCATTCACTTATTTTACATGTTTTAAATATTTATTGAAAAAATATGAATTCTATTATTATTGTAATTTATTTAATTGCTGTTGCTTTTTCAGCATTTTACACTAGGCACAAATATTGAAACAAAGCTTTTCACAGGGCTGCATCTGAAAACAGAAACAAGGATTTTTGTACCTGGATTTGTATTACTATAAAAATAAAAATTTAAGGCTGTTGACGAAATAAACATAACAAAATCAATATTTAATAAAATATTGAATTACTAATAAAATAAATAACATAGGTACCTATTTGATAATTAAATGGCAAGTGACACAGACTCGTGATCAATCAATTTCTTGTCTATATCCCAATATTTATACATTTAGGCATTTTCTTAATTTCTTTTATGACATTTCCTAATCTAATGCAATGCAAAGAGATCATTAATGCATGACTGCCTGTGGTCCTTAAGGTCTTCAGGGAATTGTGGTATATAAACAGAATCGCGGATTAACCAAACAGGGGCCTTAGCATGATGAGTTAAATCAAGAATAGTTTCAGGAGTAGTTGTGAAAAAGAGACGGTGCTATACAACATTTAAAGCTGTATCTCACTCTCCTACCCAGATCCTTTGGACCTTTAAGTTATAATAAGATAGAATAATTCCTTACGAGGATCCGCTTTTATTTCCACTACCAGTATCTGTGATACTAAATGCGCCATTGCCGAAACTTGCGCCTTCAATTACTCCAACAGCAATACTTCCGTCTGACGCATCTGAGGAACCGAAGTTAGTAGCTGAAAAAAAAAACCTATATTATTTATCTTAACTGGTGTTAAAAATGCGAATGTGAGTTTGTTTATTTGTGGCGCTTTGAAGCTAAAACAGCTGAACCGATTTAGGTTAAATTTTATGGGTCCTTGGAGACGGTTATAGGCTACTTTTATGTGGCTGCGTGAAGTACTAGAGTCAGGATGATGACATTTGAGGACTAGGTAGTAGACTTTTGCCTAACTCGTTGGGAAAACCAACCTGATGTTATATAAAGGTACTAAATGTATAAAAAAGTATAATTTTATTATGGTATTTTACAGAGGTAGTTTATAAGTACGGTGTTGAGAATCATTTTACTAAAATAAGGCCCAAGTTCACCGATAACAGTCCGATCAACTTTAAACAGCTGTTTACCATAAATTCAAACATCTGTCTTACGATGGATACCATATCATTTGGGTGTTTATTCCTAAAACGGTCGATTACCAATCCGAGGTTGGACAAGAAGAAGAAGTAAGATAACATAAAAATTCCCGCTTCGTGGTTAAAAAACGTTATTATTTAACAGGCCGATTAGATAACCATCCGGTGAACTTGGCCCTAAGTCAAATAAAGTTACGTCCCTGATTCTCTCGTTCGAGTTGACAACTAACTCGACCCTTCTGTGGTATTTGAGCAAAGTCTATGGCAGGACATTATTAGGCCGATAGCTATTATAATTTTCAATAACATCTAAGACTAAAATAATTAAGTTTCACTTATAAACTCATCTCTCAGAGAAGACTTTTTTGTATCATAAATATGTATATGTTTACAAGGCACGGGTCTACAGAACAACACACAGAAGACCTTTGAGATAACTTTAATGGAATGTAATGGTGACACATCACAATATGCATTATTTTTAAGGTTAACCTTGATTAAGAAGGTCGTCAGCCCGCCCAATTAGATTTCGTCATTATTATTGAGAACGATAATCGGAATTTGTTTGAGGAGCTTGTGGCTAAGTAACAGCCGCACGGGTCGACCGATCAAAGGTTAAGCTGCGCTTGGCGCGGTCGGTCCGTGGATGGGTGACTATCTTTGTCATAGCGAGACTCCTCCATGCCTCGGAAAGCATTCAATTCCCGGCTGTCATTTGTAGATCTTTGACAGTCGTTACGGGTAGTCAGAAGCCAGAAAGTCTGACAACCAGTCTTACCGAGGGGTACCTACCGTGTTACCCGGTAACTGGGTTGTGGAGGTCAGATAGGCAGTCGCTCCATGTAAAATTCTGGTACTCAGCTGCATCTGGTTAGACTAGAAGCCGACCCCAACGTAGTTGGGAAAAGGCTAGGCAGATGATGATGATAATCGCAATTTGTTTTATAAACAATTCAATGAAACAGGAAAATATGAAACATAATACTAAAGTCAAATACCGCCAAAACTTGTTTCTTTAAGCATAATCACCATATTCATGTAAATAACAGTGTCATTCGTTTATAATAATAAAACGAAATTTTTTGAGATTTTAATATTGTTTTCCTTAATTTACACAGTACCTGATAACCATTTGTTTTTATTTTTATGAAATGTAAATGATGCAAGCATCACATTATTATTATTATACAATTAGTAATGAGGCAGGATAGTTTATTACAATCTATATCACTTGCTTGCAAAAATCAAGTCAATCAAGTTTGTTAAGCTTTGATGCTGTTGTAAAAAAACCGGTCAAGTGCGAGTCGGACTCGCGCACCGAGGGTTCCGTACAAACCTGCAAGGTTTACAAAGTTCGTTCATTACGACAATCGAGTCATAACTATGGTATTTTTATTGCAAAATGAAATTCATAACATTACAATGGGGAAAGATGGAGGAGCATAAATTTAAGCTCTACGCGTTCATGAGGAAAAAAGTAATAAGTTTATATTTATTAAAAAATATATATTTTGTAATGTAACTAAAAATTTAAGGTTTTCGGAATTTTTCCTTTATGTGTGCTATAAAACGTTGCTTCATGCCAAATTTCAAGATTCTAGGTCGACTGGAAGTACCCTTTAGGTTTTGATTCCCTTGTGAGTACTTGCGAGTTTCAAAATATGCAGCTTAAATTGCTGTTTCTTTTGATTGCGTTGACATAGAAGTTTGATTTTGTTACAGCTTAAAGGTATTATAGACCTGAGTATTTGGTATGAATTTCAATTTAATACCTCTACGCGTTTATGAGGAAATGGGTAGTAAGGTTAAAATTATTAAAAAAAAATATATTATGTGATGTAACTAAAAATTTATGGTTTTCGTAATTTTTCCTTTATCTATGCTATAAGACGTTGCTTCGTACCAAATTTCAAGATTCTGAGTTCACGGGAAGCACCCTGTAGGTTTTGATTCCCTTGCAAGTGTTGAAAATTTGCGGCATAAACGGCTGTATCTTTTGATTGCGTTGGCTTAGAAGTTTGATTTTTTCACAGCTTCAAGGGACAGTAGACCTGAGTAATTGATATAAATTTCAGCTTCATACCTCCACGCGTTCCTGAGAAAAAGGGTCTTGACAGACGGACGGACGGACGGACAACAAAGTGATCCTATAAGGGTTCCGTTTTTTCCTTTTGAGGTACGAAACCCTAAAAACAATGAAAATTAACCATTAAAACTAGTACGTGCTTCGATGCAATTGACAGATAATGTTGAATTTTAATTAACAGAAATAATGGTTAATTTTACATAAATTTATTTTTAACACTCGGTTTTGGCGTCGTGAGAACAAGTTTGCGTATTTACCTTACTTACACTTGTCATTATACCTAACGAAAACCATTATTTACTTTTGAGCTATATTTACATATATCTAAATCTATAAAAATGAATTCCTACTTCCTTTGGTCACGCCATAACTTGAGAGCGACTCAACAGATTTGAATGAAATTTAGTACAGAGATAGAGACGGTCACAGGCTACTTTTTATTCACGTGCGTTAAGTACTTCCCGGGTCAAACCGCAGGAAACAGCTAATTTAGAAGTTAGCTATATAAACAAGAAAAAAATACTTATGATTCTCGCCACGTTACGTGCCAGCTACTATCCCACCAAATACCACTTCAACACAAAACACCATACTTATTAAAAGTAATAAAAAAATAAACGCACCTGATGCAGCGAACGTATGAGTAAGAAGCGCGATAACAAAGAATGCCGCTAAACCCGTCATCTTGTTCGACCAGTCTCGTAATACTGAAGCTAAAATATTCGTACTTCTTATTTTAAACAAGATCATAAATAAAACATAATCTTCATCAAACGATTATGTTGGTAGTAAAAGTCCTTTTTATAATTCTTAAGTTGTTCTTAAGTTGGTAGTTATAAGATTAACTGATTTGTTTAAGTATCAGTTGCTGTTATTGATATCTTTAATTTTTTACCAATAAAGAGAATATCGATTTTCATCGACTTTACATCGATACCTGTTTTTTTTTGAGTTTCTTCACACTCTGAGGGAACTTCACTCATCTGGATAAAAACTATAGGTACTAATTTCCTTCTCAGTGTTCAATTTGCTCCATACCAAATTTCGTCTAAGCAGATTCAGCCATTTCACCGTGAAAACGTAACAGATAGACTGTCAGACAGAAATACAGTCCGACAGAGCTATTTTAGCATTTATAATATTAGTAAGGATGGTAATCGTTTTATCTTCATCGTTTCAACACTCCGAGAAGAGCTCGTTCCCTATTACCCCCTTGTTATATTTTTAAGTGTAGGTTCCCATAGTTCCCCGTATCCACAATAATCCAAGTAGCTTCTTTCCATGTTTTGCAGTAGTCTTACACTATCCGGGGATTGTTCCTGGATACATTAAAATATCTAAAGTATGTATATGTCGTCATCGTCAGCCTATTTTATATTGGTCCACTATTGTATATAGGCCTCCCCATAAGGCGTTACGGCACTAGCATAAAGGGTTCTCTGGTTGACACTGATGATTCTAAAGATAATCGATCTACCTTCCATGTTCTAAGTTTATATAAATATTAGGTCATTCTGGACAGCAAGAACTTTTACCAGGTTGTAAAAAAAATATGTCATGCATCATCGTGTTTTTCAGGGGTAGGTGCCTACAGACTAATAAAATTGAATATTTGCAGCTCCACCAATATTTGTATGCTCCACCGTGTTCTCGGGCAATCCTCACAATGCTGACACCCAGGAGCTTCCTCCCGCCCGATCTGATGCAGGATCCTCCCGAAACAATCGTGTCCGGTGACCTACATCAGGCGGTAGGTCAGGACGCCGTAATTTAATAAAATAAAACAACTCGTAGATACTTGACAAATATAATATTATATAAAATTAATTTTATTTTTATTGCATATAATATAACAGTTTTGATTTCTCTTAAATCACATTAGTAGTTCAATCGTCAAATTGTTTAGTTACTTTGTCGGCTATGTTGTTTTCTTAGCAATTTAAATTCCACACTGTAAATGAAATTAATTTTTGCAGTACGCTGCATCTGAAAAAATAATAAAAAACAAATTATTTTATTATTATTATACACAAAAGTGTGTATGGAACGAGTGTGGGGTAGTTAGGGACGACAGCTTAACGTATCTCATATCCTCATCCTATGCACAAGGGTGTTAACATCGCCAACTATTAAATTCCATTGTGATTTTTACCCGACCCGAGACTCAGACAAATGAGATACTTCATTCCTGTAGAAATTGGACCCTAGAAAACTACTAATTTAAGCATGTATTCATAATTCATGCACATCAGATCATTTACTGAATGTAAACAAAAAAAAAGAATGTGTAAAAGGACATTTTTAGTGGAGATTTTGATCATTTTAGCATGAAAAAAATTGCGACACAAATTTTATACAATAAGTTCTATATTGATCACATTTACCTTAGTATTGTTGTTATTGCGACAATACTAACTTAAATAACCTGTCATAAATTAGAGACACTACTGTTTTCAAACAAATTCTCAGTATAAACACTGAATATGGTGTATAGTGTAAGCGAACATTACTACCGATCACTGGTTTGTTTTCATTGACAGTTAATAATACATCCGAAGTATGGAGAGGTCATTGAATATTTCATACCTCGTGTTTTACATCATCCATGAATGTTTTTTTTAAATAAACATAAAATAATAATCTTTTTAGGCCGATTTCAAGGCAGCCAATCTCAATGAAGACTAGCCAGGTATACATGATTATTTTAGTGCAAAAGTGCACAGCGAGGCAGACACAGGTGCACTCTTTATTCCCTCACTCTCATAATCCGGCCGGAAAACCGACACCACCGGGACCGACAACTTTACGCGCTCTCCAAGGCATGGAGGGGTTTCACTATGTTAAGAAAACGATCACCCATCCACGGACCGACGGCGGCTAGCACAGCTTAACCTGCTTATCTATCGATCCGCATGGTTCTAACTTAGCTAAGAGTCCCTAAAAGAAACATGGAAGTACCATAACAGTAGAATATTGCAGGCAGAATAGAAAAATAATAATAGTAGTAGTAAAATTCCTTACGGCGGTGGTTTCGGATTCGTTTTCTGTATGCTAAATGCTTCATTGCTGAAATTTGAGCCCGCTACGACTCCGGAAGCGATGCTGTTTGACGATGCGTTCGTGTTGCCATAGTTGTCAGCTGAAGAGAAATTAATGTTTAAAAAAAATAGCAAATCCTGTTTGCATTCGGAGGAGTAGCTTTCATCATCTGCCTAGCCTTTTGCCAACGTCGGCTTCCAGTCTAAAGATCTACAAATGACAGTCGGGACCAATAGCTTAACATGCTTTCCGAGGCACGGAGGAGTTTTACTATGACATAGATGATCATCCATCCATGGACCGACCACGCCAAGTGTAGCTTAATCTTTGATTGATCGATTCGAGTAGCTGTTAGCCACGAGCTCTTCTGGATGGAGTAGGACTTGGATTGGAGGAGTAGCTTTATACTTTGGAATGTTACAATTGAGAGAGCTCGATTATTTAACTTATTTAAATTTGTAGATCTTTAATACTGAGAGTAGTCAGAAGCTTGAAAGTCTGACAAACAGTCTTACCAAGGGGTAAGGTGTAACTTAGTGTGGGGCTTAGGAATTCGCTCCATGTAAAGCAATAGCTGAGTGCTAAGAAGCTGACACCGACACAGTTGGGTAAAGGCTAAGCACATAATGATGATTGTTTATAGCTCCAAGGGTAGAACCTACCTAAATATTTGCAATTAATTTCATCATCACACCACTACGTTTTTCTGATTGACAGTCAGCCAGACAGGCAAATAATTATACCTCAGAGAGATAGGAATACAAATAACGCAGTAATTCCATATCTGTACCGCATCTAGTTAAAAATTCACACCTCAATCGGTTCAGCCATTTTTCTGTGAAAGCGTTACAGACAGACAGAGTTATATTTATAACTAGCTTCTGCCAGCGACTTCGTCCGCGTGGAATAGTGGTTCTCCGCTCCTATTGGTCTTAGCGTGATGATATATAGCCTATAGCCTTCCTCTATAAATGGACTATCTAACACTGAAAGAATTATTTAAATCGGACCAGTAGTTCCTGAGATTAGCGCGTTTAAACAAAATGACAACATTTCCCTTCACTGCTCTGCTCCTATTGATTGTAGCGTGATGAAAAGTATACTATAACCATCTCAGGAGTATGACAAATAATTGTACCAAGTTTCGTTAAAATCCGTCGAGTAGTTTTTGTTTCTATAGAGTTTATACAGACAGACAGACAGACAGACAGACAGACAGACAAAAATTTAACTGATTGCATTTTTGGCATCAGTATCGATCCCTAATCACCCCCTGATAGTTATTTTGGAAATATATTTTATGTACAGAATTGACCTCTCTACAGATTTATTATAAGTATATAGATAGAAGATAGATAGATAGACATAGATATAGATAGATAATGGTAAGGATTTAATAAAAAATATATTCACCTGGCACGGCGTATGTATACGCGAGAAGCACAATAACCAGGAATACTACAAAACCCTTCATCTTGTTCGAGTAATCTCACAACACTGACAACAAAATATCTGTTCCTTTTATTATAAACATTCTTGTTTATAACATAAGCAGATGTATCAGTAACAGATATAATGAGCAATCTATACATACAAAATGCTTTGTTCTGAATGACTGATGGATCGACACACAGCCTAAACCGCTGATCGTAGCGACCTGAAACTTGGAGGATGTGTTTTTTGTACGACGTAGGCATCCGATAAGAAATATTTTTTTGAAATTCTACCCCTGAGGAGTTGAAAAAGGGGGGCAAAGTTTGTATGAAACTCTGTCATTTTTAATTTGAATTCGTATGGCCCACGCGGGCGAAGCCGCTGGCGGAAAGCTAGTTAGATTGGAAAGGCCATCTTTATCACTTTCTGTTCTATAGTACGTATGCTTGGTATTTACAAACTTTATTTTCCATTTAATTATCTGTGCACTTATTGTTTTCTTACATTATTTTCTGCTTGATTGATCATGACTTTTGACTTTATTCGTCAGATAAATCAGTACTCCTAGACACTGCGCATATCGTCAGGAGTTTCCTTTCTCTAGAGCCCTGACCTGTAGATTGGACCCTGTCTAGTAACCGGTGGGACACTATTTTTTATATTCTTAAATGTTTTCTTTTATATTGTTTCTAAAAATATTTAAAAATAAAATATAATATGTTTATGAAATAAATAAACAAAATTTAATATATTTTTGCTAACGTAACCCACGGTACAAAAAAAAACCTAGTTTCCCCTATGTTTATTTTAATTAAATCAATTATTATACCTACTTTGATTTATATCGGTAATCAAGCTCTCAAAGTAAGTGACTTTTTTTTTTTTTTTTCGGATGGGAAATCATCAAATGACCCCTCCCGCCGTGGGTGGGGCGGGTGGGAGTGTCAGACTCTTACTGACTAAAACCCATCCATGTTCCTTCCTCAGCCTTTTGTATTCCGGGGGCGCGGTATCTCTTTCGAACATCCCGCAGCCCCGGCAGGCTATGGCCCTGGGGGAGGGCCCCGTCAATGATGCTGACATCTCTTTGAGGCGCGCGTGGAACACGAACGCGCCGTCGACGCGGGTCTGGTCCTTGCCGGACGGCGAGCCACCCATAGCTCACCGTCCGCAGCCCCGCGCCTACGGTGGCCGGGAGTCGTCTCGCGGCTCCCGACGCCCGTGGCGTCTCCTGCGGCGGCTGGGGCGTGAGGCCTGTCGCTCCCTCACGCGTTCCGCCGCCTCCTTCTCCAGCATTACTGCTTCGCAGAAGGAGGTGACGGCGTCCCATTCCGTCTCGCTCCGGACCATGGCCTGAACCAGGGCCGGACGCGAGAGGTCGCCGCCGCCGATCGCCCCTACGAGGACACGGCGGTGCTCCGCCCAAGCGGGGCAAACCCCCACCGTATGCTCCACCGTGTCCTCCGGGCGATCTACACAATGGTGACACCCGGGCGTTTCCTCCCGCCCGATTCTGTGCAGGAACCTCCCGAAGCTTCCGTGTCCGGTGAGGACCTGCGTCAGGCGGTAGGTGAGGACGCCGCGGCGTCTCCCTAGCCACTCCTCAAAGAGGGGACTTACCGCCGCGATTGCGGCGTGCCCTGCGCTGGGCTGCAACAGTCGCTCTTTCCATTCCGCCATGAGATCACGCCGGAGCTCCGTCCGCCAAGCCGCGATTTGCCGCGGCGGCGGAGGTTCGCCCCAAAAGTAAGTGACTTGGAATACTTACACTGTTCACAGCATCACGCCACCAAAAGTATACCTTATTTTTTTTAGTTTATCATCATTATCTAGCTAGCCTTTTCCGAGCTATGTTTGGGTCGGCTTCTAGTTTAACTGGATGCAGCTGAGTACAAGTGTTTTACATGAAGTAACTGCCTATCTGACGTCCACAACTCAGTTACCGGGTAATATTACTAATACTATTGTATTGAACCTTGGTAAGACTGGTTGTCAGACGTTTAGGCTTATGATTACCCGTAATGACTGTCAAAGATCTACAAAGACACAGCCACCTTTTCCAGTTATATAGTTAGAATTACTAACTATTTCACACGGTTTCACCCGCGTCCCAAAGGAACTGTTTAATACACGCGGATATAAAAGGTAACTGTCTCCAGGGTCCACCGTGCCAAAGTTTGTCCAGATCGGTTCAGCTGCTTTACCGTGAAAGCGTAACTAACAAACCCACATTCCCATTTATAATATTAGCTTGAATAGTTAGGATAATACCGGTTGTCATTTGTACATCTATGACAGTCGTTACGGGTAGTCAGAAGCCAGAAAGTCTGACAACCAGTCTGACCAAGGGGTACCGTGTTACCCGGTAACTGGGTTGTGGAGGTCAGATAGGCAGTCACTCCATGTAAAACATTGATACTCAGCTGCATCCGGTTAAGACTGGAAGCCGACCCCAACATAGTTAGGAAAAGGCTAGGCAGATGATGAGTTAGGATAATACTGATTCGATATACATTGGGAAGTCAAACGCCAGAAGATCACAATAGTAACTATATGTATTCCAATAAACTGTTATCGAAACTTTCATCGTCAATGTTTTTTTTTCCCACCCAACCTAACTCTCTCTCCCTCTCACAACGTCCCTCTCGCTCATACACTTAGTCAACCAATCACACAGTCAACACCCAGTCTTACTTCTTTAAACTTGGAACTCATTTTGGGTATAGACAACTACTAGAGAGTTCGAAGATTCAAATCTAAAATCGAAGTTTTGATATAAAATAAGCTGGATCCGTCCATCGCGATAGTCATATATTCCTGATTCAAAGATGCAAGGAGCTTGTGGATAAGTAAAAGCCGCACGAGTTGTGTTTGCGGCGAGTATTAGATCTTTTCGTCTTTTTGTAATTTTTTGGAATGGGGTTTTGCGATATTGCAGTATTTAGTAGTAGATATGCGATATGGCTTGTAAGATGTAGTGTTGTCTTACGTTAAGAATCTTCCAATCTCTGTATAACTCACTGGTAGGATATAACCGTTACTGACTATAGAACTGGTACTGAATGGATTTATGGAGGCGACTATTTCCATATTAAGTATGACACGATTATGGCTTCGCCCGCTTGGGCTATACGAATTCAAATTAAAAATGACAGAGTTTCATACAAACTTTGCCCCCCTTAGGGGTAGAATTTCTAAAAATACTTTCTTATCGGATGCTTACATCATACATCAGAATCATCAGTCATAATAAGAATACACCCTCCAATTTCATAAGTATGGCACGATTAAAGCTCATCAGTTTGCATAAATGCTTGTATTATTATTTATAATGTGGTTAAAAAAAAAACCCGGAAACCAGTAGTGAATAACAATATATTATATAATTCTTATATACAATTTCTTGTCAAATGGTTGAAATCGTGTATTTTGTTAGTTGGCCATATTTATTTTGTCAGCATTTTAAGTTCCACACTAAACCTGAAATTACTTTTTGTAGTAGACCGCACCTGAAATCAAAGTTAGAATTTATTTAGACATAAGTCAAAAGGTTTTTATTTCATGTAGACCAATTACAGGTTCTTATAAAACGTCAAGAAAAGAAGCTGGTGCACGGTTCCAAAATGTGGCTACTATGGAGAAGAACCGGCAAGAAACTCCATGGATACTCTTTTTAAAATAAATTGTTCTGGTTACAAATAGTAGTGTAATGTGAGGATCACGCAGGTCAATGTATTTGTATGAAAAGTAAAAAATAATACTAATAATAGGTATGTACTAAAACAGAAAAAGTAAGAGATAGTCCAATCTGATTCTCTGATTCTATCGTGAACTAAACATATTGGTTTAGGTGGAACTCACACTTCCATGCGATACTTCGTGCTTATGAATATTACATTAAATATTGCAGTTCCTGCTTTTTTCACCACCCACGTTCGTTGCGTAATGTACCATATTAGTAGAACATTATGGTTGATATTGAAGTAAGATAGTAAAGTTTCTTACGGTTGCTTTTTCTTGGTGCCGGTGGTTATTGAGAATGCTCCATCGTGGAAACTAGAGTTCCCTACAACTCCAGTAGCTATGGAACCGTCTTCTGCTCTCGTGTCGGCATAGTTATTCGAGTCGGCTGTGGAAAAATGTAAGTATTAAAAAAAACCCGATCAAGTGCTTCCTTCTCCAGCATTACTGCTTCGCAAGGAGGTCAGCTCCCATTCCGTCTCGCTCCAGACCATGGTTCGAGCCAGGGCCTGACGCGAGATGTCAACGCATTTTATGTCCTGGATTTTCTTCGATTACACTTCTGAGGAACCATACCAACCAACCAAGTTTATGCTGTTAATTTTACCAGTAGTTACCTACTCGTTCCTCAGACAAACATAAACTGAATTCCTTATTAATGAGTTCTAATATACGTTTAGTGGTAAGGAACCCTGATAATGAACAACAGCTCACAACGAGAGATTAAACATGACATTGAAATGTCAGTTTATCTTATATAGTAGGTATATCAAAAACATTTTCCCTTGGTCACGGCTTCACGCTTGAACGGCTGGACCGATTTGGATAAAATTTGGTACGAAGATAGAGGGGATCCTAAAGAAGGTTTTAAGCTTTTTATCTGGATTTGTGAAGTAATTCCCTGGGTACGGTAATAGTGACTAGCTTTCCACCAGCGGCCTCACCCGCGGCTTCGCCCGTGTGAACTATACGAATACAAATATAAAATGTCAGAGTTTCATACAAACTTTGCCCCCCTTTTGGGGTGTAATAGAGGGGCAAAGTTAGAAGAATTTTAGTGGTAGAATTTCAGAAAATACTTTCTTATCAGATGCTTACGTCATACAAAAAATACACTCTCCAAGTTTCAGGTCTCTACGATCAGCGGTTTACGTCAGTCATTTAGGACAAAGCATTTTATACATATGTATTGACGATTTTAATTCGTGGACGTTGTTAACTCACATCCGAAAAAAGGTCAGGTTATTGCAAATGAACTTTGCAAGTATTGATAAAAATGTTGAATCTTCTTCTTATCTGTTATGAAAAAAGTTAAATGTTGTCGAGTAATATTTTTAGGTATTTATTTCAGCACTAGTTGTTTCGAGAGAACTACTTAACCAACCCCGATAATATGAGTAGCCATATCTAGAGTCCCCATCTCCGTACCAAATTTAATCCAAATCGATTCAGCCGTTTTACCATAAAGACATTACAAACAAACAAACTCACTTTCGATTTAATAATGTTAGTTAGGATTATGTGTCTCAGACAAGTATTGGATGGGCCATAAATTGTATGACGATGTAGCATAAAGTATTTTATATGTTATGAAGGAGTTGGTATTGAGGAAAAGGCTTTTAATTTGATTTCAATATTGCAGAAAAAAAAACTAAAAAAACTTCACCTTAAACAATGAAGTAGCACCCCATATTTTTTATGTCTCACTTGGATTAATGAGATGAATCTAACAATAGCTTAATTAAAGAAATCCATCAAGTGGTTTGGAAGATATTATAAGGGAATAAAGAATATTACAAACAAACAAAGACAGACGCGAAAAACATAACCCTTTCCTTGCAGTCGGGTAAAAAAAAACTTAATATAACAAAATTATAAATTGTAACCTAATCTAGAGATAATTTGTAAAATTTTTGAATGTGCAAATAAACTTATTTTTCCGTTTATTCATTTATAATACATATTCATTATATTTTTAAATATATAAACTATTTTTAAAGAAATAAAAAATAGGGATCCACCGATATCGGGATTGATTTATTTTATTATTTACAATAAATAAAAAAAGGACGTACCTCGGGTAGCGTGTATATACGCAAGGATTACGATCAGTAGAAATAGCACCAAACCCTTCATCGTGTTCAAATAATCTGGCAATACTGAGAGCAAATTATCCGTTCCTCTTATTATAAACAAGAACACAATTAAGATTAATTGTGTTAATATTGGTAATAAAAAACGTCACGTTATCACTGTGTTATTATAAATATATGTAAGCTCGTTTTTGTTACATTGGCTGATTTCGACGTAGGTACCTACATAATTATATTTTGAAATAATGGTTAGATTCTGTAATAATTTTTATATTTCGCTTTGATCTGTATTTGTAATTGTTGTGCAATAAAGAGTATTTGTATTGTAATTATTTAAAATGATTTTTTTTAAACAATATATTTTTATTTAAATAAATAAATAAATATCATTGGACAATTTCACACAACGCCATCTAGCCCCAAAGTAAGCAACTAATATGCTTGTGTTATGGGTGCTAGCTTACTATCCTAAGAGCCCATGAACCCCAGACCATCGTCATAGTATAAAACCTGAAAGTTAAGTTTGTCAGCGCATGCTCCCACCACATAGGTAAGAACGATGAACCATTATGAAGTTTGGGTTATGGTGGCTTTGGCAGGTACATGGTACTAAAGTTGTGAAAAAAGAAATTCTACTTTCGTCATTTTATAAAGTGTGATTTTTCGGTATAACCTTCGGAATGTTATTAAAAATCACGGCATTCATTCCCAGACACTTACCATGGTGGAAACCCATTGCCAGACACCCCTTAATGTTCATCAAATTATAATTCTATTGACGTTATAAAAGCTATCCCTGCTCTAGTGACGAGTCGTATAGCATTTGAAAGGTATCTTTAAGTGCAACATTTTGTACTAACACACCTTATACCAATTGTTAGTACTTTAGGAGTTAAAGCAAGTTTAATCTGACATTATCGATATATGGTTGGAAATTAGTACATCCCTCCTCTAGTGACGAGTCATATATCATTTAAAAGGTCTTTTTAAGTCCAACATTTCGTAGTAACATGCCTTTTACCTCCTTCTTTTACAGAACCTCCTTTTTTGAAGTCGGTTAAAAGTAGCCTTTATCTTGGGTCCCGTCTATCTGCGTACCAAATTTCATCGTAAATTGGTTCTATCGTTTTACCGTGAAAGCCTAACAAACAAACAAATATGTCACACTATTGTGTGTCATCATCATCTTCCTAGCCCTTTCCCCTTTTCCCCCCTTCCCGTCTATCGATAGAAAAATTAGGACCCTGCTGCCCACATATTTATGGCCAAATAGCTTTGGCCCACGACGTTGCTCATATTGTACAAATAAAACGAAGTATAAGTATGTAGTACTCAGAAAACTATAGGTTTTAATTAGTGAAATAATTTTAGGAATCAGTTTAGTAGTTTCAGAGCTTACCTCATACAAACAAACAATCTTTTTCATCATCTGCCTAGCCTTTTCCCATATGTTGAGGTCGGCCTCCAGCCCATCCGGATGCACAAACTACGTCTTTATAATTAGAAATAAAAGGGTCCTTCTGATATAGATAACTATTTATTTTAAAATGTCATTACATTTTAACTTAAAATTAAGGTAAATATAATGCAATTTTTTTTTTAATTTGTAAAATCTGTTCGTGGACTAGTAGATACTTGATAAATACAACGATACTTCATTCCTCACAGAATCTTGATGCTTGATGTGCTATGATGATTATTTATGAGCATTATTTTATTTCAGCACACATTCCAAAGTAAAGTTGAAAATAAGCTTTGCAACCCACCGCACCTGAAATTAAAAAACAGTATTTTTTAATATCTATACCTACATAGACGTAACGTATTTATTATGGACCTGTTCATTTTGTACATTGTAGAAAATCCTATAGACTAATTAATTCGCTAGTAAAAGTTGAAAATAACCATGAAATTTACGCATTGAAATACACTGCATTACCCGACACTCAGAAAAGAAAAGAAAATTGTTTGTTCATTTACTTCACGAATTAATTACATACTCCAATTTCTTTTATAATATTTAAGGACGTTCTTAGTTAAACATGGAAAAATGCTCATCATCATCATTATCTGCCTAGCCTTTTCCCAATGTTGGGATCGCCTACCAGTCTAAACCGGATGCAGCTGAGTACCAGTGTTTTACATGGAGCGATTGCTATCGTACCTCCACAACCCAGTTACCGGGGAACACGGTACCCCTTGGTAAGACTGGTTGTCAGACTTTCTGGCTTCTGACTACCAGTAACGACGGTCAAAGATCTATAAATGACAATCGGGACCAATAGTTTAACGTGCTTTCTGAAGCACGGAGGAGTCTCGCTATGACATAGATGGTCGCTCATCCACGGACCGACCGCGCCGAGCGTAGCTTAACCTTTGATCGGTCGAACCGTGCGGCTGTTACTTGGCCACGAGTCCCTCAGCCATAATGGTTTATATCTTATTTTTTCTTATTTACATTATAGTGATGGACCTTATTAATGTACAAGATAAAGAATATTCTTTGTCCTTCCACAGGCTTCAATCCGTCTTACTAGGCATCTAGACTAGTTCACGGGCTTACAATCTTCATGCACGAATGCGGTAGAAAACACATTCAGAGGTAACGTTACTTAGTATTTACATTATTAATAATATAAAGAACTATAAGTTCCTTCATACACATTGCTGGCGGCATGGAAATGAGATCCATACCCTCCCGACCCTAGCTTGCCGAGCCTGCCCGCGAGCTGAGCTAATAGCTGTAAAATTCCCGATTATAATAATCATATATATTCTGATCCAGCCTGTCCCTTGCGGTCCTCCCCCAGCGACGCCCTAAACCGAGGCCCGTACCCCACTAGGGGGTGCCCTTAGCGTTAGTCTTAGACTACTTAGCGTATAGTCGCTTAGTTTTGTAAGTTAAGCCCTGGCTGGAGGCCCTAAATTCATTTAAGACACTTCAAAGGCAAGCCCGGTTAAGCAGTCGACAACCTTGTAGGTTGATGTGCGAAATGCCATATAAAAAAAATGAAATGAGATAGTAAATTGCCTTACCGTGGTTTTTCTTCTGCCTTTGAAATGCTAAATGCACCATTCCCAAAATGTGAACCATCTACAACTCCAGCAGCGATACTGCCATTTGTCGCAGTCGTCTCGCCATAGTTGTTAGCTGAAAAAAAAGGAGTAAATAACATAGTGATAATTTAAGAAAAAATGTCTGATTGGTGACTGCATTCTATTACAGCAAATAGTAAATTGTTTCCTGTGTTACATCCCCTTGCCAGGGAGAAGATGTTAAGCCATCATCCCGGCTGCTTCTATAATAGCAGTTATGATTACAATTCTATGTCAGATGCTACTCTCAGCCTGAATTCAGAAAACTCTGCTTGTTTGGTTTGCTGAGTAAGTAAGAATAAGATGAAAAACCGGCCAAGTGCGTGTCGGGCCACGCACAGTAGGGTTTCGTAGTTAGTCAGTCAACTATAACTCTGTAACCGGTTAAGCCTACTTATCCATGATAGTTTTCCTAGTAAGTTCATTACATGTGCTACGTCTGTGATTTTTTCACATTTCCATTTAAAAGTTACAGGGGGGGATGATTATATCGAAAGAAATTTGCACTAAAAAGCTAGATATTTCACAAATGGCTCGCTAAACCGAAAAATGGTCTTCACATACTCATAATATTTTTGAAAGACCGATAACGGTACACACAGGGGTACGCGAGAAAAACAAGTATTCATCCCCACTTTACGTGTTTGGGAGCTACCCAAAAAAAATATTTTTCAGAATTTTATTTTACTATTTTCTCGGCGTAAACAATAAACATATCCATACCAAATTTCAGCTTTCTAGTAACAAGAACCTAGAACCTATACCGCGGACAGACAGACAGACGGACATGGCGAAACTATAAGGATTCCTTGTTGGACCACGGAACCCTAAAATGGAAAATGTTAAAACCGAGTTTTTAATCTACACTCAAAAATATCATATCAAAATGCAAATGAACTTTGTACCTATATACAGAAGCGATAACCCCTATGAACTACTATGAGCACACAGAAAAATCTGGCCAACTGCCTGTCGGGCCACACGGAACAGGGTTCCGTAATAGAATTTAGTTAGTCGAATATGTAATGGGTAAAGCCTACATAGCCATTATACTTTTTCTTTTAAGTTTGTTATAATATTCCAAATCTGTGATTATTTTCACAAATCTATAAGCATTCAGAAGTAGAAATGAGGGATGCTGGAATCGAACAAAAAATTGCATTTTAAAGCTTGATATTTTGCAAACGGGTCCTTGAATCGGAAAATGGAATTCACAGGCCTTCTATATTTTTGAAATACCTACCAGCTAGTCAATGATACCCCACACGATGGTATACATAAGCAAAAATTTTCAACCCCACTTTACGTGCATGAGAGGTAACCTACACTAAACAAAATATTTTTCAAAATTTTATTTACCATACTCAGTTTCATCATCAATCGGCTTTCTAGTACTAAGAAACTCTGAGCTATATCGGACAGACAGACAGACAGACGGACATGACGAAACTAAAAAGGTTCCTTGTTAACTACAGAACCCTAAAAACGATATTTTATTAGATTTATTTTATGCGTATAAGAATATCATTGATATTTGGCACTCATGGACTTGAGATATTTGAATATAATAATATTATTGAATGTTTTAAGATTACGTGTCCTTCGGGAAACCAATTATAGAGATACGTAAAAATTAGAAAAGATTATCGGTAGCGCAAAACAATTCTAAACCTTGCATCTTTTTTACATTGTCTGTTAGAATTTAAATACAGTATTATAATAATAAGTAGACATACCTGGGATAGCGTATGTATACGCTAGAAGCACGAAAACCAGTAATACCACCAAACCCTTCATCTTGTTCGAGTAATTTCGCACTGAACACTGAAGCCAAGATATCCGTTCCTCTTATTATAAACAATTAAATTATCACAATGTATATTCACAACCAGTTGCTGCCCGTGGCGTCGCTCCTATTATTGAAATTAATGGAAAAATGTTCTAACACTATTAAATATTTTTCTAGTCCTCGTCGAAAAATGACTCCAAAATCGGTCAAGCCATTTCAGAGATTAGCTGAAACAAACCTTCGTTTGAATTCACATTCATTTTTATGCATCGAGTAATAAAACTGTTATTTAGTATAAACAGACACTCCAATTTCATTTCTTTGTATAGATAAAAATGTTGATATTATATATTATTATTTTAAAGTGTATGTTCGATTTGTAACTTCCATGTTAAGGCGCTACCCATTTTTAGGCCGAGATATTTTTCGCAGTTTTTTCCTATATACATATATATTATTATATACTAGCTGTTTACCGCAGTTTCACCCGCATTCCGAGGGAACTACTTCGCGCACCCGGGTAAAAAGTATTCAATGTCCTTTCTCAAGCTCTAGACTATCTGTGTACTAAATTTCATTTGAATCGGTTCAGTAGTTTTGGCGTGAAAGCGCGACAGACAGACAGTGTTACTTTCGTATTTATAATATAAGCCAGGATTATTTATTATTAGCGGTTTATGGGTAAGAATAGGCATGTGTCATCTGCGTATAAAGCTACATATTTATGTAGGTCTCATTCATATTATAATATTTATGTATGTTGTTAATATATCTTGCACAAAGTAACGGTGCTAATAAGGATCCTTGCGGAACCCCACATTTGATGGGTAACATTTGACTTTGGTAATTTTCTAATTTACTAGAAATCTGATTGCTAAATATTATTGTAGTATTTTAGTGCCTGACCATTTAAATTGATAGTTTCTAGTGTTTTGAAGAGCAGTTTTTGGTTTATGGTGTCGAATGCTTTTTTTAAGTCAATACCTAGTATGTGTGAGGAATTTTTTTATCGATATTGTATTAAAATTTGATATAAGTGACCATATCAGTAGTGCAAGCGTACTACGTTTTGTTCGAAAGCTGTACTGACGTTAAAAAAAAATATCATTTAGTAGTTTTCTAGTTTGTGCAAGATTTATACAAGGATTGTAGAAAGTACAGGACGAACTGAGATCGGTCTGTAGTTGCTGGGTCAGTTTTCAGATCGGCGTTACTTTGGCTTTTTTAGACTTATGGGTAAGTCGTCATTTACTTATAATTTGCTTATGGCTGTCCTAAGGTTATTAGCAACAATATTTTTGTATATTGATGCTCTTGACTATTTTGGTGCTGATTCCGTCTTAGCCGTGCTGGAGTTTGAGTCAAGATTCTATAATATCGGTTGTGAAAAGTAGTCTTTGGTTGATATATAGTTTTGTATCATATCATTCTTGGCTGTTATTTTAATTCTAACCATAAGTAGTTCCTTCGATTTATTTGGTATAAATAATACAGTAAGTACATACCAATCTTTTTTAATTGAAATATTGGGAGCTATATAATATAGGTATTTGACTGTGAAGGTTCTTTAGAATATAATTAAATTAAATTAAAAATTATGAACTTAACACTTGATAAATAAATAAAGCAATACGATCAAAGAACAGTCACAAAATTGTTCACTGAGCAATGAGCGTGCCCATGCACATCGTAGTGACACACGGACGAGGCTTAATAAGTAAATATCTCTCATTGTCCTAACTAATATTTAAAATGCGAATGTAAATTTGTTTGTTTACTTGTTTGTTAGACTTTTATAGTAAAACGATTGAAGCGATTCAAATGAACTTTGGTATGATATTATATAAATAGATAGGACCTTGGATACGGTTATAAGTAAGCTCCTTTTATCCGTATGCGTGAAATATTTTCCTAAGGTAGCAGGTAAAACCGCGGGAAACAATTAGTAGGTTATATGTATTTTATGTACATACAATAAAGGCCGTGGCTAAAAGTTGTTGTTATTAGTGATAAAATATATGTTGTTTTATGTTTTTTTTTTTTCAAAAAACCCAGTTACAGATAACCTAGACAGACAGATAACCCAGTAACAGATAACCTAGGATTTGTTCTGAGACAGACTCAAAGCTTCAAAAACATATTTTTTTGTGTATACAACAAAAATTTATCTATGCCAATTTAAACATTTCTTATATAAGGAAAACAAAGTATTGTTTTATTAATTTCTAGTCTTATTGTTCGTTTGCTATTTGTACTTTTTTGTAATAAATTACAAAAGGAATAAGTATACTTTACTATTTTAGTAAATCTTCTGATTGAAAAATGAAGACATTGCCGCCCAAATACTTATCGCCAAGTGGTTTTAGCCTACGGTGCGACATCGTCTATACTCGTATTTTACTCAGGAAAAAATAGTTTTTCATAAGTGAAATAATTTTAGGAAGAAATTAGTAGTTTCAGAGCTCACCGCACACAATCTTTTTCATCATCTGCCTAGCCTTTTCCCAACTATGTTGGGGTCGTCCTCCACAACACAGGATGCACAAACTACGTCTTTGCGATACAAAAATAAATTAAAGGCTCATTCTGCGACTAACGATTTATTTTATTTAAATTTCATTACATTTTAACTTAAAATTAAGGAGAATATTATGAAATATTTTTTTTTTAATTTGAAAAAAATAGTCCGTGGACTAGTAGATACTTGATAAATACAACGATACTTAATTTCTCACAGAATCTTGATGCTTGATGTTCTATGATGATTATTTATGAACATGTTTTTTTATTTCAGCACACATTCCAAAGTACAGTTGAAACTACGCCTTGCAACAAACCGCATCTGAAAAAAAAACAAAGTAATTTTCAAAATACGTAGAAAAGTAACTTATCCAATAGGGACCTATTTATTTTGTACATTTTAGAAAACTCTTTATTATTAAGCTTCTATTAATTTAAAATGATTTGCCTAGATCTCTGATCGTAGAGACCTGAAACTTGGAGGGGTTTTCTTTGTATAACGTAGGCATCCAATAAGAAAACATTTTCATAAATTCTACACCTAAGGGGGTAAAAAACCTTGCCCCTTTTTTCTAGGGGGGGTTTCGGCTGATAGTTAGAATGATTAATATTAGTCAGAAAATTTCCTTACCGCCGTTGAGGTTCTTCGGCCTTCGACATACTAAATGCTTTGTCGCCAAACTGGCTGCCTTCCACAACTCCTGTGGCGATACTGTTGCCTGCCGCATGCGTATCCGCGTAGTTAGTACCTGAAAATATACAAATTTAATTTAAAAAGTCCTCTTAAAAATAAGCTTCTAGGTAAATTATCTTCATTTATCTTTAATTTCAAAAAACTTTGGAGTTATATGAAATACAGTCAATATATTTAGAAAAGTATATTTTATTAAAAGGTAGTATTTTAGTGTTCACTTCTTATGTATTATTTTCAAACTGTTGCCTACTAGGAATTATTTCTGTATCGTGGATGTATTGACAAGCATATATTGCAATTGTAAAAACACCCAGACCCGGAACAAATGAGTATAGGTACGTACCAGGGGCAGCGTATGTATACGCGAGAAGCACAATAACCAGGAATACTACAAAACTCTTCATAGTCTGCATCTTGGTCGAGTAATCTCACAACACTGAGAACAGAATATCTGTTCCTCTTATTATAAACATTATAACTTTATTAAAAAGAGATATCAATATCTTTACTACCTAATATATGAAAAAAAAAATTGTTTGCATGTTTGTAAACGCGCTTATCTCTGGAATATTGTAAGTCGGAATTCAACTATTTTTTCCACTGCATAGCCCACTTTTGAGTTTGACGATGAATCTGAGGACCATATCAAATTAATAAAAGACATGAAGAACGCTAAGTGATAAAGAAAAAAAAACAGGTAAAATCACAGGTCGCAGCATGTATATATTAAAATGTTGATGTATCTTCTTCTTCATCTTCTTCTGCTCATAGGTATCTGGAAGTTTCTTTGAGCTCTAGGTATTGGTAAAGTGCAGATTGTTATAGATCTTCCTAACATAATTAATTTAGACGACTTGAATTGTCATGCCATGCCCCTCCCGACCCTAGCTCGACGAGCCGGCCCGCGAGCCTTAAAATTCCCGATTATAATAATCATATAATTATGTATATTCTGATCCAGCCCGTCCCTTGCTGTCCTCCCCCAGCGACGCCCTAACCGAGGCCCGTACCCCACTAGGGGGTGCCCTTAGCGTGTAGTCGCTTAGTTTTGTAAGTTAAGCCCTGGCTGGAGGCCCTAAATTCATTTGAGGCACCTCACAGGCAAGCCCGGTTAAGCAGTCGACAACCTTCTAGGTTGACCTGCGAGATGCCATACAAAAAGAAAAGAATTGTCATTTCTCCACTGTATCTGTTTTAGATCGCTTAATCAAATAAAGAATATATTATTATTATAGTATAATACATAGTACATTTTAGCCATGTTAAAGAGCTGGTCTGACAGGTCTGAAGTCACGGTAAACCCTGGAAAGTGCCAAGCCATAATAGTTGTCGCCATAGGAGTTCTCGGAACTTGTGCAGAGTGAACATCAACAACTTTCCTCCGGTAAAGTTTAGTAGTATGGATATACAATTTAACTCCGATATGAAAAACCTTGGCTTGCACATTGATTGCTCTTTTAATTGACAAACACACTTCTCAACTGTCAGTCAAAAGGTTACGGGGATGCTGCGCTACCTTTATCGGTTGAAAATCCTCCTCTCGTCCAACGTAAAGGCGATGGTTTTGCGAACCTAACATTGTGTATTCTTGTCAATCTGATCTCAATGCAGCATTCAGCTGAAGACGGTATTGGTTATTTGAATGACTTTTGTACTAAGTGGTACAAAGTTCTTGCTCACTATCTTTGCAAAAGTTCATCCATGCCAATAACATTTCTTGCTTAAAGAAAACAAAGTCTTGATTTTTTTTCATATTTAGTCTTGTTGCTCTTTTGCTACTTGACTTTACTAGTTTATAAAATCTTATGATTGAAAAATGAGGACATTGCCGCCCACATATTTATCGCCAAGTAGCTTTTGCCTACGGTGCGACGTCGACTATATTTTACGCTCAGGAAAAATATAGTTTTTCATTGGTGAAAAAAAATTAGGAATAAGTTAGTAGTTCCAGAACTCACCTCACACAAACAAACAATCTTTTTCATCCAGTCTATCCGGTTGTAATTAGAAAATTAAAGGCTCATCGTGGTATAGATAACTATTTATTTGATAATGTTACACATTTACATTTTAACTTAAAATATTAAGGTGAATATTATGAAATATTTTTTTTTAATTTGAAAAATCACCCGTGGACGTGTAGATACTTGATAAATACAACGATACTTAATTACTCACAGAATCTTGATGCTTGATGTTCTATGATGATTATTTATGAGCATGTTTTTTATTTCAGCACACCTTCCAAAGTAATTTTGAAACTAAGCCTTGCAACAAACCGCATCTGAAAAAAAAACATAGTAATTTTCAAAATACGTAGAAAGGTAACTTATCCAATAGGGATCTATTTATGGATAGATTAGCAAGGTTAAGCTGCGCTAGCTACGGTCAATGGATGGATGAGCGTTTTCTCAACATAGCGAGACTGCTCTGTGCCTAGTAGACCTCACTCTCTCTCAGACCGTGTTGGATTGCTGTCCCATCGGACTATGAAAGTGAGGAAATAGAGTACTGCACCTATATCTGCGCAATTGCTTGTGCACTATAATACCTCATGCGTATCTGGCAAGGATCAAAATTTGCTTGGTTTTTTATTTTTTGTTACAGAAGAAGAATTGACCCCACGAGTTTATTACATATTCCAGTCTCTTTAAATGTTCTCAGTAAAACGTGGAACTTTGCTCGTGGTATTAATATTAGGCCTACATCTAACGGGTAACGATATTCTTTAAGAAGCGGGCAGAGATAAGAGGGAGAGAGCTGAAATCAGAAAATTTCCTTACTGCCGTCGAGGTTCATCGACCTTTGACCGGCCGCCTTCCACAACTCCTGTAGCGATACTGTTGCCTACCGCATGCGTATCCCCGTAGTTAGAATCTGAAAATAAACAAATTTTATTTAAAAAGTCTTTTTAGAATAAGCTTTTAGGTAAACTATCTTTATTTATCTTTAATTTCAAAAAATATTTGGAGGCATATGAAGTACAGTCATCATATTTAGAAAAGAATAATTTATTTTAAGGGATTATTTTATTTTTACTTTTATCTATTTTTTTTAAACTGTTGCCCACTAGGAATTATTTCTGTATGTGACAAGCATATGATTGTCAATGCACCCAATATATATTTTGTATGTAAAAACAACCAGACCCGGATCAAATTTTTGTTATCCCATGCAAGAATTGAGCGGCTTATTGCTCAGGCACTACTCTAAATGTGTTGTCAATTACAGTATAATTAAACATTTGTATATTGAATAGTATGTATCGCAATGGGTTTTAAAACTGTAATGATAGTTTTAGAGTTTAAATAAATCAATAAATAAATGAAACATATTGCAAGTGTGGGTAAAAGATAAGCAGCCGGTTGCACCAAAAAATATACGGTTAGGGTCAATTTATACTAGCGCAGAGTCGAAGCGCATCGAAGCGTCTATCCAAACCTGAACATAACAAATTCAACCTTAACTCCACAGCGTAACGCACACATTACTTCTGAGATTTTAAAAAACCACGCGGATTCTTCGGATGAACAACGCTGATTGGTGCGCCCGCATGCGCGTATTCATGCGCCAACTAGCGACCTACGCGTCATCAGTTGGAAATTGGCCTGCGTCGGTGTTGATCACGACGCATATTTTGGCGAATATGCGCGCATTCGTGCGGTTTCGCTTTAGTTGTAAAGAATTAGACGCTTCGACTCTGCGCTAGTATAAATTGACCCTTACTTATACGTGAAACGGAAGAACTGTCATTCAAGATATATCAAAATGGAGGATAAAATTGAATAAGTTTGCTATTATTTTATGCTTTTCGTCTAAATATTTATGATATATGTTTACTAAATTATTATATCTATGTAGGATGTGAAAGTTTTTGGACGAGAGGAATGAATGTAAGATGTCTGTTTCTGAACGAATGTGATGGAGTAAGAGGAACGAGTGAATGGATGAGTGGGGGAGTATGGCTGCGCCGCCATACTAGAACGATACATTTTTGAAAGAGGAAGGACGGTCGGACACGATTTTTATGTAACAAGAGTTTTTTAAAGTTAATAAACGATTTACGGAGTACACGAGTATATATACCGTGCAGTTCCCGGTTCGAATAGGGCTGACCCATATCCTCCAATGGGCGTCGTAAGAGGCGACTAAGGGATCCTAAGACCAGTGCATATCCATCCAGCACCATCGGTCAATCTCGGGGTGGGGAGTAAACCCGCCAACAAAAGCATTCCCAAGGAGGGTTGGCATCAGGCAGGCGGCCGGCCGTAAAACTTTAGCCAAAACCATTTTTGTAGCATGGACAGATTAAACAGAATGAGCGATAGGGTTAGGGCGTACCCCACAGGCGACGCGCAGGGGCAGCACCCGGCTCCTGTGGGAAGTGGACAAGGGTTGTCGCACCAAAACGGGCGGGTGCGACGTAAGAAGCGAGCCCAAAGTGTGAGAGAAGTAAGGCTGAGGTGTGCAAGTTGGAATGTAGGAACGATGACTGGAAGAGGAAGAGAGTTAGCAGATGTTTTGAAAAGGCGACGGATAAATGTAGCATGTCTACAAGAGACAAAGTGGAAGGGTGCAAGGGCTCGAGAGATAGGAGAAGGATATAAGTTTTTCTATTGTGGCAGTGATGGTAAGAAGAACGGTGTGGGTATAGCTTTAGATAATAGGTTAAAAGAATATGTGGTTGATGTTAAAAGAGTGAATGATAGATTGATAGCTGTTAAATTGATTGTGGACGGCATCACTTTGAATATAATAAGTGTATATGCGCCACAGTCAGGCTGTGAGGAGAGCGTGAAGGATAAGTTTTGGGAGGATTTTGACTGCTTGATGATAAATGTGCAAGAAAGTGAGGAAGTTTACGTGGGTGGGGATTTTAATGGACACGTAGGACGAGAGAGTGATGGATATGAGAGAGTGCACGGTGGTCGGGGTTTTGGAAACCGGAACTCTGATGGCGAGACACTTTTACAAGCTGCCTGTGCCTTCGACCTGGCTATAACAAACACGTGGTTCAAGAAAAGAGAGGAGCACCTCATATCATACAAAAGTGGCCACCACGCGACACAGATAGACTACTTCCTAGTAAAACGGAGGAGTCTATGCTGTGTCAAAAACTGTAAAGTGCTGCCAGGCGAAGCATTAGTCACCCAGCATAGGCTCGTTATGATGGACGTTAAATTAAGTGTCTCGTCAAAATGCAGCAAAGACCGGCCCCCCCCAAAGATTAGATGGCGTATGTTAGAGAAGGAAGAATGTGCTAGTATGTTTAGGAACCAGATTGTTGACAAAATGGTGGAAATGAATGAGATGGAAGGTAAATCTGTGAATGAATGTTGGAATGAGATGGCAAACTATGTAAGGAAAGTCGCAAAAGACGTGTGTGGAGAGTCGAGAGGAAAAGGTTTGATAGATAGGGATACATGGTGGTGGAATGAGGATGTACAAAAGGTTTTGAAAGATAAAAAAGTAGCATTTAAAGAATGGCAGAATGTAGAAATTGTGAATGCAAGTCTGAAGGATGAAAGAAAGGAAGTTTACAAAGAATGGAAGAGAAAAGCAAAGAAGGCGGTAGCAGTTGCCAGAGCTAAGGCACAGGAGAGGTTGTACGACTCCCTGGACAGCCCTAGAGGCCAAAAGGAACTCTACCGAATTACAAAAGAGAGAGAAAGGCGATCGAGGGATATAACACATATCAAATGCATGAAAGATGAGTCTGGCAAGGTTTTGAGTAAAGATGATGATATAAAAGAGAGATGGAAGAGCTATTTTGAAAAGCTTATGAATGAAGAGAATGAATGGGACGGAATGCTTCAAGAGGCACAGGTAAATAAGGGATTGGTAAGAGAAATTAGCATGGATGAGGTAGTGAGAGCAGTTAGAAGTATGAAAAATGGAAAGGCTTTGGGACCGGATGATATACCAGCTGAAGTATGGAAGGTATTAAAATGGGACGGATGTATGTGGCTGACTTTATTCTTCAATAAGTTGCTGCATGAAGAAGTCATCCCACAAGAATGGTGCAGTAGTTCGCTAGTGCCCATCTTCAAAAATAAAGGGGATGTACAGGATTGCAGCAACTATAGAGGGATAAAGCTCATGTCGCATACTATGAAAGTATGGGAAAAAGTGATAGAGAAAAGACTGCGAGAAGAGAGTGAGATAACCCAAAATCAATTTGGGTTTATGCCAGGTCGAGGGACAATGGACGCCATCTTTGCACTTCGCCAACTATGCGAAAAGTACAGACTGGTGCATAAGAACCTGCACATGGTGTTCATTGATCTTGAGAAAGCGTATGATAGGGTGCCTCGAGAAGTGTTGTGGTGGGCTATGAAAGAGAAAGGTGTGCCTGGGAAGTATGTGGAGTTAGTCCGTGCTATGTACAGGCAATCCTGTACATATGTCCGATCTTCTGCCGGCAACTCCGACCAGTTCAGTGTGGCTGTGGGCTTGCACCAAGGGTCGGCTTTAAGTCCTTACCTCTTCCTGTTGATTATGGACGCCTTGACGGCGGGTATACAGGAGGAGGCACCCTGGTGTATGCTGTTTGCCGACGACATTGTTCTGGTTGGTGAGAGTGGACCTGAGATCCAAAGCAGATTGGAGGATTGGCAAAGGAAACTGGAGAGTGTTGGCTTGAAAATCAGCAGAACCAAGACCGAATACATGTTCTGCGATTTCGGCGGTCTCTCCAGTCCTGAAGCCATAGCGCTTGATAACGCTCCCCTTCCAGTTTGCTCCGACTTTCGGTATCTCGGTTCACTTATGCAAGGTGATGGCGAAATAGATCGGACAGTCAAGCACAGGATTAACGCAGGATGGATGAAATGGCGGCAGGTAACGGGAACTATTTGTGACCCTCGCCTCCCCCTTAAACTTAAGGGGAAGATCTATAAGACTATGGTCAGACCTGCCGTCCTATATGGTTCAGAGTGCTGGCCCACAAAAGGGATGAATGAAAGACAACTGCATGCAGCGGAGATGAGAATGTTGAGAGGAATGTGTGGTGTTACGCGAATGGATAGAGTAAGAAATGAGCATATTAGGGGAAGTTTGAAAGTGGCACCGGTAACCGAAAAACTATGTGGAAATCGGTTATCATGGTATGGGCATGTGATGAGGAGGAATGAGGCTTATGTAGTGAGAAAGGTTTTGGACATGAATGTGGATGGATATAGAGGAAGGGGACGACCGAAGAAACGATGGATGGATTGTGTGAAGGTTGATATGATTAGAATGAATGTTACTAGCGAGATGACGGCAGATAGAAGAGTATGGAAGAGGAAAACATGCTGCGCCGACCCCAAATAAAATTGGGATAAGGGCAGGAGGATGATGGAGTACACGAGTATTTTCTGCTGACTGGTGAACCCTTGATTCCCACATCTATGTATTGATAACATAAAAAATATATTAATTATTAATAGATAGGTATAATGTTTTGTGATATTCATAAAAGTATAAATAAATTATTAAAAGTTTAATGCAACCGCCCATGAGTATAGGTACGTACCAGGGGCAGCGTATGTATACGCGAGAAGCACAATAACCAGGAATACTACAAAACTCTTCATAGTCTGCATCTTGTTCGAGTAATCTCACAACACTGAGAACAAAATATCTGTTCCTCTTATTATAAACATTATGACTTTATAAAAAGAGATATCAACATCTTTACTACCTAATATATGAAAAAAAAAAATTGTTTGCATGTTTGTAAACGCGCTTATCTCTGGAACTAGCTTTCCGTCCGCGGCTTCGCCCGCGTGAACAATTTTTTTAACTCCTTGGGTTACATTATGCAAGTTTTAGTATCGATCCCTAATTATTTCTGGAAATAAATATAATCTATGACACTCCGTAAAGTCAGGGCAGCTTTCTAACAGTGAAAGATTTTTTAAAATCGCTCCAGTAGTTTTTGAGTAAAATCCCTACAAATAAACAAATCTTTCCTCTTTATAATATTATTATTTATAGTCAATAGCTTTTGCCCTCGGCTTCGCTCGCGTTATTTAGAACTAAAAATTATTTTGTTAATTTAATCGTCTTAATTTACTCGTTCCATTAGGTACTGATAGTTCAAACTAAAACATTTACATCCTCCATCATCCCTTATTTTATCCCCATGGGGGTTGAATTTATCAAAATCCTATTTAAGCAGACGTCTTCATCATAGTAGCTCCAATCTTTAATTTCAGTTCAATCAGTCGCAAATCTAAGAAGATTTATACAAACTTTCATCCCCTATTTTATCCCTTTAGGGGTGAAATTTATCAAAATCCTTTCTTAGGGGATGCATACGTCATAGTAGCTATAATTATGCATGCAAAGTCTCAGATCGGTGTAAAATTGACAAAGTTTCATACAAACTTTCATCCCCTATTTTATCCCCTTGGGGGTAGAATTTATCAAAATCCTTTTTAGCGGATGTTTACGTCATAACATCTACCTGCATACCAAATTTCAGCCCGATCCCTCTAGTAGTTTGGGCTGTGCGTTGATAGATCACTATGTCAGTCAGTCAGTCACCTTTGAGTTTTATATAATTTAGATTAGAAGATATTGTAAGTCGGAATTTAACAATTTTTTCCACTGCATAGCCCACTTTTGAATTTGAAGGTTATTCTAAGGACCATATCAAATTAATAAAAGCCATGAATGAAGAACGCTTAGTGATAAACGCATAGTGGTAGCTTTTGCCTACGGTGCGACGTCGTCTATATTTAACACTCAGGAAAAAAATAGTTTTTCATAAGTGAAAGAATTTTAGGAATAAGTTAGTAGTTCCAGAACTCACCCCACACAAACAAACAATCTTTATTTTTTTTGTACAGTCTATCAGGAAGCACAAATCACGTCTTTATAATTAGTAAATTAAAAGCTTATCGTGGTATAGATAACTATTTATTTTAAAATGTCATTACAGTTTAACTTAAAATTAAGGTGAATATTATGAAATATTTTTTTAAATTTGAAAAATCAGTCCGTTGACTAGTAGATACTTGATAAATACAACGATACTTCATTTCTCACAGAATCTTGATGCTTGATGTTCTATGATGATTATTGATGTGCATTTTTTTATTTTAGCACACATTCCAAAGTAAAGTTGAAAACAAGCTTTGCAACCCACCGCACCTGAAATAAAAAAAAAGTAATTTTTAGTATCTATACAAAGAGGTAACTTATCCAATAGGGACCTATTTATTTTGTACATTTTAGAAAAATCTTTATTATTAATCTTCCATACATAAAAAATGCTTTGTCCTGAATGACTGACTGACAGCACAGCCTAAACCGCTGATCGTAGGGACCTGAAACTTGGAGGGGTGTTTTTTGTATAACGTAGGCATCTTATGAGAAAAAAAACAGAAATTCTACACCTAAGGCGGTAAAAAAGGAGTTGCTCCCTATTTTGTAAGAAACTCCGTCATTTTTAATTTGAATTCGTAAGCACACGCGGGCGAAGCCGCTGACGGAATGCAAATTCACTAGTAAAAGTTAAAAATAACGGGACAATTTAGTCTCTTAAGTTTACACTGTCCGACACTCAGGCTCGGAAAATTGTTCCCGTTGCCGGTGGTGTACTATTTTATATTTTTAAATGTTTTTATATATCTTATAATTTAATATTTAAAAATGTAAATATATGTTAAATAAATAAATGAATTAAGTATGTATAATTAATTGTATATCCTACAAAAATTGTTCCATGTGGAGTCAAATACCAATGGCACAGCGGAATTTTTGTCTGAACCAAACATTTGCTTTATTGTTTTATATTTAGACCAGTGCCAATAACTTTTGAAAACAAAAAAAATAATAGTAGGATGAAACCCATTGGAAAAGGAGGAGAATACAATAAAAATGATAGGAAAAAAAAATTACGGGCGATCTGAGGTCGGGAAGTGGGGGGGAGGGGGGGTTAAAGTTAAAAAAACGGTTTATCTCAATTTCCGGCAAAACTACAAGTCCTATGAAAAAAAGTTAAATGGCAAAGTTGTAGGTAATAAAAAGATCTACAACTTTTGTATTAACACTTTTTTCACATAACCTCAAAATTTATGTGAAAAATTCAAAAAACCAAGTTTTTGGTTTTTTATTTTTATCTTTTACAATAATTAATTTTTTTTCACGAAATTTGGTGAAAACTTACCTTTTTATGTCCCAAACACACTGTAATTTATTTGATTTAAAATAATTATTTTTTCACCCTTATTTTGACTTAATATCGAAAAAACACCCTAATTTTCAATCGAAAATTCTCGTGTCAAAATATCACTTTTTTTTTAAAAGTCGATGGTCTTTTTGTTCGTTGAAATCTCTACTTTCAGATGGTATAAAAAAATATTTACATTGCTAAGGAAAATGTTCTCAGAAAATATAAAGAAACGCTACGAAATAACAGTAAGCAAGGCCTAGATCCTTCTAGCAACTCCCCACTTCTCTATGAAATACCTTTTGATGAGCTAAAAGGTATTTCATAGAGAGGTCCGAGGTTCCGTAGGTCACTCAGATACATAAGTTATCTTAAAATAGCAATAAATAGGCATCTACGCAAAAAAATTAAGCCGGTCTAGGCCTTACTACCTGTTATTTCGTAGCGTTTCTTTATATTTTCTGAGAACATTTTCCTTAGCAATGTAAATATTTTTTTATACCATCTGAAAGTAGAGATTTCAACGAACAAAAAGACCATCGACTTTTAAAAAAAAAATGATATTTTGACACGAGAATTTTCGGTTGAAAATTAGGGTGTTTTTTCGATATTAAGTCAAAATAAGGGTGAAAAAATAATTATTTTAAATCAAATAAATTACAGTGTGTTTGGGACATAAAAAGGTAAGTTTTCACTAAATTTAGTGAAAAAAAATTAATTATTGTAAAAGATAAAAATAAAAAACCAAAAACTTGGTTTTTTGAATTTTTCACATAAATTTTGAGGTTATGTGAAAAAAGTGTTAATACAAAAGTTGTAGATCTTTTTATTACCTACAACTTTGCCATTTAACTTTTTTTCATAGGACTTGTAGTTTTGCCGGAAATTGAGATAAACCGTTTTTTTAACTTTAACCCCCCCCTCCCCCCCACTTCCCGACCTCAGATCGCCCGTAATTTATTTTTCCTATCATTTTTATTGTATTCTCCTCCTTTTCCAATGGGTTTCATCCTACTATTATTTAATTCACTTTTTACCGTTTTTAGAGGCTAAAAGCACTGGCCTAATTATGAAAGCTTGTAATGCCTAATGTTGCTAATAAGAAACTTTTGTTGTTGTCCAATTAAGAAACAGCCGTGCGTATTAGCAAGGTTAAGCTGCGCTAGCCACGGTCGGTAGATGGATGAGCGTTTTCTTAATATAGAGGGACCCCTCCGTGCCTAGGAGAGCACGTAAAGCCATCAAGTTTGAGCCTAATCTCTTCCAGGTCGTGTTGGAGTGCCGTCCCATCGGACTATGAGAGTGATGGAATAGAGATTGCACCTGTGTCCGCGCAATGGATTTTGCACTATAATATCTAATACGTATCTGGCAAGGATTAAAATATGTTTTGATTTTTTTTACACTATGAGTGTACTAAATTTAAACGAGGTTTTCGTTTGTATTTAGCACAGGTTTAGTAAGGCAGGCAAATTTAGTAATTTTTGCGTGATTAGGTAATAAATCTCCATCGAACCAAACTCTCACGTTTATAAAATTAGTACCTAGCATAGATATTTAATTATTTATATATCTTTAATGTGCTATTTGTTTTTAGGAATAGATTATAACGAAAAAAATGAGTTTTAACATTTTGTTCGTTGACCTCACGAGTTTATTACATATTCCAGTTTCTTTAAAGCATTAAGGTGTGTGTGTTCTAAATAAAACGTGGAACTTTGCTAATAATATAATAATATGAGGCCTCCATCCGGGCAGTGATAAGAGGCAGAGAGCTGATAATTAAGCTCAGTGGCGTACCGTACGTAGGGGGTCCTCGCCTCATAGTCATGATGATTAATATTAGTCAGAAAATTTCCTTACCGCTTTTGTTCTTCAGCTTTCGACATACTAAATGCTCCGTGGCCGAAATTGGAGCCTTCCACAACTCCTGTGGCGATACTGTTGCCTGCCGCATGCGTATCCGCGTAGTTAGTAGCTGAAAATAAACAAATTTAATTTAAGAAGTCATTTTATAAACAAGTTTTTAGGCAAACCATCTTTAATTTCAAAAACACTTTGGAGTTATATGAAGTACAGTCAATATGTTATAAAAGGAAGAACTGTCATTCAAGATCTATCAAAATGGAGGATAAAATTGAATAAGTTTGCTATTATTTTATGCTGTTCATCTGAATATTTATGATAATATAATCTAGACATGTATTGATAACATAAAAAATTAAAAATATGTTAATTATTTATATCATATTTTGTGATATTCGTAAAAATATAAATAAATGATAAAAGTTTAGTGCAACCGCCCATAACTATAGGTACGTACCAGGGGCAGCGTATGTATACGCGAGAAGCACAATAACCAGGAATACTACAAAACCCTTCATCTTGTTCGAGTAATCTCACAACACTGAGGCCAAAATATCTGTTCCTCTTATTATAAACATTATGTCTTTATTATAAAGAGATACCAATATCTATACTGATATATGAAAATAAAATTATTTGTTTGTATGTTTGTAAATGCGCTCATCTCTGGAACTGTCAGTGGATTCTTTTTCCACTGCATAGTCCACTTTTGAGTTTAACGTTGACCCTTTTTTTCGGATGGGATATCATCAAATGACCCCTCCCGCCGCCGTGGGTGATGCGGAAGGGAGTGTCAGACTCTTACTGACTAAAACCCATCCATGTTCCTTTGTATCATCATCATTTGTACCTCAGCCCTTTGTATTCCGGGGGCGTGGAATCTCTTTCGAACGTCCCGTAGCCCCGATAGGCTATAGCTCTGGGGCAGGGCCCCGTCATCGTTGCTGTCAGCTCTTTGAGGCGCGCTTGGAACTGACGATGACCCTAACCACCATATCAAAATAATAAAAGCCATAAAGAACGCTTAGTGATAAAGAAAAAAAAGCAGGTAAAATCACAGGACGCAGTATGTATTATATTATTAAAATGTTGATGTTCGTGAAGCAAGTCGTTATTGCCATCCCGATGAGAGCAGTTGTTATCGCGTATTTTTTAACTACGTTTAACATGTATACCTTTTTAATAATTAGCGTATACTGATAACTAGCTGTTTTCTGTAGTTTCGCCTGCAACCTGAGGAAACTACTTCAACGCCATTTCTTTTTCAGATGAAAACCGTCAAATGACTCCTCTCGCCGTGGGTGGGGCGGGAGGGAGTGTCATACTGTTACTGACTAAAACCCATCCATATTCCTTCTTCGGCCCTTTGCGTTCCAGGGGCGCGGAAAGTCTTTCGAACATCCCGCAGCCCCGGCATTATTCAAGACCATAAGTTTAAATCTACATATATCCATATCTACATATATCCATCCATCTTTTATTTACCATTACCGGTTAATCATCATCAAGAGGAGCTCGTGGCTAAGTAACAGCCGCACGGTTCGACCGATCAAAGGTTAAGCTGCGCTTGGCGAGGTCGGTCCGTAGATGGGTGACCATCTTTGTCATGGCGAGACTTCTCCGTGCCTCGGAAAGCACGTTAAGCTGTTGGTCCCGGTTGTCATTTGTAGATCTTTGACAGTCGTTACGGGTAGTAAGAAGCCAGAAAGTCTGACAACCAGTCTTACCAAGGGGTACCGTGTTACCCGGTTACTGGGTTGTGAAGGTCAGATAGGGAGTCGCTCCATGTAAAACACTGATACTCAGCTGCATCCGGTTTTCTCAACTATATTAAGGTCGGCTTCTAGTCTAACAGGATACAGCTGATTATCAATTGGCATATGTTACATAACAACCTGTTAAAATCGTTTTGCTCGGATCGCGTTTTCCAGAAAATGTGCTATGGATGGACATGCACATGTGGAAACTTCCCACCTGAAGTCAGCCCGATATTTTTAGGAAAAGGCTAGTCAAGTGTTTTTATTAATCTCTTAATTATTATTCGTCTATTTGTATACTCGTACAAACTATCTAGGAGTATGTAAGGTAGTATTTTTTATACATACAAATATAACTTCACAATTATTTTCTCTGAAAGGATAGACAGGGATATACATAGCTACAGCATATTGCGATATTCTTCTTCTTCTTCTCAGTCGTGCACTCTTGTCAGTGTGGTCGTGGCTGTATAGATAAAGACGGCTGGTTTTCTATTGAAGTTTTTAAGTAACTGATCAAATAATCTGTGGTTATGTGTTTACGGAACGAGTGCAACTTTATGGAATGAAACAATACCACAAATGAATGCGTGGAGTCCTTAAACAAAAAACCGGCCAAATGCATGTCGAGCCACACGCTATAGGGTTCCGTAATTGATCGACTATAACTTTGTATTCGGGAAAGCATACTAGTTTTCCTTTTAAATAATAATATGTTTTATCAACTAAGTCTATGATTTTTTTTCTAAGCCTAGGAGCACCCATTCAAAAGTTAAAGGAGGGGTACCCGAAATTAACTAAAATATGCAACAGCTCTGTTCACACAGCTGCTTTATTTTTTGAAAGATATATCCAACAAAATGCCACACGATGGGTTATATGGTACAAAAAAAATATTCATACAAACTTTAGGTAGTGCGTGGTAACCTAAAAATATATTTTAAAAAAAATATTGAACTTTTTCGGCGTGATCAGTAAATATGCAATTATGCATATCAATAGCCAATTTCATATTCAATCATCTTTCTAGTACTAAGAATCTCTGAGCAATGCCACGGACAGACAGACAGACATGGCGAAACTATAGGTGTTCCTCGAGAGAATGGAAATCGACACGACGATTTATCATCAATTAGTCGCAAATGTAGACTCCGGCCAATTACTGATAAAAAAATTAATTTGATAATATTTAAGCAAATTACAATCTTATTTATAAACTGAAAAGGCATATAAATGTATAGAAAAACTAACTCGTCTACTTGTATCCTGATGGAAATATAATAACAATATAAGGTTGAAAAAGGTGCTAAGCTGTACACTATGGTAAGTTAAGAACCGTATTAACCTTAGTATGCGAATAAATATTTTGAATTTGCGTTTTTGGAAAACTGCGTTCCGTGCCCAGATAAACAGTAGGTATAATAAGTATTGACGACTAGGATGCGTGGCGTTAATAACTTATTTTCTGCACAGGTGGCTTCCCTGGCGACCAGTAAACTACTCGAAGCATTATTTATATTGCTAAATTTAAATTGTAATTTAATTATTTCATTATTTTTTTTGTATAGCATCATTTGAATTGTATAACTTTCTCAGAGATAACCTGTACTGTAAAAAGACTATTGTAAACATTTCCTTTTGAAAAGAGTGTCTATGGAGTTTCTTGCCGGTTCTTCTCCATAAGACCCACTCCTTGGAATCGTGCAACTAGCTTGACGTTTCATAAGTGCCTGCAAAGACCTATCCTTATCCTTACTAATATTATAAATGCGAAAGTAACTCTGTCTGTCTGTCTGTCTGTTACGCTTTCACGCCAAAACTACTGGACCGATATAAATGAAATTTGGTACAGAGATAGAATAGACCCTGAGGAACAACATAGGCTACTTTTTACCCGGGTGCGCTAAGTAGTTCCCTCGGGATGCGGGTGAAACCGCGGGAAACAGCTAGTTTGAAATAAAAACATTTAAATTTTGAATTTTATTTGTCAATCCGTATTGTAAACTGTGTGTGTACCAGATTTCATCCAAATCCATTCAGTAGTTTTTATGTGAAAGAGTAACAAATATACATGCATACATAGATCCTCTCAAGCTTTCGCATTTATAATAATAGTAGGTTCGAAAAGGTAGGTTTAGTAGTGAAGGCAAAAATAATTTAACCATTTAACCCACTAAGAATTAGGTTGTAAAATAATACACGATAATTTGGTATAGTTATTTATTTCATAGTTGTACCGTTTATTGTGGAGACATAAATTATATAATTCAAAAATCGTAATGATTTATATATTTTATGAACATTTTAGAAGATATTAAACCTATAATTCGTTTCAATATTGATAGTAATAACTACTTAAATAATAGTTTAATTATTGCTTGTTTGTGACTTTAAAACATGGTTAATTATGTTTAGCTTTAGCAATTTAAATTCCAAATTAATTTCGATACTATTTTTTGTATTAAACCGCACCTGAAACAAAAAAAAAGGAATTTAAAAAATTGAAAAACTTCGTGGGTTCATGGCTTCGTGTTTGATTTCCAGGTCGGATAATCTTCATCATTATCGGCCTATTTGATAGCCCACTGCTGGGTATAAGCCTCTTCTCATATTATACTTTATCCGGATTGGATAAAGTGCAGAAAGGTTACACATTTTGAGATTTGTAGCAGGTTTGTGGCCCTTTCTTTGTTTTATTAAATGACAAGAGCTTCCAATACAACTTTGAAATATGTTGAACTTTATATCTTAATAATTGTTGGGCTTCACCCAGTTGTAAAAGTCCCTTTGTGCTAATGGCCTAACTATTTACATCTGTCTCCTGCTTGATATGGAGGGAAGTGGAAACTATGATTATTCCTACTACTCCACTATTGTTTTCTAATTAAATTCGTTACGGGTTCCAAGACAGTAAAAAAAATCTCTGGGACTCGTCGAGCTTCAATGCCTCGGCGTTTTCTGGTGGTCGCCACTGTTGATTCTGGCTTTCAGGAGTTGCAGTGGTTGGGAATAGTGTGGCGGGCTTGTCCCATAAAAAAATATTAAAAAAATATGTTGAACTTCAGATTCAAAGACGCTCTCTTATGCTTGAGCAATTAAATAAAATTCTATTTTTCTTACGAGGGTGGGGCTTCAGAAGTTTGTCCAATGCGAAATGCACCATCGCCGAACTTTGATCCTTCTACAACTCCAGTACCAATGCTACCACCCGATGCACTCGTGGTTCCATTATTCATGGCTGGAAAAAAGATCGGTACATTATAGGAAAACGAAGACTGGATAAAAATACTAACAGCGTAATGCTTATTAAAATCAAGTGTGTTTCTTCGTGACAAAAACGGGTTAAAATCTAAATCCGGCTTCAAGTCAAATCAGAAAAACATGATAATTTTTTTTTGCTATAGCAGCATGCCACTTAAGCAAAGGGCATCACCACACTATGTCAGGAATATAATTTTTTGGTTTAGATTATTCTGATTTTCATTTAAAATATTTATCTGTTATTTGTACATCAAATTCACGATTCATTCATTCATATTGATATTGTTCGTATACAATCTCGACTATGTTATACAGACTGAAAAAACGATTTGATTAACACTATATTCATCAAAATGGTATTGATCAGTAGTTTAATCCTTCCTTTTTTAAGTTGGGTAAAAAATAAAATTGATAGACCTACCTAAGCATTATTTGGATGGTTACCTACTTTTTAAATTACAAATATAATTATAATTGTTCGTTGTGAACTGGAGAAATACTCTACGTGATTTACCTGATAACCTCAAAAAGATTATTTCATGTCAAAACACTAAATATTATTCTGACTTTTGGTTATCATCTGTATTCGTCCAAAATTATTGAGATAATTTTAATTGTTGATGTTTGATTTATACCTAAGCGTGCACCTCGATTTTTCTTCAGTCATCTTGTTAGTAAATTTCTTTTGTTTATAAGTAACTAGCTTTTCGCTAGCAGCTTCGCCTGCGTGGGTTATACGAATTAAATTAAAAAATGACAACTTTGTCCCCGTTTTTCACACCCTTAGAAGTAGAATTTCGGAAAATCCTCTCTTATCGGATGCCTACGTCATACAAAAAACACACCCTCAAGTTTCAGGTCTCTACGATCAGCGGTTTAGGCTGTGCGTTGATCCGTCAGTCAGTCATTCAGGATAAAGCATTTTATACGCATTTTAAGCATAAGCATTTTTCATGATCAAAACGAATCACTACAATGTAGGTATCTAATTATTTCTTTCAAGAGGTTGGAGTGAATATCTAGCACACTAGGCTATTCTGGCTACAGCATCAGACCAAGAATCCCATAACTTTGCATTGTTATAATATAGCATAAATGGATGTTCAAAATTATAGGTCACACATTATGTGTCTAAAAACCCTAACAAAACAACCGATGACCTTGAAACGGCTGAACCGAATTTGATAATTTCCTTTCTAATTTACAATTACATTGTATAAACATTTTCGTATATGAAACTTTATTCCACAGGGTTAACGTTTTAAATTCGAATAAATGTAGACGTACCTGGGACGGCGTATGTCGCAGCTAGAAGCACGATGACCAGGAATATGATAATACCCTTCATCTTGTTCGACGAATCACACAATACTAAGGTTGAAATGTATCTTCTTCTGTATATAAATAAGATTTATAAGTTTTTATTTTACACTAGCCGTTTCCCGCGATTTCATCCCGGTATTCTTTAGGAATAGTATAAAACCGGCCAAACTAAAAAATTATAACTCTGTGACTGGTAGAGCTAACTTAGCTGTCATAATTATCCTTGTAAGTTCATAGCATGTGCTACATTACATTTCTAGGGACAGCCATTCAAAAGTTAGAGGGGGTACGCTCGTATTGAAAAAAAATTTGCAATTAAAATGTAAATATATCGCAAATGTCTCATTTAACCGAAAAATGGTCTTCACACACCTGCTATATTTTTGAAAAACCTATCCAATGATATCCCACACGATGGGATACATGAGAAAAAAAATATTCATCCCCACTTTACGTGTTTGGGAGCTACCCAAAAAAAAAAATATTTTTCATAATTTTATTTTACCAATTTGTCGGCGTGATCAATATACATCTTTGTACTAAATTTCAGATTTCTAGTACCAAGAACATCTGATCTATGCCGCGGACAGATAGACAGACGGATATGGCGAAACTATAAGGGTTACTTGTCGACTACGTAACCCTAAAAAACCATGTCCTTACCCATATTTTAATCTATCTCCACACACATTTTCATTTTAATTGGTTCAGCTGTTTTACTGTAAAACAGTAACATACAGACATAGTCATTTTAGCGTTTATGTTTACAGTTCCTTGTTATCGTTTTGCTGTTTATTGTCATAATAGGCATGTGCGATGCTTATTTATAACTTAATTACTTAATTTATTACAATTGATACCTACTCACTGCCTGGAGACTCAACATTGATAGCGATTTCATCGCAAACTACCGATCGCTAAATATTAGCGAAAAAAATCGGTTGGTATAGCGATGAAATGACTTATATAAACTTGACATTACTCTGCCTACATTTAAGGTCACCCCCCCCCCTCTGTTTCACAGCTTCTTGATAAAAATAAAATCATCTGCCAAAATTCACAATTATAACGTGTTCCTGTTTATATTATAAGTTTCATTGATACTTATACGACGGCGGCAATAATATGCCATGAACCTTTTGACCGCCATAGGCATATAAATATAATACAATGATAAAACAAAATGTGTCTTGCACGATACGGTCACGACTACATGATATAATTAAATAATAAAATATGATTTTTTAGCGTGGTAATAAAAAAAAAGCTGTGAGAAAGTATAGCATCATTTTATACTTGCAGCTTGTGGACGAAATATACTCAAAAAGCTTATACGAGTAATTCCCTCCGTATCCAATTTAATAACGCCTTCAGAATACTCAGGTTTTGTAGTGTATCAGGGATGTTCGCTGAGGCACGAGTGGATTGTTTTTTCGCCATATTGCGCAAAAGGCGGGCATCCTTGGTGCGCAGGGTGCGGGTTAGTTCAAATGGTATACTGGCCATGATCGGAGACAGGCTGGACTGTGTGTATATGAATCTCTGCTGTGCCATCTCACATGGAGTGTTGCAAAAGTGATTTATGTGTCAAGCACTATCTTGTTATTTATTACTAACATAGGCTAAGATATTTGTATTAACAAAAAAATATGTGAAATTAATGATAGAATTTTAGGTGAGTAATGGTGAACAAAGGGTTTTAAAACGTACCTGGGACAGCGTATGTATGAGCAAGAAGCAGAACGCTCAGGAACACCACAAAACCCGACATCTTGTTCAACCAGTCTCACTATACTGGGATTAAAATAGATCTGTAGAATGCCTTTAAACTACTTTTTTGTTTTTTTTTTGTTATTGCAAGTTTTTATCTTTATACTTATATATCAATTGATAGGTAGCAAGTTTTTGCCAAAAGGGAGTGCATAAAACCCGATTTCGAAAAATCCAAAATATAAATAAAATATAAGTATGTGTTTTTAAATAAATAAAAAAAAATGTTTTCAAATATTTTCTAATTCATTACAAAAATAACATTATGAATAACCAGATCAATGACTTCAATTTGTTTAAATGAGGTGACGACACTGACCTCTATTAAATAATAGACGATTATTATTTATCTCTTGTCTATTATTAAATAGAGGGCATTAGTCAACGAGTAGACAGTATGTCGCCGATGACTATTTTCTTGAGTTTAATTATAAACACAGACATGTACACAGACGTAGGAGACAAGTAATTCAAGCACACTTATCATAGTTATCACTTTATGACGCTCGTTGGGCTAGTGGTCGCCTCGACTGCGTTGGTTGACCATGAGTCTTTGATTAAACCCTGAAGTCCTATTGGTTTCAATTCCCGGATCGGGCAAAGTGTTATAGGGTTTTCCATGGAATTTTTCAGTACCTAACAGCTTGGACGCAAACGGCCGAGGAGGGAACATGGATGGGTTTTAGTCAGTAGGAGTCTGACATGGGAGAGATCCCACCCACGGCGGGAAGAGTCATTTTATGATTTTCTATTAAAAAAATGATATCTACATTAAAGGTCAATAAGTTATATTTCCAAACGTAGGAATGTTTATTTAACTGCTTTGTTTACGTAAGCCATTTTTTTACGTAATTAGGGGCAGTCCCTTTTAATCTACAATATTCTTCAAGCTATCTAGCCGCATCATTAAATGTTCGTGGAACTTTCAAGTTTCTCTAATAATCAGGAATTGCTAATATAGGCTCAAGTACTTTGAATACTGTATTGTTATGTAGTTCTTTCATTGGTTGTAATTTGATTGTTTGAACCGTGTTATTGTCTGAATTGATGAAATTAATTTCGACTCTGGAAACCCGATGATAAGGTTCGTTTTGCGGTTTTCGTGTGACATTCGTTCCATTGTGTGACCGATATCGAAGCACTGAGCGGACTGAAACAAAAAGAGAATAGTTTTTCTAAGAAACTCTTCTTACTTTTATTAGCATACTAGCTTCTGCCAGCGACTTCGTCCGCGTGGAATAGTGCTGCTCCGCTCCTATTGGTCTTAGCGTGATGATATATAGCCTATAGCCTTCCTCGGTAAATGGACTGTCTAACACTGAAAGAATTATTTAAATCGGATCAGCGGTTCCTGAGATTAGCGCGTTTAAACAAAATGACAACATTTACCTTCCCTGCTCTGCTCCTATTGATTGTAGCGTGATGAAAAGTATACTATAACCATCTCAGGAGTATGACAAATAATTGTACCAAGTTTCGTTAAAATCCGTCGAGTAGTTTTTGTTTCTATAGAGTTTATACAGACAGACAGACAGACAGACAGACAGACAGACAGACAGACAAAAATATTACTGATTGCATTTTTGGCATCAGTATCGATCCCTAATCACCCCCTGATAGTTATTTTGGAAATATATTTTATGTACAGAATTGAACTCTCTACAGATTTATTATAAGTATAGATTATTTAGAGATATAAACAGTCTATAGAACCAGAGTGGGCCGCTGTAGGCGTAGGACCGAAAGCTTGATATGCTCTCCGGATACAGAGGGGTCTCGCTATGTTTATATAATGAAAATGGTCACCCATCCATGGAGTGACCGCAGCTAGGCTTACTAATCTGTTGATCCGCACGGCTGTTACTTAGCTACGAGACCCTTATTTTAATATCACATGTACATTGTACCTCCTGCCGGGGCTACGATACGTTAGAAAAAGATACCGCGCCCCCGGAATACAAAGGTTTTACTCAGTAAGAGTCTGACACTAACGACGAGAGGAGTCATTGGATGATTTCCTATCCGAAAAAAAAATGGTATGTACCTGGTCGTGCCGTAAGCTTGTACATGATATCAGCAAACTCCCTGGATATGACGTCGATCATACTTTTGTTGCCGTACCAAACATCCATTGCACTGTTAGCGACCCACTTCGAGGGTCTATAATCTCTCGGTTCTGGCATCGTACCTTCTTTCAAGTTCGGCCTTTTTGAATCGCCTTTCAATACAAATACCGTTAAAACTAAAACTGTTCCAATTTTGAAAGACGAGTACATCTTCGGCGTTCTAAAATAAGACTGTATGTGGTTCTGGGTCAAAGTGTCAATGGAAAGTGTAGCGTCTTTCTTTGTTTCTTACATCAACACAAACAGTTTATTCACTTTGTTCTCTTGTTGCTGGAAAGTGTAATTACGAAGTTTAAACAACAATCTGAGCAGATAAATGACTGCGGGTTTTACCTATTTACAAATTATCACTACCGGGGTCAATGTGCTATTGTGTTTTGATATGATAACTTTATTTTTTGACTTTTGAAGAAATTGAAGCACTAACTAGTCTATAGAAATTAAGGCTATTATTATTATTTCGTCATAAGAAGCTATGAAATTGTTTTATCCTTCCATAATTATAATTATTAGCACAATTAACACAAAAGCCTAGTTTTGTTAGTGCTCTTTTCACATTATTTTTCTTCTATATGTATAAAACTGGTAAAGTGCGAGTCGGACCCGCACATGAAGGGGTCCGTATCATGGTACTGGATTTACAAAACTATCTATGGTGTGAAATCCTTTATATGCGAGTACGTTTCGTACTTGATTGGTTTTAATATTTGTTATTATTGCGACAACAGAAATACATCATCTGTGAAAATATCAACTGTCTAGCTATCACGGTTCAAGAGAGCCTGGTAACAGACAGACAGATGGACACTGGAATCTTAGTAACAGAGTCCCGTTTTTACCCTACGGAACACTAAAAATGAATTGAAATTCGTTAGTTTCTCTAAAACTCGAGATCGGCTAGGCCGATTTAGTTGATTTTGGCTTTGAAATATGTATCGTACTCTGTTGAACAGTGAAAAATAGTTAAGGTAGATAAAAGTGATACAAAGATCACCGGGTCATCTAGTACGTAATAGGTATATAATTTATCAGGAACTAATGATGAAAAAGTACAAAGTAAACCGTAAAATGTTCCAGAAACATCTACATCTTCTTCTGAAAACTGTTCTAAGGCTGCTTTCAGACTACGCTATAATATAATAGCTTATAGTATATATCGCGCACCACGATCACACTATACTGGACTATGTATTATTGGCCATATATGGTGAGTGATATTGTTGTGCTATGCTATGAGCTATATACTATATGCTATATATTATAGCGTAGTCTGAAAGCAGCTTTAGGTGGTGTAGCACGCACGACGACATAATAACTTTGAAGTTGCATTTCTTAAAGTATTTACATATATCTCACAAAGCTTTCCGCCAGCGACTTCGCCCACGTGGATCTTTTTTTTACACCTTGTTACATTATTCAAGTTTTAGTAGGGATCCCTAATTATTTCTGGAAATAAATATAGCCTATGACACTCCGTAAAGATGCTTTCTAACGGTGAAATAATTTTTAAAATCGGTTCAGTAGTTTTTGAGTTAAAACCCTACAAACAAACCAACAAATCTTTCCTCTTTATAATACTATATCTCACATTATTCTTGACTGCTTCTTTGGTCCAATTGGTCGCATATCGCGACTGCTGTAAACGGGGTCGCGGGTTCAATTCCCGGGTCGGGCTGAAATGGCGAAGTGGGTTTTAAAAAACTTCACAAAGCACTCCGGATTCAGGAAGTTGGTGGTGTAATACCTCCATGCCTGTGAAAGTTAAGCCGTCGCGTCGTTCCCGGCTGTTATCTTGATAGCAGTTGTTACAATTCCATGTCAGAGACCGTCAGGATTTGAGACACTAAAAAATAATGTCTTCTTCTTTTTCTTATCGTGTAGACTGCAGGTTTTACCAACCTAACAAGCCCGAGTGTCAGAATTTTATCAAATCCACCTGACGCAAGACGGCTTTTGACATAGAACACACTCACATTTTGTAAATATGAACCAAAACTGAGTCGAGAATAATTTTATCAACAGTTGGTAGTTACATGAAACTAATATTTTCCTTGCGATAATTATTATTATAATTGCCTTTTAAATAATATTTACCATATTGGCATAATTCATTATTACGAGCCAATTCGCGCCGTTTTACTTGCATCCTTTTTTTTCGGATGGGAAATCATCAAATGACCCCGCCGTGGATGGGGCGGAAGGGAGTGTCAGATTTTTGACTGACTAAAACCCATCCATGTTCGTTCCTCAGCCCTTTGAATTCCGGAGGCGCGGTATTTCTTTCGAACGTCGCGCAGCGTTATACCCGCATCCTGAGATAACTACTTTTTGTTTTTGTTTATTTATAAACCATCCTATGTCCTTTCCACAGTTTAAGCAATCGCCATATCAAATTTCATCAAAATCGGTTTAGCTGTTTTACCTTTAAAGCGTAATAAAGCAACAAAAAAAATAATCATTATAGGTTAACACCTGGATAAAAAGTATACTTTAACCGTTCCTAAGATCCCATCTATCTCCATTCAAAATTGCATCTAAATCGGTTCAGCCGTTTTACTGTGAAAGCGTAATAGACAGACAAACATTTATTAGTAAGTACATAATAAGGAAAATAAGACCGTGTTTTTCTAAAACATTGCAATCTTTTCACTTCTCATTGATACCTTCGCAAATGAGCTGAATAACAAAAAGTAAGGTCACACCTATCTCCATACAAAATTTAGTCTAAATCGGTTCAGCCGGTTTACTGTGAAAGCGTAATATACAGACAGACATTTATTAAATAAGTTAGTATCAATAAGGAAAATGAGACCATAATAGTATATATTTTTTTAAATATTGCAATCTTCTGACCTCTTACTGATACCTACGCTAATGAGCTGATTGGCGCTGTAATTTTTTTAATAGATATGATGATTTTATCCGTTCTTTACAAATGGAAGGAAAAAAAATTGGTAACTATCTTTTTTGATGGACCTTTTTTGACCCAAGAGATGTGCGTTAATACCTTCTGTATTTTTACAACATACTTTTATACACATAATTCATCAAATAAATATTCCCATGTCATACTCTGCTTCTTCATCGGCCTAATTTTAACCGACTTCAAAAAAGGAGGTTCAGTATTCGACCCGTACGTATGTTTATATGTCCGCGATTTTTTCCAAACCTACTGTTGCGATTGGGATAGGGTTTTTGTTATTTAAATGCATATTTTTAAGGAAGGTTTTAGTTTCCCATATTAGGATGTGATGAAGATCTTCAGAGATAAGCAATGGAACTCTTTAATAACTATAGCAAAAGGCTCGAAATTACTGCGATCGTATGATTATGTATTGCTCTCACCATTCCATAATATAACATCACGCCTATAAGTTTTAAAGTAGAAAGCAGAGGTATAGAGTTACCATTATTAAAAGTGGTCAGCACAAGTCTAGACATTAGGATATTGTAATTTATCTAAGTTACAAACACACTCTATGATTTTTTTTTTGTTAAAATAGAAACGGCCGGGTCGGTTTCCAGTCTAACTTGATACAGCTGAGTATCAGTGTTTAACATTGAGCGATTTCATATCAGACTTTCATAATAACCATTTTTTTGGCATCAACGGGTTCACGCGTATTTTCTAAGGTATGAAGGAGTCTCGGTATGACATAGATGGTCACTCATCTACGGACAGCGCCGAGCGCAGCTTAACTTTCATCCGTACGGATGTCTCTGAGCCACGAGCTCCTCTATATAATATCACCATTATTTAACACACAATTTAATTAGCATATATTATTAAATGTTATGTTAGTTGTGGTGACACCCTTCATAAATAATGTATGGCAGCAATCTGTTACATTTAGGGCGGCGTCTACAACCTTTGAGTTCGTCACGCTTTGTTTAATTTTGATGGTAGATGCTCTGCTTTCCGAGGGAACTGACGCGTGAGGGATGCATGATGTTTTAACATACATTTTGTTACATTACACCAAATTTCTTTCTCCCAAAGGGTAAGCAGACATGTTATGAATCCGGAATCAAAGTATATAAAAAACATAGAAAAGCTAGGCACTTTGCCTGACTTGTACATAACATTCAGTTACAAAGTATCACGATACACCTAGGTGTTACTGTGTAGGTACTAAAAAATAAAAGAAACAAAAATAACTATCTATAAAATCTCTTTATTTCACAAATAACTTTATTTTTATTTTAGAAAAATATGTAAATTAGTGACCAGTTTCTTAATTCACAAAATTAATGTAATTGTCAATTTATTTCCGCTAAAGTAGGTATTCACGCCGGATCTGAAAAAAAAAAGAATATTTTTAATTACGATTATACTTAAATCAAATGACCTAATGATTTTGTTACCTAACCAGACAACTATGGATAAGTGATATTTGTTTAAAAAATCATGCCCCTTCGTTCCCCGGAATTTTTGCCCTACACACAGTGGATATTCATAACTATTAAAGCCAAAAAAGCTTAAAAAGTCTCCAAATTCTCCCATTAATTAAAACCTACATTATCCCTGAGTGCTATGCTGTGTATTTTTTTTCGTATTTGTATAAAAAATAGGCCAAGCGCGAGTCAGACTCGCATGCCTAGGGTTCCGAACTTCGGAAGAAAAATATGGTTTAAGAACTCTATTTCCACAAAAGAATTTACAAAATTCACTTACTGAGAAATATATCTAATGAGAGCCAATGGCCTGACTGAAAGGGATGTAGAAGATCGGGCAAAGTGGAAGAAGCTCAGTCGGAAAGCGGACCCTGGCAATAGCCGGGATTAACGCTAGGTAGAAGAAGAAGAAGAAGAAGACTTACTGAGAAATATATCTAAACTTAAAACTAATTACAATGAGCACACAGAACAATTTAAACATGTAAAATATATCGGTAGTTAATAACAACTTGGTACTAGAAACATTAAGAAGAAGTGGGTATTCACAAAACAAATGGCAAACAAAACTAGTGGCTGGTCGTATCGGTGTACGATATGAGCTGACTTACACGGATGTATGAATAATATACGCATTAAAGTCAAAATTTACCTATTTTTGCGACTGTAAAATTAAGTTGGTTTTAAACCCCTATTCTCCCATATTTTTCATGAAATCTATTTTATTATTTCCTTCTAATTCTCTCTTTCGCAAATCGTAGAGACGATTATCCTTACTAATATTATAAATGCGAAAGTAACTCTGTCTGTCTTTCTGTCTGTCTCGCTTTCACGCCAAAACTACTGAACCGAATTAAATTAAATTTGGTACACATATATTGTAGAGCCTGCGAAAGGACATAGGCTACTTTTTACCCGGGCGGGCGAAGTAGTTCCCTCGGGATGCGGGTGAAACCGCGGGAAAAAGCTAGTTCGATATAAGTTCTAAATTTAAAATCAATACCGTTAAAATTTCTTGAAAATTATCATCTGTGTTACACAGATATTACAAAAATACTTTTGATTTTTTTATATCAGTTGTCTAACGATGGCAAGTATATAAAATTTTAGCATATACAACAAATAAAACTTACTATTTTTCTTGTCCTTCACTTCCACAATTCTATCGATAGCCCTCGATCCAACGTCCCACAGCTCTCTTGCTATCAAACTCATTATCGTCTTATTGGAGTAAACGAAATCCATAGCTTTACCTACCCACAGGTCTGACGAACTAAAACCTTCTTTCTCAGCCTTTTTGTACTGGTTTTTGAGGTCCGCGAGAGTTTTGAATGAGTTCGTTTTGTTGTCTTCTAGAATAATGAAAGCGAATATTGTGAGGAATAAAGCAATTTGTGCTAACATGTTGTTACTGTCCGTACGAAGACACGTCTACTAAGCAGCAGAATGCACTGGCTTTACTGTATGTTTGTTTCAGTTGAAATTCTTAGTACACTGTAAGGAGTTTTTCACTTGGTGAATGATAGTCACGATTTTTCTTATTCTTAAAATTAATGAAATCAAATACATTTTAATGAAATATTAGACGTCAATTTTAGCTAAATTTTAATTGCCCAACCAGGTAATCGAACCCTTGACTTTGTTCTCAGGAGAAAATTCATCTTTCATTAAGCTAGAATAGATGCTAGATAGATAGTTTTTTTTTTGAAAAAATATTTATCCTTTCTTCCATGAAGATAGCTGACGTATAGATCTCATATAGGAATTTGTTGTTTTTCTTTCAAAAACTTCCCACTCCTCTCGCTCATAGTACTATCTGTTTGTCGTGTTTTGCTTTACTTCTACTGGCGACCATAACCAACCAACCGAACAAACTAATATACATTTTTTTCTCCTATAATATTGATTAAAAAAAACACTCGATTGGTAAGAAGTTACTTTACCACCTAATACATATTAAATTGGCCTTTGAAAATTAATAAAATATTACTATATGATCAAATAGTAATCCAATTAACTGTCAATGTGCATGCATCTTTGTCTCATTCATTGTTCAAATGAAGAGAATCACGCTTAATTCCGCCAAGCTATTAAGGTATATTACCCATTTTGATGCAACGTACGTTAATGTCTTCTGTTGCCATAAGCTAGTATTGTTTTTCTACGTAAGCATCCTAATAATTCAATTAAGGGTTTAATATTATCTTTAATCAATTATGCAGTTTTATCTTTAAATCGTGTATTTCACTTACCTAATATAAAATTAAAACTTGCGGTTTCCTGCGGTTTAAGGAACTACTTTACGCAACCACCTAGCAGTCGTCTCTAAGGTCCCATATACCTCCATAGTGTATCCAAATTTCATAAAAATCAGTTCAGCCATTTTGTCGTGAAAGCGTACCAAATAGAGTATATCGCATTTATATAAGTACGGATAAACTCGGCTCTAAAAGTAAATCATAAAATTAATCCAACATAATGGTAATACCCAAAAATATTTTTGTTCTTAAAAAGTTTGTAGACGGCAACGTATATTCAAAAATAGGACATGAAACATTCGAAATAGCCAAGAAAAACAACCAAAGACGTAAAGTTCCTTCCTGCTAAACTCTATAAATATACAGGAGCAAGCAAAGCGAAATCTTGGCCGAAATAAAATCCCTAAAAATACGGAAGTGTATAACCATTTGCATTAAATTTTAGCTCATGTTTACGATGAAGATAAACCTGTTATTTGTGAGCAGCTAAAATATTTTATGTGTATATTTACTTTTTATTGTGCACACTTACATTATGCTAACGCATCTTCTTGAATTATGGCTGAGAAATAGGTGCACATTCGTGCGACAGTTTTGTTTATCAAGAAGATTTGTAATACGCTTATTACGATAATCGAGTCAGCTCAGTGGGCTTTTTTTTTCGGATGGGAAATCATCAAATGACCCCTCCCGCCGTGGGTTGGGCGGAAAGAAGTGTCAGACTCATACTGACTAAAACCCATCCATGTTCCTTCCTCAGCTCTTTGTATTCCAGGGGCGCGTTACCTCTTTCGAACGTCCCGCAGCCCCGGCAGGGGCTCAGTGGGCCTAGTACGAATGAACTGTAATCATAACGTCATAACGACTGGAGGCCTTAATTTAATTAATGAAATTAGGACTTCCTCACATTGTCCGGTTAAGCAGTTCGAATGCTGTTAGAAACACTCCGCAAGAGGCCATATAGAAAAAAACGTATGTAATTTTTTAATAAAAAATACAACTATCATATGGCAAAAAAGTTGATCAAAATATTATAAAAAGAATATGAAGAAATAAATAGTGTACCACTTGAAATTTGTTTACGTTCACATCAGTGCGTTCGTAGAAGGCCCACAGGTCATTGTCGATATGGAAATACGTCGAGAAATTTTATAGCACCAAATAAAACATTATTTGTAAATAACTGTTTTCCTCCAAGATAACAAGATGTATGTTTTTTTAATACTATGTTTTGAAGATATATTTATGTATAACTAGCTTTTGCCCGCGGCTTCACTCGCGTCCCGGGGAAACTATTTAATGCACCCGGTTAAAAAGCAGCCTAAAACCTTCTCCAGGGTCGCCTCTATCTCCACACACAATTTCATCCAAATCAGTACAGCTGCTCTCGACATTTGCAACATATTCAGCGATTCATCTTTATATTATAGAGAATTCAAAGTTTGATATTTCAGCTAAATGAGCTGAAATCAACCTTTGAATTTTCTTACTCTTGACATGAAAGTTAACCTCTTTATTAATGCGAATTATTATAAAAACTAAAGTAACACTATGTGTTACAATCAGCTCATAGCGCTCCTAGCAGCCATCTTCAATGCCGCTATGAGCAATAACATTTTTCCCGATGAATGGAAAACTGCCACAGTCATTGGCATTCCCAAACCCGGCAAACCCAAAGCCGAGCCCTCCAGCTATCGCCCTATAAGTCTTCTCAATGCTATTGGGAAGATTTACGAGCGGCTAATCTATAATAGACTCAAAGCCTTTGCCGAGGCTAAGAGACTCATTCCTGATGAGCAGTTTGGTTTTCGAACCAAGCACTCTTGTGTCCAACAAGTCCACCGCATCGTCGAGCATATCAGCGTTGGTTTCCAACGCAATATGATGACGGGCGTACTATTCTTCGACGTAGCAAAAGCATTCGACAAAGTCTGGCATGACGGCTTAGTATATAAGCTGTACAAATTCGGTGTGCCCGACCGTCTCGTGCTCATCATTCGAGACTTTTTGTCGAACCGCTCGTTTCGCTATCGTATAGAGGGAGCACTATCCTCCCCCCACCCCATTCGAGCAGGGGTCCCACAAGGCTCCGTGCTCTCCCCCCTATTGTTCACGCTGTACACCAGCGACATTCCCAAAAATAGTAAGGCCCAGTTGGCTCTATTCGCTGACGATACGGCTATTTACTACACGGGTCGCAAACCCGACTGCATAACTCGCATCCTCCAATCTGCCGCCACCGCCCTAGGCAAGTGGTTCCGCAAATGGAGAATCGAGGTCAATCCCGACAAGAGCCAGGCCGTTCTCTTCTCGAGACGCACTCGCACTACCGGGTCCACCCCACCCCTCAAACAGATCGAAATGTTCAATCGCCCCATCCCTTGGGGCGACAAGGCCAAATACCTGGGCGTAATCCTCGATAAGAATCTCACGTTCGGTGAACACATAAGGACGGTGCGTTCGCGCGCCGCCTTCGTTCTTGGACGCCTCCATCCCATTCTGAATTCGCGCAGCAAATTGTCTCTCAAGTGCAAATTGCGCATCTATACAGCATGCATCCGCCCCATCATGACTTATGCTAGCGTAGTGTTCGCACACGCAAAATCTTACCGCCTCCATAGGATGCAAACCCTTCAGAATCGTTTCATGCGTAGGGCCACAGGAGCCCCGTGGTATCTTAGAAACGAAAATCTCCACCTTGACCTCAAACTGCCTACCATAAAGCAGTTTATGAAACGCGCTTCAAAGCGCTACTTCGACTCCGCCGAAAAGCACACCAACCCCCTGATCGTATCGGCTGCCCATTACACTCCCTCCCAGATTAGCTCGATTCGCCGTCCGCGACATACTCTCACGTTCCCCGACGACGATATCACCCTCCTCCAAGAGAGTAATAGGGAAACCAGTACAGTTTACAGAAACAGACCGCCGTCATACCGTCCTCGCCGCCGAGGCCCGTCGCGACGTCCCCGTCCATGCTCTCCCCGACCCTTGCTCGATGAGCCAGCCCGCGCGCTGAGCCAGTAGCATAAAAAGTCCCCTAATAATAATATTGTTATGATCCAGCTAGTCCCTAGTTGTCCTCCCCAGTGACGCCCTAAGCCGAGGTTCGTTCCCCACTAGGGGGAGCCCTTAGCGCGCTGTCACTTAGTTTTAAATTTAGTTTTAAGCCTTGGCTGGAGGCCTTAATTTAATTAATTAAATTAGGACCTCGCCACACTGTCCGGTTAAGCAGGTCGAATGCTGTTAGAAGCACCCTGCAAGAGGTCATGTAGAAAAAAAAAAAAAAAAAAAAAAAAAAAAAATGTGTTACAATTTTATTGTAAAACAGCTGAGCTGATTTAGATGAGTAGGTATGGAGAAAGATTGAAAGCCGTGGAAGGATATAAGTTACTTTTTATCCAGGTGCATTATCTATAAATTTACTCAAAATACAGGTTAAACAGTGGGAAACAGCAAGTTGATGCACAGAACAACACAAAATAAAATATAAAATTATTATTTCGAATAAAGCGCGTGTAGGTACGTAACAACTTTTCATGTTATATTAAAATTGTTTTCGGTTGAAATTTTTAGGGGATAGGCAAATGGAATCCCATGGTCCCAGCTCGAATTTGGCGATGCCTTCCCCTGGGTCGCAGATACACGTGACAAGTGGTCCAATATTTCTGTAGATACCTACCGTAGATTCCAAAATTTCCCATCTCACTTAGGACTTCCAGTAAAATTTCGTTATGGAAAATTTTCATTCAAATGGAAAACGTGAGAGTATTTTGATCTGTTTTATGGAGACGTGCACCGGTTATAGTAGTTTTGCGTGAGAGGGGTGTTAAGTTTCAGTAAGATGCGGACCTGTTTTATTGACATACTCACATCGTCAGCATTTTCTTTCTAAAGGAAAAGTCCATTATACTATTACTTTAGTCTTGTGTGAGGAGCTAATGGCTCAGTAACAGCCGAACGGGTCGACCGAGCAAAGGTTAAGCCGAGCTTGGCGCGGTGGGACCGCGGGTGGGTGACCATCTATATCATATCGTCCCCGACTGTCCCGGTCCCGGCTGTCATTTGTAGATCTGTCAGTCTTACCAAAGGGTATCGTGTTACCTGGTAACTGGATTGTGGAAGTCAGATAGACAGTCGTTCCATGGAAAACACTGGTACTTAGCTGAATCCGGAAAAACTGGAAACCCACTCCAAAATATTTAGTAAAAAGATAGGTTATTAATGATTATGACTTAAGTCCTCTAACAAGCCTGAAATTACCATCATGCAAGTCATTTAAAAACACATAACTAATAAAATTTTAGGCCACAACTTCTTCTCTGTCTGTGTTGTCTTCACATTCTTCCCGACATCATAATAAAATTCATTAGCGTTGTAAACTATGTATGTACCTTTTATCCTAAGCCATACCTTTATACTTTCACATTAAAGTAGTTAGAGTAAGACTAAATGTATCTAAAGCTGCATCCAAAAGCATCAAACTGTATCTAAAGCTATTAGATATAAAAATATTTGAGATCAAAACAGTCTCTACCGTGTTCTTGCTGTTAAGTTTTCTTCAGGCAACTTTGTCTTTTAAAGTCACGATCGATACAAATTACTTTCCCATAATACCTAGCGTCCAACTTTTAGATACCTGAACGAAAAAATTTATGTAAATATGATTCTGGAAATTTTATTCTTCAACAAGCAGCGCTATACTGGTATTTTTAAATATTTAATATTTTCAATACTAATTTATTAATGACAACATTAAAATACCTACATTCTTTATTAATCAAAGTAAGTCCGAAAATTATTATTTGCTCTCAAGTTTTTTTTTTAATATAATACCAACGTATTACACTCTTTAAACTTACAAAAATATATTTCAAAATTTAGTTCCACGTGCTATTCTTTTAAAGTTTCTCTCCTATTAAACAATGAATACCGCAACAGTTGCCTAAACTTCTGAAGACTATCTGTGTCCAACAGACACGCCTGTGAAGATTTGAGAGGATTGCTACGCGTCTCCTAACTACAGCTTTGTTGAACTCAAATACAGGTTTCCTCAAATAAAATGGTGCTGTTCATTTTCAAAACTTTATGTGTACAATAATGAATGACCCTATAAAACATTCTGATGTCCTATAAAAATGATTAATTACTTATTCTAAATGTAGCTTTATTAGTGAACAATCACCTATGGCAATAAATTCATCATATAAAGCGTATTTTCCATGTAAATAAGGTAAGGAAGCGTTCTTGAATAAGGCGGGAAGCGAGACGGGAGAAATCTGACGATGAAAAAGGTAGTGACATCTCAGCATCTTAAATTGCAGTAGAGATACCACTCAGTTATTTAGAATACCTGTCCATAATAGCAGCGTTAAAGCAAAAAATATTATATCTATCTAAAAAAGACTAAGGCTAAGGCTATCTCGTATACAAATGTGCGAGTTAGAAACCTGGCAAGTACCTACTAATGGATTTTCTAAAGTTTTATTTTCTTTCTTAGTAGATATATGTCTTAGACACTACTGACTAACGGTGAAAGAAAACATCGTGAGGAAACCTGGACTTAAAAGTCTGAAATCGCCAATCCGCCTTGAGCAAGCGTAGTGATCAATTCAAGGGATAGAGGGGACAATAATGATGATATAGTGAAACGATCGTATAATATTTTTTTGGTGTTTAATTGCACCTAAATAATAGTTATGAAGCAACCTCAAACAACCGCTTTCACTGCACAGTAAAACACGACTTTAGTAGGAAAATTTTCATTGCAAAACTCACTTGTCACATAATTTACGAATGTTTAACATAAGATAACAAAACGAAAGTATCAGTAAACCCAGGTTGATTGTCATTTTATCAGACGAGCAGAATTACGACCTCAACTGCGTTGGCCTTTAGCATGCACAACGGGAAATCCAGTCTGAGTATAACGAAGGTCACGGTGTCGGGGTAAAGCCCGAGACATAAAAGATGAATTTTATCGAAATATGAATAATAATAACTCCTGTTTACGCATTCTATAGTAAGTGATTATTATTATCTTGACAATGATTAACGTTTGAAAATTCTTACTGTGACTGTTAATGGTGCGATAAGGAGTTCATGTGAGTCCAGCGTGGCTAGGTGGATGCAGTCGTAACCGTTTAATATTAAATAGGTCGGGGTTTATTTACTTTCTTCATTATCAACTTTGCACGTAGGCCAAACACTGCAGTACCTACGTTATAAAGATAAATGCCTAGCAGTGGACCAGCGTTAGACAGACTACTGGTGACGACAATAAAGATAGAAGACATGTTTCTAAAATCTGAATAAACGCTTATCAAAACAATGTAAATTTTTGTTTTGAAAAGATAAATGTTACCATCTGTTTTCTGAATTCAGAGCTAACATATATATTTTTTTTCATTTTAAGAATAGGTATGTCCCTTATTATAATTGTATTTACTAGACCGTAAATAGAAATATTAAAGAGTATTCCGTTACTTCCAAACTATTATTATTAGACTTGGAGAAAAGAAATGATACTGATAAAGACTTTCATTGCATACTCCGTAAATCGAGAATATATCATTTATTCATAAATACCCACTGAATAAATAACACAAAAACCATTACTAAGTTGCCGAATAAAATATTCCTAATTATAAATTCTAAAGAATCGCTAAGTTCGCCCATCACCGTCTGGAGCTCTCAGATAAGGCTTGCTTACAGACCCCGAGTTTATTTTAACACTTTTGTGTATTCAGCTCTCTACAGCTTCCATTGTTGACAATTTTATCGCGTTTTCATTTTTCTTCTTCTTTTTTTCATGAACGTCGAGACTGGTGTTTAAGCTTGATCTGGAATATACAGGCGTTTCTGCGAAAATATCTAAAGTATACGTTTTAGGGTATTCGGTACAATAAGAGCTTTGATTTTCAAACTCTGTTATATGTGAAGAAGTGTCTAAGAAATAAAACTACATAATATTCTAAGTAATCTAAAACATAACAAAATCCACAAATTCATTATTAGTATCAGTGGATACTAATAACACTAATATTATAAAATTCGAAAGTTGTATCAGAAATCTGCCTTTTTGTCTGTCTATCTGCCATGTTTTAACGATAAACTGGGTGCACAGATTTTGAAGAAGTTTGGTATTAAGGTATGTAGATTGAAACCTGAGAAAGGATAGGACATTTTGGTTGGAAAAATAAAAGGAGTTTCCTTTCGATTTCTTACAGGCTCAAAAAATCGTGTAAACTTTTCAAATACTCGTAATTGCAATAATCGAGAGGACTACGATTATAAAACTCCAACACTTGACGAGCAAAAAAAGAGCAATCACCAAAAATAGGGTCACGATTGTCGACATTATCTTCCGAGCCCGAATGGCTCTGTTATCGATTCCAATAAATGCCGTTCTTTTATTTCAGGCGGCAAAAAAAGAAATTACAGCGAGCAGCTGAAATTCTCATTAAAATTCCATTACGACATCGTCAACTCGAATATGGCAATAGATTTTGAGGGCGAAATTATTTTTTATAACAACTTATGTAACGACCGGGTCGTCTGTAATTTCAGTGCGAGTTTCAGAAGTTTTAGATGACAATCTTTGGAAGTCAGTAAGCTAGATTGTATACAAATAAATAAAATTGAAGTGTTTGTAATATTAAAATAAAATCTTTTTACTGATTGTTTTCCGGTATCCATATTACTAAAAAGTATTCGTTTAAAAAAAATGTTCATTTGTCTGTTTGTTCCGGTTAATCTACAAAACGGCTTGTATGATTTTAAAAGTACTTCCTTTAACTCATAGCTAATGTCAAAAGGAGCAACTTAGGCTACTTTTATCATTGAAAAATAATTTGTACATCGAGCAAAAAAATAAATCCGTTGAAATTACAAAACGCGGGCATTGCCGTGGGAAGAAGCAAGTTTTAAAATAATAATAAGGTACAATAAGGACGTGGAACATAAGATAATGGATAGAAAGTTTTCAGTTTATATTACGCAGATGTTTCTGTCGACTTTAAAGACAAAGTTAAGAAAGAAAAAAACAGCGGAAAGAGTATGAAAATAAAATAAGTCTAAAATATAAGTTGATAAAACTCATGTGCTAATAATTTTACCTAGCCCTCCATCACCATTATTTTATTGCTAGGCTTCTGCCCGCAAATTTGCCTGGATATGGGAAAAATAGCTATCCGTGTGCCAAGTTTCATCCCAATCCATTTAGTATTTTATCTGCGGAAATAGATGAGACTCTGGAGCCGGTTATAGACTAGTTTTTAGTAGGGCGCGTCATATCGTTCCATCAGGTACTACTACTACATAACGCATCACGAAACAGATTTTGTTTAAAAATCGGTATATATTTCATTAGTTACTTATACCACAACAAAAAGTATTTACCTCATAGATGCATAAGTCGATGGCATAAGTCCCCGGCGCGCCGACTAGATACCACTGTTGTCAGGAAGCGTGGTATGGTCCGTGAATGGACCAACGTATTATTGTAGTGTGTGTAAATGAACCCAGTGTTTTTCTTATTTTTCTAGAATTGGTTATTTGACTGTATTTTTTTATTAGAAATACATATGAATTAACGAAAAGATTAACAACAGTGAAAATATAATAATACGAATGTATTATCTTAAAAAACGGCCTAGTTATAATCATTTAAAAAGTTATTGCTAGAAAAAGAGAGCACGATGCAATTATGACGTCATTGTGTCAAAACGCTGTATAACTCGACATTTCCTAGAACAAATTATGTTTCGCGTGACAAGGATAGAGAATTCCCCTTCCAAAAACTTTTAAAGCATGGCGTATTATTTATTTTAACATTGATTTAATTTATTTTTCGATACTTCGTTTTGTTTCTATGGGATCTTCTTAATAAAATAACATTTTAGTACATTTTAGTTGGTGGTCAAATACCTAATTATTTTTTTACAGTTTCACTATTTTATTTCGGATTATGTCTAAAATTATTTAAATCATTAGGAGTGCCTTCCTTGCAATGAGATTGCCCTTGAACTGGGGTATGCCTTCGGCATAGTATTTGTTGCCTTATTTTACAAATACACTAGCGGTATCTAGTTGGAGCAGCGCGGAGACTTTCATTTCTTTATGTATTTTTTTTATTTTACCTATTTCATAATTCCAATACCAAACAAAAGGATAGATTTCAAAGGTAAATGCAAATACAGACCGAAGCTAATAAGGCCTTTTCTTTATCGCATACATACGGATATACATATTATAATCAAACAAACTCTATTCAAATACCTACGGGTAAACTTTGGACCCTCTACTGGTAATCACGGTTCCGATCGGGCTTTGATTGACCTTTATGCAAATTCTAAATTCGCCCAGGAGTACGCAGGTTGTTTAATTGAATAATTAACCTGTCCGACGCACTTCGTTATAATTTTAAATTACTTTACAGCCTTCGCATTTGTGCCGCCTTCGAAAATTTGAATGAAAATATACGTGATTTTTTGTGTTAAAAATATACAGGATCTGGGTTTTTTTTTGATAAGGCGTTAGTACCAACAACTTTGTTAGTAAAAGTTTTCGATAAGGATTTTTCTTATTTTTCTTAAATTAATCTTATCTTATTTCTTAAATTATTCTGCTGCTTATATTATATAATCATTATGAATCATGAGGGTACGGTACATTCCGCGAGATGTTCGAAAGAGTTACCGAGCCCCCGGTATATAAAGGGCTGGGGAAGGAACATGGATGGATTTTAGTCATTAAGACACTCTCTTCCGCCCCACCCATGGCAGGTGGGTTATTTGTTGATTTCCCATCCGAAGAAAAGGGATACGGCACATTTACAAACATTATTTATGTACCTTAATATTATTTAATTACAGATATTAATTAAATCTTCAAAATAAATATAGGCATATTTATGTTTTGAATTACATTCCAGAGTTACAGGTTCTATTGCATTTTATCACCCGGATAAAAAAAAATCCAGGCATTGTTTTTCATTTTTTATCTACAAACATCAATCTCCAATTTAACATTAATGTTAGTCAAAACACATCACCGTCATTGAAATTTATTCCACCAACTCGAGATCCGTTTCCACTGCATCTCCATTAAAATTCAACCTCTCTATATCTCAATAAATAAAACTGAAACAATAACAAGTCTCAATTGATCCCCAATTTGTGGAGCTCATGAATCACAAAAGTTTTAAAGCCCATGCTGTCCTAATTAGTTCTTTATTGATCCGAAAATCTCGGGTCTAGTGGTCTACCCTTTCCATTTTAATGAGACCGTTCTCTAGTTACATGGACATGCTTCCCTATAAGCCGAATAAATATTTATGGACAGACAATGTTTGTTTTATGTTGCATGCATTATCTAGAATTTTGTGACCCTTTATATTGTCGCAGTATAATTGCACTTAAATTCACGCTGATTTTATCAACGAAATTTTTATCTGGGTTAAGATTTTTGACATTCTTATTTTTTTATGTATTTGTTTATATATTTTATACATGATTATCCGTTTTTATTTAATAAAACATTTTTTTTAATCATTAAGAATTAAATTACTTCAATTTCCTTTACATTGTCGCTGATCTCGAGTAAAGTAACGCGATCAACATTCATTTCCATTTTCCGATTATCGGCTTAACTTGCAAAACAATGCCTCGTCATATTTTGTTCAGTGCCTTTGTAAAAACAAAAACACAACGTACTAAATCAAAACGATATTTCCGTATTAGCTACTCAATTAATTTATCGTGGAACAAGATGAAAGCCACAATAAACTGAGTCCACTCAATTTGCTCGCAAAGTTATAGCACGAAAGAGATTTTGTTATAAATAATTTAAGGAATCACATTTGATTTACGCTGCCCATAAAATGCTCGAGCCAAACCACTATGTTTGTATTAATTTCCCACCACAACACGGTCTACGAAAATGCTGGGAATTTCGCTTGGTTTTTGGTTTACATTATACTAGCAGAACGTCCCGAAGTAACGATAAAAATCAAAATCGATTTAGTCATTTTACCATGAAAGCATAAAAAAACTTTAATTTATTATATTATATATTATAATTATTAGGTTTATTATATTATATTAGGATATAGTTTAGAGTTTAGTTTTAATAAGCCTGTTTTCTCTGACCATGTTAGAGATGTATTGACCTAGATAGTACAAATATATTTCCTGACACCTTTTTGACAAAGTCGTGACCAATGTTGTCCTTATTTGTCACGACTTTATCAGAAATGAGAGCTGTGCATAAAAAGGTCAGGCCTTTGTCCTACAATAAATAAAATGAAAGAAGAAATTCCATTTAACTTTTATTTATTAAGGGTTAAGTGTATATTAGCAGATTAATTATTTTATTTTTTCGAATAACTGTAATGGTTACCAATTTTTTTTTATTAATGATATAAAGTAAGCTTATAGCAGCAGTGAAACTATTTCTTTTAAAGGCTCGTGCTTAGAAAATTAACTTATAATCTATCTTTACACATAAAATGCTTTGCCCTGAATGACTGACGGATTAACGCTCAGCCTTTTTTTTTTTTTTTTTTTTTTCGGATGGGAAATCATCAAATGACCCCTCCCGCCGTGGGTGGGGCGGGTGGGAGTGTCAGACTCTTACTGACTAAAACCCATCCATGTTCCTTCCTCAGCCCTTTGTCTTCCGGGGGCGCGGTATCTCTTTCGAACGTCCCGCAGCCCCGGCAGGCCATGGCCCAGTGGGAGGGCCCCGTCGCTTATTGCTGACAGCACTTTGAGGCGCGCGTGGAACACGAACGCGCCGTCGACGCGGGTCTGGTCCTTGCCGGACGGCGAGCCACCCACAGCTCACCGTCCGCAGCCCCGCGCCTACGGTGGCCGGGAGTCGTCTCGCGGCTCCCGACGCCCGTGGCGTCTCCCGCGGCGGCTGGGGCGTGAGGACTGTCGCTCCCTCACGCGTTCCGCCGCCTCCTTCTCCAGCATAACTGATTCGCAGAAGGAGGTGACGGCCTCCCATTCCATCTCGCTCCGGACCATGGCCTGAACCAGGGCCGGACGCGAGAGGTCGCCGCCGCCGATCGCCCCTACGAGGACACGGCGGTGCTCCGCCCAAGCGGGGCAAACCTCCACCATATGCTCCACCGTGTCCTCCGGGCGATCTACGCAATGGTGACACCCGGGCGTTACCTCCCGCCCGATTTTGTGCAGGAACCTCCCGAAGCAACCGTGCCCGGTAAGGACCTGCGTCAGGCGGTAGGTGAGGACGCCGTGGCGTCTCCCTAGCCACTCCTCAAAGAGGGGACTTACCGCCGCGATTGCGGCGTGCCCTTTAACGCTCAGCCTAAACCACTGATCGTAGAGACCTGAAACTTGGAGGGACTTCTACTTCTGTGTATGACTTAAGCATCCGATAAGGATTTTATGAAATTATTTCCTTGAGAGGGTGAAAAAGAAGGACAAACTTTGTATGAAACTTTATAATATTAATTTAAATACGTTAAGACCACGCGGGCAGTCGCTGGCGTAAAAATAGTTCAATAATTTAAAAATTAGGTAGGTATAGCACTAAAATTAAAGCACCCTGCAAGAGGTCATGAAGAAAACAAAGAAAAAAAAGCATTAAAATGAAATATGAGAGATCTGGTTTCAGACCCAAATTGATCAAATCTGTCAAAAGATATTTATCTCTATACAGAAAGCCACAGGGATATTATCGGTGCTTAGCCAATGCGTCAATCATAAAATGGTACTGTGTGACGTCACAAATACGCTTCGCTCCTGATACGTTCAGGCAAAGCAAAGCCAAGGTTTATGACGTCATGACTGAAATCTCGTCAGTTAAACGCATTTACGATCATTGATTTTGAGCGGCAGTTTGCTTTACGTATTTGAAGCTTAAATGTTTTGATGCATGAGGAGATAGAATATTAATTATTTTGATATTAATAGAAAATAATTTTATGAGGATGTATTTGTTACTATTTTACGCAAAAAATACTGAATGGGTTCATATGGAATTTGGTACACATATAGTTTATAACTCTTAGGATGCGAGTGAAACCGCAAGAAACAGGTTGTATCCTAATAAATATAAGAGCGAATAATGGGACAGAATTTACATAATCTCATAATATAGTGCATATTTGCTGGTAGTGCGATAACAAACTGTTAGTAACAATAAATTATGAAAAATAAATCGAAACACGAAACAACTTTATGCGACTAAAATTGACAAATCAGATTTTTATAATTACAGTGAACAGACTAAAATACTCTACTAATAGATTTTTCTACAAATCTATACTAATATCATAAATGCGAAAGTGTGTCTATTTATGCCTCTTCACGCTTAAACTGCTGAACCGATTTAGATAAAATTCGGTATGGCGATAGCTTGAGTCCTGGGAAAGGACATATACTAGATTTAATCCAGGTGCGTTAATTATATCCGTCGGGACGCGGGCGATACGGCGGGAGCGGGATCCAAAACGAGTAAAAATATGAAATTAGTCAACGTTCTCAAACACAAAGCAAAATCCTATCACCTTGACAACAGCATAATTGAAACAATTTTTAATTAAATTAACTGACGCGTTAACGACGTAACAAGCATATCAGATTCTAAAATGTATGTCAGCGTGTAAAAACCAATTTGGCGCCTGTAAAGACACACTCCAGTATATTTAGACTCCCCTACATAGCAATTAATTCATAGTAACGCGAAATTTAATTAATCCTCCAATGTTTGGAATGATAATTGGGGATTGCCGCGGAATTCCACACTTGAAGGGTGATGGAATGGTAGGGTTGTCTTTGAAGGAAAATGTTCCAACATTTTCCATTTTAAAATATGATGAAGAATTTTGGGGTTCTTGTGTGTAAGGGAGGGAGTTAATGGAGTGATATTTGTTTAATGAGAAATACCATGTGCCGGTTTCTATTGAGTCTAAGAATGATGTGGTTAGTCGTAAATTTTATGTAAAATTAAGCCTGTTTTTTCTTTGAAACTTCTGGATGCTAAAAAAAAGGTTGATTGATTTTATGACGCTTTTGTAGATAAAGCATTTTTGATTAATATTTTGTACGATAACATCTTTTTTCCGTAAGTGTAGGTATCCCTGCCTAATCACTCACACATTTCAATAATGTTTTATCATCTGCCTGCCTTTTCCCAACTATATTGACGCAGCTGACTACCATAGCTTTACATGGAACATCAGTCCATATGACCACAATACAGTTATCGGGTACCATGATACCTCTTTGTTAGACTGGTTGTCAAACTTTCGAGGTTTTGAATACCCGTAACGACTGTCAAAGATCTACATTTAACATATTCAAAGTCTAGCTAGAGCGTTGCTCAGAAATAACTACTGGGCCATGAGATATTTTTTTATTGTAAAAAGACCTAAGGCTTCTTTATTTTTATTCTTTATTTATTTAGTTTTTTGGGGATACAAACAACTATACAATAATTATGTCTTACAAATAAATTATTTATCTCAAAGCTTTCGATCATATTCTTTTTCTCTCAATTCTTCTTCTTCTCTCAAAGCTTTCGATCATTTTATTTACGTCACGCAAGGAGGGTTATTCCTAATCTTGGTCCTTCGGCTCAAGAGATGTGACTATATATTTTCGCTTTGTCAACAGGTATACTTTCTTTGAAGTTGTCAAGTGCCACTTAGTAATGTACTCGATTTCAAAATACTCACAGCAGACGAAAGGCGTTTCTTAAGACTGAGGATCTTAAACTTCATTGTCAAAGACAGGATAATAAAAAAGTTGTATTTTTTATGTTCTTTTTTTATATATATACCCTTTGCCCTATTTTTTATTTTTGACCAATTTAATATTTTAACAAGAAATAAATTGGATTCCGATTCATATTCAAGCACTGGTTTTATTGACCCAATCTAGTTTTACGTGTCCACCCTTTTTGGTCATATTTTATTTTTATTCCTTATTTATTAATGTTTTCTTTTCAAATAAAGAACAAAAAATGTATTTATTTTATGTTTTTATTGCGCTGTTTAAAAACTATCGTTCACCAACCAGTTTGACAATTACCTACTTCTATGTCTTTATTAACGAAACATTCAATTTTTATAAAATAATACATAATTGCCGCGGACTTACCAACTAAATATTTATGGATGACGAAACGATGACGAGCATATTTAAGGACTTCATGACATGTGTGATCTTTTTTAAATATAGCCTTTTTGCAATAAAAAAAACAAAAGCTGTCTTGACAACTAAGTAGGCATACACCTACACATACAATCAATATTGCTCGCTAAATACCTCGTCACGAATAGCACCACAGTCTAGTTCACTCAATTGCAACTTACAACTAGTAAGGGACAATTAGTAGAAAATAAACACCTATTTCCACTCACAACCCCTCACTACGACCCCTTCTATCATGTGCCTTGCAACGCAAATCACATGCACTGTACCTATACTGGCATTTAAAGGACATTTAAAAAGTTCCTATTTTTTTTATAACTGGACATTATTACAAAATGCGATTTATTTTATAACGAAAGGTCGAAATTTAAGCATTTTAATCGTACTACTAATAAGCTAGCTGTTTCCCGTGGTTTTACCCGTTTCCCGAGAAAATTACTCAACAAACATGGATAAATAAACAAGTCGCCTAGCTTATAACCATTTCTAGGGTCCTATGTATCACGGTATAAAAGCGTGACCAACAAACAAATTTACTTTCTCATTTATAATATTAGTTAGGAATAGTTACTATTATATATATATATTTCTACATTTTACCATGAGACAAACTAAAATAGCCCGTACCCATACAAAAGTCAAAAAAGTAAAGCACCATCATTACCTACACGTCACATAAAATTTGTACCGCAGACTATCTTTGCGCGTATGAAATCCTACCTTTGATGTTGTTGAGTGGCCCTTCCCAAGTGCGTCTGGGGGAGTCAACAGCCCTCCCCTTGTGACTCTAAGACTTCAAACGTTCTGATTCGCTTTTACACCTTGGAGTAGGCAGTTATGTCGAGATCCAGACTCAGATTTCAACGGACAATAGGGAGCCGTCTTTGGATTTTTTTTAAAGCCCCTAATTAAAATTCTTTGATTATTCCTTTAGATTTTTAGTTAAACCGGCCGGTGTTTTAATAAGATTGCAAGTTTTTTTTTAATTTTCAGTTTTCGTAGACACCTAGTCTGTAGAGAGTATCTACGTAATTGAAAAAATATTTGTATAAACGTTATTTGTAAATAAATGTCTGAGTACTTACATTAATTCAGATTTAATCTACTAATTCAAATACAATTTATAATTAGTTTTGAGATAATCGTTGTTTCACAACGAAATATTCAAAATTAATATTTGATAGATTACATTTTTGAATAAAATTTTATCATAAATTCAAACAACATAATTAATGTTATTTTCTAAGGGTTATGTAGTATGACTTTGTTACTACAAAAATAAGTCTGTAATTTTGCCATGGGACTCAGTTCTTCTATGCGAAAACTAGTATATTCTATATACTAAAATAAAAGAAAAACTAGTATAGTGTCCTAGTAAAAGAAAAACTAGTATATTCTTTCGTAGTATCAAAGCAGTAGCCAAGAACGACGAGTGAACTATGGCTGCTTTGTGAAAGTTTTCAAAAAAACGATGTCGGCCTGATCCGGGAATCGAACCCATCCACGCGTTTGCCGCGTTTGCAAATACTAGTCCAACCAGTCAGCTGTGCCGTCGCTCCTCTAAACAGTCATAGAGTAATATCGATAGATATAATATATTAATCAAAAATATAATATATGTATAAATAATATTACATTAATTTAAGAAGTCTCTCGAATATTACTTAGGTACACATAATATCATATCAGTTTTGTATAAAACTAAAGTTAGATCTAAAAGGACCTAACAACGTGAATACCACCCAATTGTTAGCACAAAAGTAATTGTGCTGAATTGTAGTGCTTTCCCAGAATTTAGTCTGAGTGAAACAAATTATTAAATAGCTTGTATCTCCCACGATGTTGATGTCGTAAACGGTTGAACGTGATATTTCTACAGTAAGTATAATAGGGGAATAAATTGCCCGTGTTGGTATCATTTAAGTTTTCTCTTTTATTATAAAGGGAAGTGAGATAATAAGATGCATCATCATCCATTTTTTTATCCTTTATTTATTTGGTGTGCAATAAAGAATATATCTATCTATCTATCAGTCATACTAAGATTTTTTGAGGCTTTGTGCAAAAATATTGTTTATCTATAACATCAACGTTGGTGTATAGTTTTTACCAATGGATTTTACGTAAAATATTAACATAATCATAACCTATATTGTTCCTATTTTCCCACATAGATTTTTTTTTTTTTCTCTATTTTTATCTGCAATCAGTTTCTACTTTAAGCAGATGTCTTGAAGGATTAGGTTGATGCGAGTGTGTCCTCCAATGAGTACAACTACTCATATTTCACTTTGCTCAGTGCTCATGGTGGTGCAGACAGATGTCCTTTCTTTTGAGTCGTTTTTGATATGACCGAATTGTCAGCTCTGCAGCCAGGTCATTAGGATGTACTTCCAGTTTCTTATAATAAGCTGTAGATGCAATGAGAATTTCATCCCTTACTGTGTTCATTTGGAGTTGACTATGGATTTCTGTGTTTTTTACGAACCAGGGCACATTGCAAATTGACCTCAAGATTGAATTTTGTATGCGCTGAATTATGGAAATGTTAGAGGCGCTACAGCTTCCCCAGAGTTGTATACCATATGTCCATACCGGTTTTAGGATAACTTTGTATATTAATAGTTTGTTATCGATTGACAACTTACTATTTCTCCCTAGCAGCCAAGCATAGTTTTTAAATCGTATATTCAATTCTTCTCTTTTGGTCTTTATATGGTGGTTCCAAGTGAGCCGTCGATCTAGATGTAGGCCCAAATATCTTACAGTATCTTTGTGGGGTAGAATGGAGTTGTCGAGCTTGACAGGTGGACAGTTACCTTTACGTAGGGTGAATGTGACCTGGACTGATTTGGACGCACTGACCTTGATTCTCCAAGTCTGCAACCACTTTGAAATTTTGTCTAGTCCTCTTTGGAGAATTTGTGACGCCTCTGCAGGGTCACAGCTGCTTGATAATATTGCCGTGTCATCAGCGAATGTCGCGGTAGTAACGCCATCCACTTCTGGGAGGTCTGCAGTGTATATAGTGTACAGTAGGGGCCCCAATACTGATCCTTGGGGTACGCCAGCTGTTATATCTAATAGTTTGGATGGTGCTTCCGACTCTTTGACTTGGAACATTCGTTCTGTTAGGTAGGACTCAAGCAGTAAGAAGTAGCTATGGGGAAGAAATTTCTTGATCTTACACAGCAGACCTTTGTGCCAGACACGATCAAAGGCCTGTTGGATGTCCAGGAAGACTGAGCAACAGAAGTGTTTTTCTTCCAGGGATTTCCTAATTCTGTTGCACACCCTGTGGACCTGCTCGACTGTGGAGTGCTGGGCCCTAAATCCAAATTGATGGGAGGGTATGATACTGTGGTCATGGAGTATCGGCATTATCCTGCGCAGTAGAATCTTTTCGAATACTTTGGAGAGAACTGGAAGTAGACTGATCGGTCTGTAAGATGAGACGTCAGTGGGTGGTTTTCCCGCTTTTAGTACCATTAGTATTTGGGATACTTTCCAAAGCTGTGGGTAATATTGAACTCTTAGTACTCCATTGTACAGAGTTGTTAAAAATACAACTGCCTGTCTCGGTAACTGGATTAGTACTTCTTTACTTATTAAGTCAAAACCAGGGGCTTTTTTGTCGGCCAAGTTCCTCATTATAGCCCACACTTCCCTAACTGTCGCTGGACGCGGAGGGGAGGACATTTGAAAGTCTTGCTTTAAAATCGTGTCGATATCCTCTTCAGATGTGTCGGTAGCTGGGTCATTTGGGTAAAAAACGTTTGATAGATGTTCAGCAAAAGCATCTGCTTTTTGTTGGGGTGTTCTCGCCCAACCTTGGCGCCATCTAAGGGGAGGGATGGAATTTGTGGGCCTGTTGTAGTTTTTTGTGAACTTGTAAAGAGAGTAGTTGGACGATGCCGTTGCAGTTAGTGACTCGAGCTGCACTTCCAATGTGTCGTCATGCCATTTTTTAAGCAGGTCCTTCAGGTCTCTAGCTGCCCTGTTATATTTTGACTTATCTTCTTCAAGTCTACTTTGTTGCCATACACGACGGAGCCTTCTTTTCTCAAGCACACCTTTTTTAACCTCCAATGGATAGTTGGTAGAACCTTTGTTACGGGTGATTTCTGGAGTATTTATCCAACACGCTCTTTGAATCAAGGAAGTAATATATTCAGTAGCATTATCTATGTCCCCCGGAGTTTTCAATGCAACTTTTAATTGAATGTTGTCGTTGATAAAATCTCTGAACGACTCCCAGTCAGTGTGCTTATTATATAGTTTAGGAGGACATGGTTTCTCGACAATCTTTGAACTAACAGTTAATAGGACTGGTGTGTGGTCAGATGAGGTGTCATAGCAAGATTCTGGTTTCAAGTAATCTCTAGATAATCCTTTTGCTATGAAGAAGTCGAGTAGGTCTGGGATTTTAGAAGGATCGCTGGGCCAGTAAGTCGGTTCAGCAGAAGATATAGCAGAAAGGGTGTTATTCTCCACACTGAGTTTTAATTGCCTGCCACGAGTCGTGGTTAATCTGGAGCCCCAAGCCATGTGTTTTGCATTCCAATCACCTCCTGCAATGAAACGGTTTCCAAGTGTTTCAAAAAAGTTAGTGAACATTACCTCGTTGATTTTGTGTCTTGGGGGGCAGTATACTGCTGAGATATTTATAGGTCCAGTTTGATCTTCCAAAGCAATTGTTGTGGCTTGGATATAATCTGTTCTATAATTTGGTAGGAGGTGGTGTTTTATGTACTTTTTTATTATGATTGCTGTACCCGCATGAGCTGTACCGTCTGGGTGGTTTGTTAGGTAACAGTAGTATTCTGGAAATTGCACATCAGAGGTTGCTGTACAATGTGCCTCCGATATAAGGAGAATATCTAGATTATTTTGCTTCATTAAGAGTTGAACTTCATTTTTGCTAGAGGTTAACCCATTTATGTTATAAGTTGCTAGTCTTAATAGGGTCATTTTGCTAGTTTGTCAACGAGCTTGGTTATGAGACTTATGAGAGTACTCATTTGTTGGAAGATGTATTCAAACTTTTCGGTTTGTTTAAGGAGTAGCTGTTCTAGGCTGAGTCCGAAGCCGGCCTTTATCTCAGCTGTATTATCCGTGTTCTGCCGTAAAGCATCAGCGTAGGTAGTTTTGGCGCTTTGGGTTCTCTCCTTGGTGTTATTGCCAAGAACCTTGGTAGTATTTCCATCATCACCGTTAGGTACTTTCTGAGTCATATTTATTTTGTCTGAGGGCATTTTTGTTCTACGGGCCAGTATTTCTTTATAAACTTCACATCCTTTGTAATTAGCTGGATGAGGTCCGTTGCAAAGAGCGCACATTGCAGGAGTTAGACGATCATGCTTCTGGCACTCCGAGGTCTTGTGAGATAATCCACATTTCACACAGCGGTATGGACGCATGCAATAATTCTTGGAGTGTCCGTACTGCTGGCATCGTTGGCATTGTACAATGGATTTTTTCTTTCTTGGGTCTTCAATAACAATGGACTGGTGATAGATATACCGTAGGTTTTTAACCACTTTGTTATTTGACCCTGCAGCAAGGTTAACAAAGAATGTTGAAGTGGGTTTCTTCTCAGGGCCATATTTGGCATTGATTATTTCTCCAACAACTGTATTCCCCGTCGCCTCTATTTCTTCCTTGATTATGCTTGTGGGTGTGGAGGGGTGGAGGTTTCGTATAACCACTCTGTAGGGTCTCGTGTCCTTTATGTTGAAGGTATGACCTATAAGTCCATTTTCTCTAACAAGTGATATTAGCTTCTTGTAGACCACGATATCTGCGCTGCATACCCGAAGTTGATTACGGTTCCCACATAGATAAGTAAAATGGCATTAAATGATGAATGATGATGTTTAGAGCATGAAATTGACATAAATGCTTATGCCATTTTGTTAATTTCCGTGGCAAAATTAGAACAAAATAGGTTACGACTTTGTTTAAATTTTTCGTAAAGTCAGTAATTATTGGATTAAAAACACAATTAATGAACATTATTTTTTATTAACAATTAAGGTAGGTATTTAAAAATACATTAGGTAATTAAAACTAAAACCAAATTAACGCCTGATGTTCATATTGCTATAAGTCACTTTACTGCGTTTTATGGCTATTGTCCCACACAAGGAGTGACAATTTGTCATTACTTATTGCGCAGTTTCAACTTATTGGCAACTTTCTATAACGTGTGCCACTATTTATTAGAACTAAAATCATTTAGCAACAAACTTTGAAGTTCTTTTCCGCCTTGAAAGAAGTTGGTTGTAACGCTACAAATAAATTGCTAGGTAGTATATTGTTTTGAAAGTTTTTCATAGCTTTTTTTTCTTAACCTGTAAATAGATAAGTGCCTTTATGGTGAAAATGTGTCAGCAACCAAAATTTCTCGGTAGATTTTTTAATTTTTATTTTTAGGCATGCGTCTAAAAATTAGAAGATTTTTTATTCCAAGTTTAATAATAGTAGGTAGTAATAGATCGCATAGCATAAAAATATATAAAAGGAATAGTGTTAAACAAATTCATGTAAGAAATATGAACGCACAAAAGATTAATAACAAATTTATTAATGTTATCTTAAAACTGAACAAAAAAGATCGTTACAACTGTTACTGTGTATGATACCTTTGTGAACTTTTCCTCTGACATAACGTCCACTCAAAACGAGAACAGAGCTGTCTGTTACTTAATGCTGCGCTTCACGGTCTACTCCATATAAACGTGAAAAGCAGAATAAATCAGTGATTAAATTTTATCAAATAAAAAATATATTTTGAAAACTAATACTATACAGAACCTTGGCATCCTTGGCAAGTACCAATGTGACTTTTCTAAAGTCATATGTACTTTCTAAGGGTGCGTTCCACTAAGCGTTCACAACGATCACGCTCACGACCGCAGTTTTTCCCGTTCCACTTGCTTGTGAGCGTTACTGTCGTAAACTCAAGTGGAATGGATTATAGAGCGTTTTGAGCGTAGAGGTCAATAATACAAATGGCGAGTTAATAAAAAAAATGCAAAAGATTTAAGAGGTTAGGTTATAATCTGTAAGCCTTGAAAATAAACTTAATTAATTATCGTTTAAATCGATTTATATTGAAAAAAATTATAATTTAATTTTTTGATATTTAATAATAGTGGTGTATTTAATTAATTTACGTTCAAATGTAATTAAAATGTCTTTTGCGGCGGCACTTGGATATTTACTTCTACTAATATATCTTTTTCGGCATGAAATAACGTAAGCTTTACGGTCGCCATTTTTTATGTTTTGACTTTTGAAAATGCCGCTAATTTTCTCAACGATCACTTCGACCCACCTTTTTAGATGGGTCGTCGTGAGCTTCGCGTGAGCGTAAGTCATGACGTCATGAGTGACGTTTACGCCGCGACCACAACGACCGCGGTCGCCATGTGGAACGACTAAAGGAGCGTTTTGATCGTTGTGGGCGCTTAGTGGAACGCACCCTAAGTATATCTTAGACGTCACTGACTAACGGTGAAAGAAAACATCGTGAGGAAACCTGGACTTAAAAAGTCTGAAATTGCCAATCCGCCTCGAGCAAGCGTGGTGATCAATGCTCATGCCTTCTCTGTGTGCGAAGAGGCCTGTGCCCAGCAGTGGGACAATATATAGGCTGATGATGAATACTATACAACACTTCGTATTACAATTAATAATGTATTGTCACAGTGATGTTACACAATAATTTGACATAAAATGTTGTTTAGCATACTAATGCTAATAGTTCATTTTAAATACAATAAATTCTTTAAAAAAATTATTTAATAGTAAAATTATAATCAGTGCTACAGTACTGTTTGTAAACTTATTCTTGAATAAAAAAAAGAAAAATATTTCAAATTAATATTTTTACTTTAACAACACACAATTGAAACAATACTTTATTTTATTAAGCCTTAAAAAAAAATCGAATAGCTTTTTCATCATTTCGCTAGCTATATTACTGATATGCTTTCTGCATTTGTATGGAGTATAGATAGGGTAACGAAGCTTTAATAAGTTTTAAAAGCTGCCGCGCTTCGCCGTGGCGTACGCAAACTTTAGCAATTAGTGTTAAGTGCATTTTAACCTAAATAAAACAATTGTTACATTGTTTACTTAAATGTGTGGAAAATAATATTCAGTAGATATTTTTTAATAACACAATCTATTTTAATATGACTGCAAGTAAAAGGTAGATATTTTAAGCTGAAGACTATAATATATGGCGCATCCAAAAAGGCCTATGCCCTACAGTGGACGATGATATTTTTAATATAGTCCAAGTCACTATAGTCAGTGGAAAATTCACGCCTATTACCCAAACGATTGGTTGTACTTTACAATATGATGTTTAGGTCTCAGATAAAGAGAAAATACGTCAAATGAAAAGATAAATTAAATCGATGTCACGAGGCAATTATGAGAACTAAATTACAGTGTAAAGGACCAAAATTTTTCTATTGGACCTCATTTCTATGGTCAACCTGTACAGTCCATGGAAGTACTAGTCAAAATACTTGATTTGGTAGTTGTTTTAGTTTTATTTAAGGTTGTTTATAATAAAATGAGTCAACTTTATCACTGAAAAACAAAACACAATCGTTCTTATTTCAAACCCGAGAACAGTTAAACACTACTAAAAAAGATAACAGCTTTTATACCATCGACAAAAACAGCCCGCATGAATGTCTCTTTAAATCAAGTAAAAAACCCTCTATTTGGAACAAAGTCTTCGCGTTAAAAACATTTAGAAGAACATGTAACAGCATATTTCATGAACGCGCGACCTATTTTCACACTCAATTGGTGTGACAACGGACTGTAATTCATTTCCGCTCTGAATGTATGTGAGTTTAATATCATAATGCAATTATTACAATTTAGTAATCTTTTATTCTTTTATCTTCTTCTGGGTTTAGTTAAATGGTTATGTAATTAAATCAATTTTGAATTGAATTGGACTTGAGGTACGAGATGCAATAGGAGGTCTTGTTACAATTAGCAACTTTATGTGTGTTTTAAATCAGTTTGGATTACTTATAAATAAAAATATTGTGTTTTACAAATTTGTGAATTAATGAAATTTTATTTTTAATCATAAATACATCAATATTTTAATATTGTTCGCTTTTTAGTCCAAGAAAAAAAAACACTCAGCTGAAATCAAATTAGTCCCGGTCAGTGTTAAATGATCGGAGAAAGGTTTAAAAAAGTTCAATCCAAAAAAAATATTGTTTCTAATTTTAATATGATTGCAACAGTAGATGGCTGTGTTAACAATGAATCTTTCATTTAGAAAAACTCGTGTTTTACAGTAATACCTAAGCGTATAGATATAAGACCGTTTGACCGGTTATTAAGATCACTAGGCATGCCAGAAATTATCCTACTAATTTTATAAACGCGGACCTTTGTAAGAATGTATGGATCTATGTTTTTTACTCTTTCACGCAAAATCTACTGAACTGATTAAGATGAAATTTGGTACACACATAGATTATAACCAGGATTAATAATATATATAGGATACTTTTACCCGTGTGCGCGATGCGGGTGGAACCGCGGGAACTGTTTGTACACAGCTAAAATTTATACCAGCCAAATTATGCATCATATTCATAATCACAATACTCTATTTACGAAAACACATGATATTGAAATAAATGTTATTAGCAAACTACTAACAAGAAAATTGGCTCCAATTCAAAATAAGATACTAGGCGCTCATAACTACAGTGGCGATTTATCTTATCCTTGGCTAGAGAATGTTATTACATAGAGAGTTATTGTTTGACCCATAAAAAGTCTAAAGTTGTGGAAACATATCAGTGTTATAAATTTCATTCAAGATATCGTGTTTTGCCACATAATCTTAGCTTTCTGGCTTCAGCTGTGTGTGCAAGATTATTTAACAAAGTGAGAACAAAATATTTTATTTGCGAAATGGATTTATGTTGTACATTATTTAAGATATTACTAGTATTACTTTATTTGCAATTTGTAGAAAAGCTATTTTTTTCTTAATTGGAAATAAATTTTAAGAAAAATATTGTGATTGTACGTCGTATTTTAATTCTTTATTATAATTATGAAGTAAAAAATCGGTATAACACGCATTATTATCTCTTATTAAAAAAACATTAACTAAGACCAAACATTAACACTACAAAGGCGACACAATTTTTACACATTAAAAACAACTAAATGTTTTAAGGACGTGAGTAAAGATTAAAAAGAAACAATTGGAAATTTAATCGTTGATGCACTAGCCCAGGTCAACAGCTAAAAAGTAAAGACCTGCAACGTTGCAAATTAGAAAGAAAATATAAAACACTCCCGGCGAATGTAAATTGAATTGCGCCACCAAATTCAATTTGGATTACCTTCACACAAAAAAGTATATTTGAAACAAATTCTTGTTTCATCAATACATCACTGGGTGTTATACCACATTATGTTTGCTGTTGATTTGTTGGAAATTAATCCTTATGCTATAAGTAATAATAATGAGCCTTTTTGTGGGAAAATTCTAGTTTATTTGTATTGTAAATTCGTAAAGGATTTGTATTGGTTTACCAATGATCTGCAAAGTGGCAGAATGAATAATGGCGACATTGACGCATTGTGTTAAATATACTAGGTATAAGGTTATTGCTTCTTTGAAATAGGTTATTATTCTTTTATATCAAGAAACTAGATAAAACTACTACTACGTCTAGTTGGAATATTTTTTTCGTATTTTCTGATTGAGATGAATGCTTACCACCAATATTTTTTGGAGCAATATTTCGAACATATTTTTTTTTTCGGATAATGCAATCATTATTTGAGATTAATATCTCTTGATAAATTTTATGGGTTTGATCCAAACTGGTTAGTACAAAAATCAAAAATGTAATCTTTGAAATTACTGAACTAAATTGAAAAGTCGTATTCATCAGTGGAAACCATCTCTAAGACGGGAGTGATAATTAGTTGGGACTGCAGATGTGTGTATAATAAACGGCTTAACATTGACATGTGAACAATAACTATTTTTGGGAATCAAATTCAATTTGACATGGAAACGGGTTTGATTCATCATCACCTGCCTGCCCTTATTCGAATTTATTTGGGTTGACGCAGACATCATGTCTTCTTCTTCCATTCTTCTCTATCTGACGTCATCTCACTTATAACCTCCTTTCTAGCTATATCATATTTCACACAAGCCATCCATCGTTTCAGTGGTCTTTCTTTACCTCTATAGCCATCTACGTTGACCCTTTCTCACAACATGTTCTTCCTTCCTCCGCATAACGTGCCCAGTACCACTGCCACTGTGTGTGTATGGAGTGACAGGTGTGCTTATGAAAAAAAAACTTGAAACAAAAAATCACGTAAAAAAATATATCAATATTCATAAGAAAGACTAAGCAATCTGTTTTTGTCCATCATAATGGCTTCTAGTTTACTTTTAAAAATATATTTTCTTCTCATTTTAAAATCAAATTACAAAGAACTTAGCTTGCTAACTTCTGATGGAAAAGTTTAAACAAACGGTACGCTTGCAATTTTTCAAGATGGATTAACGTCTCATCCAGTATAAGAAGTTGTAACTTATTTTTAATGTTTGACAGACTTACTTTTTTATTTAATGACTCCGTCATATAAAATACAACAGTTTTATCTTCTTACTACATAATAATATATTTTTATTCTATTCTATTCTTTCATAATTTATCCTAGACACGCAAAAGATATAATCAAGTCTCAAAAACGATTCATGTTATTTGTAGATCTTTGACAGTCGCAGTCGTTACGGGAATCAGAAGCCAGAAAATCTGACAAGAAGTCTTACCAAGAGGTGCCGTGTTACCCGGTAACTGAGTTGTGGAGGTCAAATAGGCAGTCGCTCAATGTAAACACTCAGCTATATCCATTTAGCCTGGAATTAATCCGATACCAACATAGTTGGGAAAAAGGCTACGAAGATGATTACCTTTCAAATAAAAACTTCTAATTTATATAATTTAAACCCAAAACTAAGTACAGACCATAACAAAAAAACGCCCATTCACCCATTTCTAACACGACCGCAACTAAAAAAAGTTATTCACAAAGTCTCCATTTGTCCCCAACAATACAGAATCCAGCCATTAAATCCAGAACAATACAGAATATAGGAACAAAAAATCCCCGTGAGTAGAAAATGGGAACACTTTACCTACTTTGGTACGATGATAGGCGACGCTGTGTGTCGGTCGCGATACCGCATTGTAAGCCACGAGACACCATTCAAGTGGCTTTTTTAACATCAAAGGGCGTTTTTGCTTTGAGCCGTGGGCGTATCTGTTTTCCAGAAAGACACTTCTGGTTTTGATATACAGCTATGTATAGGGTTTGGGCATTTTTTGGGATTAAATAATTACAACATGTTTTTTTTTTGTATCGTGTCAGTTTTATAAGGAGGTCTAGGTGAATCAGATTAAGTGACAGTTGTGAAGTGTATGTTTAAGTTTAAATACACACTGAACAAGTTAAGTGGTGCTTATTAGCGTAATTATTTTTTCGTACTATTTTTTGTGTATTTTAATAAAATAATTCAAAATCTACACTTACTTACTGGTACTTATTGGTAATTTCTAAAACTAATAGACTCTAGATTTTTTTTTTCACTAAGTAAACAAAAGCTGAGGCCTATTTATATTATACTAGCTGTTTCCCGCGGTTTCACCCGCATCCCGAGGGAACTTCTTCGCGTACCCGGGTAAAAAGTATCCTATATGTTAATCTAGGTTAAAAGCTATATGTGTACCAAATTTCATCCAAATCCGTTCAGTAGTTTTTGCGTGAAAGAGTAACAAACATCCATACATCCATTCTTACAAACTTTCGCGTTTATAATATTAGTAGGATTTTATAATTTACATAATTATGTATACATACTCGTATTTATAGTAGGTAGGTATCGTAACATATCAAACTCGTAACCTACTAACATGATTTCCCATAACTATTTAAAAATATTATTAAATTTTCCCTGTTGCATAAAAACCCAAATACTGAACCGTTCACCGAAAAAAAACGACTTATACTTAATTAAAAAACCGAATTCGCAAACAGAAAAAACATTCATTAATTCGAATCGGCTTAAGCATCCCGGAATCTCATCAAAACATCATTAATTTTTTTTCACCCAACATCTACAAACCAATCTTGCCAATGCCACAGCTCTTGAAACGGGGAAGCGAACCTGTAATCTTTCAATTACAAATTCAAGTTCCATCCGTTTCAATTAACTTTCATATTGATCTGGGAATACCTTTTGCGATCACTGTTATCGGTGCTGCCAATTTAATAAAAATGTCAAGTGGTCCTGCTTTTACGTTGGCATTGCCTGTACCTGTGAATTTGTTTACGATGCGGAAAATATGTAGGACGTTTTTGCTTACTCATAAACATGAATATTGTTTTTGCTATGTTTTGTATAAAAACTCTACCATATTTGTGTAAAATACCGTGATCTAATTGACGTACAAAGCAGTTCAACTCATCGCTTCAAATATTTCAATTAAACATAATATATTATGATCTTTCACATTTATAATATTAATAGGATATATTTATTGGTAAAAAAAATATATAGAATAAATATACTAGCTATTTCCCGCGTTTTCTCCCGCGTCCGAAGGAACTACTTCACGCACCCAATTAAAAAGAGTCTACAACCTTCTCCAGGGTCCCCTCTATCTCCGTACCAAATTTCATCCAAATCGGTCCAGCCGTTCACGCGTGATGCCGTGACCAAGGGAAATAGGAATTCATTTTTTAATATATAAGAAGGGATATATAGATTTATTTATGAATAGACTCGTAAACCATTGCTTAATTTCGCGTCTAAATTTTTCACTATCGCACCGCTGCCTCACAATAGCACCAGTAGTGGACACAATTTGCTAAAAGTGTAATTTGTAGCGACGCAGTGCACGGCATCAGTGCAACGTTACTGCACACGACACAGATGTAGGAGTTGTTACGCTGACTGATGGAAACGACAAAATAAAAATATATTATATCGCCTTTGGGAAATGAAGACAGATGGTCGGATCTATGAAGGACTTTCATCAAGGACACGATTTGCAGTACTGTAGAACACGACCAATGATGATGATTTTGCATTCATAGAGCAAATGCCTCTTCTTTTATAACTATACAATGAGCTGATATAACCACCGATATTGATGCAAATTTTCCAGTTTTAGATTATTGTTTTTTGTTTTCAAATTAATTTATCAAAGGTGGAGAGATGTCTAGAATTTAGAAATAGAGTTTCGGTTTTCAAAAAACCGTATAGGTAACTACCAGATTTGATTCTAGATATGTCTATGTTTCTTGAGCTAGACCGTTTTATTTGCAACAGCAGCGAATGGAGAAGAATATAGGGGTAGAAGTTAACATCTCTTTTTGCCAAGTCGTTCTCGGACTATGTTTAGTCCAGTTGACCTAAAGTATGTAAAGTCTAGGTAATATCTTTTTAAATTGAAGAACATAAGCCCATAGTCCCAAAAGGGGTAAGTAATGGGGCTACTTAATTACCCCTTTTGGTACTGTTCCCAATAATCAGTGAAATATTCGTTCATGCTTTAGCGATTTGTTTATCTGGGAATGCGTTGCTAATGAAAAACAGGTCCAATGTGAAATATAGTGCATTTCCTCAATTAGTAGATTGGAATTCGTTGTAAACAACACCATATATCTTGCCATTTAGTGCCTCCAGGATCGATATCAATTTACAATGGTTGTAGTAAGTTTTATTATTTTGGCACCAAAGAACAATTATGTTAAAAAGTATTTTCAAAATAAATTTGAACAAGTACAGAGGTTTTACGTACATCATATTGCACTAATTACGTTAATTTTCATAGACCTACTATACATTTCTATGGCTTTTCTAATTTTTTATGTAAATATTTTTTTTTTGTAATCGTGGCTTTTGATTTAGGCCAACTTCAAAAACAGGAGGTTTTTTAAGCCTACCGCAAAAAAATGCACAAACCCACAGACAGGTATTGTATGTACACAAAACAGTACCAAAATAAAAGACACTAGCTTTCAAAACAATAGATTGGGGCACGAGCGTTTCAATAAACCACAAATATTTATCAATTTGCTATTTTTTTGAAGTCAACGGTTTTTAGTAAATAAAACTTTGATATTTGATAAAAACATACAACAACACAGCACAACAACATACGTGGCCTATTTTTGTTTTTTTCGGATGGGAAATCATCATAATGTCCTGTCCCCTCCCGCCATGAGTGGGGCTGGAGTGTCAGACTCTTACTGACCAAAACCCATGCATGTTTATTCCAGGGGCGCGGTAACGCTTTTTAACATGCCGCAGTATAACATGAGGCCTTTATTACCCCGACGATAGTTCGGCACCTACATATCTACACCACTCGTTTACTATTTTTTACCTACCCATATTTAGGTAATAATATTATACGTCTGTTTTCCCTAAATTATACCCACCTAATTACTCTCAAGTCCCATGTTAAAGAGCACGTTCTGTAACTAAGTGTGGCGATGATATTTGTAAGGCAACGGGCAGGGATTGGAGAAGAAGAGTTGAAGATCGAGCCCAGTGGCGTGCCATGGGAGACGCCTATAAGTAAGCAAATTTATTGTCACCAACTGGGCAGATATCCAGACTTTAGAAATAACCTCGTTACAAACGAAGATCCTTATGTGCATAAACACTTGCATATAAAATCGTAAATATACAAAAAAAAAGCTTTTTTTGGATGGGAAATCACAAATGACCCTCCTGCCGTGGGTGGGGCGGGAGGGAGTGTCAGTCTCTTACTGACTTAAACCCATCTATATTACTCACTCTAACATCCCACAGCCCTGTAACACAAAGAGAACAAGAAAAAGAGTCGCATGAAGGGGGTATATAACTTTTTCTTCATTCCAAAACTTTGTTCCAACAATAAGATTAAAATTGTTAGTTTTATGGTACATCCATATAAACTTTAGATCTCCAACGGCCGACCAAGAAAAATGAGGCGAAGCTGCTACAGCAGGAGTCACTATTTCTAACACCGCTGCTTTTACCATAATGGATGTTTGTGGCCATTATTCCACGCTCGTGTTTCAGCGTTAAGGTGTACTGGCATTTTTTCAAATTAGTCTTCTTTCCATACGAGATAAGGATGTTATTTATGAAGTCCTTAATTACGTTTGAGTTATTGCTTTTGGGTCATGTTTGGTCTGAATTGTTGGCGGCTAACGAGGATTGCTTAGACTTGTGATTGCTTGCAATTCTTGGAATATTGCATTGAATAGTGCATTACCTGTAAGTGTAGTGGTGTAGTTCTTCTTCTTAATGTGTGGGTTACAGGTTTTTACAAAAGTAGCAAGCCCTGGTGTCAGAGTTTTCTAAAATCCGAAGGATTCTGACATGGAATTATAACAACAACTGCTATCAAGATAACAGCCGAGGACGATGGCTTAACGTGTCCTCTCAGTCACGAGGGGGGGGGGGGGGTATTAGACCACCAACTTCCTAACTCCGGACTGTTTTCTATTCCCACAAAGCGAATTCGGCCCGACCCGAGAACCAAATCCGAGACCCCGTTAACAGCAGTCGCGTGAGACCACTAGACCAACGGGGCAGTAAAAGTATTGTTTATTTATTTATATATAGTTTATACATAGTTTTTTATTATGTTCTTAGAGTACAATTTAATTACTCTCGTCCGTGAGTCACTGCGAGGTGCCAACTGAAAGTCAGCGCTCGGTGTTTAAACACTAAGCAAATGCTGAGTTGGCAACACTTTCGGCATAGGCATGCTCAGCGCAGTTTCGTCATCGTTATACTGTGGTTGTTCTATATTACTTAATCACGTTATTCTTCTCTTGTCTATTTAATTTCTTTGTTTTGTGGTGTCGACTTTTTTTTTCTGTTCTATTCTAAATACACAAATTGGGATGTGATCGCGTCGGTGCTTTTTTGACATGTAATTCAATCGATTCTATTCAATTTAAATCGATTGATTTGCGAATAGCAAGTTATATTCACCTTTGATTTGTCAAAGTCTCTACAATATCCCCATCAAACGAAAAAAAAACAACAAAAACTTTCCTGCATTAATACAGTGAAAATATTGACTTTACGTTAAATCACAATCGCTTGTTACGCAGGGCACAAAGTCGAAGCTACCCATAAAAATCATCCGGCCTGCCCGCGTTTACGGATTATTTTATTTTAAAGCTACCCTTAAACCTTTTAACAGTCGTCAATTTTAACGGCCCCCGTTTCATTTTAACGAGTAAAGCCGATGTCCGTCAGTAGCTTGTTACTGAACTTTGACAAAATCAACTAGGGTATAAAATAAAACGGTTTTTATAGGCTAACAAGGGCGACAGGTTGAGCTACCTTTTGCTTTACGTGGGAATTACTGGGGTTACGAGAGTATAATGAAGTACCTAATTTGTATTGTTTTTTTATCTGGAAAATCGAAACTAATATTATAAATATGAAAGTTTTTTGTTTGTTACGCTTTTACGGTAAAATGTATGAACTGATTTGGATGAAATTTAGAACGAATTTACATGATTCCCTGGAAATGTTTACAGCCTAGTTTTGTCTGGATGCTTGAAGTTATTTTCTCGCAGTCGTCCTCCAACAGCAATTAGTATGATTTAAACGAAGACACATCCTCATCGTCGCTGATTAGGAAGACCTCATGTCTATCAATACGCGTTAGCGTTACTGAATATACCGCAATTAATTTTCATAACTTAATTCCTAATAAAAAAATGTTTTATGTAAATAAAGCTTATTGTATATCACCATTGTTAAAAAAATCGGTTAAATCTTCCACCATTTTTGTCTAACGAAACAACTTTTTGAAAATTCAAAAATGTACATTTCAAAACTCCTTCTAGTCGTCATTACAACTTTAAGTCATTTAAAATTATTCATTCTTATCTGCTGTTGGATGAAGTCTTCTCATCCTGGAGCCTCCTGGAGCATAAAGTGGATAGGTGACAATCTACGGCAGTAGGACCTATCGGACGTGTTTTACCCAAGAATGTAATACAATCCATCCAGGATTAAATTGCTATGTATCACGGACAGACACAGTCGGACGTACGTTCGAATTGGCCAGGTAAAGTGACCACATTTGAGAGCTCGATGTGGACTGTACGTATATCAGTTGTCTAGTTTTACACTTACCTTGCTAACTATTATTGGCTGACAAACTTATTAACAATTAAATTTAAATCTACAGTTCGTCTAATAAATAATTCAAATTGGATTATAAGTGAGGGCCTTACAGCTATTTTTACAATTATTTTAATAAATAGGTAATCAAAATATAGATAAGTTTTTAAGTACCATTTACCGACACTAGATACATCTATCGACTGGACTATAGATACATAATTATAAAATTGTATCAGGCCGATATCTGTACCTATACATTATAAATAATGAAGAAAAAATAAAATGGGTGATCTTTATTAGAGCAACAGAATACAAAACAAGTATTTTTAGATTTTTTTATCTGATTGTCTGTATGTTTGTACACGCATCACGCAAAAACTACTGAATGGATTTGTATGAAATTTGATACACATATCTATTATCATATCTATTATCCAGGTAGGCGAAGTAGTTTCCTCAAGATGCGGGTGAAAACGCAGGTAACAGCTAGTTTTTTGTTGATTAAATAAAACAATTTAAGTCTATTGCGCATGTGACATTTACTATCCGCACATTTGTGCAAATAATGAATGACTACCATACAATATAAAAGAAGAGAAGATTTTACTTAAAAAAAAAAACACGCATCGTAAATTATTCTACCAATGTATACCGAGCAGTCGTTTACTAGAACATTAAGTAGTTAATTTAAATAGTAACAAAGGTATTGCGTCGTTTATCCGTGCGCTCACGAATGTGGGCCATCGATTCACATTCACTCTCAATCAGTCTGAAAGGCGGAATCTAATTAAACTCTAATACAGAGTACATGAAACAGTGGGTATAAAGACAATAAAGGGGAAAAGAAAAGAAATAGACTATTTGTTTGAATACTTTGATGTGATTATACATAGTCTTGATTTAACAGTATCATGTATTATTACAGAAAGTCTATTTTATTATATAAACACAATGTAACTAACTGTGAAAATTAATTTAAGCACATAGATAAAATATCTATGTCTTTCTCCTATGTTCATATCGAATTTTATCCAAATCAGTCCAGACGGGCGGATTTGAAATATCAGTGAGCAATATTTTTTTTTGTTTGAACTTTATTATTTTGAAATAAGAACATTGGTTGTCCAAAGTTTATATAAAAATAAAATACTCCCAGCCTGTTATTTTTTTAACCTGTTATACTGCTTATTTTTACACTATAACCTCCAATTAGCTTCGAAACATGAAAACAAAATACTTGTAGTACTGCAGTGGTGGGCTTAGCATTATTTGTGTGCACTGGCATAGTAAATTAAAAAAAAAAAACAGCCAAACAAAGCCTTGCTTTCTTTTAAATTAGATTTGATTATATCTTATGTTGTACTCAGCATAGAGTGGCTTTTCCTCACAATAGTTTTTTAGGTTTCTTCACCACCTGTGGATGTATATCATAAAATATTTTGGGTATGAATAGACGGACCTTGTATATGCACCTTAATTATAGCACACTTTTACAAGTTTTTATTGACTCCAATATTCTTGGTTAGAAATTGTATCTTGATACTATTACTATAGTTTTAATTAATTTTAGCAATTTTTTTGTATGTAATAAAATATTGTTATACTTTATTCTAGTACTTACTTAAAAAGTTGTATCAAGCATGACTCAATACTCACATTTGTACTACTAAGTTTATGATAATGTAAAAAAAAAACTCCTGATGAGTTTATTTACATGTTATATGACTCTTGTTATAATACAATACTACAATAATTCATAATTATCAATTACATTCTAACAAAAGTACTACAAAAACAAAACTTATTATCACATGAAACCAGTAACATAAAAAAATGACACTTTCTTTTTTCTTTACCTATAAAAATGGTACCTATAGACTATTTAAAAAAACTGGCCAAGTGCGAGTCAGACTCGCGCACCGAGGGTTCCGATCTTAGGAAAGACGCAACAAAGTCGCAGATATGTTATTCTTTTCGACCGCATAATTAGGTTTGTTTGTAGAGGAAAATTGCTGATAACTTTAAAACTACGATAATTAGAATCATAGTTATATTTTTCCTGTAATATTCAGGTTAATGTCTATCAAGCCTTATTATTATATGATTTTCAACTTTTTTTATATACAATACACATTGGTAATCGCTCTATATCTGTTCCAGATTTGAAGTCTATAGTATTAGAAGTTCCTAAAATAATCAGCTGTGACAGACGGACAAACAGACGAAGTGAAACCATAAGGGTTTCTTTTTACCATCTTTGGTACGAAACCCTAAAACGATCATTCAGTTTGCAGGTCCATTTTTAAATATGACCTCAAAACGTTTGAACTTTGCGTTCACGAAACTCGTGTCTGAATAGCCCCGTTTGAATCGCTCTATTTCTGAAATGATTTTGCTCCAGACATTCTACGTATGGAACTCGCTTGAACAGAATCATGGAAGGAACACCTGAGGGCGTATGAAGTACTCCAATGGAAGTTTGCAGATGAATATTACACGAACTGTGCACTGTTAACCAAGGCACGGAGTAAACACCGCATACCTTGCAGGGTGTACGGGGATAATAATAAATAAACATACAAATGTATGTTTATATACCTTTTTCGTTGCATCGTGGGTAATAAAAATAAATCTTTAATTTGTAGCAATTGAATAGAATAGACTATTCGTTATTATTTACACTAGAAGAAAAACATATATCTACCATTGAAAAAATTTTACAAAAAGTGACTTACAGGCAATAAATAATTCTGAAAAGATTGTATAGAATGAAAAGCCATTAAAGTTAGAAAGTCTCGACATATTTACCATAAAATTATTTTTGGTTACAAATCAAAATCTATATCTCTATAATATCTAGGTATTTTTCATGACTTCTAGATAGATTTATCTACCAGTTAATTCATAAATGGGACATCGTTTGTATGAAATTATCTGGTAGATAAGTTTTCTGGTACTTGTCTGGTGGTAGTGAAATTAGTCAATAATGTGTTACAATTTCTATGAGTAACACCATTATCATATTTATTTTTGACCTGTCTGAGTAAGATATAATCAAGCACAAATTATATGTATGACTTCAGGGCTGTATCGTTCTCTAGCACTACTAATTAATTTCTACATTCATTACTTATTTAAAAGAAACACTCTTTAGAACCAATAAAGTAAAACGAGCAATGTATAGCAGCCATTACGATAACTTTGACAGCTATGTAACAGCTGATCGGTCATTAACCGCCCATGCTTCGCGTGACTCTAACTTCGTTGCATGCTATTTAACACGGAAAAATTTGCTTTCAGTCCATTTTCGAATAAAGCAAGCTGTCTGAAATAGATTAAATTACTGCTTCAAAGTTGGATGGAGCAGTTTTTTAGGATATTTAGGTAATATAATGTAAATGTACGTCAGTGTTCTTTTTTTAAATACCCCTTAATATATAAATAAGTTAAAATTAGACTTTTTTCATTTCACAACGACTTACCTGTAGACATATAACAACAAATATATATACATATATCCGCAATTGCACGGTGGTATTTAATTCATTGTTTTCCCGAAAAGTATGTACTCAGTCCATGACATGACAATTGTTAATGTATTTTGCATATTATTTCTATCAAAAATATAATCTACAAAAATCCCCCTACTTAGGCTATCGTGGTCTAAACATTAAAATTTTATCTATCATCGCATAAAATTTCAAATTGTTAGTAAAGTTTCAGAACAACTATATAAAAAGCTTCGAGTACTCTGTATTCTTTTGCGTATAATAGTAATTTGATTTAGAGTCCCATATGTGTCTACGAAAAAAGGATACAGCATTGAAACATTTACAAAAAAGCTATGCACTTAAAAACTATTTTTAGAAAAATACTAAAAGCTGTGTACAGTTCAGTTTTTGAAAACAAGCCAGGAAAAGAAACCTTACGCATTTGCCAAAATTTAATTAAAAATATATCTTTTGTTGGCTCAATTTCACATTGTACATCTACAGAATGAAGTAGTCTTTTGGAATTGAAACTAACTAAACAAATATTTATCCAAAGTTTCCATCATCATTATCATCTACCTAGCTTTTTCCCCACCCATGTTGGGAATGGCTTCTAGTCTTACCGAATGCAGCTGAGTACCAGTGTTTTACACGGAGCGACGGCCTATCCCTGACCTCTACAACCTAGTTACCGGGTAACACCATAACTTTAGTAAGATAGGTTTTCAGACTTTTTGGCTTCTGACTACCCGTAACGACTGTCAAAGATCTTTCAACGCTAACGGGTAAAATGTTAAACTGATTTAGATGGTATTGAGATAGACTGAAGCCTGAGATTCTCAAATCGTCATAGGGTTGTTGTATCCGGGAGCGTGAAGTAGTTTTCTCAGAATGCGAGAGAAGCCGTTGTAATAAAACACCTAATCAAAATGAGTTTTTATTTCCTTAGCAATACAAATCTTCTATCTGTAATTGGTTTACTATTAATTAAACAAATTAAAACCAACGACAAAGAGAACTTCAAAATGTATACCTAAAGTCGTATCTACCATAAACATTATTCATCCTCTCCAAACAAAACACAATCGACTTGATGCGATATTAATGCAAAATTGAAACCGGCTGTTTCGTCCTTTGGATAGCCAATGCTTTCAAAACACCGCTTTCTGAATGCAAATGGCAAGATCGAACGTAGTCAATTTGGTGCCCAGTCGCGTTATTGTTGATGAGTTAGACGCCCGGGATTTCTATGGAGTGGCTATGAATGGTAGTGGCGGTGGCTAATAAATTTCCGCACTGGAATGATTTGGGTTTGTGTTGAATTTTCTGTACCTATAGCTAGAATAGTAGCAACAGCAATACCTTTTAAGTGTCTTTGTCAAAATCAAGTCAGTTTGATCAAGAGTTGTCTGTCACTTTGCATTCTCTGAGGAGTTATTATTCATAAATATTTTTAGTGATTCGTCATCAGCCTATATATAATTGTCCCACTTCTGGGCATATGTCTCTTCTTATACAGAGCTTTCTCTGTATGAGAACAGACATACGCTCAGAAGTGGGAAGCATGAGCATTGATCATCACGCTTGATCAAGGCGGATTGGCGATTTTACCTCACGACGTTTTCCTTTACCGTTAATTAGTAGTGTTTTTTTTTTTTTAATAGTTCATAATATGAGATAAAGCTGTTTTTATTTACCACTGGCTCCTGTCCACGACTTTGTCTCCATTGTCATATAAAAAGTATTTTTAAACTAAATGTGTATGTTCCAAATTCATTCTGTAGTTTTTACTGTACTGTGTAATGTTATGCATATAAAAACATACAAACAGACAGACATTAAAAAAATGCAACTTCTGTTTCTCTAATAAATATCTTCATTAGTTTTATTACTAAAAATCTATAAAAAAATATTGTTCAATTACGTTTTCATTAACCGGAATCTAATTTGACTCCATTTAGCAATATTCATTCATTCACTTACTATTTCGATTATACGTTCCATTGGCGTTAGTACAAGACACTGCACTTAAAATGTATTTAAATTGATCCCTTAATTGGGTTTCCTTGTCGAGGCACCTCATGAATAATGGTCATTAAATTCTTTAGTGGAATCGTTAAATTGTAACAATAATATTTCAGTGACTGTAGAAAATATACCAAATACAGGTAGTTTATACGCTGTGTGATTATACCAGCATACCATTGTGGTATAGGACAAGGAAGGGTTAGTTGAGCTGGTGCAAGGAGTTTGTCTTCAGTTTAGCAGAACTTAGCGTGATTTGAAATTTGTCAATTAATAGCTGAACCCTTTTGAGAAGTGTTATTGACCACAATAGTTACAGCGAGAAGACTAATGCTTGTTGCATTAGTCGCTCCTCGCTATCAAATTAGGAGTCCTGCTAATCAAGAGTATAAGTAAGCCTTGTTTTTGAAAATTATCAGATCTGTAGGTAGACTATTATATGGTAATAATTGGGATGGATCAGATAGTCGAAGTAAAGCCATATAAGAATGTATGTAAAAAAAGTTTTATATTCCAAGATATTCCATAAGCATCTCAAGATAGCATAGATATTCATGAAGAATTTCGTATCAAAAGGTAAAAAATATTTTCGTTATATTACCATACCCTCTTAAAACACGCCTAGATATCATTCTGAGTGAAAAACCTTGTTCGATACCCGCCAGAACATTCTAGAACACTCAAATTACAAATTTTCGGCTCCGAAAATAAGTGTTTTGAGTAATTGAAGGCAAAATTCTATTCCGTGTCCGTACAAACTGTGAGGTAGGATCTCACTGTCTGCCAAACGGCCCGTTTAGATTCTTAACACGCGTCCAGTAATGTTCCAAGACGGGTTATTTGTACTTGCTATCGATTTTGCTGCTTTTGCTTCACTTTCAACTTCTGTAAGGTACAATCTTGTAATCAAGTTTTAGACGGAATCCTCACAATAATCTTTTGTTTCTAGCTGTTCTGAATATTATTAGAAAATTTGTTTTAAATGTTATCTCTCTATGAACTTCATTTTCTCTAAAAATAACATTTTAGCATGTGTGTGAATTTTTATTTTATTAAAATTTGTTTTGCCTTGGTGTCAGAGTACTTGAATGGAGCTTATAGCTTGTCAGCAAACTTAGTGAAGGTTGCATTTAGCTAGGTGGGGCGATGATAGTGGTAAGGTAGTGGGCAGAGATTGGAGGAGGAGAGCTAAAGATTGAGCTCCGTTGCGTACCATGGGAGTAGCCTATGTCTAGCAATGTTGATTATTAACATTGGCTAATGATGATAATGATTTTGATGACGTTTTTGTATTAAACGTAGGGATCGATCAGTTATCGCTTTTAACGCAACGGTTATAGTTTCTAGTTCGAGTTCAAGACTTCATAAAGTTTGATTTAGAGTTTAAAATTCATGCATGCATTCTTTAGCAAAAAGTCAATTCACGAAATATGCTGGCTGGCTTGAACTATAACTCAAGCAAAATAGACACGTGGTTTACGCCCCGACAAATTCTGATTCTACTCAAGGAACAAGTAGACGGTACAGAACTAAATCTTTTATCTTCCTTGTACATATAAATCTTGAAGATCGGTTCGTTGCACAGATTACACTAAAATCCCCTCTTAGTAGATGCAAGACGGATAACTGGTGGCCATGTCGCAAGAGCTGCTTGCAAGGTCTTCTGTTTTATCTCAAACAGCAATAAGATTACTTCCTAATTTATTCGTAACTGTTCTGTCCATATTATGAGCTGTGCATATTATAAGTTGTGTATTTTTCTATTTTTATTCGCAGCAAAATGGTACCCTTACGATGCAGTATTTGCCTGTCTATCACAGCTGATAATTTCTGTAATTATCAATTTTATCAACTTGAAGTAGAATACTAGCTGTTTCTCATGATTTCACTGGCATCCTAAGAGAACTGCTTATCCTATATATATAATATTAACCCAGGTTATAAAGTATGTGTGTACCAAATTACATGCAAATTCATTCACTAGTTTTTATATACAAAATCATGTATATCCTCACAAACTTCCGCATATACATTAAAAGTAAGATGTCCATAAGTATAGCAAATGGTAGAAACAGTAGCAACGTAAATAAAATTATTATGACCAGTGTGTGACTGCTCCGGAAAAGAACTTATCTAGCAGATAGTTTCTTACAAATAAATGATGTCGCAGTTGTAATTGACTCTGATAAATAACTCATAAATATAAGTGAAACAGGACCCAAATGCGCTTTGGCAACCATTGTTTTATCCGTTCATTTAAAACGTAGGTCCGTTTATTCATTAAAAGTTACTCCAATTTACGAAACGTAATTTCTATTAGAAATTACAGGGCAGATGTCTATCAAATGGAATTGAAGAGTCTAATTATATTAAATGTCTTCGATAGTTTTAAGACAAAGTAATTGTAGGATCACAATCACTTAGTTTCGTTTGTTAGACAACTAAGGGACGATTTTTCAATAGTCAGATAATCTTTTATCTGGTGAATAAATACGTCAGTTTGACAGATTTTGTAAAGACAATATGTGACTATCATATTTATTCTTTAGATATAAGTTTCTCTGACTATTGAAAAATTAGGCCTAAAATACTAAAATTTACATTGCTTCTGTAGATGACTTACTGTATTCCGTGGTAACCCTCTCATCCTTAAAAAAAATCCTTTGTCCTTTCATGCAAAATTTCATCTAAAGTGGTACACTTATGTTACTGTGAAAACAAACGGACCTATTGATAGACAGAGTTACTTGTATGATATTAATATGCTAATTTCTTAGAGCATATTGTATTTTTGGCATTAATGTGTAGATATTAATAAATTTTATTTTTCAAATTGGACCAGTAGTTCCTGAGATTACGTCTGAGCGTTCAAGTAAACAAACAAACAAACTCTTCAACTTTATATATTAGGATAGATATAGATTTTATTCAAACCGATTCAACCGTTTTACCGTTTTATCGTGAACGCGTAACAAACAAACAAAGAAACTCACTTTCATAGTTATAATATTAAAATTTGTTGAGATTTTATGGTGTCTAGCAACGAATTAGGTACCTAGGCTTTCATAATCTAATCCAATATTATAATCAAAGATGATCTTATTGTAATAATGAAGCTTCAAACCTTTATTCAGGATGTTTCAAAATATTTACTCTGCTAGGATATAAGATTACACAGACGGTAAACTCCGTGAGGAGCGAGGTCTGATCCCAGCACACTACATTTACTCTGATACTCTTGAAGTACTTGCTACAGGGGGATTACATTCCTTACAGTATACAAGTCTTTTTGCTGATAGACTTTTAGTTTTAGTATATTTTAACGCAACGTTTAAGTGGTCTGTAAATGTCGTTTTTAATCCTACCTAAGATAACGTACAAATGTAAAAGATTACGTCTGCCTGTTTACGCTTTCACGCTAGAACGGTTGAATTGATTTGGATGGAATCTGGTATGGAGATACATTAAAACTTGAGAAAGGATAAATATTAATATTCTTAGTGCAGCTTCTGAGTCCTTCAATATGCAGGTAGAACCGCGAAAATCAGTACTTTTTTGATTTCGTTTAGGACTTGTGTATTCAAATTAGGCTGAAAGTCAGATAATAAAATAAAATTAAATGTATTAATGGACGTCATAATTAAAAAAAGGCAGCTTTCAAAGTACCATCTCCTTTGGTATAGCTTAGAATGGTTTTTGTTAACAAATAGTAATCATCATCATCTGCCTAGCCTTTTCCCAACTATGTTGGGGTCGGCTTCCAGTCTTAACCGGATGCAGCTGAGTACCAGTGTTTTACATGGAGCGACTGCCTATCTGACCTCCACAACCCAGTTACCGGGTAACACGGTACCCCATGGTAAGACTAGTTGTCAGACTTTCTGGCTTCTGACTACCCGTAACGACTGTCAAAGATGTACAAATGACAACCGGGACCAACAGCTTAACGTGCTTTCCGAGGCACGGAGGAGTCTCGCTATGACATAGATGGATGGATGTTAACAAATAGTAAATTAAATTAAATTAAAATAAATGTCCACAAAACTAGAAACTCCACAATAATCGCTAGTCGGTTCTCTTCAATAGAACTCACCGGTGTTCCAAGAGCGTATAATACGGCTATAGTGTTAATAGAATCGATGTTAGTACGATTAAATCGAATGAGATTCCGATTACCATACATGATGAATGATTTGGATGCTGAACCCTGTTCTCTGGAGGGATCTATGGACTAAAGAAATTGAGATATCTTCCTACACACACGTTTTATGGCTCTCGTAAGGCCTATTTTAAATACTTTCTAATTATGTTTTGGTATTAGCGATCCACCTGGCGTCACATGGGTGTAATGTAGATTAAAAGTTGCGTAGTTTAAGATTTAAGCGTACAGACGGCGGGTTGCAACTTTGTTTTATACTAAGAGATGGTTGGTGCATTTAGATTTTTTGCTAATGTTATGTAACAAAGTTTAGGTATGTTTGCATATTAATAAAACCATTACTTTTAACTTGCCTATACACAAGAAAAACTTTCTTGCACTTTTTTGAGGAACACTCACGTCAAAACAATATAGTCATCTCACCATCCCCTAAAATTCTGAATTCGAATTTGGGTAATTTTTCCCATATCCCTGATAACAGCCACTGCTTAATAAATAAATATTTTTCGACTCACCCACAAGTCTATTATTGTTTCCTGCACATTTCCTCGGAATATTTTAAGGAAAGCTATAATTCTCCTCCCCCACTTTATTATAATGAAGGATGCATAGATGTATTCTTAGTGGATAAAGTTTTTGAAATACGTGAAATATTGCAACATTTATTACTATTTTTATAGTTTTGTATGCAATAAATAAGGGGAAATGCAAGTCTGTTGGCATGTTTAATTTATCCTCTGGATATGGGATTTCGTATTTCCTTGATAAGATGCGCTTAGATTCATTCTAGTTTATGTTAATGAAATATATTACTGTAATATGTTTTTGTAAGCCTATTCTTTTACATTAATATATCATTTTATCGTTCGGCCTTCATGGTCTACAATATTCATATTATGTACAATATTAATATGGTATTCATTACATAGTGTTACAATACTGGTTATCAACTATGAGAGCCATCAGGGCTGTAGAATTTTAAATTATTTATACACTACGAAGATTATAGTGGATTTTACAAAAAATGATCGATAATTAGAAAAAAGTATGAGTTAAAATGTAATATTATTTCGTGATTTTTATTATTTTTTATTATAAAAAATATATTTAATTTAACTTTAATATAAAAAAGCAAAACATTACATAAATAAAAAGAGGCTCATTTACAACCACAATTGCAATTTAGAATCAAGAATATTCATATCTCCGGTTGACATAAAACATAGACAGATGATAAACATAAAGGGTCGTTTAAAAAAAACACAAATATTTTTTCTAACATTTGGCACAATGTACCCAACGAGGCAAGAAAATTTTATGGCTTGGGGGGACTTGGGACAGACAAACGATCTAATTATTGTCTTGTTTCCTAACAACGGCATTTTCTTTTAGATGTAAAAATTTAGGTTATGTCCATATGTCTTTGGACACATTTGGACGGTGCTAAATATTTTTCTTACTTTAAATAATTGTCTAGCAGACATATGTATTTTTAGTAGATCAATATGTACTTTTTTGCATCAAAACTGTTTTTCACTCATTATGTTCAAGCGCTCAATTTCATAGTTTTCAACGAAACAAAAATAATATGAAGTTTGCAACAAATAAGTCTGCTCACGTAACAGTAAATAGTGTATTAAAAAAGTCATCAGAATCCCCGTCTCTATTAACTTTAATTTGTTTGTAAAATTATTCATATTTCATAAAATATAACAACTAATAAAAAACGAAAAAAATAAAATAGGCATTGACTTCCTGGTAGCAATACCGGCAATTCACTGAAAAGAAAAAAGGTACGAAAAGATAAATTTTTCCTTTTGCATTTTGTTTCGCGCCACTCTCCCGCTTTCTTTTGTTCCGAGTGATTTATGTAGTACTGGTAACATTACAAAACATTTAACATACAAAGAAAGTAAATAAAAATTGTAATAGAAAAGCGTGAGATGGTTTGTGATTATTAAGTAAAAGTGTTATGTATATTAAATCTCTGTGTGTCCGTTTTGATGTAGATATTAATGAACGAATACTAGCTCATTTTTAATTATCGGTTTTTGAAAATGACAGTAAGCTTAAAGCGATGTTTAAAAAATGGAGCTCACAAAATTGTAATTAGTTACATTTTAATTGCAACAAATCTTAAATGTTATCCTTAGTTTTTTTTTATCCTAAATTGTATTTTTGTTTTTTGGTTGTATTTTTTTATCCTAAGTTTTATTAAAATGTATATGAAAACACTAGCTTCTATCCGCGGCTTTGAATATGATGAATCAATTAGCAAATATCAAATTTTGTGACATTCGTCAAAGCAAAAAAATATGAACATTGATTGGAACCGGCGAAATCTTTATAATTTAACGTTGATAAAAAAAAAACGTGAAAGAAAATTGTAGGCGACGCCGCATGACCACGCGTTAACGCTATTATTATTCATGAAACACAAATTGGAACAGAGTACCAAATGACCGGACTTTCCTAGGGATTAGTTATCGGAATTCCATAATTTGAGTCTGCAAATTAGATTTTGTAAGTAAGCGTCAGTGTTTTAATAACTAGTTTGTTCTTGACACTTCAGTAAATTTAATATTTATACGTCTCAACTTGAAATATGAGAACTTAAATTACTAGACACTATTATAAGCTCTGAATTTGAAGTTTCAATACAAACTTTTATAGTTTCATGAAATGTTTGAGTCTAAAACAGCTGATCAGCCTATATTACTAATCTTATTGAATAGTTTTTTCTAAATTGTAATTTAAGCTCTTTATGAAATTTTATACGCTAGTTTTGCGAGAGTTTGCGCCTTCAATGTTGTTGAGAGGTAAATTAAGGACTTCAATTTAAAGTAAGAAATTAGTACCTTAGTAATTAGTATATTTAATAAATAAACATTTTAGTACTAAATAGTTTTTAGTGGTTCGCGTCGTTCTTCTTACACGTGTTTCAAATAAGTAGAACTTCATCCTTTAAAACCCGTCAATGTAATGTTTCGAAGAAATGCTAAAAGATGGCGCCACTTGAATCGTTTCTTAGTCGTAGTTTGGTACTCGTAGCCAATATAGATACGTGCCCAATGTGCTCATATCTAATTATTGCATAATAAAATTAAGCTATCGGTTTGACAATTCTTAAAATTTCGATGAGATTTATTATAATAAGCAGCAAAAATGTGTTTTTGGATATAAATGAAAAAAAAAACAAAAGAAATAAAAGTCAAGCCAAAATACAATTTTGTTATTTACAGAATATACATATATTACACTTTTGTTTTATAGGTTTGTCCGGCGGTAAGAAATATGCTGCCACAGCAATGCCGGCTGAAAATAAATAGGTACTTGTTAAAATGAAGTATGGAACAGCCGTAAAAAATGGATATATCAATGTATACATTACCTAGCAGTATATATATATTTTTTAATAAAATAACAGATGTGGGTATATATGTCTTGTACCTGATCTCGCACTAGTTCTTTTGTTTATTAATTTTCTTAGATTTTTAAAATAGACCATCTCATAACTTTACGAGAAGATTATTTACGCAGTAATTATTCAGATTGAGTGTTGTACCCAGTAATTGTTAGAAGCCTGAAATTCTTCAGAAACTTGCATATCAACGGATCATGCTGAAATTATCAATGCAGCTTAAAATGGATCAATTGGCCCCAGAAAACCCATATGGAGCCTAAAATACTGACCAAATAGATAAGCACTAAAAGCGTAGAAAGTCATAGCACAATTCGTCATGAGAAACACGCCGAGGAAGTTGACGCCTCCCAGTCCACTAATACGAGCCACCATCACACCTAGACACGCCGCCATGCCCCTAGAAAGATTGAAAGCTTATGTAGTACCTACCTACATAAATGTCATAACTATTGTTAAACCACTGGTTTTATCCGCACCCTGAAGAAACTAAGTACTTCACGCATCCGGATAAAATTATCCATGTCGTCCAAGTCCGAATCTGATCTTCATATAAAATTTTATCTAAAGCGACCCACCGCTTTAGATAAAAAGACAGAGTTACTTTTGCATTCATAAGTAAGATTATGTACAAACATTAATTCATTCCTTTTACAAAGAACGTAGGCAGAAACTAATAAAACCACCTACATATTTATTTTGTCTTGTCCACGTGTTCATATGCGCACGACGTTAGAATGTCTAATATTGATAGTCGTGATATGCTGATTTATCAAGCTGAACCAAATTACTGATATAATGATTTTAGAAATTGCCAGTAATTAATCCCAGTTACTGATTCAAAACTGGCTTACATTAACGTTAGAGTAACTACGGAGTTTCTTGCCCGTTCTTCTCCATAGGAATCCACACTTTACAACAGGCAAATTACTTCATTTTTTCTTTTCTTTTTTTGACTAACTGACTGATTCGTTATTATTTGACCATTCAAAAGTTCCTTAAGATGGTTTAATTAAAATAAATGTTTTCAATTTTGAGTAACGTTGACATTCCTGCTAGGCCCATTGAACTCACCTATAAGACGTAGGAAATAGCTCCACATAATACGCAAACAGGATTCCCATACACAAATTAGTCATCATCATTCCGACGAAGAGTATCAGACTTGCTATATTATTCTGGTTGAACACTGCCCCTAAACAGGAGAGTGAAGTGATTAAGAGGAACGCAATCATCATTGCCTTCTTTCTTGAAGCGAATTTTGATACAGCGAGGGTGATTCCAGCGAAAACTATTCCGTGAGCGATGCCTGATAGCAAGGTTTTCGATTGTATTGAAGACGAACAGGTGATCTGTGAAGAAGTACAAATAAAAATTATAATTATATTATTGTTAAGTGTATTGGTGAAGCATGCCAAGTCGAAAAAATGTGATCGCGTTTTTGCAGGAGGCATTTTTGACTAGCAACACAGTTAGAATTTTTGATCAACTGATGTCAATAGGCTTATTCCTACTACATAATTAGCGAAATATAGGTGGCACATTTTGGTAGGTTTAATATTTTTTTTTATTTTAAACCTACTTCCTAGCCAAAATAAATGATTTGTAATTAAGTGTCAATTTCGAGAATGTCTCTAAATATTCAGTCGCATTTACAACGTATGATTGTTTTTAGGGCCTTTGGAACTAGATACATTTATTTATAGTCTTACTCCTTCATGAGAAGAACTGGTTGTATTTGATGTCCTCATAATAATGCTGCATAGACTTCCAGATAGAGATTCCGAACCAACGCCTGTTGTAAAAGCTTCTACAATATATGGCATCCACATCACCAGGCTATTGTTACTGAAAAAGAAAAATGAAAATTCTTCTTCTTATGATGTAGGCAGTAAGTTTTACCAACCTAACAAGCCCTAGTGTCAGAGTTTTCTCAAATCCGCCTGACGGTCTCTGACATGGAATTGTAACATCAACTGCTACCAAGAGAACAGCCAGGGACAACGGCTTAACGTTCCAGGCACTAGGGTATTACACCACCAACTTCCTGACTCCGGGCTTTTTTTTTCAAAGCAGCACTTTATTAAAAGGAGGCAATGTAGAAAATATTGATATCAATAAATTAGATTCTGATTTACTAGCTATGAAATATATGAATGTAACAATACTACTTTCTAATGAAAGCTTTCTTCTTTAAAAGGTACAAAAAAATTGGGACCTCAGAAGAAAAAGAGTAATATTTCAAGTCATTAGTACTTGCTCTTTCAAGTCCATACAAAGTACAAGCAAAAAAGAATTATATGAGATTAGGTGGTGACCCTTTTTTTTTCGGATGGGAAATCATCAAATAACCCCTCCCGTCGTGGGTGGGGCGGGTGGGAGTGTCAGACTCTTACTGACTAAAACCCATCCATGTTCCTTCCTCAGCCCTTTGTCTTCCGGGGGCGCGGTATCTCTTTCGAACGTCCCGCAGCCCCGGTAGGTGGTGACCCCGGTAGTGGCGTCAGCTTGCATCTTAGGGATCAAAGTTACTTACATAGTATAAATGACATTTGTCAAGAAAAATAGTTGTAAGGTTCTCCAAAGCAAAGGTGGCTTGAACAGCGGTATCGTTTGTCGCCAGAGTGATGTAAATAGGTTTGTTTTGTCGTCTTTCACTAGTTTAACCTTTGCTTCTTCATTTAGTACGACTCTGTGTACCTAAAAATATAATAGAGAGATAGATAGAGGGAGACACAAAGAGTTATCTGCACAAACAGGGGGCATAAACCTTTCTTCATACGTTACAATTCAGAACAAAAATCCAATCCAGTACAAAAAAAACTTATATTAAAAACAATGAAAGAATCTTTCTGATAATTGAATTAGTATCTACTATGAAATATTAAACCGTGTAAGTATTGGAAATGTTATATCAGAATCGAATGGTGTAATATTATGTGTTTGTTTTTAGCTAACATTAGTGTTCAAAGTTAAAGTCAGAGATAGCCTGAGCATTGATCACCACGCTTGCTCAAGGCGGATTTGAGTTTCCCATTTGTTTCGTTGGTCAGTGGCGTCTAAGTTACACTAAGAGAGTATATAATATTTTTTTTAAAACATAACATTGGTGCTTGCCAGTATCGAACCCATACTGTTATACGAGATGCAAGATCCTTAACTACGCCACCACGGCTATATGTGACGTACATTAGTGTGTGATTTTCCTTACGATGTCTTATTTTAAAGACATACCACAATCAAAATATACATACCGGGTACTCATTCCCTTTACCTCCATTTCTCATCCACATTTTTTGAAGGTATTCTAGAGCCTCACTCTCACGACCAGCATTAATGAGAAACTTGGGACTTTCATAGAAGAATTGTAGCAAAAATGCGCTGATACCGAGTGGTGCTGCCATTACGATGGTCAAGAGCCTCCATGGTGTGAAGTAGACGAAAACTAGGTCGGATGCGAAGTTCAGTTGAAGAATAAAGTAACCAGGAACTAAAAAAGAATATTATTAAGAAAGGTGACAAATAAAAAAACAGTGAAGCTGAATCTTTTTCTGACATTCGTATGAAAATTAGGTACCCTATATTTTCCAATCGATATAGAAAGTTTCATCTAAATTGGTTTATCCGTTTTATCATGAAACCGTTACAGACAAACAGTTAGTTTCGTACATATATAACTAGCTGTTTCCTGCGATTTCACCCTCATTTTGAGAGAACTCCTTTGCACACCCAGAAAAATATATTATAGCTAGCTTCCCGCCAGCGGCTTCGCCCGCGTCAGTTAAAAAATGACCGAGTTTCAAACAAAATTTGCCCCCCTTTTTCACCCCCTTGGGGGTAGAATTTATCAAAATCCTTTCTTAGCGGATGCCTACGTCATTACATCTACCTGCATGCCAAATTTCAGCCCGATCCCTCCAGTGGTTTGGGCTGTGCGTTGATAGATCACTATGTCAGTCAGTCAGTCAGTCAGTCACCTTTGAGTTTTATATATTTAGATATGTGTTAATCCAGGTTATAATACCATGTGCGTACATTCAAATCTATTCAGTAGTTTAAGCGTGAAAGAGTGACAAACATAAATACACACATACTCTCTAATATCTTATTTCTATCTTCACAAACTTTCGCATTTATAATATACTAGCTTCCCGCCAGCGGCTTCGCCCGCGATATTTTAGCTAATGGATACAAAGACTTGACAAATTATATACTAAAACCTTTCTCATTAATCACTCTATCTATTAAAAAAAAAACCGCATCAAAATCCGTTGCGTAGTTTTAAAGATTGAAGCATACATAGAGATATAGAGACAGAGAAAGCGACTTTGTTTTATACTATGTAGTGAAGACGGATTTCTTATTCTATTCAAGTAATAGTGTAGTTGAAGTAATAAATTATGTAATTAATATTCATCATAATAATTATTTTCTTTTAATGAATGCAGCTTTTCGTCATAACATTGTAAAGATATTGAAACAAGACACGGTTGTGAAAACAACAAGTAGCAATATTGTCAATGTAATGGTAATTATCATAAATTTCATAATATTATAAATTGATACTTATTACTATTTGTGTTTAAATAATTATTTGCTACGAATGCAACTGTAAATATTTTTGCCAGAAATAAATTAAATATTCTCTTTAGTTTTGTTGGTATCGTCGTACGTTCGACACAGCACGTTCTACACAATATTATGA